>CM032327.1:54459812-55059812 GCA_019022515.1 Quercus aquifolioides | reverse complement strand
TGTTCAACCCACCATATAGGAATCTGTGTAGTTTTAGTTACATGACTCATAATTTAATGAATCATATAACTTACTTAAATGATACATATTGATAGTTTTATGAGTCATAACGTAATGAATTTGAGAAGATTCTCCAAAACTGTTTTTGAAGAAAAATTGTCTATAAAAGAAATACCCGGGAATGGATAAATAGAAATTTCTTGTGGACCAACTCATTCTCCAAATTTGCCTCACATTTGTCCAGGCCTTTTTGTGCCTACAAAAGCATTATGTTTTGCAATGAACATGCTCCATGTTCTTTGGTGCAAGCCGCCACCATGCGCTAAAACACATGGAAGCATTTTCCACCACAGATTTGAGAAAATTATTGAGTCCAAATTTATGAATCTGGTCTCTTGGGAGCCTAAAATTAATTCCAAGACACGATCTCATAGAACTTAGGCCTTTTCAACTTTTAGTTCTTCAATAATTTCTTCGCATGCTAACTTGGTTTGCTTTGACATCTCTTGGGTCTTTAAAAATGTTCAGTTCATCAATTATCAGGTTTCCTTCCATGGCTAAAATCCTGTAACATATGAGAAGTGGTACTTCTATATATCATTATTACTATACATCTGCAAGTATTAATATATTTCACATAAGAAATTTATAATTTTTCGTAGTAAAATGGACATTATTATATCAAGGAACTGAGCTCGAAATTTACCATAGAAATAATGATTATGCTGTATTGAAATTATACTTATTAGTGATATTGTTTGTTGTCATGAGTAAATAAAAAAGGTCTATTTTAATAATTTTATTCCCCCCAAGCTTTTTACATATATGTTTATAGAAACCTCCTCGCTAATTCAGTTTGGTAACCTCAAAAAATAGGTTCGTCTCATACTCTTAGGTTGGGTTTGGATTCACGTTTTGAGTTTTGCGTTTGCGTTTTACTCCTTTTTTTTTTTTTTTCCAAGCCGCGTTTCAGTGGGACTTGAGCAATTAAGGCTACTGTTCATGAATAGTAGCCGCAACTTTTGACCAAATCTTTTGTGAACAGTGCATCCGTGTACTATTCATGGACCTTCAAACTTCAATTTTCAGCAACTTTTTCATCAAAAATGGGTTCCACGGCACTATTCACACATTTAAAAATTATTTTGCTACAGTGTTTTTAGTTTTCAGTTTTCAGTTTCAGCAAAATAAGTTCTATCCAAACGGACCCTTAGTTGATATTTGACAAGAAACACATAGCAACCCACTGTAGCTGAGAGTTATTTGCTACAAATAGTATTTTATTAGTCTCCCACACACTCAACCTCTCTCACATGATAGAATATTTTAGATGAAAAGTAATAAAACAGGAAAACAGGAATAAAAAAAGTAATAAAAAAGAATATTTAAATGAAAAGCTAAAAATTTTAGATGCTTTAATGTTAGGTGTATTGTAAAGTAAGTTATTAAAATAGATAAAAATAGTTTTTTGAGTTGCTAAAAACTATAATTTTTAGCAACTTTACTGTGAGTACTCTTAAGTATGTACATTTAACATTCTGCATAGCGAGGGAAGTGAAAAACATATCAATTTGATTCTAATAGGAAAAATTTTTATCCTTAATCTTACTAATCAACATCAATTGGAATTAGAGTGAGACTCAAGGAATTTAGACTCAGACTACACATTCACAAGTAAAATTGAGAGTACAAGAACAAGTTTTAAATATATAGCCTACTCAGAGTTTCTATAAAATTACATAGATACATATTTCATATGTGTGTGCCTACATGCTTGTACATGTAAATATCATTTATTAGACGTAAAATAACTTAAAAATAATTTTATAATTACAAGAAAAGGTCAGCCCTGTTGCTTGCTGATCTTGTTGTAAAGTTTAATTATTCTTTAATTGTGTCCAACCAATATCATGTATAGTTTTTTTTTGAGAAAGATATCATGTATAGTTAACCCTTTTTTTTAGAAGAACATGTATAGTTAACCTATTACCTATATATTAAACAATGGAAATATTCAAAGTTTAATTATTAAATTCATCATCGAATTATTGTGAAAACTATAATTTGGCTCTTCAATTATTAATTGTATTAATTTAATATCTCCACTTTCATAATTAAGTAAATTTAATCCCAACAACCATCAATCTCTCACCCCTTTTGACCAAGGAGGCAAGGATGTCATTGTCTTGATTTTATAAATTGAGAGACTGAATGACGTAATTAATAGTTGAGAAAGAAAATTAAACTTTACCCAATAATGCTAAGACCATATTAGTAACTTAGCTAATAAAAAAAAATTAGTAACTTAGCCAATATTTTTCTCATTAGCAACTCTTAGGAAATTACGAAGTGAAGCAAGTGGTATTGAATGTGTGATTAAATCTCAACTTACACTAAAGATTTTGACTCAGATATCCTTCTCGATGCTAAATTATACGAATTTTTTCGAGCTCAATGGAAGAAACTGGGTAAGCCACTAGATCAAGAAGTTAGCTCAAGGAGTGCTTAATGACCCTTGTTACATAGAACGAGGAATACTTATTTGATGAAAATCACTTATATTTTAATTGTCATTTTAAGACTTTTACTTACCAAAAAAATCTTATTACATATTCGCTATTATAATCGTGTTTTAAAAACACAATTTCAGTTCATATGTAAGTGTGTACGTGATGAGTGTGCAATTGAGTAAACTATCATTACTCTTTACTGAATCTACACTCTTTCATTGGTGTTATATCCGGTGCAAGCCTGTGCTGCTTGTTGTCGTAAAAGGGATGTGTATAATTTCCAATTTCCCACCTAGTGGGTTAGTTTCCAAGTTCCTTTTGACTTTGTGGGAGTCTATACTTAGAATTCATTATTAACAACAAAGTAGTTGAAAAGCGAACTAGGGGCTTGTAATTGAGGAGAGATGGAGATCTAGGAATGGCATAGTGGATTAGGTTCTATGTTTCTATCCCTTTGTCTATACACATTTGAGAGTATTGACTCAACACTTTGTATTATTTAAATTTAATAATACAAAAAAATGCTTACCCTTTTGAGTTTGCTAGCTGATGAAGCGTAAGTTCGTCAGTCAAATAAGTTGGTCAGTAGAGTAAGTTCGTCAATAAAATAAGTTCGTCAGTAGAGTAAGTTCGTCAGTAGAGTTATACTGATGAGGCATGAGCTCGTCAGTCGATTTGGTCAGATGGAAGCAATCCTCAGCCTGTATGAACGTACTCTCGAAGGTGGTCACCGGTGTGGTGCCTGCCACAATGCCTCCGATGCCAAAGTCAGTATAAGAAGCTCTCTTATGAATAAACAATGTAATTGAGCAGAATGAAAGAGATCTCTTAGTGTCTATGTGTGTCTGTACCTTGCATTTGGCAATGTGGAGGCTTTATATATGCGGTTCCAGCTCCTAGCCGTTGGGGCAATTAAGGTGGTTTTAATGCTCTTCTTAGTAACGTTTCTTGCCTCATAATGTGGCTTCAATGTGCTCCAACGGCTCACACAGCTGGATCTGTAATTGCCCTATGTATTAATTGGCTGTATTGAATGGTCTTTCTGCCTTCGTCAGTGACGTGGGTATTAGTATGCTCGTCCAGGAATCATGGTCGTCGGTATCATGGTCGTCGTCTTCGGTAAATGAGTTCGTCAGTCCCGTCAGCTGCCCCCCGATTCTGTGGTCGTCGTGACTTGTAATGACGACCGTAGAATGTGAAAGGTTTTGGGCTGTAAATAACTCCAATTCGTGTGACCATTTGGGTTTCCAGCTAGTTTTCAGTTTTCTGAGCCTTTGTTTCTAAACTTCTCTCCTTATCTTCGTCAGTACATTTTGTCTATAACTTCGTCAGTACCTTTTGTGACTTACCCCCTTTTAAAGATTTTGTCATCGTCAGTAACTTACATCCGTCAAGGCGGAATCTTGTCATCGTCAGTAACTTACATCCGTCAAGGCGGAATCTTGTTACTTGCCATTTTTGGCTTTTGTGACTTACATCCGTCAAGGCGGAATCTTGTCATTGTCAGTAACTTACATCCGTCCATACGGAATCTTGTCATCGTCAGTAACTTACATCCGTCAATGCGGAATCTTGTTACTTGCCATTTTTGGCTTCTGTGACTTACATCCGCCAAGGCGGAATCTTGTCATCGTCAGTAACTTACATTCGTCGATGCGGAATCTTGTCATCGTCAGTAACTTACATCCGTCAAGGCGGAATCTTGTTACTTGCCATTTTTGGCTTCTGTGACTTACATCCGTCAAGGCGGAATCTTGTCATCGTCAGTAACTTACATCCGTCAAGGCGGAATCTTGTTACTTGCCATTTTTGGCTTCTGTGACTTACATCCGTCAAGGCGGAATCTTGTCATCGTCAGTAACTTACATCCGTCAATGCGGAATCTTGTTACTTGTCATTTTTGGCTTCTGTGACTTACATCCGTCAAGGCGGAATCTTGTCATCGTCAGTAACTTACATCCGTCCATGCGGAATCTTGTCATCGTCAGTAACTTACATCCGTCAATGCGGAATCTTGTTACTTGCCATTTTTGGCTTGTAGCTGTTCAGACCTGCTTCTTATAGAGACATTAGCTAAATAGTTCATTTATTAATTTCAATGACGAATACATTTTCTGTTACATCTGTTGGTGGTATTTCTTCAAGTGCTCGATGTTCCATGGCCTCAAGAGCCTCTGTCCGTCTAGGGTTTCCAGGTGATAGCTACCTTGTCTAGAGTAGTGGGTGACTCGGTAAGGTCCTTCCCATGTGGGCTTACGGAACCACAGTGAGAACCCCGACGGGAGAAACCCCATTTAGACTTACCTTCGTCATTGAACCGACGATCTGAGCGGTCCCTTTTCTGTCCTCTACGTTCATCCTCCTTTCTTTCCTTGTTCCCTGGTTTTTCCACGTCCCTTATGGCAGCCAGTGCTTCTTCTGCGTTCATGTACTTCTGTGCTTTCAGGAGCATCTCCGCCATTGTTTTTGGAGGATTTTTTGCGAGTGAAGAAACGAACTCCCTAGATCACAGTCCCGCTTTGAAGGTCGTCAACTGCACCTTATCGTCAGCTTCGTCCACCTCCAGGGTTTTTCGAGTGAAGCGTTTCACATAGGACCTCAAGGTTTCTTTCTCTCCTTGTTTGATGGTGAGTAAATGATCTGCGGTCCTCTTTGGACGTTGTCCTCCAATGAAGTGATGCAGAAAGGCGTTGCTCAACTGCTCGAAGGTGTCAATGGAAGATGTTGGCAACTTTGTGAACCATTCCCTTGCAGCTCCCTTGAGAGTGGTTGGGAAGGAACGACATAATAATTCGTCTGGGGGCTGCTGGAGTCCTAGTGTCATTTTGAAGGTGTTAAGGTGATCCTGAGGGTCCTTTAGCCCATCAAAGGGTTCAAGTTGAGGTAGCCGAAATTTCGACGGCACTGGACAGTCAAGGACTGCTGTGGTGAACGGCGAATCCGTTGCCCTGACCATTCGATCCACGCTCCGTTCTGTTTTTTCCTTGATGGCATTCCTAAGTTCGTCCATCTCCCTCCTCATCTCCTGGAGCAAGTCCGAGTTCTGCTCGGTTGGAGTAGTAGGCCTTCGATGGTCACTTCTTCTATGGCTATCTCCCTCGTCATCCTGATTCCCCTTAGACCGATTCTCCTTCTGCTGAAGCCGTAGCTTCATTTCCTGATTTTGTCTGGTCAGTTCTTCAACGGTGGCTGCAAGAGCCTGAACTTGTTGTGCTAGGGCTGCGGAATCATGATTGGACTCCATCTGAGAGAAATAGTTGATCGGAAACTACTTTTTTGAGATTGAACACGAAAACGTCGTTTCCCACAGACGGCGCCAAACTGATGAAGCGTAAGTTCGTCAGTCAAATAAGTTCGTCAGTAGAGTAAGTTCGTCAGTAAAATAAGTTCGTCAGTAGAGTAAGTTCGTCAGTAGAGTTATACTGATGAAGCATGAGCTCGTCAGTCGATTTGGTCAGATGGAAGCAATTCTCAGCCTGTATGAACGTACTCTCAAAGGTGGTCACCGGTGTGGTGCCTGCCACAATGCCTCCGATGCCAAAGTCAGTATAAGAAGCTCTCTTAGGAATAAACAATGTAATTGAGCAGAATGAAAGAGATCTCTTAGTGTCTATGTGTGTCTGTACCTTGCATTTGGCAATGTGGAGGCTTTATATATGCGGTTCCAGCTCCTAGCCGTTGGGGCAATTAAGGTGGTTTTAATGCTCTTCTTAGTAACGTTTCTTGCCTCATAATGTGGCTTCAATGTGCTCCAACGGCTCACACAGCTGGATCTGTAACTGCCCTATGTATTAATTGGCTGTATTGAATGGCCTTTCTGCCTTCGTCAGTGACGTGGGTATTAGTATGCTCGTCCAGGGATCATGGTCGTCGGTATCATGGTTGTCGTCTTCGGTAAATGAGTTCGTCAGTCCCGTCACTAGCAATGTTTGACTCAACAAATTGCTCAGTGTTTCGTAGACTCAAACTTTCACACAGCCTGTACTGCGTCTGCAGATAATACTTCTGATGGTGGTTTTCTGCCATGTAGAAACCTGTATCAAATGCTATGATTTTGGTGACGATCCTCTTGTTCAGCTTTGTCTGCCTTCTTATCTTTGACTCCTGTGCTTGCTTCCTCTCTTCCTCCTTGTTGTAAAATATTGCAGATCTTTGGTGTGTACTTAGTCCAAAGTTCTACCATATATATTATCCACTAAGATTAGAGCTACAAATAATAAAAATAATTACAATGATAGTTATATATATTATATTCTTAAGGAAAAGAAATTACTAGGTAGTCTTTGTTGGTGGGATCATGGAAATCCCAGAAACTGTCCAAGAGAGATTTGTATGAGACTTTCCTATTATCGTATATGACTTTCACAGCTTCAGTATGGCCTGTTGTTCCTTCACAGACCTATGAATGCACTGAAAAGAGTTCAGTTTTTGCTATAAAAGCTACATGAACAATCATGGTTCTAGTACGTACATGGGAATTGAATGTTCAATATGTGTGTAAAACACCCTTAAACATTTAGACCTCAAATTACAAATTATCAATTCAAGATTATTATCAAATAATTAATGTGCGGAACACGAACATAAGCCAAACACAGAATTGATAACCAATTTAAGCCAATTATAATCACATCCACAACAGAAAATAAATGGCAAAGATAAAGGAAGAGAGATGCAAATACTAGGACAACACGTGAAGTGTTATCGAAGAGGAAACTGAAGCCCTCGGCATAAAACTTCTCTGCCGCCCTCCAAGCGGTCAATAATCCACTAGAAAATGTAGTTGGGATACAAGAACAGTAATAGACCCTCCAAGCCTAATCTACCCAGGTACCTAAGCCCTCCAAGCTTCCTGCTCCAACGAGGTTGCGCCACCAAAAGACCTTCTCACAGACGTGGGTGTGGTGAGAAAAGGATTTGGTCAATAACCTCTCAAGGATGTATCAACGGAGAGGAAGAAAGTAGAGGAATTTGAAAAGTCTCTTAGTGAAGATTGGGGATGAGGCAATCTTGTTTTTCTTTAGGGTTTCTCTCACAAAATTCTCTCTGGAAGCTCTCTACATTTCGTGGGTATAAAGGTCTATATATAGTGGTGTGTGTTTGGAATACGAAGAGACAGGTTTTGCCAAACAGGGCAAGTTGGCGGCTTGGCCTTGCAACTGGACTAAGTCGCGAGTTCAAGTTGTGAGCTAACGGCCTGGCCAGCCTGGGACTTTTGTCCTGTAGTGCGACAGCTGGTGTGACCCTTCACCTCTCCGCATGCTTCTCACGTGTGCTGCAGTTTGGCGGCTTTCTAGTCGCGAGTCAACCGCGAGTCTTTGCTTCTTTGCACATTGTTGAGCAATTCTTCACACTCTCTCACACACTACCCTTACATGAATCCCACCAAAATACAGGGTTACTAAGTGCTAAATTACAAGCAAATTGGCACGGAATAAAGCCAACAAGATGGTTGATAAAATTCAACCTTACAATCTCCCCCTTTGGCTATTCCGTGACAAAACCCTATAACAAATTCTAGACTTAACACGTGAGTTGGGAACAGTTGGAAAACTCACTCACATCTAACTCTAGAATCTGTGTAGCTCTTGAACCATAAGAACAAGTATCTCCTGAAACACAAGAACACAATAAGTTCATTATATGCAGAAAACTTGTAATGCAAATGGAGCAAGCACAATGCGATCAAGCAAAATGGAATATAGCAATAAACCATGGCAAGACCTAACAAGCAATCACTGCAAACAAGTGATCACAATGCTCATTCACACTTGGAATGAACATCCGGACATTCAAGCTGATAAACACAAAGTAAATCACTTGAATGACCAACACTCAACCAATGCACAATACATGATGTATATGCATCTAGGAATAAAATCCTACAAGGGCACAAGAATGAGAGTACTTAAAGAAAAATGCATAACATTTAGCAGCAAGTACTTAAAACCTTAAAAGCTTACAAAAGCAACAGGTACAAACTAAGAACCTTAAAAACTTACAAAGGTAACAGGTACAAAACTCAGAAAATAAAAAGTACTGAATAACTACCACCAAAGATTCAAAACTATCCAAGAGTTATGAGTTTTAGCCAAACAATAACTAAAACCACAGTGTATCAAACCAATAATAACAGCAGTTAACCAAAACACAGTATCAAAGCTATAAACATAACAACATATGATAATGAAAGCTCCCCCTCAAACAAGCACTCCCCCTCAAGTGTAACCCAAAAATTCTCCCCCTTTTTGACCGGAATGGCCAAAGGGTCACTGCTCCTGGTTGGTGTAGATGCTGTCAAACTTAACTGAAAGTACATCAAGCTGATCCTGCATTGCTGTCATCCTTTCAGTATGCTGATTTTGAACCTCTCTGAGTCCATCAAGCCTCTCCAGGATGATCTGAAATGCATCAGGAGGTACAGCTGATGAAGTAGAAGCCCTGCTTCTTTTGGCTTTGCTTCTGGGTGTGGAAGTCTGTCCTGCAGCCTCTGCTTCAGTTTCCATAGGATCACCTTCTCCTTGGTCACCCTCCTCTTCATCTCCTGGAAGACGAACTTGTATCCTTGTGACGGTGAATTTGTTTATGGTTGATAGAGGAGTCATGGGACTGATATCTTGAGGGATCTCAACACCTTTTAATATGAAAAGCCTCATAATAAGACTGGGAAAGATCAGCTTGGGCCTAGAAGTGGTTTTAGTCTCATCCACTATAGTGTCAAAGATGTGAGAGCTGATGTCAATGAAGGTTTTCTCCTTAAGTTCCATGAGGAAGATAGCTTTGGCATTTGTCAGTGTAGTCATCTTCCTTATCGGATACAGGTTGTACATCATTATGGTGGTCAGACACCTCATGTCAATAGGAAAATCAGTAGTGTTGAGACATCTGTTTTCTTTAACACTACCAATCCGAGCCTAGACAGTGTCTAAAGATAGCATCCTGTCTTTGTAGTTAATGAAGTCAGAGTCCTCTAATTCTTCAAGACCTAGCACCTCATCAATGTCATGTGCATCGATGGTGAATTCCTTTCTTCTCACCCAACAACTCAACTCCTCCTCCCTTATCACAGCATTTACATAGAATTCTCTGATTAGAGGCTCACAGACAGGAGGTAGGTCACTCAACAATCTTTCCCAACCTCTACCCTCAAAACAACTTGGAATAAAGGTGTCCTTCAAATCCCTTAAATCAACAAATCTCTCCTGAATGATGGTTCCCTTCAAGAAATAGTCCCTATATCTCTCAAAGTGATGAACCGACCAAAATAGGATAGGGTCCATTTTCAGCCTTTTATCAGATTTCTTAGCAGGAGTCTTCTTCTTTGTAGGAGATGGGGCCATCTGTAAACAAACAGAAAATGCCACAACAAGACATAGCACAATGGATGAAATTCAAAGCATTAGCAACAGTTTAAACAACCCAGAGTTCTTTAGAGCACAAACCCAACCACATATTTCAACAAGTAATAATCAGATGAATAGAAGCAGTGAAAACCAGATTACCCAAAGCAAGACATATGGCAATGAGATGATATCATGAGAATGAGATGATCAAACCAACACAAAGCAGACAATAATCACAATGCAGAAGAAACAAACTATCTTTAAAAAATAATAACAACCAAATCGAACTGGCCAAAAACTCACACACAGAGAGAAAAACCCAGTAAAACCAAACCACAAACAACATGGGTAAGAGAAATACCAAGTAAACACCTCTGATAGACTAAAACATGATAACACACATGTATAGAATACTAGAAACAAAGTAAAGCCAAGACTAGAACATCAAATCTCAACAATCATAAACCCAAACCAAGTTCGAACCCATTAAATCTCAAGAACTCAAAAACACTTCACAAAACAAGAAAAAAAAATGCTCAAATCCAGTACAATGAAGTGAGATAGAGAAAACCCATACCTTTTTCTTGATGTTTGAAGTAGACATGATGCAAAAATGGAAGCTTTTTCAAGAGAGACACGGAGTGTTTGAGAGAGAGAAATGAGGAAGATAATGAACAGTCACAAAAATTCGAGGGAAAAACTGAAAAACAATTTTAAAAACTATCTTTAAAACGCAAAACACGCGTTTTTCGCAACTGGATTAAGTCGTCAGTCAGTCGCCAGGTAAGCCGCGAAACACATAGAAGTTAAGATTTCTGAAAAATTTTCTAAGTGTTTTTCGTGACTGGAAGGTCTACCCGCGATACAGTCGCCAGGTGAGCCGCGAAAATCTCTGTGTACCCCTCGCGACTGGACCTTCCACCCGCGAACAAGTCGCCACACTGAGCTGCGAAAATCATAAAAACTCAAATTTTGAAAAATTTTCTAAGTATTTTTCGCGACTGAGACCTTGACTCGCCAGTGAGTCGCAAAAAAATCTCGGAGAGAGCTCGCGACTGGACCAACCCGCAACTGAGTTGCCAAAACAGGGCAACACTGTTTTTGAAATTTTTGACATTTTTTGTAAAAACAAAGTACTTTCCAAAAACAAGCTAAAACACTAAAAAATCTTTTTGTGTTTGATCAACAAAGATTGAGCTTGTGAAAACACATTTAAACAAGTACAATCACACAAATGAATATGACATTTATTGAACATAGACTTGTGTGTTGTGTGTGCGTATCAAAAATGAGATAGTCCTTAGTCTAATGTGAAGCTTCAATGATCAATTCAATCAAGGCATACACAACTTGCACTAGATAATGTGACCCATCACAATTATAGAAGTATGCATATATGACCTCCCACATAAATTTGAGTACATTTCTTTGAAGCTTTTCATTTGGCTCCATTTCCAACATATCATTTGATCTTTTTGAATCAACATATCTCATTGTGAGATCAATGCCTGAAATTTTTAATATTTCAATTTGATGAGTTAGCCTTTGCCTTTTTTGTTTTGGTCGCTTTCCCTTTTTCCTAGTCAAATACTAGTATGTGCGACAGGCTTTTCCAACTCAATATCTCTTTTCATTTGAAGATTTACATTTGGTGAGCTCTTTGAGTAAAGCAATAAAATAAAAGTGGGAAGATATATAGGCATAAGTCTATGCATGTCTCAAGATCAACAAAACCATTCACTAATCATTCATGACAAGGTTGAAGATCTATTTACAACTGTCACATAGATTTCAAAATTTCTTCAACAATGATATGAGTGCATAAGAAACAAGTTCAGCTCGAAAATGCACAGAGCCATTAGTATAAAGGTACAAGGCAAAACATGCTTTGAGACAAGACTCAACAAAGCCGATCAAACTTTTTAGTATTTTCTACTTTTTATGTGTTTTTGAATTTTTGACACAAAATCAGTAAAAGATTTAACAAAAGCAACTAAAAAAACAATGTAAAAACATTTGAACCAAAGACAAACACACAAACAATATATCAACCAAAAAAAAAAAAAAAACTTGCAAGAAGCACACAACCAAGCATATTCACAAACATGGGAAGTATTAATGCATGGACATGTTGTAATGCTTATGCATGAGTACCCTTGGTCACCTACACGTCACGTGCGTTTGGGGTGATATCCTTGACGGATTGGGTACGAGAGTTAGGACTTTCAAACCTTCTTGTGAAGCTTTCCAAGCAATTTGTGAAGGCACCAATCACCTTCATCACGTCCATCATTCCTGGATCACGATTCTGACTTCGTGGTTGCTCATCACCCCAAGACCTCTCGTCATTTCTCCTTTCTCATGACCGATGAGCACTAGCGTTGTTCAATGCTCTCAGCTTGTGATAGTTGAGTTTTGTATGTCCTTGCAATCCGTAAAAGTGACAGAAATGACTCGTTCTAGGACCTTGTTGTGATCTTGGAAGTGATCTTCCTCTAGCTTTCTTCATCTTCTTCACATCCGCCTTTGTCGCCTTTGCATACTCACCCGATTTCTCAAGAAGTAAGGCGTAATTCTCTTGAAGACCAGATGTATCTTCATCCTTTTCAGCCTCCGATTCTTCAACAACCCCAATAGACTCCAAATCAGAATGCTCACCAAGCTCCTTCACAAGTGAACCCAAATCATCTAAGGATTCCACTTGTGCAATGGTCATAAATGCGAAGTAATTTCCTTCTCCGTCACAACTATCTTCAGAGTCAGAGTTTGATGAATCAGTGTCACTCAAAGTAGTAGCATAGACCTTTCCTTTTGACTTCAAATAGTTGGGACATTCCTTTTTGAAGTGTCCATGTCCATTACACTCGAAGCATGTAATTCCTTGAGAAGATTGGGAATCTTTACCATCTTTTCTTCGGAATTCTTTCTTCTCCTTCTCGGAACTCTGAAATTTTACTTTGTCACCAAATTTCCCACCGTTCTTGAGTTTTAAGAATTTTCGGAAGTTCTTTACAAGGTACGCCATATCTTTATCTACTGCATCCTCTTCCGAAGAGTCATGAGATGCCACTTTTTCATCAATTGTTTTAAGAGCAAGAGATTTGCTCTTCTTCTGCGTGGGCAGTGACAATTCATACGTCTGCAATGAACCGACCAGCTCTTGAACTTTAATGTCGTCAAGATCCTTGCTCTCTTCAATGGCCGTTACTTTGGCACGAAAACTTTATGGCAGTGACTAAAGGATCTTCCTTACAACTTTAGAATCCTCCGTCTTTTCCCCCAAATTGAATTTGCTGATGACCACCTCGTTCAGCTTACTGTAAAAAGAGTCAAAGAACTCATCCTCACTCATCTTTAGCTCCTCAAAGCGAGTGGTTAGCATCTGGAGTTTGGTGTCCTTCACCTTCTTAGTCCCTTCATAAGTTGTCCCCTCCCATGCTTCCTTAGCAATAGTGATATGTGAAATCCTATGAAATTCTTCTGGAGAGACACCACAGAAAATGACATTCAAGACTTTGCTATTTGCATTAGCCGCTGCGAGAGCTGCCTTATCCCAAGTGGATTTGGCAGCCTCCGGTCTAGTCCAACCAACTTCAACTGCATCCCACACAGCATCATCAATAGAACACAAAAATGCTCTCATTCGAACTTTCCAAAATGCATAATTATTACCATCAAAAAATGGTGGCACAGTAAGAGATTGAGACCTGTCCATCTCAAAACGGGGTCAAGGATCACACTAAGGTATTTAAACCACAACAAGTGCACCCGCTCTGATACCAATTGAATGTTCAATATGTGTGTAAAACACCCTTGAATGTTTAGACCCCAAATTACAAATTATCAATTCAAGCTTATTATCAAACAATTAATGTGCGGAACATGAACATAAGCCAAACACAGAATTGATAACCAATCTAAGTCAATTATAATCACATCCACAACAGAAAATAAATGGCAAAGATAAAGGAAGAGAGATTCAAACACAAGGACAACACGTGATGTGTTATCGAAGAGGAAACCGAAGCCCTCGGCGTAAAACACAGAATTGATAACCAATCTAAGTCAATTATAATCACATCCACAACAGAAAATAAATGGCAAAGATAAAGGAAGAGAGATGCAAACACAAGGACAACACGTGATGTGTTATTGAAGAGGAAATCGAAACCCTCGGCGTAAAACCTTTCCGCCGCCCTCCAAGCGGTCAATAATCCACTAGAAAATGTAGTTGGGATACATGAACAGCAATAGACCCTCCAAGCCTAATCTACCTAGATACCTAAGCCCTCCAAGCTTCCTACTCCAACGAGGTTGCGCCGAACCTTTTTCTTCTCTAGCTTACCGGATTCCTCTATAACCCATAGCATCAACCAATAACCATTGGTTCCTTCCAAACTGCTTCCCTTAGCACCAAAAGACCTTCTCACAGATGTGGGTGTGGTGAGAAAAAGATTTGGTCAAGAACCTCTCAATGATGTATCAATGGAGAGGAAGAAAGTAGAGGAATTTGAAGAGTCTCTTAGTGAAGATTGGGGATGAGGCAATCTTATTTTTCTCTAGGGTTTCTCTCTCAAAATTCTCTCTGGAAGCTCTCTACATTTCGTGGGTATAAGGGTCTATATATAGTGGTGTGTGTTTGGAATACGAAGAGACAGTTTTTGCCAAACAGGGCAAGTTGGTGGCTTGGCCTCGCGACTGGTCTAAGTCGCGAGTTCAAGTCGCGAGCTAACGGCCTGGCCAGCCTGGGACTTTTGTCCTGTAGTGCGACAGCTGGCGTGACCCTTCACCTCCCCGCATACTTCACACGTGTGCTGCAGTTTGGCGGCTTGCAAGTCGCGAGTCAGCCACGAGTCCCTGCTTCTTTGCACAATGTTGAGCAATTCTTCACACTTTCTCACACACTACCCTTACATGAATCTCACCTAAATACAGGGTTACTAAGTGCTAAATTACAAGCAAATTGACACGGAATAAAGCCAACAAGATAGTTGATAAAATTCAACCTTACTGGTATAAACATTGTTCTTATTTTATCTTTGTTCACCAAATAAATCTAGGAACACACCTAATTTCACAATTTGCTAGCTGAAGTTGTCAACTATGACTTGTGAACACTTTCTGTCTACTACTTTTTACATGAATCTATTACCTTTTTTTTCCCACCACTTATAATCGACTATTTCAATAAGTAAGTTGTGAAATAAAGCATGTCGTGGAATTGTTGTTTTTCACCTCTTTATATGAAGGCTTTTCCAGGTTCCTCCGCAATAGCCTGTGGCAGTTTTCAAAACAGCATCTACACGCCCAAACACAGCTTCAAGATTCCAGAAGATACCTGCAGCAATGGCCATGTATCAATTAATCACAATACTGTAAGAAATTCACACATCAATGAATGAGAGGGAGAGATAGAGAGTACCTCCTGCAAATGCTGCTTCATTGAGAAACTCTAACGGCATATTATTGGGTCCTGAGGTGTTCTCAGAAATGGGAAATTCAGAATTTTTAGGATTAATTTGAGGAAGCAAACTATACATGGTTTTGACACTAAAAATTAATTCACAAGTAATGAATTGGGTCTTTGGCCTCTCTTCATTATTTGCTAGTCACTTCAAATATATATATATATATATATATGGACAAAACTTAGATACAGTACCTTAGGTGCTGTTCCTTAGGTTCCCCTCTTAAGATTCTGCCATGTGGCTACTTAACTTAAAAATACACAAGTTTCCATGAGAAAAAATCCACATGGTAGAATCTTAAAAGGGGAACCTAAGGAACAGCACCTAAGTACTGTACCTAAGTCTTGCTCTATATATATATATATATATATATATATATATACTGCTTTATACTGCTTTATATATAGTATGAGGCTAGTAGTTTAACAAAAACCATGAAACCAGATATGATGCAAGGGAAGCTGTTTTCTACGTATTTTATTAGAATAAATCAATCAAAGTGTATGGACTTCTTCAATAGCTAGCCGTGATGAATTAAATTTGCAGCTGGTCTTTGGGGGTGCAATAAAGTACTCTAGAAGAGAGGCACTTGTCTGCACCTTTTTGAATTGTCTAGTTCTGATCTGTTACCTTCTTTTCTTTATTTACTAGCGTCTTCTCCTTGTCTGTTCTAATTTTTTTTTTTTTTTCTTTTTGTGTGTGTGTGTGTGTGTTTAATTCCATAATTATTATGGGTTGGGAACTTGAACCTACACCAACTTCTCTTTGCCTGTTTTGGACATTCCGGTCTACCGTTCTTTTTACTTTTTTTTTTTTTTTTTTTTTTTTAATGTGTTTTGGACCTTTTGTTTTATAAGTTCAAGTATTATGAGGTGGGGATTTGAATCTTAGACTAATAGGCTCCCTGTTAGAAATACCAGAATATGTTAATTAAGCTATAAAGTTCTTGACAAAATTATTTATATATATATATATGTATATATATTGTGTAATGGATTAGAAGCGTCTACTTTTATGTGTGTATATATAAAAGAATTAAAAATGTTTATTTCTGCAAAGTTGAAAAGTATACTTAATTAGGAACTAATAGGTCAGCTTTAATCACACTAATGTCTATTTTCTGGTTTAATTTTGTTTTTGAGTAAATTGCAAAGTACACTTCTAAAATTTGAAGTTACTTGGATTTTATACCATGAGGTTTAAAAAATTAGATTATATATATATATATATATATATATATATATATATATTAGGATATAAAATCCTAATAGTTCAGCCTTGATCATATTAATGTCTGTTTTTTTTTTTTTTTTTAATTTTCTTTTTGGGTAAATTACAAAGTACACCCCTAAAATTTATGGTTGCATAAATTTTATATCCTAAAGTAGCATATTTGTTAACAATAGTATCACATTTGTTAGTGAACTCACTTATGTGGCCATCAAGTGACGCGCTAGCTTCTAACGTGTAATTTTTCTTCCCATGTAGGTGAGTCTATTAACGGAGTGGTTGTTTTTGCTAACAAAAGTAAAGTTTAGGGTGTAAAATCCAAATTTTCAAACTTTAAGTGTAAATCTAAGCAACCCCAAATTTTAAGTGTAATTTGCATTTTACCCTTATTTTGACTTATGGCTTTGCCTTTGTGTGTGGACTCTAATTTACCAACATGCCTTACATGTAATAAAGATATTTTGCCTTCTGGCATTCAATGACTAACGTTATGGGGAAAAAAAAAATTCAAGTTACATTTAATGCATCCAAAATTGTGCTTTTGATCACCTTTTGAATTAACATGTCAGTTTTTAGTCTTTTAATATAATATCTCTAACAGTGCTCACATTTTCCTGCATGTGAAGTGGGTTTGTCAAATATTGTACTTGTGGGGGGTTGGCCCGGAAGGCCCACACAAACCCACATAATTAGAACCCAAAACAGGGCTCAAGGCCCGTTAGAGGAGCCCGATATGGCACGCGTGGAGGGAGTTAACCCCGGGCCTTATCACAATAAGCCCAACCCTAAGATCGAGGTGGCAGGTTAAAGGGACACCACCTCAAGGGATTTTTAGGTGGTCGACCTAAGAATTGACAAGCAACAAAAGAAGTAGGCATAGGACACGTACATTGTGAGGTTGGTAACCAAGGGCTAGCAGTGTCATTGGGGAAGTTCACTGCCGAGCACTCTTTGGCTTCTGGAACAAATTCTAAGGTAATCCTCTAAAGACATGAGGATCCCTTGGGATTCTGATGAACGTGGGAATATGTGTGAAGTGGGGAAATAATGATGGTCACCCCACTAACAAGAGACTATAAAAGGTAGAGGAGGGTAAACTCAAATGGGGTTGGAAAAATTGGAGAGTGAGAGACAAAGAGAAAAACATAAGGAAACACTGGAGATTTAAGAGGAACTAGGTAAAGTTTGGGGCCTAATCTATAGGATTGAGACTTGACCCATGTATAAATAAATTGTGTCCCAAATACTATCGTCAAAATCAGTCTTGGGTGACCACAGTACTCATATTGGTGGTCGTTTCACGTTTGTATCAAGAGCTGTTTGAATTTGACCAGCTTCTTTAGTTTTTTAATTGAAACTTGAAAACTTATTCTTTTAAATGGCTTAAATATTTTCAATACCAAAAGTAAACAAATGAAATGATGAATGATATAATGAAGTTGAACAATGAACATTGACTTGATAGATTGGTATTTTCTTCCAAGTTTTCTCGGTGTTGGCTTTTGGGGTCGAAGAATGGAGGACACCGATACGGGCATTTGCCGCGAGAAAAAAGGTTTGAGAAACCTTACTTGAATGTTTTTTTGGACATGATAAGTAGTCATTGATACTGAATTTATTTATTTAATTAATATATTTTTAGTTAATATATAGTTAATCATGGGGCAAACTATCTTAGTGCAAAATCCTAGATTACAAAAATAAGGGTAAAATATCATTTGGCCCTAAACTTTCAAACGTTCATTTTCATCCTTAAATTTTATAAAACGTTTTATTTTTCGTTTCTTTGTCTATGTCCGTTAGGTTATACTCTATATGGCCTAACGGAGTACTGATGGGTTTTTTTGTTTTTTTTAGTGATTATTGATGGGGTATTTGACTTGGACTAAACTATTTTATTTAAAAAATTATTAACACATGGAAAAGAGTTAATGACACACGAGAATAATAATTTTTAAAATGATGAAATTACCGATCAGTGAGAGTCTCATACATAAGTGCGTTAGGGTTTATAACCCAAAATTCTTAAATTGTAAAATCCCTCATTCACTAAAGATCTCAAACTGGTGACCCTATTTATAATGTGCTTGAACTTGGTGAGGGAGTGTAATTAAAAGTGTGTGTGTTTAGTAGTTAGTTTGTTTCTCAAAAAAATAAAAATAAAAATAAAAATTGCTTAGGCGTCCAGTAATTATCAGCCACTAGTTTCCGTTGTGAAGCTCTGCCTACGTTGAGGAGATGAAATAGAAGGTTCCTCTTCCATGAAACTCCAATGGAAATAGAAGCCTACTAATTTGCGACTTTGGAAGCCTACTGATCGACAGAATAGTTCTATATGTAAGGAATTTATGGTATTTAAAGCACTATCAAATTTTTTTTTCTTTTTGACAGTTAGAAGCTCTATCATGTAATGTTATATCTCGAGTTCTTGTTAGCCTTGATCTATTCTGTGTTTTATGTCTCTTTTATTTTTATTTTTATTTTTATTTTTATTATGCGAGTGTTTTACATCTGGTTCGATGTGAAGTCGTGTCCTTGGCTACTCTACTCTATGCTATTGGTTAGGCTGTTGGAAGTTGTTGGAAGTTGTTGTTGTTGTTGTCGTTGTTGTTTTTTTTGTTTTTTTGTTTTTTTTCCAAGTTATTGCGAGTAAATGCTCATATGTGAAGTGCCATTGAAGACCCATGAGTGCAACTTAGTGCATAATTGGATAATTTTATTGGTTATGGTCATCCATCCAAGGGTGGGTATATAAAGGCACTCTGAGTGATTTCAACTGCCAACAATCTTGGAGTAATATTTCAGGCCTTACTCCTGTAAAACAGTACCAGCTTTAGTTGGAGCTGGTCATGTAAGAGGTTTAAGAGTTTGCTCAAGTAATTCTAGTACTATATAAAAAATTACAACTTTTACTACACCTATTTTACGTAGCAAATTGTGATTGACTATTTGTCACATTTATGGATCCACAGCTTTTTTTTCATTACTCACAGCCTACCATATAGAAAATTGTGGCAAGAATTGTGAAAAATTTTATGATCCTAGATTTTTCAGACTCACTCATTGTGGGTGCCTCTCCATTTTCTATTTTTTTTAAATAAAAAAAAACCTCAATTAAAGTATTTATTAAAATTTTAAATGTCATCAAATGTTAATTTTGGATCATTTTGTATATATATTAGAATTTTGAAGTTTATATTACAAAGAAAATAGAACAAGTAAAAGAAAATTTTATACAGCAAGTTCAATTTTCTTTTTCTTTTTCGAGAAAAGATAACAGTTACCTTAAGAACAGTGGTTTAGAAAATATTTTTAGATATTGTTTATGAGAAATTTTTTATTTCGAAGTGTTTATATTTTCCACAAAAGTGATATTAAAACTTTCCTAAAACCATTAGGCCATGCACACCTTCTCTCCTAGGGGTGTTAATGTTTGACCCAACCTACAAACACGACACGAACCCAACACGGGTTTTTTCGGGTTAGGGTTGGGCCTTAATGGGTTTGGGTCATAAACGGGTCGACCCGAAAGCGACACGATAAGAAACGAGTCATAAGCGGGTCAACTCGCGTAACTCGCAATAGACACGTTTGACACGCCAATTTATTTGTGCCAACTTGAAATGACCCACTTAACACAACCCGTTTAACTTGTATAACAAATAAATATTTATTTTATTTTAGATTTATCAAATACCTTTTATATCCAAAATATATTTCAAATTTAAAAAAAAAAAATGAGTAATTACAAAAATTTGCAAGGGATATAATTGGAAATTGAAACTTTATAGACCCTAGAACTACTAATATATATATATATATATTAGCATAGAACTTACACAAATGAAATTGGATGAGCTTGTGGAAGATGTTATGATACTTAGCATTTGGCGAGTTCTAAGAATATTATATTTTTGTTGAACTATGTTATTTTATTTTTGTTAAACTTTGTTATTTTGAATTTGGGTTGAAGTGTATACGTTTCTTTTGGAGTGTAAAGAACTTATTTCTATATGAATGTTATATTTTTGTTGAACTATATTATTTTGAATGTGGGTTGAAGACTTGAAGTGTATGCACTGCTTTTTGGGATGTAAAAAAAATTATTTCTAGATGGATGTTATGTTTAATATTATGCAGGTTGAAATGGGATGTGTTACATTCGTGTCAACCCAACCCAACTCGTTTATTAAGCATGTCAAATGGGTTGGGTCAGGTCAACCCGTCTTATTAACAGGTCGGGTTAGGGTTAAAAGATCATAACACGATTATTAAATTGGTCGGGTTAGGGTTGAGCCATTTAGTCGAATACCCCTATCTCGACACGACACGAACCCGGCACGCTAACCTGAATTAACACCCATATTCTCTCATCTCCCCGTGTGTGTGTTAAAATACTTAGTATTCTCAACAAAAAAAAAAACATTCCTAAAATAATCTATTTACTGATGTCTAAAAATGCATTTGTGATGATTAATTTTTACCATCAAGACAAATTAAAAATTACAAATAAATTTCTTATTTTTGGTGTAGTTGGGATTTGTTCCCAAATCTTAAATCATTTATACAATGCCAATTAAGCTAATTAAAACTCAGAATTACAAACTAAAAGTTAACATGAAGTTTGAAGAACTAAATTGGGTTGTAAATTACCCAAGATAAAGGCCTAAATGGCAAATTCCATTGATCCCATACTCCTATGATAAATGAGATGAATTGGATGATAGATACCTCCAACTCCAAAGTTCTTTCAGACTTCAATTATGAAAAGGTAAATACTAGAATATACTTTTAACATGGGACCCACAACCTAATCGGGTGGGATCTTACGTGTGATCCTTTTCGTGAAGCCACCTAGTCCTGTCGACCTAGGCGCGTAACCAACCGCCTAACCATAGCACGTGGGGATTGTCATCAGACCCCAGCAGCCTAAAAATCAATAACATGCTTTTGCCCCCACACTTCCACTAACACCTCCATATGTATGGCCTAACGTGTCTATCTAATCCAATAACTTTAATGATTTAGAAAATTTAAAAAAAAAAAAATGTATATATATGTTTGTACATCAGATAATCATTAATTTCAAACTACTTTTTTTTTTTGAAAGAGTCTGTAATTTTTTTTTAATAAAGGAAGAATATGTACTTAATGGTGAATTTATCAAATAAAAATCATAAAACTACGTAGTATGAATAAAAGCTATAAAATTCACCTGAACCTAACTTTATAAGTTAGGTAGAATAAAATCTATAAAGCAGCTTGAACCTAGCTTTATAAATCTTACTTTACACCAGAAATTAATTGATTTTTTAATTTAATAATAAAGAGTAATTATCAAGAACGGATACCATAAATTGAAACTCTATCTCATATATATATATTATATTTTTTATTAAGTGTAGTTTATTATTAAGTGATTTAATAATTATAAATTGATATTTTCATCTCTAATATATACAATTTTTTTTTTGGAAACTGAAACGAACATCATTTGATTAAATTAACAAGAATCAAAATACAGAGCTTCTAGTGTAGGTGGAGGGGAGTCCTCCAACCAAACAATTTCATCATCTATGGATCTAGTATATCGGGCTAAGGAATGTGCTACACTATTAGCAGCACGATGTACACAATTAATAGACACAAAGTATAGAGCAGAGGCAATGCATTAAATATTTGTATACAAATGTCCCAAGCGAGATTGATTCGGTTGTGGAGAAGAGATTGACTTAATGACAGTTATATTATCTCCCTTAACGATCAGCTCCGAGAAACCTGAGTCAACTGCGAACTCTAATGCTTTGCAACAAGCCAGCACCTCTGCCTCCTCACTGTCAATAACCGACATACCTCTTGCTGATAATGAAGCCATAACCTCTCCCAACTTGTTTCGAATCACTATTCTGAGCCTCGATGCATTTATGTCATGGAATATTGCAACATCAAAGTTGAGTTTAAGCATCGCTAGGGTGGTGGACTCCATGTAGAGCTTCTGGCATTGGTTGTTGGGACGAACATATGGGTTTGCATCTCCCTGTATTCCTCCAAAAAATTGCTAGCTCTCTGCCCCAGTCGAGATGGGTCATGCATAGTTCCACCATGTGTGATTGTGTTTCGTTGGGACCAAAGCAACCAAGCTTGTACCAAAAATAGCTCAAACTCCTCCAACGGCAACTTGTTCAATAGCTCTTCAACCAATTGCAGGAAATCCTTCTGGCCATTAGCACACTTTTGTAAACCCCTTGAGCACCCAGCCCACACATCTTGTGCCACATTGCATTCCCATAATATGCGCAGGACAGAGTCATAACCTCTTTTGCAGAGTTCACAGGTACCGTCTTCCACGATATGTTGGCAAACGAGGTTCTCACGGGTTGAAAGAATATCATGCAAAGCTCGCCACACAAAAACTTTAATTTTATTTGGAATATGCAGCTTCCATAATTTCCTCCACACCGAGCTTCCAACCACTGCCATATAACACTCACCATGCTCACTCTCCTCCCTCATAATCTGTCTAGCTGTTTGGTAGCCAAACTTGATAGAATACTCCCCACTTTTATTGTATAACTAGAACTATGTATCTGCAGCATGGCCATAGCTCAATGGAATACGAAGAATAGCATCAGCATCCACTTTATGAAATTTCATCTCAACTTGTTGATGATCCCATACACGGACATTCCAATCAATTAATACAGAGACCCGCCATTCCCACTCCTTCGCCAATGGTGGATGAAGCACCCTATTAGTAGGATGATTGGGGATCCACTTATCCTTCAAAACCTGAATGGCCGAACTATTACCGACCCTCAAACAATAGCCCCTCCTTCGGATAGGTTGAGTCGCAATTATGCTTTTCCACACATAGGAGCTATTTGGTACATCCACTGCCTCCAAAAAGTTACACTTGGGGAAATATTTCTCTTTCAAACATCTATGGAGTAATGAATCCTGATCTAGCAAAAACCGCCATCCTTGCTTTGTTAACATTGTTAGATTAAAATTCTGGATGTCACGAAAACCCATTCCCCCTTCTTTCTTGGGTCTAGACAGCCAATCCCAACTCTTCCAATGTATCTTCCTTTCATTGCCTACTTGTCCCCACTAGAATCTTGTGCACATAACATTGAGTTTGTTACAAAGCTTCATCGTTAGTTGAAACACCCCTATCGTATAGGTAGGTATTGATTGAGTCACATCTTTTATGAGCAGCTCCTTCCCTGCTCTAGACAACATATTTCCTTTCCATCCTTGCAACTTTTTTCAAACATTAAACTTAAGAAAAGAGAAGGCTTGGTATTTAGAACGTCCAATCAAGGTGGGTAGCCTTAAGTATGACTCAAATTTGTCCACCTCCCTAACTCCGAAGTTGTTTTTTATCCACTCCTTTTGATCATGACCAGTATTACTACTAAAATAAATAGAAGATTTCTCAAAATTTATGCATTGACCTGATGCCATAGCATATAGTTGCAAAATCTCCTTAACCACATGTACTTCCTCTTGACTAGCTCGACAAAACAACAAGGAGTCATCCGCAAACAATAAATGGGAGATGCTAGGTGCTCTCCTACAAATAGACACGCCATGTAGCTACTCTTCCTCCTCCGCTCGTGCTAGTCAAGAAGTGAAACCTTCTGCACATGAAAGAAATAGATAAGAAGATAATAGGTCTCCTTAACAGAGCCCTCTAGAAGGTTTAATATTACCATAGGCTTTGCCATTGATGCAGACAAAGAATGATGGCATAGAAACACAACACATCACTCAATCAATCCAAACCTCAAGAAAGCCCAACTTGGCTACGATGCCTTTAAGAAAAGTCTACTCAACCCGATCATATACTTTGCTGATATCCAATTTCAATGCAAGGGATCCTTTTTTACCTTTTTTCTGACCATGCATAGCATGTAAAGATTCATAGGCAACCAAAACATTGTCAGTGATGAGGCAGCTAGGAACAAAAGCACTTTGGGATGGAGCAATCAATTGAGGAAGAATCTGTTTTAGTCTATTTGCTAGAACTTTAGAGTTGATTTTGTAGATAACATTACAAAAGCTTATAGGTCTATAATCAAAACATTTTCCTGGGGATTTTATCTTAGGGATAGGAACAATATGAGTGAAGTTGATATCAGGTTCCATATGTCTAGTGTTCAAAAAATTCAGGACTGCATTAATCACATCATCACCAACAATATGCCAAAATTTTTGGTAAAAGAGAGCATTCATACCATCGGGTCCAGGAGCCTTTGTTGGTCCCATTTGGAACAATGCCGCTTTGATTTCTTCTACACTATATTCACTGGATAAGATTTCCTGCATATTGATAGTCACCTTGTAAGGTATTGCATCAAGGCATTCTTCCAACTGGTTACATGTACTTGACTTGAAAATATTCACAAAGTAATTTGTAGCCACATCTACCATGTCTTCAATCTCCTCCAGCCATATGTTCTTCTGATTTTTGATCCTTAGAAAGAAATTTCTTTGCCTTCGTTGTGATGCTTTGGAGTGAAAAAACTTGGTATTTTTATCCCCATGTTTCAGCCAAGAAATGCGAGAATGTTGTGCCCAATAGATTTCTTGTTTAAGCAAAAGATCATCCAGCTCCTTACTTGCTGATATAAAATCAGACTTTATGGCATTTGTAAGTTCACTCGTGATGAATAATTTCAATCGTTTTTAGAGTTCTTTAATCCGCTCCGTATCAAAGTGTGTTCTAGCAGCACCCCATGCATGCAAATCCACTCCACAGCTATCAATTTTTTCCTTGACTGTACGCAAGGCCTAGACTACTCCTCCTTGTCTACTCCACACATCTTGGATCACTCATTCGCAATCATCCCAAAGCAGCCAAGCTTCTTCGAACTTAAACCCCTTTATGCTCCTTGAATTTGTTCGCCAAGCATTCTTGGTCTGAAGAATGATTGGTAGATGGTCAAATGCGTGGGAGAAGAGGTGAGTAACTGTGCTAGTTGGGAACTTCACTCTCCAATCCACATTAGCTATGGCATGGTCTAGGCGTTGTCTCGTGTTTACTTGTCCAGGTCTTTTGTTATTCCATGTGAATGGGTAACCAAAGAAGCCCAGATTAGTCAAGTGACATCGCTCTAATGCATCACGAAAATCATCCATTTAGTTGTAGGGCGGAGATCGTCATCTTTGTTTCTTTGTGGAGTGCAAGATGGCATTAAAATTTTCGATACATAGCCACGGCCCATCAATGAACGACAAGAGTTGAGATAAAAGAGCCCAAGATTTTACTTTCTGACTAGATTCAAGCCATCCATAAAAGCAAGCCAGATACCATTCTAAACCGTCCTCTTCCACCACTTTAGCCAGTATATGATTCTCTGTAAAATTAATAACATCCACCATCGCTTCCGCCTTCTATAACAATGCCAAACCTCCCCCTGAGTCAGGCTTCTGAACAATGAACATATTAGGGAAAAGTATATCTCTACAGTGCTTCTCAAAACCCTTCTTGTCTAACCTATTTCCATTAAAAACACACACAGTTGGAGCTTGATCCCTCATGAGCTTACGAAGGCCACGAACTGTCCAAGGGTTCCCAAGCCCTTGGCAATTCCAACTTAACAGCCTCACTGTGATCGACAAGGGTTTTTCAACACCCCGGCCGCTTCATTAAAATATTAATTAGTCTGGATTCTCCATCGCTTCTCCCCATATGCCTTCACCCCTCCTCTACCTCTTCCTTATAAACCTGCGAAAAAAGCCCTTTTTCCCCAGAACTTCCTTATGTTCATCTTTGTTTGAAACCCCAGGCCCATAATCCATTCGAATTATCTTAGTCCACTTGGGCTTGAGTTTAGTAGATCCAGTATTAGACCCATCTTTCACGTGCTCAAGACCAGATGACAAAACATCACGTGCAACACTTAAATTTGAAACCTCTGAATTTAATTCAGTGTCATTAGGGAGCATGCTTACCGTAACTGCTCTATCTCTTCCTTTCCTCGAAATGGTAACTGGCTAAAGATCAGTAACGGTTCCTAAAATCTCACGGTTTCCTATCTCGTGGATTCCATGTTTAGTAGGGTTTGTAGTGGTAGATGCCGCCGCTGACGATGGATTGACCTGCTGATTAGGGCTGCCATTATCGTTATTCTCCTCCTCGACTGCTTCTTTGTGTGGAGTGGACTAAGTCGACCCCCTTTTAGATGGTGACCCTTGTTGAGCACCCAACGCTTTCAGCCAATCTCCATATTGACATACAACCTCATTCCCATTCTTCAACACAGCATAATGACTTGCACAATGTTGAATGTCATGTCCCAATAAACCACAATAGTGACAGAACATCGGGAGCCTCTCATACTTGAACATAACCCAAGTACAACCCCCATTTGACCCTACAACATAACCCCATCTCCGGATTGGTTTTGAGATTGGAAGAGATACTTTGACTCTCATAAAAAGACTTTGAGCCTCTTGTTTCTGCCTCTTCTCAACTTCTTCCACCACTCCCATTCTGCTTCCTATTCCATCGCTACCTTGGGAGAAAACATATCAAATGGCGCCCCCCAGATCTGGACCTATAGAGACGTCGATTTAAACTTCACATTGCTTGCCATCATTCCTTTTTCCACCTACGTAGCATGAGCGCCTGGTTGTCAAAAGTCCATGGACCTCCCCTCAAAACCCTCTCCATATCAAATTCAGTTTGAAATTTGAATTGAAATAGATTTGATCCCACCTCCACAATTTGGACCCCTTCATCAAGACCCCATGCTTTCCTCGAAGTATTTCGTGCCGCTCTTTTATTGAAAGGTTAACTTCATTTAGAAATAGTGTCCTAAATCAGAATTTTTTTTTTAAACAGAAATTGATCACTGACTCAACAATTTTAAACAAGTGGAAGTCTTTTAGTGGAATGGTGGACAAGTGACGTGGTCCACCATGAGAACTATATAATTTCTCTATAACTTGGGAATGTGAGTTGCTGGGTGGATATCTCATGCCTGAAGTTTGGAGGTTTTCGTGAGTGTACTTTCATCGATATGTAATCGTTTAGGGGGTGGACAAGTGGATGGAGGGTCAGGCGACTCATGTTAAAGGCTGCCCATGATACTTGTTGGACGACTTAACATCTTAGTCCAATGAGCTTGGCTGGAAGGGCCTTAATGCTGGATGATGGAATTTTGAACGACTAAACACTTGTGTTTGATGAGTGGTGCATTTGGGCCGGAGGACCCTTGATGCTTGGTGATGTACATGTCATATGAGGAGTTTTGGTTGTTAAGGGTGTCTTGGTCATTGTCTTAAGACTTACATTAATAATCTATTTTAGAAAATTTTATGAAAATTGAAAAGTTGTAAAAGAAAATTAATTATTTTTTTATATTGTTATGAAAAGTTTCTTAAAATAGTTTATTACCGTATGCCCTTAACATATACGGTACTAAAATGCTGTTGTAAAAGTTTTTTAATTTTAATTTGTCAAATCTAATCTCAATCAAAGAAAAGCAAATTCGTTATTAGTATGATATGACCGTCTGAGTATCCAAAAGTCACAAGGAGTTAGTTATATACAACTAAACATTTTTCGATCTTCTAATTCTTTTGCAAATACATAGCTTTTGCCTCCATAATACAAATATATAAACAAAACATAGACAAATCATATAAAAGTCGCCGTCAGGCGACAATACACACTGAACAGTCCCTCACTTCTCTCTCCCATTATAAAACTCTTTTAAACCTTTAAAAATATGAGTTTTCACGGCAAACTTTGACACGCTCCTTTCCTTTGACGCGCCACCACCAACTACCACGCGCCACCATATCCTCACCTTTTGTCATCTTTCTCTTCTCTCAACTTTCCTTTCCTTTCTGATCTGAGAAAAAAGAGGGGCTTTAAAGGCTTGTATGAGTCTGTTTCCGTCGATGATAACAACAGAATGGGCGGAGTCACGTCGTCGATCGCGGCCAAGTTCGCTTTCTTCCCTCCGACCCCACCGTCTTACACTCTGATCTCAGAAGACGACACCTCGTCGTTGGAAACTCAACCTGTTCGCTTCTCTATTCCTGAGGTTCCTAGGAAAAACAACGTGGAAGTACTCAAGCTTAGGACCAGAAAAGGCAACGATATCGTAGCTATTCATGTTAAGCATCACAAGCCTTCTGCTACTCTGCTTTACTCTCATGGAAATGCTGCTGATTTGGGTCAGATGTTTGAGCTTTTCGTTGAACTTAGCAATCGACTTCGTGTCAATCTCATGGGGTAAGACTACTTTTTGAGCTTAACTTTGGGTTTTTGAGGTTTAGTTTATGGATATATTATCCGGGTTTTTGGTGTTTTTGTCGCTGCCTTGAGTTTTGGTTGGGAATTATTGTGTCTAAAATTTGATGGGTGTTGCTTAGTATGGTGAAATTTTCATGACAGTGCAATTGGGTTTGTCTCCTTTCTCAAATTTTTGGTGTGATAGTGGTTTTGGATGTAAGCAGTGCTGTAAATGATTAATATTTCTTTTCTATAGCTCATAGTATGGTGTTTCGTGTATAAGCTTAAGTCTGATGGTTCTGCTTTGATAAAAGGATTTTAGGAAGTTTCTAAATAAATGAATGTCACAGGAAAATGAGAAATTTAAAGGGCAAGAGTTAGATCAGGAAATGATTAATTTTGTTGTCAACAAGTATACTCAATAGTATATCTGAGAACTGAAATAGAAAAATGATGATTTTGTTGGCAACTTTAGTTCATGGAGAGGGTATATGATGGAATCCAGTGGCATGGCAGGGTACATGTTATAATTAAAATTAAGGATGTCTAGGCATATTGTCAATTTGTCGAGATCACTGAATGTTCTTCCTCATATAACAGGATATGTCTTCCGATTGCTGAAAATTAGGTAAAAAACTATATCTGTTCCACTGAGACGATAGATGCCCAACTTGAAGAATGAAGAGATACTTTCATTGAATTTTGTGATATTCATCAAGAATAGGTAATCAAAGAAAAATAACTATAGGAACTTTATGGGTTTCAGATATTGACTGGATCAGGATTCTTTCCATTTGTCTTAAAATGGAGAGGATGTTTTCATGAATCTAAAGGAGTACACAGTACAATGTGCTATGTCATTTAAAATTCCATTCCACCACATCGGGTATGATAACTAAAGTTATAATTCCAATATGAAGCTGTAAACGCTTCTACTCGGTCAAGATGCCCTTTCAAATACTTCACAACCTGAAGAATTGCCTCCCAGTGTGGATGACGAGGATCTGTCATATATTGGCTTACAACACTCATTTCAAAGGATATGGACAGTAATGGTGAGAAAATTCAACTTGCCAACCAAGTGACAATGTTTTCAGGATTCGATAATAACTTCCCTTGATTCACATGCAATTTAAGATTGGTATCCGTAGGAGTTTCTGCAGGTTTAGAACTTGACAGTCTAGTTTTTCCCAAAATATCCAACACATATTTCCTCTGCGACAAACTAATTCTTTCCTTAGATCAGGCTACCTCAAATCCCAACAAGTAATGTAGGTTTCGTTGATCCTTAGCCCAGGAAATAATGTAGGTTGCCTAGATCCTTAGTTCAAAACGAACTTTGGATGAACTCCTTTAACTCCTGTGTCCCCTTCTTATTATCACCAGTGAGAATTATATCATCAATGTACACTTTTAAGACAATCTTTTTGTTCTTAAAAGTAAAAGAGAAGTAGGCTTACCCTCCAATTTTTTTTTGAAGAGGCTGATTCCTGGACACAGTCAATTCTATAGTATAGTTTTAAAAAAATTATTTTCAGAAATTTGAATTTACTTGAATTCCCTTGCATCACATGGGCAAAGAAGTAGGAGAAGTGGGAAACTACTCAAATTCTGTTTTGACCGAGGACATGGTATTTATTTGTATTTTTGTTCATGTCTGGTTTTGTCAGCACTCTCTTTTGGCTGGGGTTAACTACGTTCATTTCATAGAGTTTCATTTTGTGAGAACTATGCTCATTTGTTTCTCAACAGTGCATGTGTGCATCACATCCTAGAGTTCTGTCTAGTTTGATCTTCAAATGATATGGAGAAAAATTGTTTGTTTTGTTAGAGCTACATAAGCATGGAGATACAGATAAATATCTCTTCTACTAATTAAAGGATCTGAAAGTAAAATAGAAGAAGTGAAGTACACTACTTTTTAGTGACCCTTGCTTCTTTGTTTTGTGCAGGTATGATTACTCTGGTTATGGACAATCAACTGGAAAGGTTGGATGCGTAGCTTCTCTAATGCTAGTTTGATGGAAATGGGAAAAAATGTTTATTATTTGCTTATATTAACTCTTGCAAGTCCATAATTTCGTGTAGGTGTCTGTTTATTAGAGCACTTAGATATCCTGATTTTTATTCAAAATAAAAACTCTGAACTAAGTGTTAGGTTTTGTACCTTTTTGACATTGCTAGACTTCTATTTTTGATGATTTTAAACAAATAAATAAGAAAGATTGAAACTCAAGTTTTGAGTAGGCTGAATTTTAGAAGTCATGTGACAAGAATTTCTGACATTGACCATATATAGCCTGACCAATCCTAGATTCCTAGACATGCAAACATATGTAATGTATAACAATTATGTCATATAAAAAGTATTTTGACGCTCCATTTGTTTAATCAGAAATTTCTGTATTTTTTTGGTTTTTGGTATGTGGAAAATGCAAGTCAACAGAAAATATTCTGTGGTCAATGGAAAACATACCCACTGTAGAGTGGGCAGTTTGCCTATGAAATATTTGGGGATGCCGTTGGGAACTTCTTTTAAGACAGCCTCGATTTGGAATCCTATTTTGGAGAAAATGGAGAAGAAGCTTTCTGGGTGGAAGCGTCTCTATTTATCTAAGGGTGGTAGGCTCATGTTATTAAATATTACTCTCTCAAGCCTCCCAACGTACTTTTTATCTTTTTTTACTATTCCTAAAGTTGTGGCAGCTAAATTGGAAAGTATTCAGAGGAATTTCCTTTGGGGGTCTTCTGAGGGGTGTTTCAAATATCCTTTGGTGGCTTGGGAAAAGGTGTGTTTACCCGTTGAGATGGGTGGTTTGGGGATAAGAAGTGTGGTGCCTTTTAATCAAGCTCTTTTAGGGAAATGGCTATGGAGATATGGTCATGAAGTGTCCCATCTTTGGCGGCGAGTTATCTCCACTAAATATGGTGAGGGTCAAGGGGGGTGGAGGACTAATGTTTGCAAGAGGTCTCATGGGTGTGGCCTATGGAGAAGCATTAATGAAGGGTGGGAGAGCTTTTCTAAGCATCTGTCTTTTGCAGTGGGTGAAGGCACTCGTATCCGCTTCTAGCATGATAGGTGGATTGGTGACAATACTCTAAAAGATCTCTATCCTGAGCTCTATGTGTGTTCAGTGGTTAAGGATGCTTGTATCTCTGAGATTTTGTGGATTCCAGAAGGGGGGTACTGTTAGAGTGTGGAATTTAAGGTTTTATAGAGCTTTTGAAGATTGGGAGTTGGCTGCATCGTATTCTCTCCTTCAACTTATCCAAACTCGTATTCCTCGGGGTAATAGGAGAGATACTCTTTACTGGCAGCTTAAAGGGGATGGTAAGTTTGACACTCGGTCTTACTACCATGCGATTCGGGGTGCTTCGAATTCTATGTTTCCTTGGAAGGGTGTTTGGAAGGATGTAGCTTATCATCATGATGGGTATATTCCATTTTCACAGAACAGAAGCCACATGGAGAATTATATTTCTCCGAATAATAATTGCTTCATGTTTCTTGGAGATCAATTATCAAACAATCTAAATTCCTAAGTGTTAAATGTTAATGTTAATGTCAAATTAAGTTTATGGGCTATTTCACTTACAAAAAAAAGGTTTATGGGCTATTTCACCTGGCTAAGGAGAAAACACATTGCCTGTGACGATTATGCTTTTAGAATTATTTGCACACAAAGGCATACCAACACTTGTAAAAATTCTCATGAACATGCCGATAACTTGAAATCCTTTTTTGGCTGTCAATTCATATGATACTGCATGTCAACTATTCTGTGATTAATACTTCAACTTTTGGCAGTGAAAGTGTGAGTTAAGTATTTGTTTAGCACTAACTAGGGTCAGCACCTAAGCAATATCTAGATCCTTCAGTTGTTGAGGCAAAAAGGTAGACTGCAGTTTGATGCATTTATTATTCTATGGGGATCTCATTATTAACATTAATTCCTTGGCAGATACTGTGCTTGAATGACCCTGGATCAGCACATATTTCAGAGATTTTTGATGGATATTGTTATTTTACTTGATGGTCATAATCTAACAGTCACTCCTTTTCTTTTGAAACAGCCATCTGAATGTAATACGTATGCTGACATTGATGCAGCATATAAATGCCTTAAGGAGCAGTATGATGTTAAAGATGAACAATTAATATTGTATGGTCAGTCTGTTGGTAGCGGCCCCACCCTTGATCTTGCTTCAAGAATACCAAACTTGAGAGGAGTGGTTTTACATAGCCCAATTTTGTCTGGGCTGAGAGTACTGTACCCAGTCAAAAGAACATTCTGGTTTGATATTTTTAAGGTATTTTCTTACCATTGATTCTATTCCTCATGTCGTTCCATTTGGTAGATGGACTAATGTAATTTATTTTTCCTTTCAGAATATTGACAAAATTGGCATGGTAAACTGTCCTGTTCTTGTTATACATGTAAGTCATTTACTTCAAATTTCATTTTCATTCTCTTCTTGCTCTTCATCATAACCGCCATATTCTTCTTTATCTCTATAAGTGTGGGTCAGTGAATGTGGCTGGATGTGAGTATGGGATTATATTTATGGACCTTGATGGTTTTGGTAACTTAACTAAAATTAAATGATAGGACAAAGTTTCTCTACAAATTAGTTTAGAGAGAAACACTTCAAACTCCCACTAAACAATTAACATGACTGTATATTTTGAAAATCTAACCGTTGGATTGCATGTTCTTCATGTTATTAACATGCATGTCAAATTTTGTTCAAATTGGATGTTAATTACTATTCAATCCATAAATGTATTTTTTATGAATAATTTTAGACTACAAAAACTTGAAATTTAAATATTTTATTGTTGATATAGCTATTGATTTTGATCTTCTTAAAAATTTTCAAGTATGGAGGATATAATAAGAAAATGCAATTTCATGATGGATTTGTCAAACTCACATATAATAAGAAAATGCAATATGCAATCTAAACCCTAGGAAAAGGGTTAGCCACATCTGCATTATACTTCAAAAGAACTCATCACAATTGAAGCTCTTTATAGTTGTTAATGAAGCCTAAATCTACCTAGTAAATGCCCGATGTGGGACTTATCACTCCTGCACAACTCACACTAGACGATATCCACATGATATTTCTTTGGTATTAGAATGCTTTCTTAGTCAAATAAGGAATATAGAGATAGCATGTGCTAATCTTTAAGAGAAGAAATTATAGGAACTCTTTAACCGTCTTTGTGAGAAGTTTGACATAGCATGAAGCTTTCCTCCTGAGTTGTGAATGAACTATATTAGTTAGTCTGAATCAATGAAAAAAATAACAGTTTAAATCCATCTGAATCTGCCAAGCTTTTCATAGATGCATTGAGCTAATAAATGGATCCTTTATGATTCTTTTATCATGTGGGAGGAGAATAATTTTTCATCATAAATCAAGCATGAAGGACATTTCTAGAGGGCTACGCCTAGGAGAGCCTCTATCCCCTGTTTTTTGTTATTATTATGGAGGCCTTTAATGTGATGATGGAAAAAGCAACAGAAGATATTAATCTGGTTTTACAGTGGCGACTTGGACAGTAATTTATTGATGATTTCTCATTCACTCTTTGCTGATGACAAATTGATGGTGAGGCTAACCTGAATCAGATTTGTATTTAATGTTTGTCTTTATTTGGGTTGAAGCTGTCTCTGGTCTAAAGGTTAACATGGGCAAGTCAGAGTTGGTACCAGTTGGGGATGTGCATCATTTGGAAGAGTTGGTGGATATTATGGGGTTAGAAGTGTCGTATTTGCCAATGTAATATCTAGGCCTTCGTTTGGGTGCTAAATTCAAAGCAAAGATCATTAGGAATACCATATTGGAGAAGATGGAAAGAAGACAGGCAGAAAGGAAGCGGCTTTATCTCTTAAAATGGAGTTAGGATTACCTTAATCAAAAGCGCTCTTTCAAACTTACCCACTAATTTTCTCTCTTTTTCCTATCAAAATAGATGTGGCATGTCACATTGAAAATTTACGGCAAGATTTTTTATGAAGACGTTTAGTTGAGGACTCTTAACTTCCATTTAATTAATTGGAATAAAACATGTAAGCCCCTTCAAAGTGGAGGATTGTCCATCAGGAATCTGAATTGTTTAATCAAGCTCTTTTGGGAAGTGGTTGTGGAGATTTAGCATGGAGAGAGAGGTTTTGTGGAGGAGGGTAATATAGAAGAATATGGAAGTTTTTGGGGTGGATGGTCTACTACTGTTTTTAATGGGCCTTACAGTGTTAGTCTATGTAAATACATAGAGAGAGATTGGAAAACTTTTTGTGTTTCATTAAGTGTGGAGTGGGTGACAGGACCAAACTTAAATTTTGGTACGATAAATGGCACGGTGATATCCCTTTAAAGGAGGCTTTCCCGAAACCGTTTTGCCTGACACGGAATAGGGAAGCTTTAGTAGTGGATTGTATGCAGTTTTGTAATGACACTGTATATTGGGCTTTGAATTTTATTGCAACAGTTCTAGACTGGGAGTTAGGATCCTTATTGTCTTTCTTGGATATGATTTACCCAACTTCAGTGAGCGATAGTGGAAAGGATAAGCTTTATTGGACCCCATCTAAACAAAGGTGTTTGAGGTCGAATTCTACTACAAAGCTTTTAGTTCCTAAAGGAGAAGTGATTTTTCCCTTGAAAAGCATTTGAAAGCCTATGGTCTTTACAAGAGTTGTGTTCTTCTGTGGACTGCAGCATTAAGGAGAATCTTAACAATAGAAAAATTGAGGAAAAGAAATATAATTGTGGTAACTTATTATTGTACATGCAAAAGGAATGGGGAGATAGTTGTATTATCATCATGGAGCTGTGGTCCTGTGAACTATGGGTTTTAGCCTGTTTGGGGTTCAGGGGGTTATGCCTAAAGGAGTAATAGATATGTTAAAATGTTGGCAAGGCAGTTTTGGTTAACATAGGTGCATAGAAATTTGGAAGGCGATTCCTTACTGATTTTTTGTGGTGCATTTGGCAGGAAAGGAGTTGTAGAAGTGTTAAGGGCTGTGAGTGGACTATTAAATCTGAAATTGATGTTTTGATCCTCGTTTGAATGGATGATTACGTCAGGATTTTTTCTCTTTCTAACTTGTTAAGTTTTGTTGATTTTTTCAATTCTGAAGTTTAAATGTGACGGTACCTATTGTATAATTCGTGTGTACTTGGGTTATGCCTTTTTATTTTGGAAATTTGGGCTATGCCTTTTTTGTCTTAATTAAATTTGTTATTTATCCAAAAAATAAAAAATAAAGAAAGCTTAATTCAATTCATCATGTTCAAGTTAAGATTTGGCCAGGATAGCTTTTTAAATGTGATTTTGTTCCGCCAAGTGATCACATTGCCCTCTACTCCTTGCCCTTTCCAGTAGAAACATTCCAAAATCCTTTTATCTTTCCCAAAGTTATCTTACAGAAATCTATAATAAACATATTATGTTCCCTGTTCAGGGGACTGCTGATGAAGTTGTGGATTGGTCCCATGGGAAGCAGCTTTGGGAGCTTTGCAAGGAAAAGTACGAACCCTTGTGGTTAAGTGGAGGTGGACATTGCAATCTTGAGCTTTACCCAGAATTCATTAAACATCTAAAGAAATATGTACAGACCATTAGCAAATCAAAAGCAACCACAAATGGTTCGAAAAAACCTACAGTAGAATCTGATAATCAGAGCAAAGCATCTGAAACTGGAACTGCAGATACATTTGAATTAAGTTCAGATGTTCCAGAAGTTTCTAGAAACAGTTTAGATAGCCGACTTGAGAAGTCCAGAAAATCAAACAAGCCTGAAAAGTCTCGTATGAGCACTGACCGTGTTGACAGGTTTAGACGAAGAAAGGGCTTAGTCTGGTGATTAATTTACACACAGCATTTCAATAAGTTATGTGCTAATATCTACTTGAGAAGGTAAATCTATTCACCCCAGCTTATGTAATGATGTGTCAATCATAGATGGAATATATCCAGTTGAGTGTGTTCCCTCACGTAATTATTTTTTCTTTATTTGTATGTATGTTCAAAGATTGAGAAGAATCTAGCATTTTTTATTTCTTCTCATCTTTTGTAAAATCAACAGCCTTATGCAGTCTTAGCTATTTTCTTTCTTTAGTCTCTTAAGTTGATATTCTAATTGTATGTGGCATTCTATTACAGCATTATCAAACACAAAATTCATGCAGTTTCAGCTATTTTGCTTTCTTTTAGTGCCCGTTTGAATGCACTTAAGTTGAGGGAACTGGAAATCCACTGGTGGTGTAAATCTCTAGGGAAATCTGTCTTTATGTTTATTTTCTTTTCACCTTTTTATTTGTTTGTTTTGGTTGTGCATTATCACTTTTGGTGGGGGTTGGGCTTGTTTTGAAGTTGTCAGGAATTGTTAAGCGGTAATGCTGGTTGAGCTGCACCTGGCTATTCAAAGTGTTGGTGAATGAAATTTGCCAGGAATCTGTGGAGTCAATGTGGCAGGGCTGAAAAGAGGAATTATTTTGTGCATCCATTGTATGCAAATGCAATAGATGTGAATGATAATTTCAAGGGCGACAACAGCTTTGTGAACAGTTCATGTCAAGTGCTTAGTTATACATACATGCCTCTTTGCTGTGTCATGCATTTTCTTTTCTAGGTTTGATGTAATGAGGGTAATAACTAGGTTATTGAGTTCAGCCTCCGGTTGTGTGAGTTAAGTTATAGCTTTCTGCGGATGCTATGGTTGGCTATATAGCCCCCCTTTTGTATCTTCTTATTCTTCTTCTTCTTCTTCTTCTTCTTCTTCTCTGTTTTTTGTTTAATCTTTTGGTTGGGTGGGGGCACCAATTCTAAATGGGAGAAGAATTTCTCTTTGGTGTTTACTATTCGGAAAAAGAAAAAAAAGAAAAAGAAATAAATTTCCCAATATCAGTTTTTGATTACAAGCAGGAAGAAGACAGGCCCCAGAGCTCATTGAACAAGATGTGTAACTGATATTCACAGCACCAAAGAGCTCCTCCGGGTTGTGATTTTTAAATGTTCTCTACTCTAGTTTCTAGTATACAGGACAGTTCAATAAAAAATACAAATTACCCCATTTAAATTTGGCAATGTCATTTTTGTTCAGTAAGTTTTATTTCTGCTTTTTTCATCGGTTAAGTTTACGTTTGCTGTCACTATTAGTAATTTTATCCAACATTCCTGTTAAATATTAAAAAAAAAAGAAAAGATTAATACTAAAATTTCTTTTAACTAAAAAATAAAATCTAAAGTACAAAAAATAAATAAATCAAGCTCCTTCAACAATAGTCAACCAGATCCCATCAAATAATAATAATAATCAACCAGAAATTATAAATATAAAAATCAAACCACAACATTTGGACTCTTAATTAAGCCACCATCGCAGAATCACAAATTCTCCCATAGCAAAACCGTCTCTACCCTCCCTTTTCTTCTTTAAAAATATACCAACACGTACCTAGCAATCTCTTAAATCTTCACAATCATAACAAATATCCCCTCACAAGAACCCACCCACTTCAAGCATCGGACCTGCAACACCCAAAATTTTACCAACCTCCACACACAAAAAAAAAAAAAAAAACCCAAACTCCTCACCTACACAAATCCAGAGCTCCATTCCAACACAAGGCATCATCAAACCTCAATCCAGAACACCATCTCAGACCATTTGGAGCTAGACGTTACCACTCATCTTCTATCGCCACACATAACGATCATATAGGTCGAGTTTAGAAAAAAAAGAGGCTGAGAGAAAGAGGTCTGACTAACATTTTCTTTAAGTAAAAATATGGTGTATAAAAAAATTAGGGAAAAAGCTAGAATTATAATTTTTTTTTTAAATTTTATAAATTTGACTTAATGTCAACTATATTAAGGGAATGGAAAAATGGACTATATTGACAATAAATGTGAACTTTTGGTTCGAAAATAACAAAAATAAAACTTCAAAGGATAAAAATCACAATTTGATAAACTTTAAAGGCTATAATTTGTATTTTTGATAAAAAAAAAAAAAACAATTATACATACTATATATTTAATTAATATATAAAAGACAATTTAGAAGCTAAGAGTTTTGTAATTCAATTGGTTGGTACCTATTGGTATTATTATTAGAAGACATTCAAGATTAAAATCTTACTTCCCCCATAGTAATTATCAAATTAACAACAACAACAACAAAAAAGAAAGAAAGAAAGAAAGACAATTTAAAGATGTGTAGACAAAATATATCTAATTTACTGAGAATTTGTTTAAGAGAAGATCAAATCAAATTTAATCAAAATTTGTTTAGGGTTCAATTGTTTAATCTTAAAAGACAATGAACTAAACCTGTTTAGCACTTTTATAACTCTAAAATTCAAATTAAATTATATATAGTAAAAAAAAAAAAAAAGAGCTTTCAAAAGCTTATATGCTAAATTAAAAAAACTCACAAAAAGAAAAAAAATCGAAAGCTTTCATTTTATATCATTATTAGCTGGTATGCAATCAATGCATGAAAATTTCAACAAAAAAAATATTTATATAATATATATTAATAAATAAAAAGTCAAATTTATAAAAAATAACTCATCTAATTAATTATAATTTGTTTAAACAATATCAAACATAATTTAATTAGAATTTGTTTCATCTTTAGTTAATATATCCAAAAAAAAGTGGTGATTTTTATTTAGTTATATTACGCCTTGTTTCATCTATTATGTACTACCGTTTATTTGCCAAAACAAGGCCGTTTTGGATTTTTATTAAAAATAAACTAAAAAACGTTATTTAAAAAAAAAAAAAAAAAAAAAAAAAAAAAAAAAAAAAAAAAAACAAACAAACCAAAAAAAAAGGGCTTAGGGGAGCGATGTGGTTCCCCTAGCCCACTGAATATCAAAAATCTTAAATCATCACCACCCCCACCGATACCCTAGCAGCCCATGACCTGAGAAATTTGAGGGATGAGGAACTGAGGGAGAAAGAAAGAGAGCAGTGTAGGTGACACAGACCATTCTGATGCTGTAGACATCAAAATAACAAAGATTGCAATTATAGAGCAATGTAGTGATTCATCACTTATAATGTTAGAGATCCAGTCAGCATGCTCTAACTCCAAGCCAGACGTGCTCTGTAGGATGAAAGCTCCTAAAGCCCAATCAAGTGGAATATTTCCCACCTGATTCCTGGTCACCCAAAACTCCAATCAATATGATTCAACTAACTGCAAGCATACAGCCATATGTACACAAATGCACACAAGTGGACCATTAATCTTGCCAGTGGTAAAGCCAGGAAAGTATCGGTGGGGGTGGGGATGATTTAAGATTTTTGATATTTAGTGGGCTAGGGGAACGATGTCATTCCCCTGAGCCCTTTTGTTTGTTTGTTTTGTTTTTGTTTTTGTTTTTTTTTTTTAAAACAACGTTTTTCAATTTTTTGAAATTAGGAAAAAGAAAAAAAATTCAAAACTACGTCGTTTAACTTATTGAATATACTTAAAATTTAGAAGACTAAAATGACAAAACTTAAATTTAGAGGACTAAAATGACAAAAGTTAAAATTTAGAGGGTCAATTTTACATTTTGGCTTTTATATTAACACAGGTTAGCAATATTCTTAACTCTGAAAGCTAAAAAAAAGAATGATGAGTGGAAAAAAAACATAGGCTTTCAAAAAATTATGTAGCAATTTCAGAAGAAGTCAACAAGAATCCATTTTATATATATGGTAAATTATAGACTATTTGGTAAGCTGGACATTGCACAAGAAAATTTTCTTAATTATTCCAATGTATATTTTTTGATGCTTTACAGAATCAGTAGGCTGAACACTCCGGCTTCGATGGGCTGATAGTTGTAGCGAAGACCTGCAAGGATGAACACGCTATCAAAGGAGACTGGGGTGGACCGGCCAAATGCCCTCCGATGGCTAAGTTAGTTTCTCACTAGAATGGAGTTCCAACTTTTTAGGAGTAAAATATCAGAATGCACTTACCTTGGGTTGATTCAGACCAGTCCTTATATAGGGAACCTTGGGACGGTTATTGGCTTAATAACTTCCCCAAGATTCGTGGAATCCGGACATAACTTCCTCAACGGCTATAGAAGTTACAACCGCTGGTGGAAGTTACGTACTTAGGAGGAATTTGTGGCGATGAGTACGGATTGGGTAACCGTTTTCAGAATCTTGTGGTTCGAGCCTTCCACACGCGAATGAGTACATGTGAGGATTTCCCAAGTGTTATGTGGTCGTCCATGTGCTTTGCTCATGGACGACCCTTTTGTTCAGAGATGGTGTCGTGTGATTGTCCATGAGTTTTGCCCATGGACGACTCCCTTCCTCAGATGGTGTAATTGAACTCACTGATGTTCATGGACGACCACTATGGACGAACCAAAGATGGTTATTTTTGCTATCCCATCATTTTTAATTATTGGAATAAATAAAAAAGAGATTATTTTCTCGGTGTCTTGTAAATATGAGTTATTTTATGGGGTTGGTTGCTAAGAAAATGCAAGAAAAAAAAATCTTGATTTTTAATTTTTTGGGCAACCAAATATGTTATATGGTCTCAGAAAATGAAGAACACGAACATTCATGTTCTAAGTTCGAGATGAGAGAGATGGAGATATGGGAAAATAAGTAAATAAATAACAATGACTGGGTTTTCACCTGATGTTGTGTTTGGTTGCCAATAAAATTTAAGAAAAGTTGATAAATTTACTACAAATTTTTTTTCTCAATCTTTAAAACTAAGAAAATAAAATTTTTTGGGAAACCAAACATATTATTTGGGGAAGAACATGAACAATCATGTTCAAGTAAAGAAGATGTCTTCCAAAAATATAATGAAAAGAAAAGAAAATTTTATTTTATTTTTAAAAAAATCATAAGTTTATTTTAATTATTTTATTTTATTTTTTCTGATGTGGTTTTTTATATATTTAAAATGTTGACTTGTCATTTATTAATTGCCAATTTTTTTTTTTAATGGCCACGTCAGCATTTATTATGCTAGTACTGTACTCTTTTTGTCAGGTAGGATATTTCCGTTAGGTGAGTAACGGTAGGGACTAAAATGGAATGCTTTTTTTTTTTTTTTTCATTTAGAGACTAAAAGCAGTAAAATAAAAAAGTAGAAATCAAAATAGAAATAGGATCAAAATATAGAGACTAAAAGTGCATTTACGCCTAATAAAAAAAAAAGGTTTAAGCTTGTGCTAAGTCAAAAATACTAGCTGCCTCGAGAAAAAATAACTCCCAAGTCTAGGGTTTTTTTTTTTTTTGGTCTAACATCATGTAACAAGTAATTGTTGAAGGTTGATTTTTGTCATTTGTCACGCTCATGCTCTAGTTGTAAGACTTGGGCTCTTCAAGGCCATAATAAATTTATGAGTGGAGTTAGGTTTGTTTTCACTGCTAAAGGTAGATCTGTTTTACAGAACCAACCTGTGCGCAAACAATAATTCAAGAAACCAAGAACAAAAATTACATATATACATATTGATGATGCCGAGAAATTCACCAGTGAGCCACACGATACCTACGCGCTCAAACGTGAACCTGCACAATACAAAGAAGGAAACCTAACAGAGAGCACCGGTGTGGTGCCGGACAACTACCCTCCGAAGGTTAAGTCAGAAATATTCTCACAACTCTAGAGTGCTAGAGAGGGTAAATTATGCGTACCTTGGTCTATGAGGGTATTGGGGCTTTTATAGTAGTAGAGGGATGAGCTCTCTTCCTTGGCGCGAAAGTCTTTTCCTTATAGGACTCTTCTCGCAGAATCCTAAACGTGATGGACAAGATATTTCCTTGTGGGAAGATTCATATTAATGTATGTATCTTCTAGAATTCTACTCATGTTGGGACTCAACAAACCAGGGCTAATCGTGTGTCGCAAGTATTTTCCATTTAAGATTCCTTGGAGACCACATAATAATGGGCTGGATGCTACGTGGCCGTTCGGTCCGTACATACCACGTCTGTCCGTGCCACCTCTGTCCAGATAGCTTTGTCATGCATAATTTTTCCTCTTCAGTTGCCCCCTTCACCCTATGGGTCCGTGATCTCGGAGTGAAAGGACCCGTGGGGTGACGGCTCGTTTTGGATCCTGAGAGACTTGTCAATCTTTGACAGGCTGGCCTGAAATTATTTATAGCGTAGGGGACCTAAATTTTGACCAAGGCACTTTTTGGTGACATGGTTCGTCTGTCCTCCCGTAGGTAAGAAGACTTAGAATTTTCACCAAGGCATTCGCGGGTGACTTGGTTCGTCCTTCCACCTGTAGGAAGTAGGACTTAAAATCTATACCAAGGCACTTGTGAGTGACTTGGTCCGTCCTTTCACCCTTAGGTAGTAAGACTTGAATTTTGTACCAAGGCACTTGTGAGTGACTTGGTCCGTCCTTCCACGCGTAGGTAGTAGGACTTAAATTTTGTACCAAGGCACTTGTGAGTGACTTGGTCCGTCCTTCCACCCGTAGGTAGTAGGACTTAAATTTTGTACCAAGGCACTTGTGAGTGACTTGGTCCGTCCTTCCACCCGTAGGTAGGAAGACTTAAATTTTGTACCAAGGCACTTGTGAGTGACTTGGTCCGTCCTTCCACCCGTAGGTAGTGGGACTTAAATGTTGTACCAAGACACTCGTGAGTGACTCGGTCCGTCCTTCCACACGTAGGTAGGAAGACTTGAATTTTGTACCAAGGCACTTGTGAGTGACTTGGTTCGTCCTTCCACCCGTAGGTAGGAAGATTTGAATTTTGTACCAAGGCACTTGTGAGCGACTTGGTCCGTCATTCCACCCGTAGGTAGTGTGACTTGGTCCGTCCTTCTACCCGTAGGTAGGAAGACTTGAATTTTGTATCAAGGCACTTGTGAGTGACTTGGTCCGTCCTTCCACCCGTAGGTAGGAAGACTTAAATTTTGTACCAAGGCACTTGTGAGTGACTTGGTCCGTCCTTCCACCCGTAGGTAGGAAGACTTGAATTTTGTACCAAGGCACTTGTGAGTGACTTGGTTCGTCCTTCCACCCGTAGGTAGGAAGACTTAAATTTTGTACCAAGGCACTTGTGAGTGACTTGGTCCGTCCTTCCACCCATAGATAGGAAAACTTATATTTTGTACCAAGGCACTTGTGAGTGACTTGATCCGTCCTTCCACGCGTAGGTAGTAGGACTTAAATTTTGTACCAAGGCACTTGTGAGTGACTTGGTCCGTCCTTCCACCCGTAGGTAGGACTTAAATTTTGTACCAAGGCACTTGTGAGTGACTTGGTCCGTCCTTCCACCCGTAGGTAGTAAGACTTAAATTTTGTACCAAGGCACTTGTGAGTGACTTGGTCCGTCCTTCCACCCGTAGGTAGTAGGACTTAAATTTTGTACCAAGGCACTTGTGAGTGACTTGGTCCGTCCTTCCACCCGTAGGTAGGAAGACTTGAATTTTGTACCAAGGCACTTGTGAGTGACTTGGTTCGTCCTTCCACCCGTAGGTAGGAAGACTTAAATTTTGTATGAGAATCAGGTGCCGTTGGCATCTTTGATCATCGGTATCCTTGGTTGTCGATCCATCCAATTGAGATGACGAGTAGGTGTCTGTCGACTTCTTTTTGTAGTGTTTAGCCTTGAGGTCTTGCTGAAGCGTTGGCATTTGTCTTATGCTTATACGTAGGATTGAGCATCCTTCTGCACGGTAGGCCATTGACACATTGCCCCCAGGACGCGTGATGAAACTTTCAATCCTCATGGACATGCATCCATCTTTTTTTTTTTTTTTTTTTTGGGCTGTACGTGCATCCCTCACCTTTTTCTTTTTGTTAATGGACATGCATCCGTCAATTAACATGCATCCATCCCCACTATTTATTTATTTTTATTTTTTATTTTTTTTTGGTGTATGTTCATCCGTCACCTTTTTCTTTTTGTTAATGGACATGGGGTGTCCGTCCACTTCTTTTCATGGACGTGCATCCCTCCATGCACCCTTTTTTTTTTTTTTGGGTGTCCGTCCATTTCTTTTCATGGACGTGCATGGACCTCCGTCCTTTTTTTTTTTTTTTTTGGGGGGGGGGGGTCCATCCACTTCTTTTCATGGACGTGCACCCCTCCATGCACCCGTCACCCTTTTTTTTTTTTTTTTTTTTTTTTTTTTTTTTTTTGTGGATGTCCGTCCACTTTCTTCATGGACATGCATGAACATGCATCCGACCATTTTTTTTTGTTAATGGACATGCATCCGTCCATTTTCTTTTTCTTTCCGTCCACTTTTTGGGTTGTCATTTTTTGGTCGCGGACTTGTTGAGGTGACTAAGTGTTACCTCGTCACCTTGTTGGTCGTCCACTTGGGGTCGTGGACTTGTTGAGGTGACTAAGTGTTACCTCGTCACCTTGTTAGTCGTCCCCTCGAGGTCGTGGACCTGTTGAGGTGACTAAGTGTTACCTCGTCACCTTGATGGTCATCCACTTGGGGTCGTGAACTTGTTGAGGTGACCGTGTTACCTCGTCACCTTGTTGGTCGTCCACTTGAGGTCGTGGACTTGTTGAGGTGACTAAGTGTTACCTCGTCACCTTGATGGTCGTCCATTTGGGGTCGTGGACTTGTTGAGGTGACTAAGTGTTACCTCGTCACCTTGTTGGTCATCCACTTGGGGTCGTGGACCTGTTGAGGTGACTAAGTGTTACCTCGTCACCTTGTTGGTCGTCCACTTGGGGTTGTGGACTTGTTGAGGTGACTAAGTGTTACCTCGTCACCTTGTTGGTCGTCCACTTGGGGTCGTGGACTTGTTGAGGTGACTAAGTGTTACCTCGTCACCTTGTTGGTCGTCCACTTTGGGTTGTGGACTTGTTGAGGTGACAAAGTGTTACCTTGTCATCTTGTTGGTCGTCCACTTGGGGTCGTGGACTTGTTGAGGTGACTAAGTGTTACCTCGTCACCTTGTTAGTCGTCCACTTGGGGTCGTGGACTTGTTGAGGTGACTAAGTGTTACCTCGTCACCTTGTTAGTCGTCCACTTGGGGTCGTGGACTTGTAATTTTCATCCTCTTGGGATGATCCGTCCACTTTGTGGACTGTAATTTATATACGTCCACTTTGTGGGAGTGTTTACCCTCTTGAGGTGATCCGTTCATCTTATGGACTTTGTAGGAATGCAGGTAGGAAAACATAGTTGTGTCTGAATATTCCTCTTATTAATTAAAAAATCATGCATTTGTAGAAAAGTACTTGCCCCCTTGGGCTTAAAAACATATTGTAGCAAAAGATTGACTAAGTGAAACTAAAAAACTAAATAAACTGGGATATTAGGGAGCGCCGTTGTTCTTCATATTATCTCTATTGGTAGTATTTCCGTAGGTGAGCCCATGGGTGCTGCATATTTTGCTCGTCCAACGTTTCGAGGTGGTAGGTTCCCTTCCTTGGCCATGGTCTGTTGCTCTTCTATGCATATGGTCTGCTGGTGATCTTCCATCTCCATCATGGCAATGTAGCACTCGCGTGCGGCCACCTGATTTCCTCGTAGCTCTCCAACCCCGTACTCCGTAGGAAATTTGATCATTAGGTGGTATGTTGATGTTACCGCCTTCCATGAATTAAGGGTGGGTCGTCCGATGATAGCATTATAAGCGGATGAGCAGTCGACCACAAGGAAAGTCACATCCTTAGTGATCTGCTGAAGATAATCACCTAATGTTACCGAAAGCGTGACCGCGCCCAATGGGAATACCCTCGTACCTCCAAAACCAACCAGCAGAGCCTTTGTCGGTATTAACCATTCTCTATCAATCCTCATCTGCTGGAAAGCTGGGTAGTATAGGATGTCTGCTGAGCTACCATTGTCGATCAGCACCCGGTGCATGTTGAAGTCCCCCACTCGTAAGGTGACGACAAGCGCGTCATCATGAGGGTGGTGAAGACGTCGGACATCCTCTTCTGAGAATCTTACGATCGGGCTCTCTATCTGTGCTATCTTTGGTATGGAGCCCGTTAGCTGGACGCTATGAACCATCCTGAGGTATGTCTTTCGAGCCTTCTTGGACGACCCCATAGTTGTCGTGCCCCTTACGATCATTCTTATATCCCCTATAGGTGGTCTGGGGCGCTCATTTTCTCTTCTTGATGTTGCTGATCCGTCCTTTCCTTGCTGACGAACTTCTGCAATTTTCCCTGTCTAATAAGGGCTTCGATTTGCTGTTTTAAGTCGTAGCAATCAGCCGTATCATGTCCGTGATCACAGTGGAAACGACAATACTTGTCCCTAGATCGCTTATTGGGATCTCCCTTTAATTTTTCAGGAAAGGTCAAGGATCCTTCGTCCTTGATCTGCATTAGTACCTGGTCTATTGGGGCAGTTAACGGGTTGAAATTCGTGAATTTCCCCGTAGGGGGCTTGGAGCGTTTGTCATCCTTTCGATCTCGATCCTGTCGGGCATCTTCTTGCCTCTCTCTTTTTCTTGGCTTTTCGTCCCGAGCCAAAAGTGCGTCCTCAGTGTTCATGTACTTAGTAGCCCTGTAGAGGACCTCCGACATCGTTTTTGGGTCGTTCTTGTATAAAGAGAACAAGAACTTACCCTTTCGCAGCCCGTTCGTGAAAGCTGCTACCAGTATTTTGTCATTGGCTTCATCGATCAAAAGCACTTCCTTATTGAAGCGCGTTATGTAGGATCTTAGCGTTTCGTCCTCTCGTTGCCTGATACTCATCAAGCACGCCGTGGACTTCTTATACCTGTGCCCTCTAATGAAGTGCGTGGTGAACTGAGCACTTAGCTCCTTGAAAGTGCTAATGGAGTTCGGTGTCAGTTGGCTGAACCATATCCGTGCGGGGCCCTTGAGCGTTGTAGGGAAGGCCCTACACATGATCTCGTCTGCTACCCCTTGAAGGTGCATTAGGGTCTTGAAGGTTTCTAGATGGTCCAGAGGATCCTTTACTCCATCGTAACTGTCTATGTGCGGCATGCGAAATTTATGGGGTAGGGGGAAGGAGTTCACGGCTGTAGTGAAAGGCGAGTCAGTGCGGTTGACCAAATCGTCAAGATCACTAGAAACTCGCCCCTTGAGCGCGTTCATCATAACCTCCGTTTGCTCCTTCATCGCCTGCATCTTTGCGACAATATGTGGCGGAGTTGCATCCGTGAGGGATGGCATGCTTAAATTTTGCCTCTCCGGTCTGCTTGGGGCATGGCTGCCCTCAAGTCTCTCTTGGTTTTTTCTTTCAGCGCTAGTCCCTTCTTGATCTTCTTGTTGGTCATTCGGTGCTGCATTCTTCTGGCGCAGCTATTTTTCCAAGTCGTGGTTCTGTTTGGTGAGGCGTTCCACGGCAGCAGCGAGAGTTTGAACTTGTCTCTCGAGGGCAGTTGTGGGTGGTTCCTCTCCTTGAACGTCGTTAGTGGTTGCCATTGAGCGAGTGAGTACCATGCAACCCTTTTTTCCGGAAAACGACAATATGGCTTACGAATCTCAACTGTTGTTTCCCACAGACGGCGCCAACTGATGATGCCGAGAAATTCACCAGTGAGCCACATGATACCTACGCGCTCGAACGTGAACCTGCACAATACAAAGAAGGAAACCTAACAGAGAGCACCGGTGTGGTGCTGGCCAACTACCCTCCGAAGGTTAAGTCAGAAATATTCTCACAACTCTAGAGTGCTAGAGAGGGTAAATTATGCGTACCTTGGTCTATGAGGGTATTGGGGCTTTTATAGTAGTAGAGGGATGAGCTCTCTTCCTTGGCGCGGAAGTCTTTTCCTTATAGGACTCTTCTCGCAGAATCCTAAACGTGATGGACAAGATATTTCCTTGTGGGAAGATTCATATTAATGTATGTATCTTCTAGAATTCTACTCATGTTAGGACTCTACAAACCAGGGCTAATCGTGTATCGCAAGTATTTTCCATTTAAGGTTCCTTGGAGACCACATAATAATGGGCTGGATGCTATGTGGCCGTTCGGTCCGTACATACCACGTCTGTCTGTGCCACCTCTGTCCAGATAGCTTTGTCATGCATAATTTTTCCTCTTCACATATAAAGGAACTAAGAGAGAAGAATGAGTATTTCAATGAATTTTATTATTTATTTGTGAAACTCAAAATATTGGTTCCTAGAGCAACAAGGCTTTTAAATTTGTGGAACCCAAAATACTGGTTCCTAAAGCCATAAGACCTTCAAATCCGTGGAACCTAAAATACTAGTTCCTAGAGTTATAAGACCTCCAAATCCATGAAACCCAAAATACTGGTTCTCAAAGCTACAAGACCTTTAAATATATGGAACCTAAAATACTGGTTCCTAGAGGTACAAGACCTTTAACTCCATAAAACCCAAAATACTAATTCCTAGAGCTACGAGACTCTTAAATCCGTGGAACCCAAAATACTGGTTTCCAGAGCCGTGGATCCTTTCTCCAAGTTTTGCCATATGATGAGCTTTGTCCTTTTCCCTTACTGTTGTATGTCTTGATTCTAAACATATGAGTTAATTTAGAAATGATGTTTATGCATATTTTATGGATTTTAGTTTTGCTAATATTTAGTTTGAATGGAAGAATGGAATCTCAGGGATCAATAGTGATGGCCGGACATTGTGTAGTATTGCTAATGGAAATTGAGAATCTATGGGTTATGGGTTACAAATTATGGATTTTAACAAAATTTATCCGATCAAATGATAGTGGGGGATTAAGGGGCTAGTGGTTTTATCGACAAGTATTGTAACATGATGCTATAATAGACAACCGTTAAACAATAAGTTTAGGGATATAAAACTTTTATAACGTATTGAATTCCTATTTTGCAGATTTTATTTTGAAGTTAGATCTAGAGATGTACTTATCAATATACATACACACACACATATATATATATATATATAAAGATCAGGAGCAGTATATTGGGGCACAAATTGAATTTCAGGTGTTTTAACATATTTTCTTAATTTATAATGACATTTTTTCATGTTCCATAAGATTTTTTGTGTTGTAATTAAATAATAAATGTTATTTTTAATAAATTTTTCTTGAACTATTATTTTTATTAAAAAATTTATGAAACATATAGTTGTTAATATATATTTTAGTTATCTGGTGTTATTTTTTGCCCAAAAAACAAAAGCTATATGGTGTTATTTACTAATTCAATTTTGGTGTTGTAGTAAATAAACTAAGATTAAATCATATATCATTACTCAATATTTTTTCCGTGCCTCGCAAAGATTAGTGACTAGTAATAATAATATTAATTGAAAAATTATATATATATATATATATATATATATAAAGTTGCACGGCCAATAACTAGTTTAATAAAAGGACAAAACTTAGGTACAATACTTTAAGTGCTGTTCTTTAGGTTCTTCTTTTAAGATTCAGCCATGTGTCTACTTAACTAAAAAATACATTTCCATCCCATGAGAAAAAAAATTCACATAGCAGAATTTTAAGAGGGGAACCTAAGGAACAGTACCTAAGTACTGTACCTAAGTTTTGCCCTTAATAAAATAAGTGGAAGCCATACATTGTCATTCATCTTCATATCATCACCTTTGATAGCCCATAAGGAAACCATACAGAATACTAATCGTTTACCATTTCAGAATTTTTTTTGTTGTTGCAAAATATTAAATATCATTGCGGAGTTTGCATTGAAACATTTTGGAACATTCCTATACGGTTCCATCTTAGCTTTTCTAGAAATGAAATTCTAATTATTTGGTCTATAATGAGACCACAAAGTGAGAACATGAAGGTTGTGTTTGGGAACAGATTATAAAGCCAGTTTATTTTACTATTTAGCTTAATATTGCTACTATTTATGGGTCCCACTGTACTTTTTGGTGTACTATTCATGAATCTCACTATACTATTTCAGCTAGCTTTTACCTTTATCTACAGTACTTTCAGTAAAAAGTTTTCAGTTGCAGCTAAATAAGTTGTTCCCAAATGCTGAAGTCTAATTAGTGGATCCAAATTAAGACCACAAAGTAAAACTAAGGAGAAGCTGCATTCACATTACTTTCATGGTCAAAAGTGAAATATATCATGTATAATTCAAGCCTATACATAGAAGATTCAATATACGTGATGATTGATGAGGAATGTTTCTCTTTTTCTCTCCCAAGACTGGATTCTAATTTATATATTTTTCTTTTAAATTGATTTTGGACTCAACATTTTAATTGGCATGAGATATTCCATCCATTCAGGTCGAAATAGAACACAACTAATAAAAACATGGACGCTGACAAGTAGTCAGCCACCCGATCTTACTCATCCATGGATTTGAGTCTATTTAAGGCTTGATATGTAGATTGCCCAAATAATAATAATAATAAAAAGGAGGAATTATTACATGTAAACTGTTTTATACACACCTAAAAGCAACTAAAATTTTGATTGTACTGTGTATTGTACTTCAAGTCAAGATTTAGAACTTGTTGATGCCTATTTTTGCAAATTCGTATCCAAAAGCCCATGAGGAAGAAAGCCCAATAAGAAGCAAGGCTCAAAAGCCCATATGGGAGAAAGCCCAATGAAAAGCAAGGCCCAAAGACCCACCAAGAAGATTGAAGAGTAAGAAAGGTCCAAAGAAAGAAATGCAAGGGAAAGCGATCTGCAGCAGAATGCAGATTTGCAGCAGAATACAAATCTGCATCAGAATACAGATCTGCCGCAGAATACAGTTCTTTAGTAGAATGGCTTCAGCAAATCAAGGCAAATTGGGCCTAAGACCCTTTTGATCCAGTCAACATTATTTGACCCACAAAGGCCCAAATCCTTTTGTATAAAAGAATATGTGTGAAAATGAAGAAACACGATGAAAAGAAACAAGGAACATAGCAAACACAGCAGGAAATGCATGAAGAACAAACACAACTGTGACTTCTTTTAGGAATATACCCTGTTGGGATGGTATCTTACCCAAAAGAGGTAGTAGACGGTCAGGACCATCTGATGCATGCCATAGAGGTAGGTGGTGAGGTAGCCTAATCCTTATCCATTTGAACCCAGAGGTAGAGGTATACAGCAAGAACAAACAAAAGAGAATTTTGTCATGAAATGAGTAGTGGTGCAGTGAGAATGTACTGAGCAGTGGTAGTGGCTAGGCAACTAATGGGTTGGTGGGTAGTCCTGAAGGAATGCCCACAACAAACCAAAAACAGTTGCCGAAACCCTAGGGGTAAAAGGGAGAAATCTCATTGAATTAGCTCACTATAAAAAGGGGAGGTAGCCATAGATGAGGGGGGAACAAATGGGAGGAACCTATGATAAGAGTATAGTAAGTACCTAAGGGAGGCACTTAGAGGGGGAGGCACCTAGAAAGAGGGACCAAAGAAAAGGAAAGTAGTAAAAAGAAGAGAGAAAACACGGCAGGAATAGGGGCACTCATCAATAGACAATCTTTTCCCTCCCTCTTAGCAAACCCACTCTTTGAAGTCTCCCAAAAGTAATAACTAGTAGCCATTTAGGCTTATTCTCTAAAATGCACAACTTTGATGGCAAAAGCCTATGACAAGGTTGTTCAAATTGGGGTTTGGGTTCCTTCTTGGTTTACTTATTTTGTGAGAAGATTCAATATTTGATTTTGATTCCAAATATATTTGATTTCACTCATTAGAACTTATATTTGTTGTATTTAGTCATTCTGTTGTAGCACGTTTTTTATCACGTTCGCTGCATTAGTTGTCCTGTTGTGGTATCTTCATTTGCTATATTAGTTATTCTGATGTAGCACATTTTTATTATATTTAACATATTAGCTATTATACTAGCTAAACCTTTTCTGCTGAAACTTTCTTATTTCTTTGTTATTACATGTTTTACTTTTAACACAAACTAATAATTATCCTGCCATAAGTATATATACATATACATTGTAGCTCACGTTCTGCCATATATTTTATATATGTATATGTGAATACATATAAGTGCATTTACGAATATATGTATGTATATATTTGAGAATATGCTAACCCATGTAAACTAACATTTGCTTTATGGGTATTTTTATTTGGGTTTTAGATTTGTTTATGTGCAGGAAGTAAAAAAGTATTGTTGCAGTAAAAAATGAAGAGTAGTCATTCACGTTGTAGAAAAGTGCGGAAAGTTTTACTGCACAGCAGAAGGTTTTGCTGCACAGCAGAAAAGTTAGTCCTGTGGTAGAAGCTGGAGAAAAGTTCCTTCTGCAGCAGAAATAGAGGATAAGCTCACTTTACAACGTCTTCCCCTGTACTTTGGACTTAATGTTTGCACACAAACTTGCAACGGTAGAATGGTACTTTGGAGCCCATTCTGCAGAGCGCCAAGCCCAACATCCTTCTTAGAAAAAGCCTAGACTAAGCATTGTCCAATAACATCAAGATGCATGTCTAAGATACAAGAAACGTAAAAAGAACCCTTGACAGAACTTAAAAGTAACAAAAGTTAACTTATATGTGATGATTGATGAGGAATGTTTCTCTTTTTCTCACCCAAGACTAGATCCTAATTTTTTTCTTTTAAATTGATTTTGGACTTAAAATTGTAATTGGTACGAGATATTTCATCTGTTCCAGTCAAAATAGGACACAATTAATATCATGGACGCTGACGAGTAGTCAGCCACCCAATCTAACTCATCCATGGATTTTTGTCTATTTAAGGCCAAGGTTTTCAGACTCGTACCGTTCATTGAACCGTAAAAGGGAGAGGTTCAAGGTTTTTGAGGTCAAACTGGGGTCGAACCATGATGACGTCATAATTAATTTAATAATTATTTAAAATATAAATAAATATATTAAATTAGTAAAAATTAAAAAATTACATAAAAATTTATAGGAAAAAGTTGGGTCATTTGTAAATACTATTTTCTCTTAATTAAATTGTATTAAATTAATAATATTTAATACAAAATAATTAAAATAAATGCTTAAAATTATGTAATATTGACTAAACTAGTACTTATAGAGATTCAAATATATCTTAATTTACGATAAATATGATATTTGTTAGATTTTCTCTTGTTATTTAAAAGATTTTAAAACATTATATCTAAAAAATAATAAATAAATATAACAAAAAAAGTTTTAAAAAATATAACTAAAAAATAATAAACTTAAACCTTAATAAGTTGGCTGTAGCATGTGCTGGATAAAAAGAGAAGAAAAAAAAGCTTATGACTCATGAGATCTCATGAGAAACCCAACCCCACTCACACATTTCCCCAAGCATCATGATCAAAGTTACACGTTTCCTCAAGCCACACCACATGATCAGACTTCAAACCCTATGACTTTTGTCTTCTATTCTTTTAGCTTTCCCTACAGCCTCCGCCTCTCTCTCCCTCTGTTATTTCTTCCACAGTTTTCAAACAAACAGCAGTCTCCTTCCACAATTTTTCAACAAATAAAGAAGAAGCAGAAGCAGATGCAGATGCATATGCAGAAGCCAGAAGCAGATTTGTAGCCTTTCTTCCATAGTCTTCTATTCTTTTTTTTTTACTTGTTTTCTTTTTTTCTTTTTCTGGGAAGATCTGATGTTGGAGATTATTTTGAGCAATATTTTGTGATTTTTTGGGAACCGTCAGACCCGTGTCCGGTTTTGAAAACCGGGCGGTTTAACTGCGGTTCGAAAGGTTCACTAAAAATTTAAAATTTTCGGTTTTGGTAGTTTAAAATACCGGAATGATAGACAGTTCCCAGTTACCGCGATCCGACCGGCCGGTCCGGTCCGGGTTTCAAAACCATGTTTAAGGCTTGATATGTAGTCTGCCCAAATTTTTTAAAAAACAAAAAACAAAACAAAAACAAAAAAACAAAGACAAAAACAATAGAGTTTATTACATGCAAATTGTTTTATATAGTTTTACACATATCCTCAAAAAGAAACTAAAATTTATCGTGCTATACCGTACTTCAAGTCACGATTTTCAACTTAAAATAAAAAAGTTAGTTTTGAACTGTACCGGTCGATTTGACCAAATTTACCTCTCTGGTCCTAAGACCGGTACCAAAACAGTGTTATTTCATGCCAGTTTAAATACCAGTGTAAATACCGGATTTTGGGCGATAAATGAATACCGGACGAAATAAAAACTCTTTGAAATGAAAGGGGGAGAAGAAACGGCTAAGGATTTAAAAGTTTTTGTAATTTTTCCCTCACCTCAAATCTGATCAAACAATTATTCACTCAACAGCACATTGCTGGTGTTGCTATGTTGCAAATCGCCTAAGCTTTAGCTGCTACCGTTGATCCTTATTCTTAATTCCCACTGCATGTTGCCTCTCCTTCTTCTCCAAATTTTCTTGTTACTTCTATTTCATTTTTGGTCTTCCCCTCTTTCCTTGTTTTGGTCGCCTTCCATCTGACACAAATTTTAAAGTGATGCCCACCCCTCTATGAGAGGGAGAGAGCATAATCCTGAAATATGCAATAACAACTCGTAAAGTGAACAAACTTCACTCTTCACCGACCTACTCACGTTACTTATGTTTTGAATTTTGAAATTTTTTTTCCTTCTTACTTAGATACAATAATATATGTAATTTTGTATACATATGTATTTAATCTAATCTGTTAAATATTAGCATTGACACCATGTTGAATATGCTAGTATGGATGCGGAAGCGAAAACATAAAGTATAGAACACAATAACACACGAGGGTTACGTGGTTCAGCCTAACAGCCTACATCCACGGAGGAAACCCTAAAGGGCTACATCAATAATATATTATAATGTAGTACAAATCCTGTGTTACAATGAATCATAACATGTGTATATATAGTAGACTAAACCCTAGACTAATAGACTTCTAGTACAAGTAGGAGTCTTGGCTTGCACACAAAGTAGAATTAGGTTTAGGCCTATACTAATGGGCTAATATATCTCTAACATAATCTATATTATCGGCATTTTGTTTCTCTAAAACTTTATTTACGTATAATCTGATAAATAAAAAAACTATATATAGGTAATATCCATTTAATATATACTTTTATAAAAAACATATATAAATAATAAAAATAAAAACTTCTCTCAAACTTTATTGACGTAATATGATCAATAAATAAAAACCTATATATGGGTAATATCCATTTAATATATATTTTTATTAAAAAACAATATATAAATGAGTGGTAATTCCGAAATGGTTCACTAATATTAATCAGTATCGAAAAATTTTGTTTTCCTAACCAAATCAAAATGGCTTTCAATATAGTAATGACTTCCTTGACTTAAAGTCACGATTTTAATTGCATTTTAGAGTGTGCAAAACAGTTTGTGTATGGCAAGTTTTCCTAAAAAAAAACTTATGAACAACATTCAACAATACAAAGAGTACAAGGGGCTTGGACTAACTGGGTGTCCACCTAGTAACTCTACTTTGCGCCAAAAAATGTAGAAAGTAAACCTTCATTGATGCATGGGACGTTGCAACCAAGTCATTTCTACCCACGGCCAAAATGGGCAAATGCCCTTTTCTCGCAAATTAAACATCCTTTTACCCCCTTTCCCAAACTAAATAGGAAAATGCCCCTCTTTTGTTAATCGACAATACGAGAGTCGAGTTTTTATGAAGAACTCAAAAGTCCTATGATCGAGTTAGTCTGACCGTTGTGCCACGCTGGCGCAGTGGACGTGGGTTTTTCCCAATAAAAAAATGCTTGTGTAGTCATTCATAACTCGGGAAGAGTAAAATTGAGTTTTCTTCAACGGTTTGAATCAATAGGACCTTAACGTCTCACAACGCCTATTCACTCACTCTCTCCCTGTACACTCTCTTTCCCTTGCTCTCTGCCATCACTCTCTCTCTACACTCTCCCTCGCTTGCTCTGCGATCAGGTCTCCCCACTCTTCCTCACTCTCCATCAGTCTCACTCTCCCTATCCAGTCTCCATCAGTCGTCGTTGCTTCCCGCCGCCGTTGATTACAGGTACGGTCCTCTCCTCTGATATCTTTTCTGATCTTGGTTCATATTAGGTTTTGTTTTATGTGGGATTTTGATTATTTTGTTGAAACTTACTTAAAAAGTAGTAAATTTACTAATCAAGATTAGAATTTTGTTGTCTTTTATATGTTGCAATGATGATGATCTAAAGTATTTCTTGCTATATGGTTATGTCTGTGTGATTTTCTCATTAATGAGAATTTTGTTGTCTTTTACATGCTGCAATGATTATTTTCTCATTAATGAGTTTAAATGTGCTTGGGGTTTTGATGGGAGGTTTTGGAAAATCGAGTGGTGGTGTTTTAGTGATGTCTCTGAGTTTGTGTAAAATGTGTCTTATCCGATTGTAGGCATGATTTTGTTATAGTTGTTGTAAATGGTGTCGAACTAATTACGTTTGAGTGTAAATAGTTGTTGTAAATGGTGTAAAATGTGTCTCGTGCCTCTAGCAGCAACCGTTAGCTCTGAAGCAGAACCCATCTCGTAAAGATTGGTTTGGACAAAGATTGGTTCTATTGGGTACACAGGTTAAGAAAAAAATGATGAAAATTATGAGACTCTGGTTGTTTGAAGCAATCTTTCGTAAATCCAAGATGTTCTGCCCATAATGACATCCTATATGCATAAATCTATGAAATACAATACACATTCACATGAAACAGAAAGTCAGTTACTGTAAGTCCAGTTAAAAACCAGTAAGAGTGATGAAATAGTAGCGTTTAGTACAGCAACAAACAAATTAAGTTCTTTCATATCCCTTAAAAGTTTTAGTACTCATTGTTTTTGGTATATCTAGGTTTTTATAATTTTCATTATTTCTTGGAATTGACACTACTTTTGTTTTGCATATCAATCCAATCTAGAAAATTTTAAGTAACTTTACTGAAAAAAAATTCATTCCTTGGTACCCTCAGCTTATATGTGCAAATGTATGTCTGTTTCCATATAGCAAGCATAGAAGTTCTTTTGCTTGCAATGCAACTCCTCTTTGTTTAAAATTGACCATATGGAGGGGGAGAGGAATAATTGAACATTCAATGGTCCAGCACCCTTTGGTGAATTTGAGATTCTTGTTTGATCCCTGAAATATTATAATATTCTTTACTCTAATTTTTTATTTAAAGAATTTGGAGATTGACTGAATTTTAAGGTTTCTCTAAATCAATTTAGTACTCTTTTATAGGAGAAGAAATATGTGAACTTTTTTTTGCCCCCTTTTATTTTGAGCTGGCTGGTTACTATGGATTAAGAAATTTAAATTCTGTGTAAATGAAAATGGGTGCTTCTATTGTGGATATTTTAGGCTCCATTTGTGTGGTTCTATCTCATTCCAACACTCAACATGTTTTCCTTGGTTCCTTTTTCTACTGTCATCCATTTGCAAAGATGAATTTGTCATTTACTCTACAGCCGCATGTGATATTTTGCATTAGTTGATGGTGATTTATTGTTATTGGCAGCCATATAAGATATGATTGGCACTCTTTATACATGGTTTTTCTCTAAATACAGAATTTTAGGACTGTGCTTCCTTATTTGCACTCTTGTATTTTTGGGTCATGCTCTGGGATACGAGGACTTTATGATTATTTTACCCCTAAATCAATCTGTTTAATATGTTTAAGTATGGTATGTCTACTTGGGATGGTGTTTGATGAGGACCTAAGGAATAATCTTTCTTCATCAATTGATTTATTTATCTTGTTTATAATAGTTGAATAATAATGTTTCAGCTTGTGTGTTTTTCCTTAGTCAGTCTGCAACTTCATTTTTGTTAATTGAAGTCTAGCTATTTGTTGTCTATTTCATCATTGATGTCATTTTTTGTCAGCTGGCAACTGGAGTTTTATACTTTTATTTATGTCTTGCTATTTGTTAGTTAGAAGTTTTGAATCTTGATGTGTCTACAGAAGGGGAAATTGTGATTCACAATCTTGATTTGTGATGATGTGTCTACACTCTATAGAGAGGGGAAATGGTGATTTTCTTATGCAACAAAGTGCGTAGAATTCTTGAATCTTTATATATGAGGACACAAGGCAATAATCTGTTTTTATCAATTGAAATCGTTATTCTTTCCCCAACATGCGAGTGCTTTGGTTATCAAAAAAAAAAAAAACATGTGAGCGTCTTTAGTTTGTCAGCTTGCAACTTCATTTATGCTAAATACTAATTTTTCATTATGTCTTGCTATTTATTGTTAGTTAAAAGACTTTAACTCATGGTTTGTCTACGTGAGGAAAAATTGTGATTTACTTTTGCTTGTGATTTACTTTTGCAGCAAGGGTGTGGTATAGAAGTGTTAAATCTTTATTGTTCTTGGGCAATATGAAAGCCCTTATCATATTTTTTTGATTTCACATTTTGTGCCGCTAAATGTTTGAATGTTATATTGTCACTTGTTCAATTTATTTTATGGATTTTGTTTCTTGGCAGTTTTTTTAAGGCATATATGTTTGATCCATTTTTCTTGATCAATTTGGTCCTCTTAATTAGGTGCACACATATGTAAACTGCCTCTCCCATTATTTGTTAACTGCCTCTTTAGGTGCACAAAAATAATAAGGAAAAAGTTAACGGATGTCATAAGGATATAGATTGAGTAATTTTTATGTACTTTCGGAGCAAAGAAAAGGGTGCTACTCTCACATTCATCGAGGAGCCCATTCTTTAAATTCATGATGAGGTTCATAATGAATTGAGAAGAGGGGGTATCATTTTTTCGTATTTTAGGAGTACCTAAAAATTTTCTTAGATTTTGGATACATTTTTAGAAACTTTGTAGAGGACAAGAAAAAAGCATTTAGTTTTTATGACGCTTGTTTATATTTCTCATAAAAGTGGTGTTATAACTTAAAATTTTAAAATAGTTTATTAATAATTTCCCTAAGAGTATCTGTTAACATGACTTAAATAATATCAATATAAAAATACTTTTAACCTTATGTTGACCAACGATTGAAAGTTAAATGTATGAAATAATCGTAGATTTTGTCATTGGTAGGGTTTGGGACATGTTATCTCATTTTTAATTGAAAAATTTCTAATCGGGCAAGCTAAATAAAATAGAATTAGCATTTACTCATTTTATAATTTTTTTAAAACATATATCTACAAATCGTGATAATTGATTTGAATTTTTCCTTTTGAGAAAGAGCTAAAAAGAAGCTGACGGAATATATGTGATTGATATCCAGTAATTTTATTTTTATTTGTTTACTAGTAATATGTCTAGATTAATTAAAAATTATATATAATTATAAAAGTATTAATTATATGTAGATATTTTCTATAAAAAATTGTGTATATAAAGATAATATTTTATTAAAACTAATTATATGTATAAAAGATAATATTATTAAAATAGAAATAATTATATGTAAATATAAAATATAATTTTTTTAATAATATCAAAATTATCCGAGTCTATTAAAAATTTTAGACTTTTACATAAAATAATATAACTATGTTAATAATTTTCAATTAAAGAGCTAATGATAAAAATACTTTAATTATAATAGTGTAACCCACACACACACACAATATTGAGTTATTTGGAGCAAGGTCTGAGCGTGTTTCATAATTTAAACACTTTATAAAATTTATTTTTAAATTAAATTAAATGAACCATCTAAAAAAATTACTAATAGAGTTTTACTTTAAAAATTATGCAATGCTCATGGACAAGCCTTTATATATAAAGTCTGGCAAAGATTATTTTTGTCAATTTATTTTACTATTCAGTTTATTGGGTTGAAGTCGGTGAATTTGAGATTCTTGTTCGAGTGGCCCTGCACCCTTTGGTGAAAATGACATGCATTATGTTGTAGATTTTATTGATTTTCTCTCTTGGCGATTATAATCTTTTGATTATGTAATTTTTTTTAGGAGAATACTCTGTAATTTTTCACCCTTTTGTTAAACAAGAAATGATATTCACTGGAACATCAAACTGCTCAAGTAACTTCAAGAAAAAAATGAATGCATTTACTCTAGGAAACAACATTCACTCCATCATTGTGGTTTAATGAGTTTGGTACATTTTGATTGACTATTGCTTATAGCAAATACAGTGGAACAGGGTAATACTAGATCCATACTCATATAAATGGATCTAGAATTAACTCCTAAAACTTGTAAAATAGACCTAGCAAGCAAGGAAATGAGCCTAAAATTTGAAAACGACTCACCAAGCAGGAAATTGAGTAGAATTAACTCCTAAAATGTTGAAAATAGACCTAACAAGCGGGGAAATGGGCTGACTGAGTCATTGTATGCTTACATATCTAGTGGTCGAAATGTAGAATAATTAGTATAGGTTTCTAGATATTAAGTTGAGAACTCGAGCCCAAATGACCTATAGCTGTAGGGATCTTAGTGGTCCATCGTAAACGGGCAACTGCATAGGACATAAAACGGGGAGTTGTCAAGGATGACCTTATAGAGAGTGTTACTTTGTTGAAAATACCAAGTTTGATTGAACAGGGTTGAGAATAAAATACCTAAACATTGAGTTGTTGCAATTTATATTTACTATGTGATTGTATTGGTCATAAGCCATAGAGTTGAATTTAAATTTCCTTGGGGGAAGATCACATATTGTGTGTCGCATGGTTAAATTTAATATGTCTTCCCTCCATATGCAGCTCCTAATAATTATAATTGATATTTTCCCTGTTAAAATCACTCTCAAAGACATCATACACCAAAAAGAACTATCACATTTAAATATTGCTTAGATGTTGAACATGCAGGTATCAATCAAGTTTCTAGCACATTAATTAGTCATTTGTTTGTTTTTTTACTTCAATTACAGATAATAGAAAAAAAAAGTTTTTTTATGTAAAATTATGGCAAGTTCCTATTTATTTAAGCTTTAATTTGATTGCTTTTGGATTGCATGTTAAGTGGGGGTAAGAAGTGATGTTGACAATCTTGTTGGGATCATAATGTCTTACTGTATCCATGCTTTTATTTTATATTAATTGTGGTTTAATTGCTAACAATCTATTTGCTCCCATGTCAGATATGCAGGCACTAGATAAAGTGCAGCCTGGACCTGACGATCTTACCCAGTTGACCCGGCAGCCGAATCATCGATCAACTCTTCTTTGGAGGCGCACCGCCGACGAGGTATGTAGTTGTATTATTAATACATGTCTGTTTTATAATTACCTCGTGTGCACTACCTAACACAATACTCGTCCGTGTGCAGGAGATGCCTGGCATGATAAAGGTTTGACGCCGTAAATGTGTATTGCTGTAAGGTGGGCTAGACCCACGTATCATGCAATACATAGATGCAGCAGGTTTGACTGGTTAATCCAAGGTTCCTGATATGGAGGTCGACCACGCCTTGATCACAGCCTTGGTCGAGCGATGGCGTCCGGAGACGCACACGTTCCACTTACCCCATGGAGAAATGCGTATCACCTTGCAAGATATTGAGGTGATGCTAGAGATTCCAGTGGATGGGTTGCCTGTCACTGGGAGGACAAACCAACAATGGAACTTGGTATGCCGAGAGTTGTTGGGCCATGAACCTCTGCCCGTGATACCGAACTCAAAAAAGTCTACCCTTACTGGGGCGAGGATAAAATACAAGTGGCTTGATGCATGGTTTACCGCTCCCCCAGCTGCGGACGCCGGTGACAAAGTCGTGCAGCAACATGCCCGCTACCACCTACTTGTACGGATGGGAGCCCTGTTGTTCATGGACAAGTCTACGGACCGGGTCTCACTGTTGCCTCTGCAGTTGCTCAACCCAATCAGCAATGCGAGACAGTATAGCTGGGGTAGTGCAGCATTGGCCTGGCTCTATAGGCAACTTTGTAGTGCATCGAAGAAGGATGCGATGCAGATTGGAGGAGCACTCTTGTTGGTGCAGCTATGGGCCTATTCAAGGTTCCCACGACTATGCCCTATTATGAGGCCGCCTCTACCGCCAGTGCACTCAGGGCCCCTTGCCATTAGGTACGTTCATTGAGTTCTCGTTATTCAAGCTAAGTGTCTCTTAGGAATAATTATTTACGTGTAATAGTATATTACATTTTATTTGTCTGTTTGATATAATTAAAAATATGTCAAACAAACAAACAAAAGAAGCTTATCAATGGTTAGTATATGGATGTGTAATAAAAAGCAAAGTTTGTTAAATGTAAAGTTCAATAATAAGCATTTGTTGACACCCCATGTTTGCTAGGTGGAGCGGGCCAAAATGCACCGTAGAGCATGCCACACATGTCCTTGCTGCGTACCGGACGTCGCTGGCTACACTACGAGCAGAGGAGGTATTCGATTAATTTACGTCCTCAATTTGAGGTTTTTATTTTCGTTTCCCTCAATTGCATGACCACGTTTTTATTTTTATTTTAGTTTGAATTCTTGGATTGTTGTAGGAATGAGTTGATTTCAGAATATTAGTTCCATCCCATCATTTTGTTTGATACTAGGATTTTCATCCCATCATTTAACTCAATTGGAATGTCCATCGTGAAGTACTTCATATTAGAACTTCCATTCGCAGCACCTGCATGAATACGACCAAGCATAAACTCAAAAATTCTTGAATGTTAAATCAAAGGCTTCAATTCTTTTATTTTAACCTAGCACAAACAAATATTATATAATCCAACAATTTTCTTATATCTGGAGACTTCTTATTATCAAAAGTAGGGGTGTACATGTGCATGGGTCGAGTTGGGTTGGATTGAAGGGTTTTTTCCAACTCAACCTAAGCATGTCGGGTTGAGAAATTCCTAACTCATTACATGTGTAGAAACCAACGCAACCCGACTCACGTGAGTCAAGTTAAGTTGGGCTGGATCAATGGGTTATATTTAAATTTAGTCATATATATATATATATTAAGTAGAATTTGGCTATATCCTTCGTTATGTAAGGAAACGTTTGTGAATTACACCCAAAAAAAAAAAAAAAAAAGAAATTGTCCCTTTTCCAAGATGTTTGAACTGAATAAGTAACTTACCTATGTATATGTCGTTCAAAAAAGCATGTGCAACATGCGCAAAAGATTGAGCATGAAGTCTTGGTTTAGTGCAAGACAAAGTGAGTTCAAACCTGTGTTGCAACAAAAAAAAACTCCATCAATTCTTACAAATGTCATTAAGCTGATGCAATGAAGAGAAGGCACACATATTGTTCATATGTAATTGGTTATAATTCAATGAGAAATTAATTTACCTAAGAGTATACCAAAGATAATCAGATTTGTCTTTGGTTGTATTTGTGTGCTCAAGTAATTCATTTGATTTTAATGATGCATCTTCGAAACTCACGATGACATCTTTAAATTCTTCCCAGCTACTAACTGAATCAAAAGTTTGTGTTGATTTACTGATTATGTCATTATACACCATTTTAACCTATTCACGATAAGAGAAAATAGAACTTTTAGCCTACCATCAAAAGAAAAGAAAAATTCCCAAAAAAAAAAAAAAAATACTTTATATAAGCCAAATGATTGTAAACTCATAAGATATCAATTAAATTCTAAACAACAAATTTCCTACTATAAATTTGACAAATATGGGTCTTTTGAAAACAAGGGAATCAAGGCATATTAGAATATAAATGATATTTTCAAAACTCAAACAATATATGCTAGAAATTTGATTAAAAAAATAAAAATTAAGGTTGTACAGTTTGTAATTAATTAATAAAATGTTATGAGCTCAAAACCATAGCTGTTGCTCTGCCTAATAAGTAGACAATTTAGTATTTCTTGTTCTAACTGTTAGAATCCAGGATTACAAACATGTATAAAACTACAAAAACATTGTTACATTGTAAGTTATAAATTACCTTTGCTGAATTGAAGATTATATTTTTACAGTCTGGTAGAATATTGATCGACTTCAGAAGCAATTCAAGTGGTATATTTTGAATTTGTACAGTAACATTTTGTTTAGCATAGTTAGTAAGAAATGCCACACAATCTCCATTTTCTTCTTGGAAAACAATGGCCTAAGTTTAAAGAAAGAAATAAGTGTTAATCAGTGATATATGAGAAAACATAAAATTTTTTGACACATTACCTCTTGTTGTTGACCTAAATGAAAAGTTGGTTCGTGCTCCTTGTAGCAAAGTTGTAGAGCACAATTTAATTGCAGCGTGCAACTCCTTAAGATGTCCCCACTTAGGCTGCCTTAATAGTCCTAAAATTATTAAAAGTTGTGGATTATTAATTACTACTTTATTCATCTAATTTTAGAAGCATAGGAACTTATGCTACTCACCATATTCATAAGGAGGAGCTTGATCATAATAAGCTGTGATGATATATGTAGAGCTTATTCCACAAAATTTGTTCCACCATGGTACTAAGATAAGGAATGTAATTTTAGACATTGACATGATTAGTTTAAGATAACTAAAAGGCTTATGTAATTTCCAACACTACAATTTAAAAGAAAATATATTTAGATAGAAATATGATAACAGTATTTGATGAGAATTATAACTAAAATACCATACCATGTAATAATTTACATAGCTTCCATTTCTTGCAATAAAAAGTGCTACTTGAAATGCAATGTCTTCAACGGACCTTATATATGTCTTCCCTCCATATACTTGATAGCTTCAAGAGAAAATTAAGTACAGTTAGTTTACTCTTAGAATGATTAATAGTCATTTTGTTCTCATTCATTGAAACATTGTTAATGACTAATGCAATTAATCTAGTACAAGTTTTCTATTACGATAAAAAGCTTTTGTGAAATCATCAACTTGGATTCATCTTACAACCATAAGGATGCTCTAGTACCCTCCTCTAAGTCTGGTTCAGATTGAAAACCCTAGTATCTGATGGTGTCACTTACCTTTGAATGTTATGCATATGAACATGGGGCTGAAAATGGAATGTGGATCTTGGTCAACCTAGATCATTTACAATTTTCTGCAGATCAATGCTAGTCATTGTTTTAATTGCTTATTGACTTCATTTTATTAATATTTTGAACACAATATTGCTGTTCTTTTACTTTTTACCCAATAATCCTTGAAGATTTTGTGTACAAATAGAAGCAAGAAATTCCATGCTTTCCATATTACATATCACAAACATAATCTTAAATTAGTATGATGTCTCACTATCACTAACATAATCCACTTATGCAGATTGTATGGGAGCCGTACATGCATACGCTAGGCTCCCTGCCTGTGTATTGCACTGCCGGGTAGCATATTTGGAGGGCCGATGTGCCATTGTATACTTTTGGATAGTGGAGGGGCATCATCCCGAGCAAGTCTTCCATCAGTTTGGGATGAAGCAAGCAATTCCACTTGTCGTGGATACGTCGACTGCCCTTCACAGGATATCCCTCCAGGGTAAATGGGAGAAGGATTGGGCAGCAGAACATGTTGTCCATATTTAGCAATGCGCCAACCGAGGGCATGAAGTTCGCGTTGCCCTTTTCCTGGACGGTGATGATACGTACCTCGTTGAGTACGTGACGTGGTACAATCACAACACAAGGTAGTACATAACACCAGAGTCTGCGTACTGGGAACTCATGGTGAGGCAACAATTCCTTCTCCTTTGTTGAAACCATTGTTCGATTAAATATCTTCAACAGGTTTATCATGCATGCAAAACTCCACAATAATTATTGTCGTTACATCTCTATGAGTTTATCTTTCATTATGTTTTAAAGTCAAAAAATACTGCATGATTTAAGTTCTTCATAAATAAGTGAATTTGTCTTAATCCAATTTGTTTGCGTGAGAATGGTTAATTGGCAATGACCAATGATGACCACACCTTTGTTCATATAATTACATTCAAATTTTAAAAAGGGTGGGTTGGGTTTTTTTTTTTTTTTTTTGGTTGGCTTGTAATTTCATATGGACGATGCAACTCTTTTTAGTAGTGATAATTAGACATTTCATGATAGTTCAGAGTCACACTAGATAGCCTTACCTCTAGGACTGAAAGCTAATTACATATTCCTTGATAGATATTACCTCTAGGACTGGGAAATCCCTTACTAAACTGTTGGTAGAATGCAATTTCCAACAGCTTAAAGGTCATTTGAAATCTTGCTAGTATGCAGCAAGGAGATGTGCTAGACTACTAGATTCAAGTATGATATATGTTGTAATTTATGGTACTTCCCTTAATTGAAACTTTAAGCTTGCATTTGATATTTTCAATTCATTGGATTCTTGGTGTACCTTAGGAAATAATAACTTCAAAATATGTGTCCTGATTGCAGTATGATATTAATGGAGTTGTAACTCTGGTGAAGCCTAGATACACAAATGAAATTCAGATATTTTCACTTATGCTAAGATTGAACTTATGTACAACCAACCATACATGTTTTTCGGAAGTATTATCTTAATGTTTAGATTGCATAGCCACAAACATAACAAGAAACTAAAAATTCCTGAGTGCTGGGGTGGAACTATAAATTTTTGCACAGGGAGGGCCAACCCCTATTTTTATACGCTGTCTTTTTAAAGATGTTTAATAATTATAAGTAATATAAGGAGTTCATTAGCTATGTTTACTACTTTTTCTTTTGATTTTGGAACAGATTTATCCATGTTTTGCATCATACCTGCGTTCTTGCTTTTATAACGCCCTTGTTTTGTAGGTTCGGACGATGATTAGGTCTATACAGAGGTGCGACGAAAGTTCTGACATGCACAATGACCTTACATATACACTAGAGCTTGTGGAGGAGCTAGGCCAACTTAAATTGGCGGATGCACTCGTAGAAGCATCCGACATTGGTACACAGGCCCCGGTCACGGTGGGCAAAGTGGTGGTTCTTGAGGGGGTGGACGTTGTGGAGGTGGTCAAGCTGGTCACGGCCGTACGACTGGGCCGGATCCTATCTATGAGGAAGGGGATGACTCGGGTGCAAAAGAGTCATGGCTTGGCACTGATTGGGTACTGTCTGATAATGACGACAGGACACCAGATGCACGTCTGGCTCTGGTGCTGGGCCATCCCACACTACCGGTCATGAGGACACTGTTCCAGCCTAGACTACATCCTATGGTGCTAGCACGGACTATGAGGACCCTCCCCGTATGTCGCCCCCAGTTTTCAATGGATCTGCCCATGATGGTGGATGCATATTTGTCCCCACACCAGGCATGCCCACCCCACCTCTAGTGCATATGGATCCCACCATGTTAGCTTCATCTCCAACCCCCCATGAAGATACCTGCTGAGGACATTAAGCCAGTGGCGGGTTTGCAAAGATCACGACGCCCTCCTGCGCATGCTCCCGATTGCGGGACCGGTGATGGTATGTACTTCGTCTACACTTCCCATCTTCTTGAGCTACTTATATTGCACATTTGATTGACTATGTTAATTTAATTATGTTGTTGTGTCTGATGAAACAGGTAAGATTAGACCTGTCAGGGCATATGGGCGGAAACAAAAAGATCATTAAATGCCGACCAAGAATGCTTATACTTCCTACCTATAGGTGACTGGATATTTCCGTTTCACTTTTCTTTTAAAGTTGTATCTTTTTTTTTAGAGCTCATATATGGTGGAAACGAAAAGGCCATTGAGCCTGAAGTTAGTGTGTGCTTATTTTTCATGTCTATAGGTGACTGGAATAAGCATGCAAAATGTTCTAATTGGGGAGAATCTTAGTGGCTGTGCATCTGTTTGTGGATCATTGCTTGGGGGAGAATACTGGCTTTCAATGTGTTTGTTGTCAACAAATTTAGATTTTGGAGAAAACCCATAAGGTGTATTGTATTTACTGATGTATTAGGAAGTTTTTCTGGGCTTGGACTTTTGATTGCAAATGGACAAATGCCTCGATTGGTATTCATTTGAAGCCAAACTTTCTTGTATTTTGATATGTTGTTAGCTAGAGTAAAGTGGGTTGTATGAGAGATTTTATGTGGCATTGTTGATAAGCAAGAAGAAGTAATTTGATACTTTTGGTAAAAGAGTTTGAGGAGGAAGTTTATGCGGATCAATGGCACAACTAAGTCCTTTGTAGCAAATCATTTATCCGAGTCTCTACAATGCTTGGCGCCATGACTATAAGAGCTTTTGAGGAGGAAGACCGATTCTTTGCAAAGAATCTTGAACTGATTGGCAAAAATGCTAGTCCTTTTTCCATAGTTTTGCAGCAAATGAGTGGTTGATCCAAAGATTAGAAACACTTAGTGCAGTTGTTCTTGCCTCTTTAACGCTCTGCAAGGTTTTTCTTTCTCCTAGAACTTTTAGCTCTAGTGAGTTTTACCTTGAAGAGTTATTTTTTCTATCTTTAACGATTTACAGTTCTTGTATAGATGCTTCAATTTACTGGAGATGGTTTTTTAAACACACTTGTGGAGTTATATTGAGCTGTAAAATATGTGTATTAGATTCTTTATGACAATTTCTCCTTTTATTGCAGAATTTATTGGAATGGCACTTTCTTATGGTCTTTCATTAAACACGTCACTTGTCTTCTCAATTCAAAATCAGTGCACTTTAGCAAATTATGTCATTTCTGTAGAAAGCCTAAATCAATACATGCATATACCTAGTGAGGCCCCTGAAGTAATAGAAGGGAATCTTTATGCTTTTTATTGCTTTAGATTTTTCCCACTTAGAGGTGTTTGTGCTGCTTCAGCAGGTTTCTCATGGTGCTATTCAGTTTACTGCGTATGAGGAACTTCGTAAGGGTATTATTGACTTCGAGTCTAAAGACAGAAAAAAGGATTCTGAAAGTGATGATAAACTCTTGGTAAGTCACTACAATCAATGCTCTTTGGAATTTGGGTCTGCATAACTATATAAATGTGCATATAGTGGATTTTAGTTTGTTTCTGCTGGCATTTGCTATACCAATGGTCATTTGGCCTTGATGTGGGTGGATATAATCTAACAAAATCTACCAGGGTGAGATGCATGATAACTTGGATATATCTTCTTGCCCATGTTACACATCTGTCTAAATGGATCTCCTATCCATAACTGAGATTCCATCCTTTCTTTCTTTCTTTTTAAAGAAAAATAAGTATATAGGAGTATTAAAAGGTAGGATTTTGGTGCTATGGCTAGTGCCCTCTAAGTGTATAGGAGTATTACAAGTATGTTCTCTTGGGAATTTATATCATACTTCATTGTTATTTATCTGTAATATTACTCCACTTAAAAGAAATAAGGCACAATAAGTTTTAATGTCCACTATAATTTATCTTAAGTATTTGGAACATGGGGCATTTTGAGTATTGTATACAAGGAGTATTTTAAGTTAAGAAAGACTCATTGGAGTTAAGTTTAGGCTTTTGCACTGCTTTTAAAACTCTGTAAGTTACACATAGTTCCAGGAGTATAATTGCTTGCTTTGTGATATTATTAACTGGCGTTTGTTTGTATGTCTGATATGAATGTTTGATGGCATATTAATTCTTACAGTCTACATAATTTTTTTCCCATAATTCAATGGATTATGCTGTTCTGGGTGCATCCTCAAAAATTGATGCTGTTCTTCTGACATATCCATTCCAGGTAGGCATTTTTCTTGGGTGGTGTTAGACCATGAATCGTTGATTTCATTTGTTAGTTGATCATTGCTTCTTATATGGTTAGGTGACTTGATTTCCAAGTTGTAAGAGCTTGGTTGCAGGTTTGACAATGTGACCTTTCATTCCTTTTTGTCTCTGTATATGTTGTGTAATTATCAAACATATTGAAGGAAGATGACCGATCCATTCATCATAACTATTAACGTTTCCCCTTGAAATACTGCATAGCCTTTAGTTTCATTTGTATTTTTTATTAATGGCTGGAATTTGGTCATATCTATTTCCCTCTGCAACAAAGACCTAGTAGTGATGGAATTCCAAGATACATGGATTGCTGGCATGTTGTGAAGGAAACTGCACGGTAAGTATTTAGCCTAGATTTAATTTTCATAGCCAAAGAAGGAAAGCTCTAACTGGAGTGCAAACACATTGCTCTTTTGTAAATTGTACTTGATTGGTCATGCTTAATAGCTTGGCGATTGAGGTTATATAATCTTGGTGAATAAATTACTATTCTCTACTTTGGTCTATAGTGGATCCATGTTGTTGGAATTCCAGTCACCATATTTATTTTTTTATAGGTAATAACAAACTTTATTGATAATAAAAGTACAATGAATTTACGATAGTAAACTCACTGCATTGAAAAGAATACAAACCAATCAAAAAGAAAGACTAACAGAATTAAGGAATTCCAGTCACCATATAGATGGGTGATATTTTTCCTTCCTTAAAACCACCATGCCCCCCCCCCCCCCCCCCCCCTCTTCTCCCCCCTTTTTGGGACTGTTAACATGAATTTTAGTAGTCCATATCCTTTACAAAAAAACTCGACAATGCCAAAGAGAAACCCTCCACTGAGCATTTGTTGCTCCAACGAAGATCAGATGAGCTGATTTTTCTATAAGCAAAATACTAAATCTGTGCATTTTCTCGCAAATGCTATAAGAGAATAAAGAGCTATTGATCTCAAGTTGTCAAGGTGAGAGATTTTGGCTCACCCCAGTGAGTAACAAACTTAGCCAAGGTTTTTAGACGTTCTTACTTTCGTTATAAACTTGAGACATTTCCTCATCTATAAGGCTAATATATTCTGTTGGGGCTTGCAGGTTCGAGGGTGTTCGAGGTTTTTACAAGGGCATTACACCAAACCTCCTGAAAAATGTTCCCGTTAGAAGGGAACTGACCTCCAACAAATTGGCCATCTGTGGGTAAAGTTGAGATACAAGGTTCGCAAGTAATTTTTTTTTATTTAATATTAAAATTAAAGAAGGTTCTTATGCTGAGATTCTAAGAATATCAATGTTAAAACAGATCAGATATAGGCCTGATGCACCACTTGTTCTTCGGAGGATCAGTTGCACATTTGAGGGAGGGCACAAAATAGGTATTGTTGGCAGAACTGGCAGTGGGAAGACCACTCTCATAGGTGCTCTATTTCGTCTAGTGGAGCCAGCTGGAGGGAAGATTATAGTAGATGGAATTGAAACCTGTAGTACTCTACTATGCAGTTGTAGTCCTTAAACTTGAAGACTAAGAACAACATGTGCTTTGTAATTATTATTTTTTTGAAAAGGAACTGTCATTCATTCAAAAAAAAAACCCGAAAAGGGAGTACAACAGAGGAGAGCAAAGGTGCTCAAGCAAATACAAAGCATTAAGGAGGGTCTGGAGGGAGTAAAGTGCTGGACAGAAAATTATACTCAAATTATTTTTTACTTTTTTTTTCCTTTGCCTTTTGTCCTTTTTAAATAAAAACTGAAAAATACAAGGCTAGAAATGGAAGAGTATAGGTGTCATACACTCTTTTTTTTTTTTTTTTTTTTTTTGGGTTTGAGGAAAGGTATATCATACACTTATCCATGTAATGTTAACTTTTTAAGTAATTTTGAAAATTTTTAGAGTAATTTTCGTGATAGAAAAATATTATATATTAATTTAGAATAATATTACAAGTCACATCATAATTTTGGGGTTTTATTTAGTGTGTTTGGGATTCAAGAATCTTTATATTGCTGTTATATTTGTTTTATTAGTTGGTTGGTGTCAATTTCTATTCATGGTTATTTTGTTCTTGACTTTCTATATTCTGGGTATTAAATTGTCAGAATTGACTTGAAGAATTTGGTTTCTTTGATTGGTATGGATTGCAGTGAATCCTCCCAGTGGATTTCCAAATCATTCATCCAGAGGTTCTGCAATTCATTGTTGTGTTTGATGTCATGTACATTCATTAATCGTGACTCATTGTGTATGGGCTGATCTTGTATTTTGTAACTACACAATAATGGACTGAAGTGAACCAAATAGATCTCATACGACCAAAGCTGACTGAATAGGATAAAATAGAGTGAATAGAATGAGGACCAAAGTGGACCGAATAAGACCAAAGTAGTGCTGAAACAAAAATAATAAGGTTACTTTCCCATATATATATATATATATATATATCTGCTAGTCAAACAGCTGGAAAACGATGACACTTCTAGTTAAACCACACGCACGAAACTAGTTACTTGGCATATATACATATCTTACTGAATACCACAACAAGAAGTCATACTTTTGCATTCATTTACTCATACGCTGTCTCATTGGTTCATCGACTTCATCATTCCCCATAACATGGGCCACCACTTCGTTCAACATGTTTGCACTCAAGGTTGCAATCCTCCTTGCGTGGTCACGCTCCTCAATGGCAACTTCCAACTGATACCTCAACAAGATGTTCCTAATGTCTCCACTGCTATAGTTGGTTCATTCGCTTGGAGATGTGCTCGATGGACTTGAGGTTGACATGTTCGGAGTTGCCCATGATATGGACGCACCACCCTGCACGTCCATATCATTACGATGCAAATACTCCATGTATGCGGCTTCTGTTTCCCTTCGATCTTTATATGAGTTGTGATTGGCGTTTGGGAACTTATGAACTTGTCTGCTTGCATCTAGCCAACTGTTGTATATGCTTGGAACACGACCATTATACACAACGTAGCTATATCCCATCTTGCTCTACAAACACGCAATGGTGGGAAGTCCTTGCACCAAAATGGTGGATGCACCTTCTTACTAGTGGAGTAAGTCTGGCTTTTTGTAGAGGAAATGGAAACAGAAACTCGATTTTTAAGAAATCTAATTATAGCAATATAGCAATAACTCGATTTACATATCATCGAGTTACAAGCAACTCGATTTATAAATTGCCGAGTTTCTGAATTGCCGTCATGTCAATATATTGCGTCAATAGTAACTCGACTACTTGGTAGTCGAGTTTTTAAGTAAATCGACTTCCTGGATATCGAGTTATGATTCACCCCCTCACCACATTTCAGAGTCCATGCACGTGCCTGGCTCTTTCTATGCTGAAAACCTTCAGTGTGTGGGTTTCTGAAAAAGAAAGCCTGCAAGCTGAACAAATAAGCTTGTACCCTTCTGGCATTTTCCTTGTCACTATTGCATCCTTACCAAGCATGCTATAGCTGTGGTCCCCTCTTCTTTGTTGTGGCACATCTCCTCTGACAGGTATATCTTGACTTTTGGAAAAACTATGATTACACTTGGATTGGCACTTTAGTATAAATGTGATTACCTTCTTCCTATTGTTCTGACACTATGTGTGTGTATATATATATATATGTATGTATAGATATATCTATATATAGACAAACCTACCTACCCATATATGATCAGATGTATATGTGTATATATATACACACGCACACACAGATATATATATATATATATATATATGTGTGTGTGTGTGTGTGTGTGTGTGTGTGTGTGTGTGCATGTGTAAATAGTAAATATATGTATATATAATCAAAGCAACCTACCCATATATGATCACACACACACACACACACATGTATATATATATATATATATATATAAACATATAGGCATGTTTATATATAATGTGTGCCCTTAGGGCACACATTGAGCAATCTATTTTTGGAAACATTTTGTTAGGAATTGCAAAAACTGTCAATACTTTTTCAATTCCTGAGAAAAATTTTCCCAAAAATGATTAATTATTGTGTGCTCTTAGGACACACATTATCAAAATCCTATATATATATATATATGTGTGTGTGTGTGTGTGTGCGTCTGTGTGTGATAGTGACACTGTATGCATATTGTTCCTCTATGTGTATATATACAGTAATGTATGTATGGATACCTGGGAACATATATATAAACAAACATTGTAGGGTGAATTCCTATGATGATATATGCATTCATTCATAGGTATCAACAATGATGTAACAAGCAATCAAAGGTTTAAATTGTATGGCTCTTTCAGTTCTGAAAGGCTTAAGTGTGTGGGTTCTGAAAAAGAAAGCCTGCGAGGTGAAAAAGTTTTGCTAACCATGTTAGCATTTTCCTCCTCCCTATTGCATCCTCACCAAGCGTGCAATAGCTGTGATCCCCTTATACTTTGCTGTGGCACATCTCCCCTAAAAGGCCAATGTTTGTGTACAAACGAATCACGTTTGTTAAGAATACTTAGGATATCATTATAGTGCGTCTGTAAAAGATTAATTACTGCTGCATTAACATAACCCCCTATCTTCTGCAAGATAACCATAATTAAGTTTCCTTATCCAGGCCTGCCATGGGTCGTCATTGCTTCTACGTTTACTATGAAGGGGAACAGTATTTCCATGACTTACATGGGCTGTCCTATAGAGGCGAGTCAGTGAAGCAGAAGTTCATTGAGTTGAAATGCGAAACACACTTGAGAAAAATGCATCGAAAGATAATGGAAGCTCTAGGGTTGGACAGGGAGTCACATAAGATATCCATCATGTACTGTGCCCCCCAACTACTTTTGAATACTCAGGTTTTCTACAACTCAAATCCGTTGGGTTGCGGTGCTGGCGTGGACATGATGTGGATAGTGATTAAGCGGACCCCCAGTTCATAGCGTCTGACTTGTATGTAACTGTTGAGGCTGTTAGGTTCCATGCTGGTGCAAGTTCACAGCATGGTAGTAGGGTGGAAGAGCCATACTCATCTCCACTTGACGTGCATCCTTCCTTTGTCGATGCCACGCCTTTGCCCTACAACACTTAATCATGTAGTGCGGTTGATGGTTTGGACAACATCGAAGCTGAAGTGTTGGGCGCCACCCAAACACATGATGTAGGAGGGTCTAGTCATGCATATGAACATGTCCAAGCCTATATGAACAGAGGACTTGATATTGATACTAGTCGAGACGTGTACGAAGTGTTCATTGATAATGATGGACCGGTGGACGACGCAGAGGTCTTAGACGGACCACAGATTGAAAACAACGAGGAGGATTGCCCTACTATAGTCATCAAACACATGGGACAATATTAATGACCCATCACCTTCATTGGGTACAAGACAGCTTACAAGTTGGCTTAAAGGTGACCACCTATCGAAGAGGATGTTATTCAAGAATAAAGCCTCCGTTCAATATGTCTTGACCCTTTACTCTGTGGAGCATAATAAGCAATACAAAGTCATCAAGTCTGACACCAATAGGCTGGTGGTGCGGTGCATACATGAGGCATGTCCATGGTTAATTTGAGCTATTTGCAACAAGAAGCACGGGATGTGGCTGATCAGTAAATGTAAGGGTCCCCACAGTTGCACATCCCTCCAGGTAGTGACTGATGGACGGATGATGGATTCAAGGTTCATTTCCATTGCACTTGAGCAGTATGTACGGGAGGACATAACCTGAAAGGTAAAGGACCTGCGTAGTATACTACATGCGAAGCACGGGCATGATGTAACTATGTACAAGGTTTGGGAAGCCAAACAGAAGGCAGTTGCACATATTTACGGGGATTTTGATGAGTCGTATGCGGAATTGCCACGGTTTCTAGCGGCATTGTCCGATGCAGATCCAGACACTGTAACTTTGTTAAAGTGCGACTCCCGTGTCCCGGGGACTTGTATATTCAACTCCACATTTTGGGCTTTTAGTCCATGTATTAGAGGGATCAGAAATTGCAGGTCGGTGATAAGCATAGATGCAACACACCTCTATGGCAAGTACAAAGGAAAGCTGTTGATAGCAATGGCAACATATGGTAACAACGAGGTTTATCCACTCGCGTTTGTCGTTGTTGAAAGCGAGAGCATGGAGACAGGAGGATGGTTCTTGGCATGCCTGCTAACCTATGTTACGGACCGAACCACTAACTTCAATAGTGTGGCATTGAAGAACTTGGTATGGAAGGCAGCAATTGCGAATCAAGTTAGAAAGTTTGAAAACACCATGGATTGCATCAAGAATGTCAACCCGGATGCGTACGACTATCTTAAGGAGGTAGATCAAGAAAAGTGGACACTTGTACATGACCATAGGCACCGATATGGGGCAATGACAACCAGCCTGCCATAGTGCTTCAATGGGGTACTTAAGGGCGCACATAGCTTGCCCATAACTACAATGGTAAAGTTCACATTTTACAAGATGAACTCGTACTTTGACGATCGTCGAAACAAAACCCTAGAGCAGTTGGAAGAGGGGTAAGTGTAGTGCAAATATGCCTATGACAAGTTCGAGGCAAATCAAGAGAAGGCGAAGCTCCATATGGTTAAAAGGATGAGCGCGCAACAGCACTTATATACAGTGGAGACACAATCTTCACTGTTGAACACTGGCGGGGGAGCTCACACCCATAGGGTTTCCCTCATGGACATGACATGCACGTGCGGGAAATGGGAAGCGGACAAGATCCCCTATTCACACTTGATAGCAGTTTGTGCCAAGCAAAACCACGATGCCGCAGAGTATATGGATCGGTATCACAGCTATGAGCCGCATGGAAGAACGGTATCACAGCTACAAGCCGATATTCCAACCACTGAAAGATAGGTTAGAATGGCTGGAGCCAAAAGAAAGGAGAACTATGATGCCAAACCCGCGGTTGATCTGAGAGAAAGGTCGACCAAAGTCCATGAGAATCTGTAATGAGTGGATGATGATGATAGGGAGTTGCCAACCTCATTGTAGATTGAGAATGGACCAAAGTCGAAGTGTGGGTTGTGTCACCAAGAGGGTCATAACCGTCATAGATGTCCGACTCGAAATGTGGCATTAATAAGCCGTGGTGCTACGTAGCAGGCAACAATTACAAGTCATAGTAACAAGGGGGTATCATAAGTTATTCTTCTTTAGTGTTCTCAATTAGTCTTGTTACAAGAGGTCTAAACAGTATGAATTGAAATGTTTAGGTATGCATGATGTTAGAGGTCTAAACTACGATGATATATGTAATTGGTTAATAATGGACAAACCCCTACATTTTTAGATATTACATTATATGAGTTATAATTAAGATTCCTGGAGATGTTTTTAGTTTGGAACCATGATAGTAATACCTATGTATCAAACTTAGCTACACTTTGGGCAATCTTGAGATTACTTGTTCAAGTAGTTGCAGTTAGTCTAAACTCCTAGCTATTACCATTCCAAGTCTTCTGTCCCAGTTTTGGTGTTCGTTCAATCTTATTGTTTGTGGTGTACATATTCTAGTATTCATGGGGTCTCTATTTCCCTAACTGTATATGTTTCGCTTTAGATTGCTAATTTTGGCCAAGGTGTAACTTTAGAAGCTCGTCATTTAAGTAGGCAAGCTGGTCATACCAACAATATCTTCAATTATAGCTTTGTAAAAAAGAACAAAACTATATATGGTTAATTTTCTAGGCTCGCATAATATTTGAGCTAGTGATTCAAAAAAGTTAGTTCTCTTTGTGTATATTTTAAAGGAAAATTATAGAACAAAAGGATTGTTACCAGAATGTGCATTATACAGAAAGGAGGAACTCCCAACAATGTTTGTGGGAAGGACCCAGACCCCAAAGTAAACATCTTTGAGTGGTTTTTTTCTAGCTTTTTATCATATTGTTAGGAGTTCTTATGCCCTTATTTTGTTGGATTTCTTCAAATAAGAATAAACAGTAAACAATTGGGATATGAAAAGATCAATGTTACGTCTCTCCCTCTCTCTCTCTCTCTCTCTCTCTCTCTCTCTCTCTCTCTATGTGTGTGTGTGTGTGTGTTTTGCAAGCATTAGGTATGTATGGTAGATATGTTACTGACCAATAGGTAGCACAGTGAAGGTGAGTAAATAACATAACATTATGCAGGAAAATAATGAACAATGAAATGGCTACACAGAGTTGAATTATTCATGCACCAAGATTACTTTTCCCTTGACACTACAGGAAATTAGTCTTTCATTATTGAGTTACACTGCACATAACTCAATTATCATATAGTTATGTGCAACACCATTGCACATAACTCGATTAAAAAATAATCGAGTTATGTGGAGGACCCTTTTGGACACTTGGATTCCTTTTGGACTACATTTGGATCAGTCCAAATATATGGGCTGGGTGTGGAAGCCCAGTGAACATAACTCGACTTATGTATAATCGAGTAACACTGAACATAACTTGATTTGTTCAGTATCGAGTTATGTGCAAGCTCTTCTGGACATAAATTGGATTCTTGTGAGTTACACAACACATAACTCAATTTACGAATAATCGAGTTATGTGGAAGACCCTTCTGGACACTTGGCTTCCTCTTGGACTGCATCTGGATCAGTCCAAATATTTGGGCTGGTGTGGAAGCACAGTGCACATAACTCGACTTATGTATAATCGAGTATCACTGAACATAACTCGATTTATTTAGTATTGAGTTATATGAATTGGATTCCTGTGAGTTACACATAACTGAACTCGATGCAGTAATAATCGGGTTATGTGGAAGATTATTCTGGACACTTGGATTCCTCTTGGAGTGCGTCCAGATCAGTCCAAATATCTAGGCTGGGTGTGGAACAATAGTGCACATAACTCGAGTTATGTATTATCAAGTAATGCACGCATAACTCGATTTATGCAGTATCGAGTTATGTGCAAGCCGAACAACACAACATGGATTCCTTTGAGTTACATTGCACACAGCATGGATTCCTTTGAGTTACACTGCACATAACTCGATTCAGTAATAATCGGGTTATGTGGAAGACCAAGGACCATTCTGGACACTCTATTTAGTACTTAACCTAAGAAGCATCAACAATTCAACTTCTCGGCACAAAACAGCTAAACTTTGGAGAACTAGAACTATGACTTCTCAATGGCGGAGAGACAATGAGGATGGTCCTGCTGATCTTGCATTGACAAAGGCCCCACACTTTTTCAAGATTATTATGCCTCAAACTCTTCAAGAAGGAAAGCTTGTAAGTATACTTAATTTCATGATCTTTTTCTCTTTGAAAATCATATGCTAATTAATGTCGTCCACTTGATCTTTTTTTTTCTTTTTTTTTTTGTGATTCTTGAAAAAATTTACATTTGTTGATGACCAAGTTCAAGAAAATCTGTGAACTTGGTTCCATGTTACATGTAGTCATAAAAACTTTCATTTTGTAATACGTAGGTTACTACTTTAACTTTTTTTTTTCCTTTTCTTTTTGCGTGGGGGTGGGGGGCTGTAACTAAGAAGTATATTGGAACAACAAGAATAGAAGAAGAAAACAGTGCAAGCAAATAGGAGGACATTGTCCTTATGTGACATGTAGTCATGTAAATCTGCCCTTTTGTAATGTGCATAGGTTATGGCTGTAGCCATGGATTTTTCGAGTTTTTGATATAGTGGAACAAAATATCCCATCAGTTTTTATTTTATTTTCTTAATTACATCTTTCTAGCACTGTCTATACGGTTTTTGTATGCTTTTTTTTTTTCATCCAACAAGTATCTTCCTTGAACAGTTATTAAAGTATTATTATAAAAGAAAGACTAAATCCATTTTTCTTGTAATGGTACTAACTGCACAATGAGAATAGAGCTTGATTGATTACATGTGTTTATTTACAAAGCCTGCATTTATGTTATGGAGATTCTTTTTATAGCAGATTCCAACAAAGTTTATAAGAAAATATGGAGTTGATTTGTCAGATATGGCCTTTCTTACGATTCCAAATGGTACAAAATGGAAAGTCAAGTTGACAAAACATGATTGGGGGGGGGGGGGGGGGGTTTGGTTTCAAAATGGTTGGCGCGAATTTGCAAGCTGTCATGGTCTAACCCTGGGGCACTTGCTAGTTTTCAGATATGAAGGAAATTCACATTTTGATGTACTCATATTTGATCCCAGTGCAACAGAAATAGACTATACTTTAGATGACCAACTCCAAGTTCGTAGGATGGAAGACAATGAGAGTGATGATAACTCTGTTGAAATCATGGATGGCTTTACTAGGGGAGAGGGTTCAGGTTTGAATCTTACACTTTTGTAAGGAACTGGTTGATTTTATTAGCCTGTTTACTATTAATTTCATGTGCATGACTTCATATTTTCATGTCATTTCAGGATCAGTTCATGGGGTTGGAGGAAATCGAGTAGGATGCACAAGCAGCCCGTTAGTTAAACTTGAATCTGATTGCAATGTGGATAATGTGTCTTCCTCACATGACCAATGTCCTAAGAAAGATGGTGGTGTAGCTGAAAATCTTGTGAGAGCCAATGCTTTTAAATCAGAAAATCCCCTTTTCACTGTTACCATTCATCCATCATACATTAATGGCAAGGATCGTGCTGTAAGCTTTCAGCTTCACATATTGTTGGGTTTTAGAAATGCAACTCCCATTAACTTTGATTTTTCATAGATCAATTAGAAAGCATGTAGTAGATACTTGTTGTTGGATATTTTGTTGGTAATGATTTTCTTATTTGTGTTTTTAGGGGAATTGAAGTTTCATTTATATTTAACAGTATCATCTGGATATCAAATAGTATCATCTTAGGTGGTAGAAGGAAATCACATAAGAATGTAAAGTCATTATGAACAACATGATCAAATCACTAGCATCCACATAACTGCCCTTCAACCATCAACATAACAAATAATAGTATTGCCTCAAAACTGCTTTTCATTCAAATGGGTTCAACTATTTTTGAAATATCTCTTATTATTTTTTGTACAGAGTTTACCCGTTTGGCATTATCAACTACTTACCGAGAGAAGGCTTTACCAAGGACTACACCAAAGGAAGTATACTCACTGTGAAGCTCCAGGTTGTGGACCGATTATGGCCTGTGAAGTTATACGTTTATGAACGAAGTGTGGGTTCATCATGTGTCGTATCTGCTGGTTGGTCTGCATTTGCGAGGGAAAATAGTTTGCAAGTAGGAGATGTTTGCATATTTGAACTGATTATGAGGGACGATGTTGTGTTAAAAGTCCACATTTTCAGATGCCTCAATTAAGTGGTTACAAACTTTGCATTCTAAATAATGTATTATGTATCATCTTGGGAGCTTATTATTTTGCAACTACTCTGTTCAGACCTTTTTATCCCTTTTTGTTTTTGGATTGGATTGAATCAAGGTTGATGTTTTGTTATATCTACAGCCCTGGCCTCCTTTGTTATATCTTCCATAGACTTGCTGTGTAATTTAGTCATGCCCTCCTTTTTAAAGTAATATCATCTATACTAGAGAATATCTGATCAATATTTGTTATTTTGTTCTTAAACTGTAACAGACTCCATTTACTAGAGCTTGCAATTGGAGCTTACCTATTATTTGTTGGTTGGTATGATCTTTTCTTCAGAAAAACCCACTTCTTCCTATTCCTTTTTATCCAAGCAGCTGCCTTCTTCATCGTGGGGTTTGGGTACGTTGGCACCTTTGTCCCGAACTCTTAGAGGAACTCCCAACAATGATACTGAAGTTCTTTTTGCCATTTTGTTAATGTGTCTGTATAATTTCTGCTTCAGCAACATATACATGACCATTCATACCGACAATATCTTCAAATTATAGCTTTGTAAAAAAGAACAAAACTATATATGGTCAATTTTCTAGGCTCGCATAATATTTGAGCTAGTGATTTGAAAAAGTTAGTTCTCTTTGTGTATACTTTAAAGGAAAATTATAGAACAAAAGGATTGTTACCAGAATGTGCATTATACAGAAAGGAGGAACTCTCAACAATGTTTATGGGAAGAACCTAGACCCCAAAGTAAACATCTTTGAGTAGTTTATTTTTCTAGCTTTTTATCATATTGCTGGGAGTTCTTATGCCCTTATTTTGTTGGATTTCTTTGAATAAGAATAAACATTAAACAATTGGGAAAGGAAAAGTTCAATGTTACATCTCTCTCTCTCTCTCTCTGCGTGTGTGTGTGTGTGTGTTTTGCAAGCATTAGGTATGTATGGCAGATATGTTACTGACCAATAGGTAGCACAGTGAAGGTGAGTAAATAACATAACATTATGCAGGAAAATAATGAACAATGAAATGGCTACACAGAGTTGAATGATTCATGCACCAAGATTACTTTTCCCTTGACACTACAGGAAATTAGTCTTTCATTATTGAGTTACACTGCACATAACTCAATTATCGTATAGTTATGTGTAACACCACTGCACATTACTCGATTAAAAAATAATCGAGTTATGCGGAGGACCCTTCTGGACACTTGGATTCCTCTTGGACTGCATCTGGACCAGTCCAAATATCTGGGCTGGGGGACACAGTGCACAGAGCACATAACTCGACTTGTGTATTATCGAGTTAAATTGCAAATAACTCGATTTTAATATAATCGAGTTATGTGCAAGACAAGCTTGACACAAATTGGATTCCTTTGAGTTAACACTACACATAACTCAATTCTGTAATAATCGAGTTATGTGGAGGACCCTTCTGTACACTTGGATTCCTCTTGGACTACATCTGGATCAATCCAAATATCTGGGCTGGGGGATAGTGCACATAACTCGACTTGTGTATTATCAAGTTAAGCTGCAAATAACTCGATTTTAATATAATCGAGTTATGTGCAAGACAAGCTGCACACAAATTGGATTCCTTTGAGTTAACACTGCACATAACTCGATTCTGTAATAATCGAGTTTTGTGGAGGACCCTTCTGGACACTTGGATTCCTCTTGGACTGCATCTGGATCAGTTCAAATATCTGGGTTGGGGGACACAGTGCACAGTGCACATAACTCGACTTGTGTATTATCGAGTTCTACAAATAACTCGATTTTGATATATTGGAGTTATGTGCAAGACAAGCTGGACAAAAATTGGATTCCTTTGAGTTAACACTACACATAAATCGATTTTGTAATAATCGAGTTATGTGGAGGACCCTTCTGGACACTTGGATTCCTCTTGGACTGCATGTGGATCAATCCAAATATCTGGGCTGGGTCTAGGACCACACTGCACATAACTCAATTTACGTATCATCGAGTAATTTCATAACTCAATTAATAAGAAATATATGTGATTACCCACCATTATAAACTCTCCCCCAATTCTGCAGAACTTGCAGCTATCTGAAATTACATCTTCGATTGCTCTCGCTGCATCCGGCTGGAATCGACAATTTCCCGCGCAAATTCTTCGAAGATTTTACATAGTAAGACTCTTTTAACTTTTTGTTGTCTTTAATATTAAACATTGGTGGTGCGTTGTTCTCAAATTTTTTATTGATGCTTCAAACTTCATTGTTTATGTAGATTGTGATGAAATTGGGTTTTTGGCTAGTCAAATGCATTGTTGTCAGTAAGGTTTCTTATCTCGTAGGTTGTCTTCGACTAGTCTCCTTCCACAAAATGGACTTGCCAGTGGCGCCATATGTGTGTGGTAGTCCTTATGCTGTTTGTATGTCTGAACTGTACATTGTGCAATTTAATGTTTTTTGTACAAGTTGGTGAAACTTACTACATGTAGCTAGGAATTTCCGAAAATGTGTCAGGTCCTACATCCACTTGTATGTTTCCTGTATAATATTATTGCTGTTAGAATGCTTGCTATCGGTGCGTGACATTATTGATCATTTTGACAAAATTCAATATGTTAACAAATTTCGTGTTGGCTCTTTGAGTTCAACTAAAGTTTATATACTCTAGGTCTCTATCTTCAAATTATTGACTCGGACCAAAATGCATTACAAATATTTCACCAACTAAACAACCTGTGAATAATAATATTGTTTTTGCATTCATGTATTGTTGTAAACTGCTCTAGACAGTACATTGTATGGCTGATTTTCTACATATGGTAGTGCATTATTCTCCAATTTTTGTTCTCTGCTTCAAACTTCATTGTCTATGTAGATTGTGATGAAATGATCTGTTTGGCTATGAAAATATTAATGGGTTAGGTAGTATGAATGTTATGTTTATCTCTTCGTAATGCGGTGTTTGGCTATGTTTTTTTGTGAGCTGATCGTGTTTCCACTATTGACCATCAGTTAGTTATGGCTCCGAAAAAGGCTAAGAGGGGAAAATCCAAAGCTGCATCCGAACCTAAAGTGGTGTTTGATCAATTAAGGTTCCTTATGCCCGAAAATGAGCAAACCTTTGAAATCTTGATTAAGCGTAGGCGTATTTGGGGAGAAAGGCAAATCAATCTGCATGAACTACATCCTTCTGTTCGTGAGAATCTACAGTCTAGGCATTGGCTGTCCCTGTGTACAAACATACAACCCCCTCCAACTAACTTGATTAGAGAATTCTATTCGAATCTCTTGGTGCATGAGGATCGCAGTGGTCACAAAGTGGCATCATGGATACGTGGTGTACTGTTTACAATAACTAGGGACAACGTATCTGAAGCTCTTGATGTACCTATAATTCATACACCTACTTATCCATACTCTAGGTCTCCTCGTATTGATGATGTTATAGATGTTCTTTGTGGACGATCAGTCACTCGGGGTTCTGACCGAAGTATTAGCTCGAGTGAGTTAACTGAGCTTAATTATATCTTCTTAGGATAGCTTGTCATAACATTTTCCCTATCTCTCATATCCATACAATCCCTGTAGACATGTGTTTCTTTCTTTACACCCTTATCACCGATAGTTCCATTTGTTTTCCTTCCTTTTTTATTGAAACCATTGTGGAGGTGTGTAGGAGAAAGTATAAGAGGCATGGTCTGTTCTTTCCAGTTCTCATCCATAGGGTCCTCAAATATTTACAATTAGAGAACTTTCCTTCTCAAGAGTTGGTCCACATCCAAGCCCCCATAGGAGCCAAATTTCTGAAACAGTGAAGTGCCCAAAAGAAGTTTGTCAACCCCAGTGTTGGTTCATCCAAGAGACGACGAATACGGTCTACTATTGGAGATGTTCTAAATGAGGACATGCATGGGGATCCCACAGCTGTTGTTGCCGAGGATGGTGATAATGAGGTAGATGTTGACACTGCTGCTGCAACATATACAAGCCCTCCTCCTCCCTCTCTTCGTGCTATGATGGAGACTGTTATGATGACTCAGGCAGCCTATGGGCAGCTTCTACATGGCCTTCTTACCAAGGTTGTAGCTCTACAAGCGGACTTAGCTGACTATAGACGTCCTGTTCCACCCTCTCCACCATCTGACTCTTGATGATTGCCATTGGCCATTGTACCCAAGGGGGGGACGAATTGTTAGTAGTTGTTGTAGTATATTTGGAGAATTGTATGACAGATTTGTGAAGTGGCTTTCAGCTAGTTGTATATTTTGTTATTTTACTGGCAATTTAAAGAACATGGTATCTGTGGAAAGTAATTTAATATATTAATATGATGGTTACTTTCATGCCCATCGTTATTATTATTAGTATTATTGAAATGGTTCTAACTTTAAGAATTTTTTATGTTATTATATGATTCTACATAATATCAAGTAGATCTGAAAATGTAAATAAGATTTATTTCATAATTCTGTATGGCGCTCACGTGTTATTAGATTATGGTAATTATTAATACAAATTGAAGGTTTGTGAAAGCACAATTGGTTTACAGGTTTGATATTGCCGATGAACCACCTAGGAGATTTTTCTTGGAGCAATGGCTCAAGCTATATCTTGACTTCAGGCAACTGTTTTTATTGGAGGTTTTGCTTTTCAGTCATGTATTTTCCACTGGTTGGATATTGTTGTCGCTCTTAAATCAGCAGTTATATTATTTTGAATTTGGTCCTTGTCTGGACTGTACCTCATGCATCATATTTTTATTACAAAATTTATTGATGAAACCTTGCAGTGCAGACTCATCCAAAAAGAAAAAAGCGACACTTGCCACGACGTTATGCACTCTCGCATTAGGTCTAACGGTTTTTTTTTAATCAAATATTGAGTGTATTGATTTCACGCTACTGCAATGGAGTATACAAATGTTATTCGTATAGAATGTTAATCTTCATCATGTTGTTCAATTGCTCCATGCATCGCACAGGTTAGCGACTAGTAATAGTCATAATAACTACAATAGCAATAATAACTACAATGGGCACCAAGTCATTCCCAAAAAAAAAAAAAAATAGAGTAACTGGATACACCAGCTACTATTGCGCCAAGTCTAGTCCTATCAAACTGCTTCACGTGAAAATGTACGCAAACTTTCTGACAGTACCCTTATCAGCCTATTATTGTTGCCCCAATTCGAATCATATCAAACCAAATCATGTGAAAACTACATATACTGTTTAAAAACTATCCCACATTTAAAAACTATCCCACATTTATAGAGTAGTAAATTAGTGAGAGTTATGATGAGGGTATTTTGGGCAATGTATTAGTGAGAGTTACAGTTGCATTGTTACCGGATTGTTCCTTAGTTTTGTCTCTACTTAAACATAGGGGTGTGGGGGCATTTTTGAAATAAAATATGAGGAATCCAAATAGGGGAAGCCCCTTACATAATAGTATAGATAACAATGAGCTGAAGATAATAAACACCGTGAAGCCACCAACATCAAAGTTCTGAGAGCAAAGTGGTGCTTTTGACCTGTAAATGTTTATGGGACACGATTGTTTGAGAGCTCAGTTTCAGGGTTCAAGATGGTTTTACCACTGTTAGCTCTTCTAACCAACAGTCACGGATTATGGGAAAAGCGTTTTGACTGGCATCCTTGAAAATGACCAACAATAATAAACACCCTGATGTTTAATGTTTTGTGAAGGACCAAGCACAATTAAACAGATATAACAGTGAGCTCAAGCCACCAACATCAAAGGTATAACAGATTTCAAAATCAAATCCAATTGGGCTTCACTTCAAACTGGCGAGTCTTTGATTTAGCTGCCATAATCGAACGTATATGACCACGATGTTTAATCGAATAGTCGAGTAAGTAGGTATTCCAAATCTGCAATGTCACATTAATTGGCAACGATTACAAGAGAAATTTCAGTGTTTCAGGCTATGGGGCTGCGTAATTTGTAAGAGTGATGGTTCTGAGAGCAAAGTGATGCTTTTAACCTCTAAATATTTAATGACCAAAGATAATGAACACCGTGATGTTTACACACCATGATGTTTAAATACCTTGAAAATGACCAAAGATAATAAACACTGTGATCTACCATTAAAGGTATAATAGATTTCAAAGTCAGTTCCAATAGGGCTTCGCTTCAAACTGGCGAGTCTTTGATTTAGCTGCGATAATCAAACATATATAACCATGATGTTTGATCGAACAGTCGAGTAAGTATGTATTCCAAATTTGTAGTGTCACATTAATTGGCTACGATTATAAGAGAAATTTTAAATGTTTTAAGCTGTGGGGCAGCGTAATTTGTAAGAGTGATGGTTCTGAGAGCAAAGTGATGCTTTTAACCTCTAAATGTTTAATGACCAAAGATAATGAACACCGTGATGTTTACACACCATGATGTTTACACACCATGATGTTTAAATACCTTGAAAATGACCAAAGATAATAAACACTGTGATCTTTAAGATCTGTTTCGTGAAAGACCAAACACAATTAATAAATTAATATAGCAAAATTTCAGCGTGAAAGATGAAACACAATTAATATAGCGAAGTTTCAAGATAACCAAGTTCGAACTCTAAACACACGTCACCAGCCCGCTGCTGTAGCACCAACTATAGTCATATCAAACTCCTTCAATCATAGCACATGCGTCAACAGACGCGACTATTTAACCAAGTCATGTTCACAATTCTGCACATGCTGCTCAACAGCTCGGTACTGTTTCACACCTACACTCACGTGAATACATAATTGTGAAATTGGATGCATAGATATCCCATTTACATCTAATGTTGCAACTACTGCCCACCTTTGATGTGACATTGAGAACATTTAAAATCCTGTTCATATAGTGTTTTTCTAGCCTGTATTGACATGACAAGCCCTAATAACTGAAATTGTAATGCTTGGACCATGAAATGAGGTTATAAATGCACCACAATAATGATATTCTTTCTACCCTGCTAACTTCGTAGATTGATTAAGCTATGAGTCGCAACGCCTCAACATCAAATCGTACAATGCAAAACAAGTTTGGATCTACTTCAACAAATGAATCATCACAAGTTGCAATAGATCAACAACTAAATACATACACAAACCACTATGGAGGGAAATGGGTTGGAAAGAAGAGAGATTTCGCTAATATGCCAATATACACGTACGAGAGTCTTGGAAGTATCGGGCACATCATGGTCGGCAAACCTACAAAACTAAGTACAGATACCACCGCAATAGAGTTCATCGTAGCAAAACCACCATGGTCAACCCTATACGAGAAGAGGTGTGAGTTAGAGGTGTATTGTCGATGGCACAGGTTATGAGTTCCTAAGGCACGCTCAGCTGAGTTACCTAAAGATGAACCTGCCAACATACTTGCTCATCTTGAACAAGAGAACAATCAAATGCAAAGGCGACTAGACCGTTTTCACGCAATCCAAAAAGCTAAGAAGCATCTAAAGGGGAAGGCGCAAGAGCGAGCCATCAAGTCTATTAATGAAATTACTGCATTAGATGATGAAAGAGATATTTCATGCTTCTCAGATTCAAGCAATGATGATTTCCAAAAATTTCTACCTGCGAACATTAGACATTGTTGTTAATGTCTACACATTCTGTGCAATACAGAATGTTGTTGTTAATGTCTGACAAATGATGATTATGTACGTTCAACTTTTGCAACTCTAAAGATTATCTGTTCATTAGTTTTGGCTAAGTTTATATGAAATCAGCTTCTCATTTTTTCCCTACTATTTTTTTGTTGCTACATATGATTCTTGTGCTTTGGTTGGACAATGTCCTTTGCTTTGTAATGTAGGAAAAACCTTAGGAAGTGAAATGCCTCCAAATTAGATTTATTGCACATTACTTGTAGGAAAATTTAATAGATTCAATACATACAGACTCATCCAAACCACACAGACCAACCACACATATGATTCAATAATACAAATAATTCATTTATATGAGTTGTTTGAGTCACTGTATCATATACACGTATCCATGTATCTTAGTTCTGATAGTGTACTACTTTATATAGATACATTACATAAAGACTCATCCAAACCAAACTAACCACTCACTCACTGAAAATCCGTATGGTTCACACAACACACTGTCACAACAATATTTTGTTAGAAATAGGATAAAGGCCTAAAAGCCTGATCAGCCTCTAAAATGTTTCATTCAAGTTATTGGTTTGTTGTAGCTTTGCTCCAAAGCTCCCTAATGTTGCAATTGTGATGATCGGAAGCCATTGATGTAAACCTTGGAAGCATAGTTTTCTTCATGTAATTTTAGATTGATGTTAAGAAAATGTAACTACATTTTGTACTTGCAAAGACTCCCTGAAAAGTTTGTAAGGGAATATGGGGATAAAACTCTCCAGTGTTGCTACACTCGCTGCTCGTAATAATAGCATTTGGCAAGTGAGGTTGGAGAAGGCTAACACAGCTCGGCACTATTTAGCCAAGTTGTGTTCGTAGTTCTGCATGTGTTGCTCAACAACTCAACACTATTGAACCCTGTTCAGTCATATCATCCATGCTCACATGAATAAACAAATATGCAACATTTTGCAATGCACTGTTTTAAAGGATGCGGAGGATCCCTCAAAAGTGTAAGCAAAATTTTAGGGGTGAGCTGTCCACCATTGCTACACTAATGTTCGTAGTTCTGCATGTGATGCTCAACAGCTTGGCACTGTTGAACCCTGACCACAAGTACCCATCCCCACTCACGTGAATACATAGATGTGCAACCCTTTGCAATGCACCATTTTCGAGGAGGCAGAGCATCCCTGAATTGGTTATGCATCAATTTTGGGGGTGAGCTGTCCACCGTTGCTACACTAATGTTCGCAGTGCTACATGTGCTGCTCAACAGCTTCGTATTGTTGAACCCTATCCAGTCATATCACCTACACGCACGTCAATACACAGATATGCCTCCTTTTGCAATGCATCGTTTTCAAGGATGCAAAGAATCCTTGAAAAGTTTATGATACATTTAACACAACTTGACACTGTCTCGTCAAGTCATGTTAGATGAAGCACAGGAATGCTGAATAGTCTCTAACAAGACATACCAAACTGGTCATTAAAACCACATCTATCAGATATAAACCATACCAATGATCAAAGTCCCTAATTAAATATAAGCATAAACATCACTAGTTTAAATTTAAACAAGTTACCCTAGTCCAAACTCTGATGGTCAACTATGTGAAATATTGAGACACTAAGCAGAACAGGCTTCCTCTCGATCACCTCGAAGACACAGACATCTCCTTCTTCTAAATTATTGTCTTTCGAAAATGCAACCCATCTCTTCCTGAATCTCATTGCTGAATATGTTTTGATGGGGGGTAATAGCATAAGACATTGAAGTGTGACAAATTGCTTCCCAATAATATACTTGGTAGAAAATTCAGCAAGTACATACTGCACAAGAAGGAGAATCAACTAAGCATTAAAGCATATATGTTTCAAGGCCATATTTAAGAGAACATCATGATCACATTATGTATAATGGCTCACCATATTATGCGGCCGTGAGATACCCATGAAAGAAGGATTTTTAGGCTTGAACTTTTCTGCTGCTTGGATTGCTCTCTCTCTTCCTCTAGACATGCTAGAAATATTTTTCATAACAAACTTTTCTCTGACTTCATGTTTTGTGGGTCTATACATTGAGGGAGATATGTTTGTATCATCTTCATCTAAGTCTATTATTTCTACCTGATGATCTTCCAATTTACAGTTCTTCCTAGGTGGATATTGAATCTAAGTGGCAGTCTTATCAAATATAAGAACATGGAAGCTTGAATTTCCTTCATATCTGAAGACTAAAAAATAACCATAATAGATAGAATGGTATTCAATGAAATCCTGCCAACCATTACAAAACCAAATGTTGTTATTAGCTTTCTTCAATCCCACTTGCCAACTACCACCATAGGGAGCAATTAGTGTAGCTACGATGGATAGCTCAGCACTGTTGAACCCTGACCACAAGTACCCATCTACACTCATGTGAATACACAAAGCATCCTTGAAAAGTTTATGCATCAATTTTGGGGTGAGCTATCCACCCTTGCTATACTGATGTTCACAGTGCTGCATGTGCTGCTCAACAGCTTCGTACTGTTGAACCCTGTCCATTCATATCACCTACACGCACGTCAATACACAGCTATGCATCCTATTGCAATGCACCATTTTCAAGGATGCAGAGCATCCCTAAAAATTTTATGATACATTTAACACAGCTCGGCACTATCTCGTCAAGTCATGTCAGATGAAGCACATGAATGCTGAATAGTCTTCATCTGAATAAATACGCAACCTCTTTTGCAGTACACATCACCAGCCCGCTACTGTAGCACAAGCTATAGCCATATCAAACGGCTACCTCAGCGAATCACATGCACCAACAGACGCCACTATACAACCAAGTCATGTTCGCAGTTTTGCATGTGCTCTTTAACATCTCGCCACTAAACAATACACTGTCGAGTCATATCATCTTTATTCGCGTGAATACTTACCCTTACATATAGTCACATCCACGTGATACTTGCCCTTGCAAAACCTCTATATAAAGTCTCATTTACATCTACCCTTGCAAAACATCTACACATACCGAAGTCCCATTTACATCTACCCTTGCAAAACATCTACACATACCGATCTAAAGTCACATTTTCCAATGTCAATGTGCAATTGGATGCTACCTCATTTTCTAGATAACTATAGAAGGGAAAAAGATTCCGACAAGAGGGAATACTATGCCGGATTGAGGCGGGAGTGGGACTTTCATGTGAACGAGTCCAATGCTCTGCACGATGATCTCGTACGACTCGGAGCGCCTCTTGTCAACTATAGCTCGTCACACTGCCATGGCGAAACATGCACCAATATGAGCGTGCAGTGACTAAGATTAAAAAAAAAAAAAAAAGAGAACAATCTTATGATACTCCGTAGGTCCAGGTATCACATGCTACAATTAGCGGAGGAGCTGGCCGCCACAACGAATAGGCAACTCACTTTGGCGGAACGTAACAATGTCCTTAACTACGAGGACTACCTGTCAGAATGAATGCCTATGTGGTGTGTGTGTTATGTCTAGGGTTAAGTTAATAATGTTAGTAGCGTTAGTGTTCAATATGCAATGCATGCATATTGGTGGCATCGTGTAAATTATTTTAATTTTCTGTGTTAATTCGTAGGTGCTTATTGAAAAACATCATGTGTGGGAATATTTAACTTTTATGCGTTATGTGAGAATAATCTAGATTACGAATAACGTGCATGCTCCTCACAATCAATAATAAGGTTTACATAGTAAAAATTCAACAACAGTGACACACATACATATAAAACATAGTTAAGCAAAATAGTTCTCCAACAAAGTCTAATTACACCACGACACGATTACTCTTCATTTGACACCTCCATGTCTGACAAATAAATGGGACTAGCTAGAAGTGATTGCATGAATTGTGCATGCTCGTACCACCCTCCCTCCACTGACTCTTGAATCTCGACTTGGGTCCGATATCAATTAATACGTATCTTCATTCGATTATTTTCTTTTCTTGTGCAGTTCAATGCTTTACAAAGTTCGTCAGTCGTGTCTCTGGGCATCTGCGATGTGAGTCGTCGAGGCATTGGCAACTTAAAACCAACCAACTCATCATAAAACATTTGATGTTCACGAAATAACCAAGCCCATTCCTGTCTCATGGTATTGTGAAGCACTATTTCGCAGATTCGGATTGATTGGATAGCTGAACTCATCTTCCAATACCTAACAACGACCTATAGCAGTGAACACATCGTGAGGCCTATAGAGTTGTGGGTTGCCAGAACCAGACATTGACGCTGAATACAATAACATCAAATGATCAAGTTAACAGTGTGCATAAACTATTGGTAAATAATGTAATGCTGCATAAGATGGTACACGACAAAGACATTCATAAATTTGTGTACTATTACATGCTAAAAATGAAATACTAACACTAACATTTGACCATAAACATTAGACATTGTTGTTAATGTCTACACATTGTGTGCAATACAAAATGTTGTTGTTAATATCTGACCAATGATGATTATGTACACGCCCCTATATGATTATGACCAATGATGATTATGTGCAATAGAAAATGTTGCTATAGTAAAGATTTCATTCTCTTGTGACCAACGTTTACTACAACAAACAACCAAAATCACACCAATGTACTTACTTCACACTTATTCAACCAAAAAAATAAAAATTCAGTACAATATCAAATGAAAATACCATTGCCCTAAAATTCTGGTGTGAGTTTTTTACCTGAGGTGATACAAGTTTCAGTTGAGTCCGGAAGCAGCTGTGGATTTGTGGAGCAGAGTGGAATTCAGTTTAGACGGAAAGCAAGACACTGTGAATGGGAGGAGATGTGCAGTTATTATACGAGAATAACTCGATTTTACGGAGTTCGAGTATGCTTTATAACTCGACATTAGAGTAATCGAGTTATATTAAAAGACATGAACCCATACGCCTGACACCAAGATAGTCTGAAAAGAGGTTTAACAAGAGCATAATTTGATATCTGAATAGTCGGTTACATAACTCAATTTTAAAATAATCGAGTTATTTAGGGATTGAAAAAAGAAAATGCCACACTAGCTGTCTAGCGTGGCACAAAACTAAAGCTAACTTGATCATTGTATGATCGAGTTCTTCACAAAACTCGATTTCGCTATTGTCGAGTTACAAAAGAGGGACATTTCCCAAATTAATTTGGGAAAGGGGGCAGAACGCTGCTTTGTTTGCACGAAAATGGCATTTGCCCATTTTGGCCTTCTACCCACATCATTGTCATTCATCTGATCTTCATATCACTATGTCATACAGAATAATAATCCTTTAATATTTCAGAATTAAATATTTCTTACAAATTCTTGAATATCGTTAACAGAGTTTGCATTGAAACAAACATTCCTATACGGTTCCATCTGTAGTTTTCTTAGCCATGTAATTCTAATTATTTGGTCAACTGTGGGAGTGGGACCATAAAGTGAGACGAGAGCATGAAATTCTAATTATTGGATCCATATTAAGATAACAAAGTAAGACAAGTGAGAAATTGTACTCTCATCAACTTTCATGGTCAAAAGTGAAACATATGATGTATAATTGAAGCCATAAATATAGAAGATTCAATATATGTGATGACTGAAAAAAAAAATGTTTCTTCTTTTCTCCCACCCAAGATTGGATCCTAAAATTTTCTTCTAGATTGATTTTGGCTTACGAAGTTGTAGAAGAATCCGCATGTGACACTTTAGGCGAACACAAGAAAGGCTTTGGGGGTATTTGTAAGGAATGAAGGGTTCCTTCTAACATCTCCACCACCTTATTCATGGATGGTCGATCATTTGGATTCGTCTGAATGCACCATAAACTCACTAGGATCATCTTCCTTGATGTCTCTTCCCCCTCCTCTGTGATGACTCCACAAGTTCTTCCATCCATTCCTAGTTCAAGATCCTTGTAAATCCAATCTGGAAAATATGTTTCGCTGTTATTGGACATTCCAACATCAAAATTCTTTCTTCCTCCAACCATTTCAAGAACCAACATTCCATAGCTATAGACATCAGACTTGTGAGAGACTCCTCCAAAGTTCCGACTAAATACTTCTGGTGCAATGTACCCTGCTGTTCCTCTCATACCAAGCATTGATATAATACTATCTTTTCTTTGGCATAGTTTAGCAAGGCCAAAATCAGAGATTTTTGGGATGAAATCTTCATCTAAAAGAATATTTTGAGGTTTTATGTCGAAATGTAGAATCCTTGTGCTACAACCTCGGTGTAAATATTCTAGTCCTCGAGCAATGTCAACTGCAATTTGGTACAATGTTTTCCATTCCAAGCGACAATTTTTTGCAGGAGATTCTCGATGATATATGAACTTATCTAATGATCCATTTGGCATAAATTCATATATTAGAGCTTGCTTGTTCTTTTCATAACAGAAACCTAGAAGAGTGACTATATTAACATGAGAAGTCCTACTAATGCTAGCAACTTCATTAATAAAATCTTCTCCATTTCCTTTGGATTCGCTTAGAACTTTTACTGCCACGAGCTTACCATCTGGAAGTTTTCCTTTGTATACACCACCATATCCTCCTTGGCCAAGTTTATTTATGAATGAGTTGGTCATCTTCTTGATCTCTGAATAACTATATTGCTTGGGAGCAAGTGAACCATAATTCAATATGAATTCCTTGATATTTTCATCATTCTTCCTTGTTGTCTTCCTAAAGATGAATTCCTTACTCAATTGTTCTCTTCTAAGGTAGCATATTATGATACAGACTGCTACAATCCCAAGTACAGCAACCGCAATACCTGTAATTAAAGAAAGGCATCTCTGTCATGTGCAACAAATGATAACCCGAATTTGTTCTGACGTCATGATTAAGCTACATACCTATGATAATTTCACGCATTCGAACATTCATCTTGGAAGATGGTCCTATAGCAGAAACATAATATCAGTAAGACCATTGAGGAAGTGATTGTTAGTTAAAACTGGTAAATGTTAAGGAAGTAAACCACAAGATTTAACCCAGTAAACGAAGAGTTCTTGCAACTCAGACAGCTAGGGGATTGAGTCTATAGAAAATATTGGAAGAGGATAAGTACAGACTGCAAACAATACCGACAAAGAGAAATTTCCTTTTGAAGTTAAAAGACAGTTTTATCTAAAATATTAAAATTATATTCAAAGTGGTTTCAAAAAAAAATTATATTTAAAGTGAAAACCTTGGTAAATATTATTCCACAGTTTGACTTGGTTTTGATCCCACCTAAAGTAGTTAGACGAAAAAAAAATCCTAATCATCCATCAATTTCATATTCTCGCAAAGAGAATCGATGAATTAGTCCATCATTGACCAGAAGAATTATATATATATATATATATATATATTCTTGAATTAAAGGAAGTAACTTCTTCTTCCCAAAAGCTAGCTTAAGCTATTAGGAAACAATTAATTTAATTATTTAACCATAATTCTAACGTTCTTCCTCACATGTGAGTCTAAACTTTCTAATCAAACTTAGTCTTTTCTGCTCTAATACTATGATAAATCACTAGTTCTCTTAAAAATTTAAGTTGTTGAGAAATGATAAATTTAATCATTTAACCATATACTTCTAACAATAATGGACAGAAAACAAGATTGGAGTTTTTCATAGACGCTTGATCTTAATCCTCTACACTGATGAAAACTATGTTTGCTGTAGTTTGGCTAGCTGCTGAGGAGCTTTTAATTATTTCCATTAAAGCGCTCAAGCTACCAATATAGATGCTAGTAACTGAGCATCTAAACGACTTAAGACAACTAGACAAGAAATGAAATAAGAATTTATGACAACAAAAATGGATACTTACTTGTTGATACAGTGCTACAACCGGATGCAAAAGTCCCGTTTGTACAATGGCAAGCGAATGTACTCGTGGTTGGGTCGGAACCACACAGCCCTCCAGCCTCGAGGCATGTATCACATCGGGAATTATCTGCATCCCACTCTAACATGAAACCGCTATCAATAGCTGCAATTACTGCATCATAAGTTGCAGTAGTTGGAAATGCTGATTGCAAAACTGGAACATTGACCCAGTAGTTGCATCCTCCGATTAAGTTGCTAATTGTCAAAAAAGTCTGAGAGGTCGGGGTATAGTAATTGATAAAGTTGGTACTGCTGTTTACGGAGCAATTAAACTGATAAAAGGCAAGATTTTGATCAGCAGCTAGAGGCGTACGGCAATTATAATAGAGTGTCAGGTTCGTATCACCTGAAGCAATATAGGAAAATAAGTTGTTATCAATGGTGGTATTAACGAACGCAGCAGGGCAAGTCGTGTCTAAGTAATCCGTCCTAGCAACCTTGAGAGTCCGTGATGAGTTATTGATTTCAAGGACTCTGTAATTCATGGTAGTGATGTTGATCTGCGGACCATTGCTGCTGCAGTTTAACTGAAAACTAGGGTGACCACAATAGTTTGGTCGATTGGATGCCCAGAATGGATAATTGAGGTTTTCAAGGTTGCCACAGTTAAATGGTGCCTCACAGGTGAGGTATTTCTCATTATCCGCAAGCAAAGATGTTGGACAATGGATTAAGGTTATGGTTACTATAATCAAGAACAAAGTGATGGTTGGGAAGAGATGGGGATGCATTTTGAGAGAGAGAGAGAGAGAAGTAGGGTGGGGTTAAAGACGGAAGCAATGAAATAAAACTGTGGAGTTTAACGTGAAACAGAGGAATTAGAAATTTCGAAGCAAAATCTATTCGGAAGTGGAACGTTACACTGCGGGTCAATTCACTATTCGGTGACTTAGTCCAAACTCCAAAGTCGTGAAACGGACTTAGAAATTTCGAAGCAAAATCTATTCGGAAGTGGAACGTTACACTGCGGGTCAATTCACTATTCGGTGACTTAGTCCAAACTCCAAAGTCATAATTTTTCTAGAAAGATTCAGGAAAAAAAAGTGGGTTTAGGTAATTCAATTAATATGTACTTTTGCAAAGTCAAAAATAGCAGCCGCCTCAAGAACAAAACACTCCCAAGTCTCTAATTTTAGAGCCACAAACTTACCATATTTTATACCAAGAAAGTAATGATCCACGTTAACCCAGTTTTAAGCTTGTTCCTCCAAAAAAAAAAAAAAAAGTTTTAAGATTAACTTCTCAAGAGCATTATAGTTTAATTGACACCTCCTCATATTATCAATTTTATTTTTATTTGAAAAAAAAAAACAAAAAAAAAAAAAGAGTCCATATCATTAATAAGGTTTTATTTTTTAAATCCAATGATGTACATAGTACCACATTATTTAAAATTTTTAATAACATGGGCATAAAATCCAATTTTAAATTAGTAATATTTAATTTGAAATATAAAATTAATCCATTTCAAAAAAAATAATAAATAATAAAAAAAAGACAAAACTCAGGTACAGTACATTAGCTGTTACTCCTTATGTTCCCTTCTTCAAATTCAACCATATGGCTACTTAACTAAAAAATGCACTTCTATTTCATGACAAAAAATCACATGGCAGAATCTTAAAAAGGGAACCTAAGGAACAGAACCTAAGTATTGTACCTAAGTCTTACCCAAAAAAAAAAAAATCCTAATACTATAGTAAAAGGCTACATACATGCTAAAGGCTTTTTAGTTTAATAAAAAATCTAGAATTCAATCTCCGCCTATTCTAAAAATCAATTGATGTCTTGGTCCGATGACAAAAAACAAAAATCACAGAAGATGACGTTATAGGTTGAAATTCTATCAAAAAAAAATTTGCAGTTTAAATGTACCATTTTCCAACTATATATATATAGAGAGAGAGAGAGAGAGACTACGTACAAGGATGCCAATGAAGTACAATCATTATAATACTTATTAATAGCTACCATAATAATCAAATTTTATATTTTAATAATAAAAAATAAAAGATAAAAATTATAAAAGGATGAATAATAGAAGAAAACAATGATCCAGAGAACAACGTTGATAAACATTCGTACTTGTTATCTTTAGTATAATTTTTTTGAGCTCATCTTTAGTATAATTGAGACAGGATTACGAGTAGCATTATATATAGTTAAATCAATTATTTTATTAAAAAATCGACCGTGATTTCTAGTCCGACTTGTGTTGCTCCAACAAAATTAATACAAGTATGTTTTGTTGGGGTTTATGCCCTAAAATCCAATTTATTGGCATGTCATAAATAATTAATTTGTTAAATTATATGAGACTATTTGCAAATGAACTAATGGGACATTATCATGGAAAATTATTAGGTACTCCCGAAGTACCATAAATGCATACTCCCCCCTCTCATATGAATAGTAGGTCCTACCATGAATTTAATTAGTAGGACCCACCATTCATGTGAGAGGAGGGAGTACGCATTTATAGTATTCCGGGAGTACACAATAATTTCCCCATCATCGTAGTCCTTAAGATGCATTGTATGTGATTTATGTGATTTAGTCACAGAAGATATAAATCACAAGTTCTTTGTAAACTCAAAATATAGTTCGTAGTCGGTGATGAAATTGGGCGTTTTATCTGCGAAGATTATAACACAGCAACTAAGATGGTTTGTCTTGATCACATGGAAGTGGAGAATTCTAGTTGATGTGTTGATGTGTCTTAAGAGTTAAGATATATTGAACTGGACTGCTGTGAGATTAATTATTCAATCAGCAACTGTCACCTAAATAATTAATCTCACGACTTCTAATTTCATAGTCTCTCAATCCTGAGAAGGTAGTGAACACAATCATGAAATGTAGATTACTTTGATATATTAGAAGTGAGATCTAATATTCACAGTCAAAACCTCAGTATGTTCGGTAACCACACGTAGTGTTGAGGGAACGCATATTCTCAAGATGGAATCCATAATCTCTTTTTATAGAGACACGAAATATCCTCTTCAGATAAGTTTAATGGGAACTGGTTATCCAGGGCGCCCACTTTAGTAAGGAGTTACTAAAACTTATATTTATTGATATTGGATTTCAATAAATGTGAATAACTAAAAGATTAAACCGGGTACTCAAGGATAAAATAGTTGTTTACAAAGTGACAGTTCCTTATGACTTTGTTCACTATGGATATTTCATGGAGGAGTCAAATGATATTATTAGAGTTTTGGGATATGATTTATTAATAAGGCCTAGAGTGCAATTTTATTTATATAGTGGTATTAAATATAATTAATGGTAGCTTTGGACTTGTCAAGAGTTGACAAAAAAGCCTATGGCCCATTGGAGCTAGAGTTTTATTTGTTCCTTTTGGTTCCATCTCAAGTTACAAACCAAAGCCCAATTGGGTAGAACTAAAAGGCTAACCCAATTAGATAATCAGTTTTTATTTAATAAGTGTAAAGTTGTTATTTACAACTATGTGTTTTGTTGGCTTTTATTCCGTGCCAAATTTGATTGTAATTTTATTCAATATCCTGTATTTATTGTGGGATTTGATTGTAAGGGTTGTGTGATAGAGAGAGAGTGTGAAGACTCAAGCAATTGAAGACTCAAGCAATTGAAGACTGAAGAGTTTTCGCGGGTAGCTCGCGACTAAGCATCCCGCGAAGTGACTCATGTGACTTGCACATGCTGAAATGCGAAGAGTCAAGTCAGGATGGAGACAGTTGTATTTCGCAAGTATCTCGCAGGTAAGGCCTTCCCGCGAGACATTCTATTCTGCCAGACTGTCCATTCTGATACACGATTTCTGTGCCTACACTATATATACCCATATTACCCACAAATGTTGAGGAGTGCTGAGAGAAAACCCTAGCCAAACACCTTGAGAGTTAGAGATTATTATACCTACAATCTTCTACACATTTGCTTGTGGAATTTCCTCAACTCCTACCTCTCTATTTCCATACTATTGAGAGGTTGATAGTCCAAACACTTACCACACCGTTTCAGAGTATCAAGTGAAGTTTTGGTGCTACTGGGAAGCATTGGAAGAAGCCAAGGATGGCAGATGCAACATGGAGCTTGTTGTGAGATCCGGAGAACTAGCTAAGACACGGTTCCGAGAAGCCTTGTTGGAGTAGGAGCTTGGAGGGCTTAGGTACATCGGGTAGATTAGGCTTAGAGGGTCTCTTGCTAACCTATGTATCTCAACTGATTGTCTAGTGGATCGATTTCTGCTTGGAGGGCGGCAGAGAGGTTTTTCGCCGAGTTCTTTGGTTTCCTCTTCCATTTTACTACTGTGTTGCTTTAATTATGGATTAGAGTAGCTTGTTTGTTTATCTGCTCACTTTTACACTATTCCGCACTTAGTATTAAGTTAGTGTAAAATCAATCGAGTCGTAACTTTAATTTGGGGATCTAAACAGCTCTTGTGTTTTCAACACATTTTCGAGCTTTCAATTGGTATCAGAGCGGGTACACTCGTTGTGGTTTAAATACCTGAGTGTGATCCTTGACCCCGTTTGAGATGGATCGGTCTCAATCTTTAAATGTTCCACCATATTTCGATGGTAGTAATTATGCCTTTTGGAAAGTCCAAATGAAGGCATTCTTGTGTTCAATTGATGATACTGTTTGGGATGCGGTAGAAGTAGGATGGACTAGGCCGGAGGCCACTAAATCCACTTGGGATAAAACAGCTCTTGCAGCAGCTAACGCTAACAGTAAAGCTTTGAATGCATTCTCACATAACAGTAGCCAAGGAAGCTTGGGAGATATTGGAGACCACCTATGAAGGAACAAAGAAAGCGAAGGATACAAAGCTTCAGATGCTTACCACCAAATTTGAAGAGCTTAAGATGGGAGATGATGAGCCTTTTAATTCATTTTATGGGAAGCTCAACGAAATTGTAATTGCTAAGCTCAATCTTGGTGAGAAGATTGAAGATACTAAGGTGGTGAGAAAAATTTTGAGGTCCTTACCGAAGAGCTTCTGAGCAAAAGTCACAGCTATAGAGGAAAGCAAAGATTTGGATGTGATTAAAATCCAAGAGCTCATTGGATCTCTCCAAACGTATGAGCTGGGACTGCTTTCTCATAAGTCAGGCAAATCTCTTGCTCTTAAAACTATCACCGAAAGAATGGTTGATTCCTCCGAAGAAGATGGAGTGGAGAAGGGTAGCATTTCTTGCGAAGAACTTCCGAAAATTCCTGAAGATGAAGAACAGTGGAAAACCGTTCAGCAGAGGGAAGTTTTCATCCTCCAAAGGTGATAGAAAGGAGATTAAGAAGAAAGATGGGAAGGATTTTCAATCCCCTCAAGGCATTGTGTGTTATGAATGCAATGGCCATGGACATCTCAAGAAGGAGTGTCCCAACTATCTAAGAGGGAAGGGCAAGGCATATGCCACAACACTTAGTGATTCAGATTCTTCCAACTCTGATTCGAAAGAGAGCTGTGATGGAGAAGGGAATTACTCCGCTTTTATGACTATTGCCCATGTTGAATCAAAGGATGATTTGAGTAAGCTTGTTGAAGAACTTGGAGAGCATAGTGATGAAGAATCAATGGGAGTAGTAGAAGAATCTGATGCTGATGAAGATGAAAGTGCAGTGGAACTTCAAGAAAACTACAATTTCCTTCTTGAAAAATCAGGAGAATATACAAGGGTGGCCAAGGCAGCTATTGAAAAGATGAAGAAGGCAGAGGAGGATTATAGAAGTCTCTTAGTACGATATAAGGAGGCCAAATGTGAAATAGAGACGCTGAATAGAGAGCTGATGGAAGCCTACTCAAAGATAAAATTCCTTGAGCTTGAGGTGGTTCAAGCCAATGCAAAAGTAGAGCGAGTCTCCTCCAAGAAGCTTGATGAAGTCCTCTCTCATCAAAAGCCTTTCTCCGACAAAACCGGACTGGGATATACTGGAGAAAGTAGTTCAGCTGTCAAAATCACCAAGGAAGTGAAGTTTGTGCAAGCCAAAGAACCAGTAGTGGCTGCCTCTACCTCTAAGAAAGTGGAGGATGAAAAGAAGAAGAATGTAGCTTACCAACGGGTGTTGAATAAGCCTCGTAACCAATCAGTGATTAGGTCTGAAGCCAAAGGGGAATCACTTCCAAAATCACAAAGAGGTCCGAGAATTCAACATTTTTGTCATCATTGTGGAATTCAAGGGCACACCAGACCAAATTGTCATAAGCTTAGGGCATTGAAGAATGCAAGTGATCAGAGGTCAAAAGGACCAAGCAATGACAAAAGGAATTGGGTTATTGAGTCATCAAGAGGTCGAAATGGTGATCCCGATGTGATGGACGTGATGAAGATGATCGGTGCATTCACCACTTGCTTGGAAAGCTTCACTAGAAGGTTTGAAAGTCATGACTCTCGTACCCAATCCTATAGGGATATCACCCCAAACGCACGTGCCGTGTGGGTGAAGAGGGGTACTCATGCATAAGCATTACAACATGTCCATGCATTAATACTTCCAATGTTTAGGGACATTTGTTCATGCATAATTTACTTTGTATCATTTGCTTCTGGTTTATAGCATGTTTCTTTTACAAGCTTTTGCTTTGTTCATGTTTTTGTTCTATTTTTGAGTGTGTTCAAAAAATTCAAAAACCCATAAAAATTGAAAAATCTTCAAAAAGTTTGATTACTTGTGTTGTGTATATCACATGTGAGTTTGGCCCAGTACCTTCATACTAATGGAGTAGTGCATTTATGAGCTTAGCTTGTTATGTATGCACATTTATCTGTGTGGAAGAAATCTTGAAAACTATGTGCGATTGTTGTAAATGGATCTTCAAGCTTGTCATGAATGATTGGTCAATAGTTTTAATGGTCTTGACACTTGCATAAACTTGTGCCTATATCTCTTCCCACTTTATTTTTTATGTTTTTAAAAAAGAGCTCACCAAATGTAAATCTCAAAGTGAAAAAGAGATCTTGAGCTGCAAAAGTCTGTCGCACATACTAGTATTTGACTAGGAAAAAGGGAAAGCGACTTTTCTAATAAAATGTGGTGCTCAAAAAGCCAAAGGCTAATTCTCAATGTTGAAATATCAAAAATTTCAAGCACCGATCTCAAAAAGATATGTATTATCCAAAAATGATCAAATATTATGATTTATGCAGAAGCCAAATGAAAAGCTTCTAAGATTTGTAATCAATTTGTGGGAGGTCATATATGTTCATTTCTATAATTGAGATACACCACTTGATTTAGTACCAGTTGTGTATGACTTGATTGAATTGATCATTGAAGCTTCACTCTGGTCTAAAGACTATTTCACATTTGATACTCACCCACAACATACAAGACTTTGATTCAATTAATGCTTATCTCATTTGTGTGATTGTACATGTTCAAATGTGATGTGTATGCTCAAGTACTTGCTGATCAAACCCAAAAAGATTTTTGAGTGCTTTATATGTTTTCGAAAGTGATTTTATACTTTCGTGTCTTTAGTTTTTGTTCAAAATGCATTTTTGTGTTTTTCTTCAAAAACTAGTTCAGAGGTTGTTTCGTGAGAGGCTCGCAACTTAGGGCTTCCCGCAAAATGTGCTTAAGGGGAATAATTTTTTTGTCATTTCACACAGAGACTCTCGCTACTGTCTCGCGAGTTTTCGCGACTAAACACTTCTCGCGAAATGAGTTTTAGGCAAAAACTGGAATTTCTTCAAATTCAGACAAAAGCTATTGCGACTGTCTCGCGATTGATTTACAACTTAAAGCTTCTCGCGAAAGCTTTTGAACTTCAGTGGCCATTCTTGCGACTGTCTCGCGACTGTCTCACTACTGCCTAACCTGCGAAAAACGTGTGTTTTCAGTTCTATAATGCAGATGTGACAGTTTTTCAAAACATTCCCATTTCCCTCGCTCAGCCTCTCACGAACCCTTCTCAACCCAAAATCACATTTTACTCAAACCCCATCATTCTCAAGCTTATTTTTTGCATTTCCAACTATAAGGTATGTTTTCTAAAACATTTTCTTCATGTTTCTCTAAGATTATGCAGAAATTTATGTTAGGGTTTCAAAATTGGGGATTTTTTCGAAAATGGGTTGGGGTTCTCTATTTTGTGAATTTTTTCCAAAATCTTTGATTGGGCTGAGTTTCATTTGCTGTTTGTGCATCTGTGTTGGCCCCATGAGGCATTTTAGCATGTATTGGGGTAAGATTTCACCATGTTCATGCATTATTCATATTTGGATTGATTTGTTGCACGTTAGGTGTTTGACAGAATGTCCGAGTGACATTTCTGTGTTGAATTGGACCTAAATGAATTCAAATTCTTGGGTTTCCTTTTATTTGTTCGTGTTTACCATTCTTTCATCAATGGTTGTGTGTTTTACACACTTTGCCCATTTTGTGCCTTAATGTCATGCCATGCACACACTAGGCACACCACATGCATCTCATGCTGCATCCTCATGCATCAGCACATGCACACATATGGACACACATGCACAGCTACTTAATTACTTGCATTGTGTCTATGTTTACTTGCATTATTATTATTATTATTATTATTATTATTATTATTATTATTATTATTATTATTATTATTATTCTAAGAAAATCAGTGGGCTGAAGATCTCCGGGTCTCAATCTTGAAAGGTGTCCTGGAAAACAAAATAGAATTAGAGGTGACCAGTGGAGGCCAGTCAAGGGTCCTCCGATGACAAAGTTAGCTTCTTAGTTAATCGCTGAAAGAGAGAGAAAAATGCTATCCAGAAATTTTCAGAATGTTTTTCATACCTTGCTTCTCTGCCAACGAGCCCTTTATATAGTGTTCGGCAAAAGCGGTTACCTTGTAACTTCTCCGGTCATCGCGGGTTTCGGTAGTAACTGTTACAACCGCCACGGCAGTTACAATACTTGGATTCCATAATTGATTATTTACTGTAGAACGGTTGATGGAAAATTGCATCCGTTGGGAACAAACGCAACGTCTCATCTCGTCCGTCTTACCTCTTCAAAGGACGAGGCGCTGTTATAGTGCCTAGCTCGTCCGTCATCAGGGACGGATGAGACATTATTACAATGTCTCGACTTTGTCCCTCAGGACGACGAAGACCGTCTTAGGATGTTGATTTAATTGGCAAAGGCCCCTTCCTTCTTCTTGGACGAGGCTTGTGGACGACTTGGGAGTTCGATATTTTTCTCCCCATCCGTTGCCCCCTGTTCACATGGGTCGTTCAACTAATGGAGTGAGTTGTTAATTCGTCCTTAGACGTTTATGGCTTATGTAAAATAAATCAGTATGCCACGTGTTAGCATCTTATTGGTGGTTAGTCTCGTCGATTCATTTTTTCGAGATAGGTGCCACGTGTCACTTTCGTATTGGTGACGTCGTTTTAAATGCCCAGGTCAACATCCTATAAATAGTGGAATCCCTCCTGTGCCTTCTACATTTTCTGAGATTTTCTTCCTGAAATCCCTCGTCCAAAGCCTCGTTTAGAAGTCTCTTCACGTCCATAGTCTACTTTCGTCTAGAGCCAGGTACTCTCTTCTTTCCTCGTCTTTAGGCTTTTAAGTTTTCTTCAAAATGTCAGCAACTGTTATTTCGTCGTCTAGTAATAGCACTGAAAGATCCATAGACGAGTATCAGGACTCCACTAGCTTTAGTGGCTCCAGTAGTAGTCATAGCAGTAGAAAGGGTACCACAGACAAGGAATATACCTCTGGTGTCCCTGGTTTCCCCATAGAAGCCCTTCAGGAGGAACTTAGGAAAGCTTTAGGTTCCCAAGCTGGAACCTCGCCCAATGTTCCCTCGTCCAACCCTACGGACGAAGAGGAGTTGGTCTATAGTTGTGCAGTAGGTGTGCATTCCAAGACGTCCGAGCAAAGGCTCACCAACCTTAGGACGTGGTATCAGATTCGGGACAAGTTTAACCCAAGGTTACCCATTCGTGGAGAATGGTGCTGCAATCCTCGTTTTGGAATAGGCGTCTATGAGGCCTACTTCTTGGGGGGTCTTAGGTTCCCTTTAAACTCATTTGCTAGGGAATTATTAGTTAGGTTAGGTTTAGGTGTGTGTCAATTCAATCCAAATGCATGGAGATTGATCATCTCAATGCAAATTTTGTGGAAAGAAGTGTTTGAAAAAGACCGTCCCCTCATTGTGGACGAGTTTCTTTTCTGTTACAAACCCTCAGAGATAAGCCAGTCACTTGGCTTTCACCAGTTTACAGCAAAGGGCAAGGACTATAGATTGATCAAGTCCTTGGCTTCGTCCGACAGGAATTGGAAGATGGAATTTATTTTCATCTCTGGTTTTTGGTCTAGAAATCCCGTAGATGTTGGACGGGATCCTTTTGCTCCTTACTCTAGAGATTTAGGAAACCTGCGTCCTGAGAGTACGTCCCTCCACCTTCATTTTTCTTACCCTTTCTTTAAATACATATATCTCAATGTTTCTAAGTCTTTATCTTCTTCACAGGTATCAAACGTCCATCTTTGAGCAAGTTTCATCGTGACCGCGTCCATAGGGCCTGTCTTCACTCTGAGAGGAATTTTCTTCCTTAGTTACTCTTCGTAACCTTTTCAAGTGGGGACTTGGTTCTGATCCATCAGACGAGGCCATTGCTCACGAGGTTAAAGTGCGAAAAAGTAAGTGTTTTTCATCATACTTTTCCAACTTATATCCAACTCCATGCAACTCATTTACTGTTGTCTTTATTCTATTTTTAGGAATGTCAACATTGAAAGAGAATAAGGGGAAAGAAACTCAGATTGAAGGGAGTTATCCTGAGACTCAGGCTCAACCTCGTCCGTCAGCTGGAGAGAAGAGGAAAGCTTTGTCCAAGAATTTGGACTTGGGCAGTCTCCCCAGCCAACGAGGCAAGAAGGGAAAACATGACTCCTAGATTGTTAAGCCTAACCTCCCTCCGTCTCAGCAGCTTGCTCAAGTTTTTGACGTAGATTCATCCATTCCAGTCGACATGACTCCGTCCAAAACTCTGCCCAGGACGACTGTATCCACCTCGTCTCAACGCTCCCAAAAGGCTTCTTCAAACATAATTGAGAATGAAGATTTGGCATGGGAGCGCTTCCAAAATGCCATTCTTGACGAGGATATAAACGCCTGTTATGACATGTCCTTAAAGGACTTTGAACATTCTGGTGTTCATGATCTTTTTAAGGTATGCAACCATATTTTTACCTCATCTCTGTTATCCCAAGATCAATTTCCCTCTATTTATTCATCATTATTTATTATTTATTATTATTATTTTTATATATAGGGCATGTCAAAGTTTTTAGCAGAGTCCAGGTAGGCTACTGGGTTGGACAAGATGAGGGTCATGCCGGAGACGAGGATCTAAGAATTGAAGGACGAATCTAAAAAATGGGCTGAAACAGCTGCCAAAGCTAAGGAAAAGACGAGGGAGGCACAAAACCTGGTTGAAGAGTTGAAAGCTGATGCAGTGGAGAAGGACACTCGTCTTGACCACATGCAAAAAAAGACTGACATGCTAAGTACTCTTCTCTCAAAGGCGAAAGAAGACGCAGTGGCTGAGTTTAAGGCGTCCAAGCAATACACTGATCTTCTAGACGCCAATTATGCAGTAGGGTTCGAAGACTTTAGGATGGAGGCTATGGAAAACTTCCCTGAAGTGGACTTTAGCTCCATCAAACTTAACCTGAATGCTACTACCAGCTCTCTTCTTCAAACCGGTTCTGAGGATGTCAACATTGAAGATGATGCCACAACCCTTCCTCCTCAGGATGGCTCCAATGAGAATACTCCTCAAACCTAGAAAATATTTCAATGTTTTGTGCTTTCCCTTTTTTTTTCATTTGGTCCACTGTTTACGACCTTTTTATGTAATGCAAGTACATTAAGCTCGTCCATGTTTAAGGACGAGTTTTTATAAAACTAATTTTTTTTTTTTTTTTTTTTTTTTAAATTTTGTAAGGGTGTTTGGACGTTTCTCGTCCGCCCTTGAAACAATTGAATGAATGCTGTTTCTCTTATATATGCATGGACGAGAGTATTTATTTTCATATACAGGATTCCTTGTTTTGCTCATCTACATTTCATATATATATATATATATATATATATACACTTTAGCCATTTTTATTGGAATTTCACTAAGTGTGATTTATCCAAGCGAAATGGTAATTAAGAGCATTTATTCGTCCTTAGACTCGTCATTGCATTTTGCTCGTCCATGGACGGCTTTTTAGCAGGTGACTTAAGTTCAAAACATCTATGCTTTTCCTCGTCCATGGTATGGTTGGGTATTATGTTTTACCTGGCCCATCCTATGGACGAGCATGCCTTAGACTTGTTTGTAATTTGCTCTTAAGCATGGATTTACCTCGTCCTTTTCTTTGGACGAGCGTGCCTAGATTTTACTTTCTAGGAAAGCTTGAGATTACATCTCCGCGTCCAGAGAATTTTCTCGTCTTGAGCTTTTCAGCTTTCTTCAAGAGTCAATATGAACAAAAGTGCTATGGAAATCATTGATTCACACAACATTATGTACATTTCACAAATATTGTTCATAGACGAGGCATGTACCTAGGAAACTAACGCCTTTTAAGAAAAACAAATACAAGTCAAACCATAGTTTTGTCCTTGAGCTTAACATAATAATAAGACAATATTAAAAAATATATAAATAAATAAACAAGTCTTTTATGTAGATAAACAGCCTCCAGACTCGTCCAAAGTTATGCTTCATTTAGGCTGGCATTTTACTGGTAGTACCTCCTCAAGTGCTCAACATTCCAAGGATGCTCCAACTTCCTCCCGTCTAGGGCCTCCAAGTAATAGGATCCTTGTCTTTTGCAGTTGACAACTCTGTAGGGGCCTTCCCAATTAGGTCCCAACTTCCCATGAGCTGGGTTCTTTGTTGCTAAGGAGACCCTTTTCAGGACGAGGTCGCCTATGTCGAACCGCCTTGGCTTTACCATTGCATCATATTGCCTAGCCATAAGGTTTTTGTACCTTGCCATCCTTTGTTCAGCGTCCATCCTTACCTCGTCTATTAGATCGAGGTTCAAACGGAGTTGCTCCTCGTTATCTTTGTCCTGATAGGCTGCCACCCTATGATTGACCATGTGCACTTCTGCGGGTATGACTGCTTCAGTTCCATAGGCTAGGTTGAATGGAGTTTCTCCTGTAGGAGTTCTCATTGTCGTCCTATATGCCCACAGAACACCTGGTACTTCGTCTGGCCATACTCCCTTTGCTCCCTCAAGCCGAGTCTTGATTATTTTTAACAAAGATCGGTTTGCAACTTCAGCCTATCCATTTACTTGTGGGTGGGCGGGTGAGGAGTAGTGATTCTGAATCCCAAAGTGTATGCAAAAATCTTTGAAAAGTGCATTGTCAAATTGTCGTCCGCTATCGGATACCAGCACTCTAGGCATGCCAATCCTGCACACAATGTTCTTCCACACGAAGTTTTTGACATTTTGTTGTGTGATATTAGCTAAAAGTTCTGCTTCTACCCACTTGGTGAAATAATCGATACCAACCATAAGAAATTCATTTACCTTACACCTATTGGAAAAGGACCCAAGATGTCTAGTCCCCATTGCGCGAAGGGCCATGGGGCCGTTACTGAACCGTTGGCATTGATCACAGACCTTGACATAGGCCTTAGCATCAGCTTGCATATTTGGCCAGTAATATCCTGCACGGACGACCTTATGGATGAGTGATCTGGCTCCTGAATGATTGCCACACGCTCCCTCATGAATTTCTTTGAGTATATAGTTCGCTTCATCCGGAGCAAGACACCAGAGATAAGGCTGGGAAAAGCCTCTTTTGTACAGAACCTCGTCCATAAGAACGTACCTGGCTGACCTTACCCTCAGCTTTCTTGCTTCGTCTTTTTCTTCTGGAAGTCGTCCATCTTTTAAGTATGATACAATTGAAGCCATCCAATTTCCTTTTGTTTTGCACCTGTTACACTTCTGGGATGTCTATACTCGGCATATACTGAATCTCATTAAACTTGTCGATGGCTTCACTCGCCGAAGCTTCTTTCGCTAAGGCATTTGCTTCCATATTCTCCTTCCTTGGGATTTGAACGAAGTTAATTTCCTCAAATTTTTTCATAAGTCGCATAACCCTGTTAAGATACTTCCTCATTCGTTCTTCCTTAGCCTCGTACATCTCATTCACCTGGCCCATGATTAGCTGAGAATCTCCCAAGACGAGTATTGACTCAGCTTCCACGGACTTGGCCAATTCCAGCCCTTTGAGCAGAGCTTCATACTTAACTTCATTATTGGTTGCTTGGTATTGCAAGCAAACTTTGTGTTTCAGTTTATCCCTTTCTGGAGATTGCAAAACCACACCTATTCCTCCGGTGTGCTGTGTAGACGATCCATCTACATGGATGATCCATTTCTAGTTGCCTTTCATCCTACTTACATCGTTATAACTTGAGGTGAACTTTGCAATGAAGTCTGCCAGAGCCTGAGCTTTTATGGCATGCCTAGATTGGTACTTTATGTCGAATTCACTGAGCTCGACAGCCCATTGAATCAATTGTCCTACAGCCTCCAATTTGTTCATTGCTTTCTTGAGTGGGTGATCTGTCATGACGTTGATGACATGAGCCTGGAAGTAATGCCTTAGTTTTCTGAAGGCTATTATTAGTGTGAAAGCCAACTTCTCTATTAGGGGATATAGTCCTTCCGCTCCCCTCAGTGCTCTACTTGTATAGTACACTGGCTTTTGTACTTTCCCTTCCTCTCTTATCAATGCTGAGCTCACAGCATGCGGGGTTACTGCCAGGTATAAAAACAGCTCTTCTCCTGTCACGGATGGACTCAGCAATGGAGCCGTAACGAGGTACGTTTTCAAATCTTGAAAGGCTCTCTGGCACTCGTCCGTCCACTCAAATGCTTTCTTTAGAACCTTGAAAAATGGTAAACACTTGTCAGTAGCTTTAGAAACAAACCTGTTGAGGGCAGCAACTCGCCCGGTGAGGGACTGGACTTCTTTAACATTGCACGGAGGCTTCATGTCCAATATTGCTCTAATTTTATAAAGGTTCACCTTGATCCCTCTATGGGAGACCATAAATCCAAGGAATTTCCCTGATGACACTCCAAAAGCAAATTTGCTAGGGTTCAACTTCATGTGGTACTGCCTCAATGTGTCAAACGTCTCCTTCAAGTCATCCAGATGTCCTTCCTCTTCCTGACTTTTCACCAGCATGTCATCAACGTAGACTTCCATATTCCGCCCGATCTGTGGACGAAACATATGGTTGACTACTCGTTGGTATGTTGCTCTAGCATTTTTCAAGTCAAAGGTCATTACTTCATAACAGAATAATCCCTGACTGGTATCAAATGATGTCTTCTCTTGGTCTGTTTCGTCCATCCTTATTTGGTTATATCTTGAGAAAGCATCCATAAAACTAAGTAGTTTATGGCCTGCAGTGGAATCCACCAGTTGGTCAATGTGTGGCAGGGGATAACTGTCCTTGGGGCAAGCCTTATTTAAATCAATAAAATCCACACACATCCTCCACTTTTCGTTCGCCTTTTTCACCATTACTACATTGGCCAACCATTGGGGGTAATATACTTCCCGTATAAATTTCGCGGCCATCAACTTTTGTACTTCTTCTTTAATAGCAATATCTCTTTCAGGGGTGAACACCCTTTTCTTTTGTCGCACTAGCTTAAAGGAAGGATCTACATTCAAACAGTGGGTCATAACACTAGGATCTATACCCGGCATGTCTTCGTTACTCTAAGCAAATACATCAATATTTCTCTTTAAAAAACAGACGAGGTCCTTCTTAACCTCATCTCTCAGGTCTGCTCCAACCTTGGTACACCTTTCAGGGCAATACTCGTCCAGGGAAACATCTTCCAACACTTCAATGGGTTCTGCAACAACTCTCTTTTCTTCAATATTCATTGCCTGAATTTGCTCGTCCATGGCTAGCATGGCCAGATAACACTCTCTTGCTGCCAATTGGTCTCCTTGTACTTGCCCCACTCCATGTTTTGTTGGGAACTTTATTGACAGGTGGTAGGTAGATGTGACAGCCTTTCAACTGTTTAAAGTCGACCTTCCAATTATGGCATTGTAGGAGGATGAACAATCTACCACAAGGAAGTTCACATCCTTGGTGATTTGTTGCGGGTATGCCCCCACTGTCACCGGTAAAGAAATAGTGCCTATAGGTTGTACCTTCATCCCACCAAATCCCACTAGAGGAGAGCTTGCTGGACGGAGCCAATCTCGTCCCAACCTCATCTGCTGAAAGGCTGAATAATATAAAATACCAGCTGAGCTCCCATTGTCTACTAGCACCCTTCTAGTTTTGTAGTCAGCAATAAGGAGGGTGATGACAATAGCATCGTCATAAGGGTGATGGATTCTCTCAGCATCCTCGTCCGTGAAAGTGATTGCTTGTTCGTCCGTGGTCCTTGCTCTCGGTGATCGTCCAGAGAGTTGGACGCTCTGCACTACTTTCAAGTACGCCTTCTTTGACTTGGACGATTGTCCTGTTGAATTTCCCCCTACGATGACTCTTATCTCTCCAAGCGGTGGTCGCGACGATTCCTCTACCTTCCCCTTCAGCTTCTCGTCCTTCTGGTCTTGTCCAAGGAAATTTCTCAGCTTCCCTTGCCTAATGAGATTTTCAATCTGCTGCTTTAAATCAAAGTATTCGTCCGTATCATGCCCATGATCTCTGTGGAAGCGACAATACTTGTTCCTATTACGCTTGTTGGGATCTCCCTTCATCTTCTCTGGCCACTTCAAAGAAGGCTCGCCCTTAATTTGCATAAAGACTTGCTCGAGTGGTACGTTCAAACAGGTGTATTGTTGATTCCGTGCTGAAGAACCTGGTTTCTTGCTATCTCGGTCTCTCTTATCTTCTGTTCACCCCTTCTTTGGACGAGGGGCTTGCTCAGAGTGATGGGCGGGATTTGCTTCCATTCTTTCAATTCTCTTCCTCTTCTTAGCTATGATCGCGTCTTCTGCGTTCATAAAGTTTTGGGCTGAATGGACGAGTTCGGCCATGGACTGAGGCTCTTTTTCATAAAGTTTGTGTATGAACAAATCAGAATTGACCCCGTTATGGAAGGCTGCCAACAGTAGCTTGTCATCTACCTCGTCCACGGTCAGGGCTTCCCTATTGAAGCGTGTGATGAAGGAACGCAGGCTTTCATTCTCTCCTTGCTCTATGGTTAGCAAGCTGGACGAGGAACGCTTATGTCTCTGTCCTCCAATGAAGTTATTAACGAATAGTTTGCTTAACTCCTCAAAAGAACTTACTGAATTCGGGGGTATTTTACTGAACCAAACTCGCGCAGGCCCTTTGAGGGTAGTTGGAAAGGCTCTACACATTATCTCATATGGAACCCCTTGAAAATGCATAGTAGTCCTAAAGGTAGCAATATGGTCAAAGGGGTCACGCGTGCCATCATATGAGTCTAAGGAAGGCATCTTGAACTTTTGTGGCAAGGGATGGCCATTGATGGATGCCCATTGATGGATGCCATAAAGGGTGAGTCAGTTCTGTGAACTAAATCTTCTACAGGATTGGTCATTCTCATGTTCTCCCTCATTTCATCCATGACCTTCCTTATTTGGTCCACTTCTCTCTCCAAATGTGGTACCCTCCGTGAAACAGCGCCCCTTGATTGATTTCCAGGTTCAAGGTTTCTTTCATCTTCCTGACTTTGTTCACGCTCCTCTCCACGAGCCTCATGCCGTTGCCTCCTGAGATTAATCTCCCTCTGCAAGTCTTGATTTTGGCGAGTTAATTTTGCCATGGCAGCGGCCATGGATTGCATGTGTTGGGCAGAAGATGCATGGCAGGCGCCGATTGTTGACCACGATTGGGATTATTGGAAGCGTCTCTACTCTCTTGGGGGCTTAAACTGGTAGCCCTTGATCTTGTCCGGACCATCTCAGCCCTTTTTTCAGAGAAAGAAATAGTAGGACTCACAAATGAAATTCAAATGCAGTGAATACAATCTAATTTCTAGTTCCCCACAGACGGTGCCAACTGATGATTCTAAGGAAATCAGTGGGCTGAAGATCTCCGGGTCTTGATCTTGAAGGGTGTCTTGGAAAACAAAATAGAATTAGAGGAGACCGATGGAGGCCGGCCAAGGGTCCTCCGATGACAAAGTTAGTCTTTTTGTTAATCGCTGAAAGAGAGAAAATGCTATCCAGAAATTTTCAGAATGTTTTTCATACCTTGCTTCTCTGCCAACGAGCCCTTTATATAGTGTTCGGCAAAAGCGGTTACCTTGTAACTTCTCCTATCATTGTGGCTCTGTGGAGTAACCTCTATAACTGTCATGAAAGTTACAACACTTAGATTCCATCCTCAATCATTTATTATAGAACGGTTGATGGAAAATTGCATCCGTTGGGAACAAATGCAACGTCTCATCTCTTCCGTCTTACCTCTTCAAAGGACGAGGCGCTGTTATAGTGCCTAGCTCGTCCGTCATCAGGGACGGACGAGACCTTTTTACCATGCCTCGTCTTTGTCCCTCAGGACGACGGAGACCGTCTTAGGATGTTGATTTAATTGGCAAAGGCCCCTTCCTTCTTCTTGGACGAGGTGTGTGGACGAGCTGGGAGTTAGATATTTTTTCCTTCACCATCAATTGCCCCTCCCCCATCCCTCTCTTGCCTAACTATGGCATTTGCCATTGCCCCCACTATCGTCACGATGTTTTAAAAGTCATTGTATTTTGAATACCCATAGTGCACGAGTATACCCATGGTGCAATGCACTTCCTTTCAACTCCAGAAATTGGTCATCAAAGTATATTTTATGTACGTTTTGTTGGGAGCTGCACGGCACCTAATAGAAGTCCAATCCATGTAGAAATATTGGTCATCAAAGTTGTGTTTAATATTTAATACTTGTAAAAATCCTAACTCAAGTCATGTTAGGAATTCATATTATGCTAGGAAAAGAAGTCTAAGGTGGCTGAAACTTTTTTGTGTATAAAAAGCATGTGGGTGTGCCGCATATTGAAGCGAAAGCAAAAAAAGAGGAAGCCGCACAAGAAAAAAGAGAGTAGTCAAGAAGGAGCCACTTAGAGAAAAAAAGACAGCCAAGAGAGAGCTGTGCGTGGAGAAGAAAATAGAAAGGAGAGAGTAAAGTGTTGTCGCCTTTGAGAAAGATAATTAGTGTGTGTGAGAGCAAAGAAAAACAAGAGAGATTTTTCTTTAGCCGTAAGACATACACAAGAATTTTTGTAATTGATTTGATAATAGTGAATTGATTCAGAGTTTGTCCCATGGTTTTTCCCTTCAAAGATAAAGGATTTTCAACGTAAATTTTTGTATTCTTGTGTGTGATTGTTATTTTGGATTGCTAATATTGTTGGTAATATTATTTGGGACCCAACAAGTGCTATCAGAGCTAAGGTTAGAGTCGAAGCAATGGCCATAGAAGAAGGCAAGGTTTTAGGAATTGAGAAGTTTGACAGACTTTAGGTATTGGAGGATGCAAATAGAAGATTATCTCTATGAGAAGAAGTTGCATCTGCCTCTTTTGGGGACGAAACCTAATACTATGAAAGATGAAGAATGGAATCTTCTTGATAGACAGGTACTGGGAGTTATTCGATTAACTCTGTCAAGATCAGTTGCACACAGTGTTGTGAAGGAAAAGACCACAGTGATCTGATGAAGGCTTTGTCTGGCATGTATGAAAAGCCATCAGCTAACAATAAGGTGCATTTGATGAAGAAGTTGTTCAATTTGAAGAAGGCAGAAGTTACTCCTATAGTGCAACATCTTAATGAGTTCAATACAATCACAAATCAATTATCCTAGGTGGAAATTGAATTTGATGATGAGGTTCGTGAATTGATTCTTTTGGCTTCTTTACCAAATAATTGGGAAGCCATAAGAATGGCAGAGAGTAATTCTGCAGGGAAAAACAAACTCAAATGTGATGATTCGAGATTTGATTTTAAGTGAAGAGGTTCGCAGGAGAGATGCAAATATAGACAATGCACAAGATCAAAATTTTGTCACAGAGAACAAGAGCAAAGGTAGAAGCAAAGGACCTAACGATCGAAAATTCAATAGTAGGTCACAATCAAGAGATAGATCTCAGTTTAAAGAAACTAGAGAATGCTTCTATTGTGGGGAAAAGGGCCACAAGAGAAAAGATTGTTGGTATTGGAATAAAGAACAAACTGAAGGTAAAGATGATAAGAATGATATTGAGAAAAATACTATAACTGTTGTGATTGCTGAGGATGTTGTGGTGCTCTCTATTGAAGAGCAAAAGTGTGAGCATGTTGCTAATAATGATGTTGAGTGGGTTGTTGATTCAGTAGCCTCCCACCATGTTTTCCTTACAAAAGGGTTGTTTACAACGTACAAAGTAGGAGACTTTGGTACAATGAAGATGGGTAATTCCAGTTATTCAAAAATTATTGGAATTGGTAATGTATGCATTGAAACCATTGTTGATAGCACTGTGATGTTGAAGGATGTGCGACATGTTCTAGATTTAAGGATGAATGTGTTTTCTACATTAGCTATGGATTGAGCGGATTATTGTAACTACCTTGGTAATGGAAAATGGAAGCTTATTAAGGGGACATTGGTTGTTGCAAGAGGATATGTATGTTGCGATATGTAGAGGACTCATGTGAAGACCTGTAAGAAGAAGTTTAATGAGGTTAAAGATTTTGAGAAGACTCCACAAATGAGAGTTGGGATTAATGGTGTTGATACCAAGAGGGTGAAATTCTCATTGCCTAACAGTGCTTCAGATGAGGAAGTGATAGATGATGAAGAATATGAAGATGTTAAGGTTGAATGGGATGATGATGAAGTGAAAGATCCTAAAGGTCTTGAGCAGGGGGAGCAATATCGTCCACTAGAGATTGTTGAGGGGGAGCCAAGGGATTGGATTAAAGAAATCCAAGATGAGATTAATTCTTTGAGAATGAAAGGTATTGATGTTGATGAGGTGTTCTCAATGCTAGTGAAGATAATGAAGAAGGTTAAGCTTGGAGTTGGTTTGACCGACCTGAATTCTAACTAAAGAGTTGGAATTGAAGATCTCCTTCCTTGATGGGCTGGAGGGGAGATTGTTGGGAGGTGCACGGCCCCTAATAGAAGTCCAGCCATGTAGAATTTGTGCCCAAGATAATGAGCTTGCCATGCAAGCATTGATGGAATTCTATTTCAATTAGAAATAGGTGAACGTGATTGACAAGTCCTAGAATCCTACTCCAAATGTAAGTAGGAGTCGTGTCTAATAATTAATACTTGTAAGAATCCTAACTCAAGTCATGTTAGGAATTCATATTATGCTAGGAAAATAAGTCTAAAATAGTGAGTAAAGGCATGAAGACCTCTTTTGCTGCTACCACCAAACCATCTCCAGAGAATCTTTTCCTTTTGAATTTTACTCGAAAAAAGGATGCGACTTCCTTGCCTTCTCTAGCACGTGACCAAGATCAGTCAATTGCAGGTCTAGGGCAGGTACTATCACCTAGTAGCGCTAGGTCATTATCTTTTAAGGATGCCCTTCTGCATGCAGAAATGGAGGACACGGGCATGTACCCTACAGGGGTGGCTGAGGACTAGAACATGGAACCTATTGAGGACACTATGGATTCATTAGATCAGACTATCCCTTTGCCTCCTCAGGTCTGAGAAAAGATATATGATCCATGGAAAAACAGCCTTATCATCAAGATGGTGGGTAAGTCATTTGGGTATAAAGCTTTGTTCTTACGCCTTACAAGTATTTGGCGACCCAAAGGTAATATCTCTATGATTGACCTTGGCTATGAGTTTTTTCTTGTTAAGTTTACCCAGCTTACGGACTATCTGATAGCCTTAGAGAGAGGACCCTAGTTTGTGGGTGAACATTATCTGTCTGTGCGCAAATGGGAACCTAAATTTCAGGCTGCTAAGGCGACGGTTACATCCCTGGCTGCCTGGATAAGATTACCTGAGTTACCCATTGAATTTTTTCACCCAGAAATACTACTGTCTATTGGAAATAGGATAGGGCGGTTCATTAGGATAGATGCCATCACAAATACTATTGCTAGGGGATGGTTTGCTCGTCTTTGTGTTCAACTAGATATGGACAAGCCTCTATGGCATCACATCACCATCGGGTCCTTCACTCAATCCATCCAATATGAAAATCTTCCTAACTTGTGTTATGCTTGTGGTAGAATAGGACACTTAAAGGAAGGTTGTATTACCTCGAACCAAGACCTCAACGTTCATACAAATGGTGAGGTCGAGGTTGCCTCTTCAAAGGCTGCCATGAATCCACCTGCTAACTTTGGCCCTTGGATGGTTGTGACATGTAAGCATGTCAACCACCAAAATGAAAATAAGACTAAAGTAGGGAGATTGACCAAAGTGGCTGCCAACATAACACGTCACTCTAACTCCACCATCATGAATTCCACCCTTGCGATCCATGATCAGGTTCCACCATCAGCCCTCACCTCTCCTGTAGACCACTTAGCCTCCCCTGAACCTGCAACAAGTCAACCTCATCATGCCTTCATGCACAATAGGTTTTCAACACTAGTAGACCTACTTGGAGAATCTTTGGATTTGGAAACCACTGAGTGTGATACATTAATGTTGCCACCGTCTAATGTTTACTTTCCACCTCCGCTAATCCGGTCACATCTGAGGCCACGTTGTGTCCACTTGGCAACTTTGTTTCATGCAATCCCTCCTTTATTTCTGCCCTGTCCTTTCCAAGTCTCACTCACAGTTTCATTCCTTACACTTCCCACCCTTCTTCCTCTCACTATAATGGCACCCTCCACGCCCTAACACGCTCCCTCGACTTCGATTCCCCACCATCTTCACCTTTCCACCCCCACTAGAATTCAGGTTCCAGCAACCTCAACCCAGATGCTCCACCATTTCTTCCAGCAGAGCTTGTTGAGATTCTGACTCCACACATGTCCGTCATTCAATCTCCCCACTCTCCACAACCCATTCCCATCTTGCAAGTAGCTCTCCACCACAACACCCCAATTCAATGGCATGCCCACATCTAGGGCTATTCAGGATCCGACTAGCACCGATGCAACCAGTCGACACCGAACCGTTCTGATCGCTACAAAGCTCCACCGTGGGTGTCCGGTGCGATGGTCAAAGGAGAGTTAGGCATACTGACGACGGCTGGTGCAGTGATCGGCCGTTATTTTACACTCCGATGAGAAACCGCACAGCACCGAGTGTATATATATGCTATAATTTAAACATATGAATGATATATTGTATATATAAAATTATATGTTTCAATGGAGAGAAGGCAAGACTCAAGAGAGTGGGTAATATGGGTTTGACATTTAGGCTCTGCTTGGGAGTTCATAAGGGAATGGAATGAGATGATCATAAGGGAATGGAAAAGAATGGAATGGAATGAAATGTATTTAAGTAAGGGAAATGAATGGAAAAGAATGGAATGAAATGGAATTAAGTAACCTTGATTGGATGTTTTAAAATAAAGGAATGAAAAGGAATGAAAATGAATGAGATGTAAGTAATCCTATTTGGGAGCAATATGGAGGGAATAGAATGGAATCATTTTATGACAATATTACTATTAGATCCCTATTTTAAAATAAAGGGTTGAATATATAGGGGTATTTTGGGAGTTTTAGTAAAAAAATCACTAAATCTAATTTCATTCTCTCCCATTCCTCCCAATTTCGAGGGGAATGAAAATTTGAGGTTTTAAGAGAATAAAGATGAATGAGTATATACTCCTACTCATTCCATTTACTCTCACTTAAACTCCCAAACAAGGGAATGAACTTTCCATTCCCTCCATTAAAACTTCCAAACAAGAGAAAGGAAGAATATTCTAAATTTTTTATTCTATTTCTTTCCATTCTATTTCATTTCCTCCTCCCAAGCGGAGCCTTAAGAGACACAAGGAAGAAGAAGATACAGCATTTGAGAGGTCTGGAGTTGTTTATGTTAAGAATGTTAGGGTTGTAAAATTTTGTTTAATATAATCTGATACCAAAACGATGCCGTTTTGAACCTAAATTTTAATATCAGTTCCAAAACTATGTCGTTTTGGTATCAGCTTAAAACAAAAACAAAAAAAAAAAAATCAAAACAACAGCATTAAATTTTAAACCCTAGATTTCTCATTCTCTCATCAGCCACCCACTCTCCCTCTCCCATAAATGTCTCCTTCTCGCCTCGCTCTCTCTCCTCACTTCTCTGCCTCCGCTACTTGCTGCTTGCCACCGCCATAATCTGCCGCTTGATGCCACAATTCTTAGAGTTTCACTCTTTCCTCTCTCCTTTTTGCTATTCTCAAGAAGTTTTGAAGATTTTGAATTTTGATGCTCCTCCTTATAATGCTTTCTTTGAGGTATGTTTATGTATTTTATTTTCAATTGTTTTGTTTTATCTTTTATGGATTCAGTTTATTTATTTTTTTAAATGGTTTTTTTTTTTTTTTTTGAAATGGGATTTTTTTGACACAAAGATTGTGAATTTGTTTGTATTTGTGTGTTTTCTTTTGTTTCTTTTTCATTTTATGGAATAATTTGGTTTTTGAATGATTATGATGGGTTTGGGTTGTTAACTTCGATGTGTTTGATTCCTAAAAAAAAAATGGAGAAATTAACCAAACTAACTGCACCAAACCAATATGGTGCACCGCACCTTGTATAGACCGGTGCCATACTCTTCATAGGTGAGGTGCGGTCCAACATGTGAGAAAACCGCACCCTATAGGTGTGGTGCAAAAACTCCTCCAATAACCGGCCGCACCGCACCGTGTACAGGCCTACCCACATCATCCCAAGTGGCGACGCCACGTTGGAGTCAAGGTGTTCCTAGGAACACCCTGACTTGAAATTTTTTTATTTTTTTTATGTATAATAATTAAATTTTTTTATTTATTTACCCTTTGAAAAAAAATGAGGAACACCCTCAAAGAAAAATGAGGAACACTCTCAAATTTTTTTATTTATTTATCCTACTTTCAAGCGAAAAAAAAAAGCCCAAAAAAAAATTTGTACTAAAATTTGAAAAAAAAAATTGTAACAGAGCCCAAAAAAAGCCTAACATCAATCCTAAACGTAAAGCAAACCCAATCTAAACAAAAAAAACAACCCAACAGATGCAAACAGGTAAAGCAACCCACAAATTCTAAAAAAAAAAAAAAAAAAAACCAAAACCCAATATACGCTGCAATCACTAAAGCAAACCTAAACACAAAAACATCAACAGAGCAATGCAGCCAACATTGCAACCCAAGCCAACAGGCATCGCCGCATTGGAGATCGGTCTGCCAACACAACTCGAGCTCCAGTCCAGAGCACATCGCATTGGGATTTGGTCATCGGAGATCGCTCACTGGATCGGATCGAAGATCGCCGATCGGTTGCATTGCTCAACGCTCGTCGCTCGCTCTGTGACCTCCGTCGCTCGTCGCTCGCTCCGTGACCTCCGTCGCTCGTCGCTTGCTCTGGCGTTCGTCGCTCGGCTAGCGTCGGTGCTCCCTCAACCTTAAGCTCAAGAACCTCAAGGTATTTCATAACTTCTCTCTCTTTTTCTCTCTGACTCTTTCTCTCTTTATCTGAAAAATGAAAATGGAAGTGAAATGCGAAATGAAATGAAAGTTAAATTTAATACTTTATCTATTCTTTGCTCAGCTTAGCTTTAATTTTATTACATTTTGGCCCTTTTTTTTACTTTTCCTTTTTGGCTTTATCTGTTGGCGTTGGTGTTGGTGTTGGTGAGACTTGGTGAGATATAATTAATTGTTTTATTGTGATTTTTGATTGCGAAATTTTTTGATTGGCAGCTGCCTCTTGTAATTGGGTTATTGGGGGGCTTGTCTCATTGTCTGTCTGTTGAGTGGGGTGGAGGTGAATGGGCATATGGCACATGGGGCCGGGTGAAGTATTTGAATTGGGGAAAGTAAATAATGTGCTAGCACAACTAATAAATAATAATTTAATTAATTAATAATTAATTAAGGGAACAACTAATAAATAATAATTAATAATTTAATTAACCAATATATTATAAAAGATAAATAAATTAAATTATGTTAGGTTAAATAATAATTAATAATTTTATAATTAATGATATAATAATATAACAAATTATAGTTTATAAAAGACAAACAAATTAATGAAACAACTAAACAACAATAATTAATAATTTTATTAATATTTAAAATGAAATTATTGTTTATTGTTTATTCTTTTGCTAGAATTATGGACAAATATTTGATAAGAAAACCACGTATCCAAGATTTATCTCTTATGCAAGATTCATCTTCATCTCATTGATGATGGCTTTGGATCTTTCAACTAAAAAAAAAAATTTAGGAACACTCTGGAAAAAATTTCTGGAGTCGCCACTAATCCCAACTCACATGGACGTTCCCAATTCTCACCTTCAAGAGTGGGGGATGATGAACCAGATGGAGGTCCCACCATCACCACCACCCTCACCTTTAGCCTCTCCGGTTCGTCCTCATCATTTCTGCCCTCGCTGTCTGTCCATAAGAAGGGTCTCTGCTTCGCCGCAAAGCCAACCATCTCATGCACCAGAAATCCTGGCCTTTGGAAGAGAAGTGCTTCCCTTTCCCATCTTCAACTTCTTGACAGACGAAGAGCTTATGTACTCGGTGGAACCGCAACTCAACAAGCTTGTCATTACTCATTTCCTCGAGGCTTTAAAAACCCTAGCCATTAGTGTGATCTCATGTCTGGGCCAAATGGTGTTGCCACCACAATACAAGATCTTTTTGGATCCCTTGAGTGTGCTGTGGACATCATCGGCCAGCTCACAGTTGGGGCAGAATGGTCCCTCTTCCTCGCAAAGACCACCTCTGAACCTGTTTCCAAATCCTCAGTCTCCATCCATGAAGATTGCGACTTGGAATGTTAGGGGGCCGGGAATGCTTGGTTCCATTTGAATGTACAAGCTTTGGTTAATGCTTACAGCCCTGATATTTTGGTAATCCTTGAACCCAAAATTAGTGGGAGCCATGCGGAGCATGTTATTGGTCAGGTGGGTCTTCCTCGTCACTTCCAAGTGGACCCCGTCAGCCTATCATGAGGCATTTGGGTACTGTGGGATGACCATAGGTGCAATGTGGATGTTGCGCATGCTACTGACCAGTGTGTGGCCATGCTAATCAGGGTACCTTCTCTTCATTTCCCTTGGTTATTTTCAGCCATTTATGCTTCTCCTCATTTACATAAACGTCTTCATCTCTAGCATCATTTAGAATCACTTGCATTAGATTTTAAGCTTCCCTGGTTGGCTATGGGGGATTTTAACGAACTTCTTGATTCAACGGATAAACTAGGTGGTCGTCCCCTTATTCCCTCAGGTGTGCATTCTTTTAATTCGTGCCTAAATAATTGTGGTCTTTTTGATGTTGCTACCAGTGGGCCTAAGTGTACGTGGACTAATAAGAATTGGGATTGGCGCCATCATATTAAGGAGAGATTGGATAGGGCCTTCAGTAATGCGGACTGGCAATTGGCCTTTCCAAAGGGCCATTGCTTAACTCTCCCGAGGCTTCATTCTGACCATCACCCAATCATGGTGACCACAGAGGGGTGGGATCCACATAGACCAATGAAACAATTTCTTTATCAACCTATGTGGCAAACCCATACACTTTTCCATCGGCAGTGGTAAATTGTTGGTCTAATCATGAAGCACATGTTCAATCCCCGGCCCACTTTGCAGCCGATTTTTTTATATAAAAAAAAAAAAAAAAAAATCCTTCATCTTCAGGCCTGCTTAAGGGACTGGGACACCCAAATTTTCGATTAGGTGGGCCATAATAAGAGGCGTATTCGGGCCCGTTTGTTGGGGGCCCAAAGGGCTTTGAATCGTCACTTTAATCCTTTTTTATTGCACCTGGAGCAACATCTGATTAACCAATATAATACCATTTTATATCAAGAGTTCTTGTTGTGGCAAATGAAGTCCCGCATTTTATGGCTTTCCTATGGGGATGCCAATACCAGATTTTTTCATATTCAAACCAAAATCAGACGAGCGAGGCAACACATTGCTACTTTGAAAAATTATGACGATACATGGATACAAGGACCACAGCTCCATGAGTTTGTGGTTAATCATTTTAAGTGCTTGTTCCAATCGGGCAATAGTGGTGGAGAGGTTCCACCTCCAACTACTAGCTACCCATCCTTTGAATTTCCTCTTTAGGATTTTCATGATACTTTCGGAAATTCTATCCACTCTCTAATCTATGCACCCATTAAAATCCCCGAGTCCGGATGGTTTTCACACACAATTTTTCCAAAATAACTGGCAAGTTGTTGGGGTGGAGGTAACGAAATTTATTCAAACCATTTCCATAACATCTCATATCCCAATGGATTTAACTCGTGTGAAACTTGTCTTAATTCCCAAAGTGCCTAATCCTGAATTGGTTTCTCATCTTAGGCCTATTAGCGTTTGTAATACCCTTTATAAACTCCTCACCAAAAGCTTAGCTAATAGACTCAAACCTTTCCTTCCTGCTATGATTCATCCAGCCCAATCTGGTTTTGTCCTAGGTCAGAGGGCGACAAATAATTATATTATCACTCAAGAGCTTATTCATTATATTAGTCAAAGGAAAGGAAAAACAACTCTAATGGCTGCCAAAATTGATTTAGATAAAGCTTATGACAAGTTAGAATGGTCCTTTATTAAGTACACACTTCTTTTTTATCAGTTTCCTGCTCCCATTATTGACTTGATAATGGCCTGCATTTCATCCACTTCAGTCTCTATTATTTGGAATGGTATGGTTAGTCAAGCATTTGTGCCCTCTAGAGGCATCCAGCAAGGTGGTCCCTTATCGCCTTATATTTTCATTTTTTGTTTAAATCGCCTCTCCCTATCATTAGACCTAGCTCTTCATACTAAACAATTGAAACCGATTTGGGTGGGTAGGAGATCCATTGATTTCAATCATATCCTTTTTGCTGACGACATCCTTCTTTTTGCTCACGCTACTGTTAAAGAGTGCGATGTTCTTTTTAGTATATTTTCCCATTTCTGTCAACTCTCGGGCCAGATTTGTAGTTCCACTAAATCCAAGCTCTTCTTTTCTAGAAATACCCCTATGGATATCCAATCCCAAATAGCTTCTCGGGTAGAGATGCCTATAGTAACCAACTTGGGGAAATATTTAGGTATGCCCCTTCTCACTAAGAGGAAAACTACGAGCGACTACCATCCTATCCTAGATAGAGTTCAAAACCAAGTCCGAATTTGGCAATCTAAACTAATCTCTCAAGCAGGTCGCCTTACCTTGATTATTTCAGTTCTATCACCACTTACATGTTACCCAATGCAAACTACAATCCTTCCCAGAGGTACTACTGCCAAGGTTGATCAAGTGGTTCGTGAGTTTCTCTAGGGGGACACATCTGAACAACGACACCTTCATATAGTGGGTTGGGATACTATTACTCGATCCAAAATGCATGGGGGCTTGGGGATTAAGAAATCAAAAGAAAGCAACGAAGCTTTTTTGATGAATCAGGCCTGGCGGATTTGGTCTAATCCAAGCTCCTATTTGGCTAAATTCATCAACCACAAATATTGCCATACATCTTCTTTCCTTACCACTAACTCTATAATAGGCTCACATGCGTGGAAAGCTATTCTTAGGGGTCGAAACTTACTCCAAAAGGATCTTAGATGGGTGGTACGAAATGGTCGTAGTATAAATCTATGGTTTGATCACTGGTTGCCTATAGGCCCTATTAGAAATCCGGTTCAAGGACCTTTCTTATGGCAAGAGTATGATTATAAGGTAGATAGGTTGATTGATGCCAACCAACAGTGGGACCTCTCATTGCTGAGTATAAGTTTGCCAGAGGAGGTAACACAATTCTTATATGCTCAACCTCTCCCTTAAATAAGGTCCTCACTACCCGATTCTCTTATTTGGAACCACAACTCGGGTGTTTGTTCTGTGAAGTTAGCTTATCAATCCTTATTTAATTGGAATAGGTTGGAGCCTCGGCCTAAAAATAGTTCCTAGACTTGGATTTGGAAATTGAGAGTGCCCCCTAAAATTCAGATCTTTATTTGGAAATGTGCTCACCATAGAATCCCCACCAAATCCATCATTTTCTCTCATTCAACAGATGCTTCTCAACTCTGTCCTAGGTGTCAGGAAGCAGAGACTCCCTTGCATGTTCTACGTGACTGTGCTTTTGCTAAAAACATTTGGTTATCGTATAGGCAATCATCCCTTGTGACAGATTTTTTCACACTCCCTTTACAGATTTGGTGTAAAATCAATTTGTCTATTTCTTGCCTATCTTCTTATATACCATGGAGCACGGTTTTTGCTTTCACGATCTGGGCGATTTGGTTAGGTCGTAATTCGTTGATTTTTGAGGGGAGGTTTATTACTCATGAAGCTTTGAAGTATAATGCTCTTTCATATGCAACGGATTTTTTTTTCCTTAGCTCAATTCCTGGTCTACCATCACGACAGTATAAGAAGGTGACTATCCGATGGCTCCCTGCACCAGACCCTCATATCACAATAAATACAGATAGTAGCTCAAGAGGTAATTCAGGTCCATCTAGGGTAAGAGGTTGGCACGGTCTGAATCCGGCTCTTGGTTATAGGGCTTTTCGTTAAGCCTGGGGGTTACTAACAATACCATGGCTGAATTATGGGGCATCAGGAGTGCACTTTTGCTAGCTTGGAACAGAGGCTATAGGGGGGTGACTCTTCAAACTGACTCCCTCCTGGCAACTAAATGGTTGACCACAAATATTGAGGTTCCTGTTGAGTTTTCTAACTTGGTGTTTGACTGCAGGTTGCTCCTCAACAAGGAGTGGGAGATTCGCGTTGAGCATGTATGGAGGGAAGCCAACAATTGTGCAGATGTGCTGGCCAAATGGGGTGTTTCTCAACCTGAGAGGGAGATTTTGTACGACACCTGCCCCACATTTTTGTGGAAATGTTTGTTTTGGGACTCGTTGGGGTTTGCCTCATCCCGAAGACGTCAATGCACCTGAAGAGTGGCCAGCATTTTGTTTGTTGTTCTTATCTGTACTAGTTGTTGGTCTTATCTGTAGTATGTTTGTGCCGGTGTATGTGTTTGTTTAGGTCTGTGGGTTGTTTGTCTTTTCAAGTTGTTGTATCTGGTCTGTATCTGTAAGATGTACTGTTTGGTTTGTAGACTCTGTCATGTTTCTCTAATAAAGCCTTTCTTATGCAAAAAAAAAAAAAAAAAGTCGAAGGCAGCTGAAGCTTTTTTGTGTATAAAAAGCATGTGGATGTGCCGCATATTGAAGTGAAAGTAAAGAAAGAGGAAGTCGCACAAGAAAAAAGAGAGAGCAGCCAAGAAGGAGCTACTTAGAGAAAAGAAGACAGCCAAGAGAGAGCTGTGTGTGGAGAAGAAAATAGAAATGAGAGAATAAAGTGTTGCCGCCTTTGAGAGAGATAATTAGTATGAGAGTAAAAAAAAACGAGAGAAATTTTTCTTTAGTCGTAAGATATACACAAGAATTATTGTAATTGATTTGATAATAATGAATTAATTCGAAGTTTGTCCCATGGTTTTTCCCTTCAAAGTAAAAGGGTTTTCCAAGTAAATTTTATGTTCTTATTATTTTAAATTGCTAATATTATTGATAATATTATTTGGGATCCAACACGCCTTTGGTCTGCTGTTTATTATCTGTGGTACCATAGAAATAGTGTGATTCATCAAGGCAGGATCAGGTTTGAAGAGACTATTATAACTTTTTTTAACTATTCTTACTTATTAATGTTGGAAAATCTGGTTTTGTATCTCATACAAAACACACAGCGGGAGCAACAAACACGGATCAACTTCATTCATGAGAGATAACATGTAACCTTGAATTCTAGAACAAAGAATAGGAAGCGTACCTTGATGCAGTGAATTTCAAAACCATGACTTGAGAATACCTTTAATCTTCATCTCAATTCCACATGGTGCCCAAAAAGTGTGGTCTCTCAATCAGTCCTTTTGTACATTGATTCTCAAAATGAAATCCTTCTTCTTCTCCTTGTGAAGAAAAACTGATTTCTTTTCTTTTTATCATACGTACATTTTAAACTACCTAGATAGTTCCTTTATTTAATAACTCTTATTAAATAAAAATTTATTATCTAATTGGACTAGCCTTTTGAGTCTACTCAATTGGGCTTTTAATTTGTGGCTTGAGATGGGACCAAAGGGAACAAATAAGACTCTAGCTCCAATGGGCCTTGGGCTTTTCTGTCAACTCTTGACAAGTCCAAAGTTACCATTAATTATATTCAATACCACTATAAGAATATAACTACACTCTAGGTCTTATTAATAAATTATATCCCAAGACTTTATTATACATACAACCCATTCATTAAAATATTCGTAGTAATACAAAGTCATAAATATTGACTGTCACTTTGAAGATTACTACATCTTAATCCTTGAGTACTCGGTTTAATCCTTATGTTATTCATCATATATTTATGAAATCCAATTTCATAAATATATACTTTAGTAACTCCTTATTAAAGTGTTTGGGTCCAACACTCTGAATAACCAAACTCATTAAACTTATCTCAATGGAATATTTTATATCTCCATTAAGAGATTATGAATTTCATCTTGAGAATATATGTTCCATCAACACTAAATGCGGCTGCCCAATATACTGAGATTTTGACCATAACTTATAGATCTCACTCCTGATATATCAAAGTAACCTACATTTCATGATCAAGTCCATTATTCTCTCAGGATTTAGAATTGATGTAAATAGAAGTAGTGAGATTTATTATTCATTTGACAGTTTTTAGGAGAATAATAAATCTCACAGCAGTCCAGTTCAATATGTCTTAACTCTTAAAACATATCAACATATCAACTAGAAGTCTCCACTTCCATGATCAAAACAAATCATCTTAATTGATATATTATAGTCTTCGCAGATAAAATGCCCAATTTCATTACCGACTACGAACTAAAATTCTGAATTTACAAAGAACTTGTGATTTACATCTTCTGTGACTTTTCACATAAATCACATATTATGCATCTCATAGACAAAGATAATGTCTCATTAGTTCATTTATAGATAGTCTCATATAATTAAAATATTTAATTATTTATGACATGCCAATAAATTAGATTTTATGGCACAAACCCCAACAATTAGAACTATCATATGTGCCTATCAAGAAAAAAATAAAAATAAAACTATCATGTGGCACCATAGAAAGAGCGTTTTTTAAATTTTATAAAAAAAAAAAAAAAATTATTTTATCCTTCTCCGTGATTTTTTGCTTTTTGTGTTACTGGCTGTCCCAGCAAGAGTTGTGAAGTTTTCTTTACTAACTTCTTGTTAACATTTTTTTTTAAATATAATTGCTCATTCATCGGAGAAAATTTTCAATGGATAACATATTTCTTCAAAATAACGAAACCACTTTTTTCTGCCATTAACAATCGGATATTAAACAGAGAAAATGGTCAAAGATCATATATATTATATACACTAAGCAAAAACATCTTCCATTAAACTTATTTTGTTTAAAATTAATAAACCTACCATATAGAGACATTTGCTCAAAAATTGTAATTCTCAAACATTCAACCTAAAATTAAGCCGCTTATTTGAAAAAGTTAAAAAAAAAGTTCAAATTAGAATTGAAAATCCCAATAAAATCACCATCAAACCAAAATGTCGGGTACAACTTTGTGGATATGAGCTCTCTCCTCATCTACACTGCCTCTCCTCTTTTACACTAATGGTTGTTTATCTTTGTCTCCTAAAATTGAATCAAGACACTAAATCCACACAAACATAGACAAACTCAATTTGTCCTAAGTCACATATGCTAAGCCGATTGCATTGATACATATCATATCTAGGAGTGGCCATTTTTATCCATATCTATTAACCCACCCATTACCTACCTAATTTGGATAAGTCTTATAGCGTTAATAAAGAAAAAAAAATTAAAATTTCTAACCCAATTCTAGATTCAGGTGTGACTCTCCAATTCTCAATTTCCTTTTCCATGGAATTTGTTCCCATTCTACTCACTTTTTTCTCTTTTTGTTTTCTAAGTTTCTTTTGTTTATTTTTTAAATGAGCGATTTGAAGTGTGGTTTGTATCAAATCTGTTTGGTTGCTAAGAAAATGTAAAGGAAAGTGAGAAAATGAATCATTAGTTCTATTTGGATGCCGAGAAAATGTAAAGGAAAGTAAAAGAAGAAAATGAGCTATTTGAACTTTTGTTATGTTTGGTTATTGAGAAAATGAGCTATTTGAACTTTTGTTCTATTTGGTTGTTGAGAAAATGTAAGGAAAGTGAAAGAAAAAAATGAGCTAAATTGCTGAGAAAATGCAGGAAAGTTTTAGAGAATGGACCCTGTTTAAATGGGTTATTTATGACTAAGATATTATTTACTATTCAATCTAGAAACCTATCTAGGAAAAAAAGCTTCTCTTCCTAGCGAAAGGTGGTCTTCTCCATCTCCTCTTAGGTCGTAGAATTAGCCGTCCCTTCTTTGAAGGTGTCTTCGTACCTTGAGGTAACAAGCTTACCTTGAGGTTTTGTGGGTTTTCCTTTTCCTTTGGGGTTGGGGAAACAGTTTTTCCTTTTTTCTTTCTTCTATTTCGGCTGTTCTACTTGTTATTGATGGAGGAATTAACAAAATCATGGAGCTGCCTCACACTCTCAGACGTTGAAGGCTCTAATATTCAGATTAAGGAAGAGGAGGCGGTTACAGACTTTGTTCTTGCTGAAAAGTTTTTGACGAAGAGGGCACTTAACATTGACGCTATAGCCAAAACATTCACACCGCTTTGGAGATCAAAGAATGGTTTCAAGATTAAAAAGGAGGGTGACCATATTATCCTCTTCACTTTCGATAACAGAGAAGAGATTGATCAAATTCTTGAGGCTGAGCCATGGAGCTTTGATAAACACCTAATGGTGCTACAACGGTATGACAGGGAAACTGATGTTCTTGATATGCAATTTAATCGGATTACTTTTTAGGTACAGGTACATGGCATCCTAATTCGATTTAGAACAAGGAAGGTGGCTGAAAAAATATGTGGGGCAATTGGGATAGTACATGAATCATCAGAGGGTGCAGTTACAGAGGGGGATGGATTCATCAGAGTTCGAGTAACAATTGACACCTCTCAACCTTTGAGTCAGGGAAGAGTAATTTCTCTGAAGAGTAAGTATGAGAGGCTATCCAATCTATGCTATTGGTGTGGAAGCCTCATGCATGATGATAAAGACTGTGAACTGTGGATAGAAAGTGAAGGCACTCTTCCATTGGAGTCTCAACAGTTTGGAGCCTGGATTCGGGCTCCTCCCTTTGTGCAATCACGAAGAACTACGATCTCAATACCAAGTTACTGTGATACGAAGAAGAAAGCCAAATCTGCACCATGCTTAACACCGGCCAAACAACCTCCTGTGTTGGTTCGGCAGGAAGGACCATCACCAGAGATCCTAAGGCCAAACATGGAAAGTCAGGGTGTCACGAGGAGGGATAATGACGTAGCAAATTTTCAGGAGCAAAATCAAGTAGAGGTGAATCGAATCTCCACAAATCACAGTCTCCAAAAGGAATCAAACTCCACACACACAAATATGGAGATAATAAGGGCATTTGATGAGATGTTTGAGGAGCAAATCCAGGAATTAGACCGTGATATCCACAAATTTGACCCAACACCAGAGCTGAGCACCAAAAATATACCATGCACGGCTAAGGAAAATGATTTTGAATCTTTGACAATTAATGAGATCTTTGAATTGGGTAGATCCCAGGCACGTGGTCAGCCATTAGATCAACCAGCTCGCACACCACTTTCACATATACCCGATGCATCAAATATACCTGTCATGAACACAGCTACGTGGAGGCGCCAAAACAAAATTATTACAGGAACAGATGTTATTATGGAGGACACAGTGGGGTCAAAGAGAAGTACAAGCAACATGGGGAGTCAACCTGAGTTACAAAAGAAGAGAAAAAGTGTTTCTCAGGGGGGCAAGAACAACACAAAGATATTGGCGGAGGCTAAATCCCAGCCCCGCCAGAACTAATGAGTCTAATATGTTGGAACTGTCAGGGGCTTGGGAACTAACGAACAGAAGACCAGCTCACAGATATGGTGTGGGCAAAAGATCCCTCTGTCGTGTTCTTAGCCGAAACATGGACGGATGAAGCAAGGCTAACTTAAATTCAAGATCGTTTGAAATTCAAAAATAAATTTGTGGCACCCAGAAGACATAAGGCAGGGGGGTTGGTGCTCTATTGGAAGGAAGAGTTTGACCTAAAAATAGAAACTTTTTCAAAGAATCACATAGATGCTACAGTCAACAAAAATAAGACTGAGGAGTGGAGATTTACCGGGTTTTATGGCAAGCCAGATACTCAATTGAGACATGAAGCTTGGGCGCGATTACAGAGTTTGAGAAATCGAAGTGCTGCCCCATGGATTTGTACGGGGGATTTTAATGAGGTTGTAAAACAAGCAGAAAAATTGGGGGGGGGGGGGGGGGGGGGGGTCGGATCAAACCTCATGGGTAGATGCAAGCTTTCCGTGACATTATAGAAAAATGTGGTTTTATGGACTTAGGCTATGTAGGGTCGAGGTTCACTTGGCATAAACATTTTGACAAGTATACAGTATGGGAGAGGCTGGACAGGGCGATGGCGACGAATGACTAATTCTCAAAATTTCCGGATACAAAGATATACCACCTAGATGGGACCACTTCTGATCATAAGCCTTTATGGATTATGCTGGAAGGGATGGAATGCAAACAACAGAGGCCATTCAGATTTGAGCAAATGTGGATGAGTGAGAATGGATGTGGGGAAACCATTGAAGCGATGTGGCAGGGGTCATACTCAGAAACGAGTGGGAGGAAAATCTTGAAGAAAATTGAAACATGTGGAAAGGCATTGACTAAATGGAGTAAGAAAAATTTTGGGAATGTCCAGAAGGAATTAGAGAAGAAGCGTAAGTTACTAGCTCAAGCCGAGAGGGTGGCCATTAATGAGGGACTTGTACACCGATTAAAGAAGCTTGAGAAGGAGATAAATTCGCTCATGGACCGGGAAGCTAAACTGTGGAGGCAGCGAGCTAAAGTGTAGTGGTTAAAAGATGAGGATCGTAACACTACTTTTTTTCACAACAAGGCATCACAAAGAAGGCAAAAAAATTACATCAAGGGGCTGTTTAATCATGAGGGGCAGTGGAGTACACATCCTGGCCAAATTACAGACACCATTCTACAGTTTTATCAAGAGTTGTTCACTACTTCCAACCTGGACAGATTTGAGGAAATCCTAGAGTAGATTCCACAGGTAGTATCCACGGATATGAACCAAGAACTAACTCGGGAATTAATGGCTAATGAGGTTGAAATAGCTCTCAAACAGATGGCTCCATTGAAATCACCAGGTCCGGACGATATGCCGCCTCTTTTCTATCAAAATTATTGGTCCTTGGTGGGTAGTGATATAATTGAAGCTATTTTGTCCAACTTAAATTCAGGAACCCTCCCTGATTTATTATGTCATTCCTTTATTACTTTAATCCCCAAAGTAAAAAATCCAGAATTTGTCTCTTAATATCGCCCTATTTGCCTTAGCAATGTATTGTATAGAATTTTCTCAAAAGTGTTGGCAAATAGATTGAAAAAAAATCTTACCACAGATAGTCTCTAAACAACAAAGCACCTTCACGACAGACAGGTTGATCTCAAATAATATAATGGTGGCTTTTGAAACACTTCATTATATGAGAAATCATAGCTCGGGGTAGGTAGGTTATATGGCACTCAAGCTGGATATGAGTAAAGCCTACGATAGGGTGGAGTGGCCATGCATGGAGAAATTGATGAAAAAAATGGGGTTTGATGATATTTGGGTCCAACTTATGATGAAGTGCATTTCCTCAACCACTTACTCGGTGTTGATTAATGGTGAGTCACATGGGAAAATCACACCAACTAGGGGGTTACGCCAGGGTGACCCTCTCTCCCCATATTTATTCTTGCTATGAACTGAGGGCTTTCATGGCTTACTTCGAAAGGCGGAGAATGAGGGGCATATAAGGGGTGTATCGATTTGCCGAAATGGACCTAAACTAACACACCTCCTTTTTGTAGATAATAGCCTTATTTTTTGCAAGTCTAAGACAGAGGAGTGTGCAAAGCTATTGGAGATCCTTGCCACCTATGAAAGAGCATTAGGCCAACAAATTAATAGAGATAAAACAATTCTATTCTTTAGCAAATCCACATCTCAAGGAGTGCAGGATGCAATCAAAGATGCTCTTGGGGTTCCCGTTGTTCAACAATATGAGAAATACTTGGGTCCCCCTAGTTTTATTGGTAGAAAGAAGAAGGAAAGCTTTGATAACATAAAACAGCAAGTTTGGAAGAAACTCCAAGGATGGGAGGGAAAGCTTTTATCTCAAGCGGGGAGGGAAATCTTGATCAAGGCAATGGCCCAAGCGCTCCCTACGTATACCATGTCTTGTTTCAAATTACCAAGTGGTTTGTGTCATGATATTGAAGCTCTAATCCGAAGGTTCTTTTAAGGACAAAGGGGAGATGGACGTAAAGTCCATTGGATAAGGTGGGATGATCTATGTAAGCCGAAGTCACAGGGTGGTTTAGGCTTTAAAGATTTATCTCAATTTAATGATGCATTGCTTGCAAAGCAAACATGGCACTCGTTGCATGACAAAACTTCACTATTTTACCGAGTGTTCAAGGCTAAATTCTTCCCCAATTGTTCGGTCATGGAAGCAGCCACCCCAAGTTTAGCCTCTTATGCCTAGAAAAGCATTATTAGAGGGAGGGATGTAATCCGGAAAGGGGCAATTTGGAGAATAGGGGATGGGAAGTCAATGGACATATGGGGAGATAGATGGCTGCCCTTTAAGCACTCGCCAAAAATTTTGTCACCAAGGCGAAACATGGGGTGTGAGGCAAAGGTATGCAGCCTCATTGATCAAGACCAGAGGTGTTAGAAGGTGGATGTATTAGGGTCAAACCTTATGGAGTTTGAAGCAGATATGGTGCGCACGATACCGCTCTGTCACACAAACCAACCAAATGGATTAATTTGGCCACACAACCCGAATGGTGAGTATTTAGTAAAATCGGGTTACAAATTTCTGCAACTTGAAGAGGCACACAGCAGACCTGAGCAATCGGAATATAAGAACTTGAAACCGCTTTAGCAGTCAATTTGGAATTTGTCAGTCCCGAGTAAGGTAAAGCACCTGGTTTGGAGAGCAGCCAAAAATTCACTACCTACGAAGATGAATTTGGTGAGGAGAAAAATTATTGCAGATGGCTATTGTGAAATCTGCCAGGGGCAGCAAGAAGACGTGCTCCATGCTCTTTATCAATGCTCGAAGCTTGAAGAACTATGGTCCCTAATGCCGTTATGGAATCATAGTAGCTTAAAGCAAAAAAACCTTCTTTCTTGATCTTATTGGCAATGTTTTTGTAGAGAATAGAGATCTAGCTTTTTCCTCTATGGTAGTATGGGCTTTGTGGAACAGAAGGAACAATCTTCGGCTTGGGAAAGCTGGTGGTACACTTGGACAGCTTTTCTCACAGGCCAAGGACAGATTGAGGGAATTTTCATTGCACAACACCACCATGACCTTGGCCATGCGAAGAATACCAGTACGTTGGACACCACCGGATGATGAGTATTACAAAGTAAACTTTGATGGGGCTCTATTTCAGGCAGATAACTGTGCGAGTATAGGAGTTGTAATTAGGAATAGAGATGGACAAGTCATGGCGTCTCTCTCTTAGCAAATTCCCCTTCCCTCGACAATCATTGAAGTGGAGGCATTGGCGACACGCAGAGCACTAGTCCTAGCGCAAGAAACTGGTTTCACCCGAGTAGTGTTGGAAGGGGACTCTCAGACCCTCATCACTGCTCTCAAACTGGTTCACACTCCCTAGCTCACTTTGGACACATTGTTCAAGATATACGATATTTAGCCTCTAGTTTGTCAGATGTAAGGTATTCACATGTACGTTGGCAATGCAATACTGTAGCTCACTCACTTGCGAGAAGAGCAATCCTTTCCCCTTGTTTACAAGTCTGGATGGAAGATGTACCACCAGAACTTGTAGACACTTTAGGCTCACTTACAAAGCCATTGATTAATAATATACACGGTATTGATTCTCAAAAAAAATAAAAAATAAAAAGGTTATTTATGGGTTAAGTGGATAGGTTACTAGATTAAATAGGTTGAGTGAATAATGTATAATTAATTTATATTTAAATGGATAATAAATGGGTAAATGAATAACTATGTATCCAACCCATCATTAATGACCCAACCTAAAATCTACCCAAGCCGCCCATTTGCCACCCTTTCCTATCATAGACATTACCAAACACAAACTTGAAAAGTCAGGATCCAACAAGAAGTATGGCGGAATCACATTAAGCCCCAGTAATTGGGCAGTCAACTATGCAACAGTGAGCTTCGATGAATAATTTAAATTAAAAAATGCTTTATATTTTTCTTAGCATCAAGTTGGTCAAGCAGGGTGACACGCTCGACCGTACAATCAAAATTAGAACTTTTGTTAAAATAAAAGTATTCTGTTTCTACTTTCTATTATACAGGTCCAGACCCTTCACTCCATGTTGCTATTCAGTATTCAACGTGTATCAAGATTTTTACATTATAAAATTTAGAGTTAAGGAAAGAAGGTTTTGAAGATAATGAAAGAATCCATTCACCTCCCAAATATTACCACACAAAAATGAGCATTGCCCTCCCAAATTTTGAATCACAAGAAAAATGAACACTGCATGAAGCAAAGCAAAATACACACTTGAGAACCATGATTTCATCGCTTCCTTACAATGGTACATGGATAAATTGATCTTACAACTTGCAAGATCTTCAACACCATAAACGAACATATACCATTAGACAGAATTTGTCTTTTAACTAAAATGGGAATATGATCTTTACTGTATGCAGAAAAAATAAAAGCATTTACGTTTGACCGGCACATCAAAGACTTAGCTGCACTTTGTCCATGGATGGTATCATTGGTCAAAGCTTTTATTTTCATGGACCACAATAATTCATTGGTCAAACCCTTTTGGTAATGAAAAAGAGAGAGCCTAGCAACCAACCTTTCCACAAAAGAGCCCGCTACCAAAGATGATTTTGTAGACCATGTTATATTCACTCTTTTATTGTTTAATCCTTACAATGTTAGAAGTCAATGAATTCAGTACCATGCTTCGCCAGCTTCTCCATCTTAGATTCATCATCTTTTATATTCTTCCAATATCTATATTTGCAGTCGATGAGCACTACACTGCCTGTAGTCAGCCATTCAAGTGTGGAGGTTTCCACAACATTAGCTACCCTTTCTGGGGAGATCGCTTACCCTCATACTGTGGCATTCCAGAATTCAAGCTCGTGTGTCAGGGACTCAGGATGGATTACCTGTTCTACAGATCACGTTAGAAAGATTCCAGGTTTTGTTGATCAATCATCAAAAAAAAAAATTCTAAGGCTTGCTAGATTAGATTTATACAACAATAGTAGTCCTAGATATGTTGACACCACCATCAGCTACCTTTTCAGACTGTCCCAGTACTTCAAACAGCAGCAAAAGCCATTAGAGATAATGTTTCATCTCTTACTGAAGTTCGGAATCAAGGCTTTGAGGTCCAGTGGATTATCGATCATTCAGCATGTTCAGAATGTGTCAGCTCTGAAAGGCATTGTGAATATAACACCAATTACTTCCGGCCCATCCGCTTTTGTGCTGAACAGCCTTATACTTTCAGATGTCCAGAAGGTACATAGAACTATGTTTTTTTTCCTGTCAAAGTACATGCTATAATGAATGCTTAACTTCTATTTTTTGGGATAAATTATAATGAATGCTTACATACTAAGCATGCATTCAATTTGTCCAGTAGAAAGCATCAAATAGAGCAGTTTCTGTTCATAGTCCAAATTATTGAGCTTATGTGGAAATTGAAGCCAGAGACAAAATAGAGAGTATCATATCGTGATGGATCAAACTAATTAGCCCTGAATTCTTGACTTTCATAGCAGATCATAACAACCTTGACAGTACAAGTCAATAAAGAGAGACAACAGCTCATTTCTGAATAATCACTGTAGAACCTCTATCATATTGACCCTACAACCTCATAAATTATAACACATGTGAAAGTCAATTGGCAATTGGTTGCTTAAATAATCTCACTCACTGTTTGGTGTCAAGCTTCTGTTGCAGGATCCAAGTTCAATTTAAGGAATAACATTTTAATAGGTATTATACTTATCAAAGTGATATCCCTCTCCCTTCGTATATATTTTTCAAAAAGCAAAGATAAAAATCGACTGAAGAACAATAGATATATTTTTTTAACTTGAAGAATGTATGTCTTTTGTGTTTGCTTTCTTTAATCTATGCAGCATCAGTGGTGTTAGTCTGCAGTATAATAGAAACAGCAGCCATTCTTTGTTTCCTTAGACTGAAGTCAGCATCATATAAATTAGTAGTCTTCTGGAAGAAGAAAACAAAGAGTGCTGAATATGTAGAGGCTTTTCTAAAGAAATGCGGATCCTTTGCTCCCAAAAGATATAGTTTATTCAGACATAAAGAAAATGACCAACTCCTTCAAGACAAACTAGGTCAAGGAGGGTACGGTGATGTATACAAAGGAAAGCTACCTGATAACCGTATAGTGGCAGTGAAGGTTTTGAGTGAGTCAAAAGGTAATGGAGAAGAATTTCTTAATGAAGTTGTCAGCATCAGTAGAACTGCCCATGTAAACATTGTCACTCTTCTGGGTTTCTGTTTTGAGGGATCCAAAAGAGCTCTAATCTATGAGTTCATGTCAGAAGGATCTCTTGAAAAGTACATATATGATGATAGTAAATTAAACAAAATTCCCCCCTTAGGATGGGAAAGAATTTACCATATTGCAATTGACATTGCACATGGCCTGGAGTACTTGCACAAGGACTGTAATAAACAAATCCTTCATCTTGATATAAAACCACAAAATATCCTCTTGGACCAAGATTGCTGTCCAAAAATCTAAGATTTTGGTCTGGCTAAATTGTGCAACAGAAAAGAGAGCACCATGTCACTAGTAGGTGCAGGAGGAACAGTTGGATACATTGCCCTATAAGTATTTTCAAGAAAATTCGGAATAGTCTCACACAAATCTGATGTTTATGCTATGGGATGATGATTCTAGAAATGATTGCAGGAAGAAGGAACACTGATGCAGGAATCCAACATAGCAGTGAAACATATTTTCTGCACTGGATCTACAACCGTCTTGAATTAGAAGGGGATTTTAAACTGCTCTTGAGCATGAATAAAGCAGTGGAAGAACTTGCAAGAAAGATGACTCTAGTGGGTTTGTGATGCATGCAATCTAATTCCATCTGACCGGCCTTCCATGGATAAGGTAGTTGATATGTTAGAAGGGAGTCATGAAGTTATTCAACTTCCACCAAAGCCTTTTCCTTCTTCCCCTTTAGGAAGTCCAAAAGGCTGTTCCACAACATCCTCTCCAAATCCTTCCAAAAACAGTTTTGAGACTCTACTATCATACTGAAATTCTGTTAGGAAGTTCTACATTTAGTGTAATTTTAGATTAAAAATTGAATTGACATGATGGATGGAGAACATTGAATGACTTATTTGATTGCCTGATGTACACCCATTTGTTTCTTTCAGTCTCCTTCACACCATCATAGACTAGTCTTATGGATGTCATGGTTTACACCTACAGCCAAATGTTACACTTTCCGCCAACATGATTAACTGTAGCTCCACATGTTTTTAACTTTTTGAGTCAGTACTCCAAGAATCAGCCTGTCCAATAAATTGGGGTAAGGCTGCCTACTATGACCTCTCCCAAACCCTACAAAAGCAGGAGCTTTGTGCACTGGGTACAACCTTTTCTTTTTATTTTAACTCTGTACTCCAGTATAATTCATTTATTATTGGTAAGTTATGCAAATACCTCATGAGTCTTAAACCCATGACCTTACCCTCCACTTTACACTTACAAGGAGAGGAGATGCCAATCGAGCTAGAGCTCATTGGCCTTTCTATCCCAACATAACAGTCCCACAATTCAGCATGGTAAATTTATGTAAAATATGAAATGCTGCAGCATGCTTTAAACTAGACCTCAACTCTGAATGCATATTTAATATATCTACGCTGATCTCAGAGCACCATAAAACACATTTTTGAACAAATAAAATTCAAGTAGCACAAAGGAATACTACTGAAAACTTCCAGAAACTCCAACACATGCATTCTTTTAAGAGGAAAATAATATACAGTCCATGATTGCTTCTGGTGCCTAGGAAGTTTGCCAAATCTTTTGAAGCTCATAACAATCAACCACAAACCTTTCGATCAGGCTATTTTTATACTTTTGTATAATGAGTAGCTGAGCAAATTGGGAAATATTGATCACTTAATATTGATTAAATTGAAATTTTACAAATAAACTAAAACACTTTAATAATGGTCAAAATGTAGATTCTGCTCTTATTGATTATTTTGAGGGACACCATAATTGCAAAGGATGTAAAAGTACCTACCAGATTGTTTAAAGTTTTTGACAATCCTCAGCTACCGAAGTGCCATGATGATTGATACTGTGGATCCAACCATTCCAGAAAAGAGACCTAAAACCAATATTTCAAAAGACAAAGTATCAAGTTACCCAAAAGGAAAAGTCAAAGTCTAAATTAAAGTAAAATGGCATTTGAACTCAAGGCAAGTTTGATAGAATATAGACATAGTTAAACATTCCATGTGATCATGAATAGCTTTCTAGTTGTTTACAGTTCAACGAAAGTAGCACATGATGGTTCTCGGAAAATTCATCTCAATCTCAAACAATCTTCAGATAAAAGTGAATTTTACATTGGAAATTTATAAGGCAAGAAATGAATGAACAGGGAGAGAAGTTAGAATTAGCATCATTTGCGGTCTTGTGAGAGAAACATATAACATACTTTGGTCACATATAGTAACAACTAACGATTTTATATAGTTCATAATAAAAGAGATGCAATGACAAAGTGACACAAAACAAAACCAAAAAGATGCAACATGAAAATTAAACAAGAAGAAAACAAAGGATAGATAACCTAAGAATCAACACCTAGGCTTGCTTAGAGTCAGCACCAAACAAAAAAGAACCTCTAGGAGTCAGTATCTACAATTGGCTAGCACCAGACCATTAGATGAATTTGAAGAGAAATTTTATTCGTCATCAAAAATCTTTCAATTCTCATAAGAGTTCATATTTTTCTTATATAGACTATCTAGACTAAACCCTACTTATAATTACTTAGAGAAATCCTAAGTATCAAATTACAAAAGTACCCTTGACTCTAAGAAATTAAATTAAAAAATAAAGTAATAAACCTAATTAAATACTATCACCTAAAATAAAAGAAAATTAACTCCAAAAATTAATAAGACTAAATTAAAATAAATATTTCTTTGCACTTCCCACAGGCTACAAGACACATGGATTATGGTACCAAAAATTCTCTCAAAAAAAGTAGAAACAGAAAATGATTACTAGATATCATACTAAATGGAGTCCCACACATGGGATCAATAAAAATAAAATGAACTTTAAACAAACTAAGGGAAAAAGGAGTGACGTAGGGAGCATGAAGACAATTTTATTTTATTGAAGAAGTCAATTATATTTTTTTATTGATTCATTGGAATGTATTTTAGATCTTATAATTCAATTAGGTTATTAGTCAAGGGTATTTTTGTAATACAAAATTGGGTTTTAGCTTGGCTATGATTCAATTTCAAACAACCCTTGGCATTGATTCTTTGATTTTGCTTTCTTGCTTATTGCTGATTCCAAGCAAGCCTGAGTGTTGATTCCTGAATTAATTTTTATTTTTCTGTTCTTCAATTTCGTTGTTGTATCCGTTTTGGCTTTGTCCTACGTCTAAGGAGAGATCCAGTTACTAATTTTTGTTACCTTGGAAAATTACTAATAACAAATTCAACAACATAGTGAGTATAGCAAATTCACAAAAGCCTAAACATCATCAACTTAATAAGCCTAAAGTCTTAAAAGGCTAACCATTGTCAACTTAAGTGGCCCATAAACAAGAAGATGAGCAACACCAAAGGTATTATAGCAGAAACACAGTCAAGCCTAGAAGAAGGATTACTTGATGCAGTTGTGCAACCTTCTAATTGTATCCTCACTCGTTCAGCACTTTCTTGCAATTAACACAATACACAGTCATTTAACACCCAACTATTGGTTAATACGTATGTGAGAAAATCTAAGTATTCATTTATGTGATTATTCAGGTATTTTCAAGAGAAGAATAATACATGGAACTATCTTGAAAATTAATGTAGGATGTACTTAATCGCAAATTTTGTTTGATACAGAAGGTCTAGGAAATGGTAAACTAAAATAAGTTGCCTCAAAGCAAGAATATATGATACAACAACAACAAAGCCTTAGTCCCAAATTTTTGGGGTTGGCTATGGATCATCAACAAATTAGTCAAGGTCAACCATATGTATTTTAGTAGGGGATAACCCAACGAATATCTATAGTGGTCCATTCATAAAAGAGTGACTAATTTTTAGTCTAGCCACATGAATATGAGATACTAATTCCCAAAAATCAATTTAGTCCTATTTGAGAGAATATTTCAAGCAATGTAACTTATAGATGCTTTAGCTTAATTCATCATACAGTGATACAACCAACGGTAAAAACACCTATCTATGTTGCAGTGATACATCCACTTTTTTGCTATCAGTTTGAGAAAAGCTTAAACGCTACTTTTATTACTCTCATCCCTAAAAACATGCAGTAAGTGAGATTAGGGATTTCCGGCCCATTAGTCTTGTTGGGGCGGTCTATAAAATTATTGCTAAAGTCTTGGCCAACCGTCTTCGCATGGTTATGGGGGATATAATCTCAGCATCTCAGAATGCTTTTGTGAGGGATAGACAGATCCTTGACCCTGTTCTTATTGCTAATGAATGTCTTGATAGTAGATTGAAGTCTGGGGTGCCAGGGCTGATTTGTAAACTGGATGTTGAGAAGGCTTTTGACCATGTAAATTGGAGTTTTCTTTTGCATATGCTATAAAGAAGTGAGTTCTCAGCCAAGTGGAGGCAATGGATTTTCTTTTGCCTTTCTACTGTCCGCTTCTCTATCTTGATTAATGGCTCTCCTTGTGGGTTTTTTGGTAGCTCCAGAGGTTTGAGACAAGGTGACACGTTGTCTCCTTTGTTGTTTGTGTTGGTGATGGAAGCTTTGGGAAGAATGTTGGATAAAGCAATTCTTGAAGGCCGCTTGTCAAGATTTAGTGTGGGTAACTCAGAGGGTAGATCCTTGGCAGTGTCTCATCTCCTTTTTGCGGATGACACTCTTATTTTTTGTGATGCTAATCTAGATCAGATTTTGATTCTTCGTATGATTCTTATTTGGTTTGAGGCGGTGTCAGGGCTAAAGATTAATCTGGGCGAGTCTGAATTGGTTCCGGTTGGAGTAGTGCTTAATATTGATTTATTGCTAAATGTCCTTGGCTGCAAGTTGGGCTCTCTACCAATGAAATATCTGGGTCTTCCTTTGGGTGCTAATTTCAAGGATAAGAGGGCGTTTGGATTGCGCGTCCATGTTTCCTCAAGTCTGCGTTTTGCCTTTTTTTTTTTTTTTTTTTGTTCAGCCGCAACATTTGACTAAGTCAGCAGTGAACAGTGCACAAGTGCACTGTTCACGGGTCCCACAAATTACACTTTTCAACAACTTTGGGTCCCACAACACTATTCACATATTTAAAAATTATTTTGCTACAGTGTTTTCAATTTTCAGTTTTCAGCTATATCCAAACGGACCCTGTCTATATGGAATCCGATTCTGGAGAAAATGGAAAAGAAATTGGCGGGTTGGAATCGTTTGTATCTATCAAAGGGAGGTAGAGTCACTCTAATCAAAAGCACCCTTTCTAATTTACCCACTTACTTCCTTTCTCTATTTCCTATTCCTGCTAGTGTGGCTAACCGAATTGAGAAGCTTCAGTGGAATTTCTTATGGGGCGGTTTTGGTGATGAACCTAAAATGCATTTGGTTAAATGGGCTACTGTATGCTAGAAAGCACCGACGCGGCTCCAAGGTCGCCGCACCAGAGCCCGACGCGGCGTTCGGTGTCCGACTCGCCGACTCTTCCCTTTTCTTTTTTCTTTTTTTTGGATTCGCGCCAACTCGGCCAGATTCGAGCCAATTCGCGCCGACTCGGCCAGATTCGCGCCGATTCGGGCCAAAACGGGCTGATTCCGGCGGAAACGGAATCCGATACGGCCACCGAAACATGCCGAGACGGCCAATTCCGGCCGAAACGGCCACCGAAACAGGCCGATACGGCCGATTTCGGCCGAAACAGGACGAAATAGGCAGTGGCTGCCATTCTTCTGCTTCATGTGGCCTTGTGAGAGGAAAAAAAAAAAAAAAAAAAAAAAGAGAAGGAAGAAGAAGATGAGAAGACACCAAAAAAAAAAAAAGATGAAAGAAGAATAAATGTACATAACAAAAGAATATAAATTAAGGGGGTGGAAAAGTCAAATATTTAATGTGGGTGGGCTTGGGAATTGAAAAATGAGTAAAAGAACTTTTTTGAAATGTGGTTTTTTGTTTACAATTACCAAAAATATTGATTTTATTAAAAACAAATCATAAATAATTATTTTTTAATAATAAATTCTACCATTTATTTGATTTTTTTTATATAAAAATATTAAATTCACTATATAAAAATATTTTTAATAATTTTTTAATCGCCGAGTCCCGCCGCACCCACACCCACCTTTCTCAAAAATTGCCGACTCCCGCACCCGAGTCCCGAAACGCACCCGTGCTTCTTAGACTGTATGCGCTCCTATTTTTTCGGGTGGATTAGGGATAAGGAAGATAAGACTTTTCAATATAGCTCTACTTGGGAAGTGGTTATGGAGATTTGGGATTGAGAAGGATGCCCTTTGGAGACAAGTGATAGAGTTGAAATATGGATGTCTCTGGGGGGGATGGTGTACCAGATCTGTTAAGGGTCCTTACGATGTTGGTTTATGGAAGAGTATCAGTCATGGTTGGCCTTCTTTCTCTCGCCATATTCTGTATGATATTGGTGATGGGTCTAGGGTGATGTTTTGGCAAGACCGTTGGTGTGGAGAGACACCTCTTGCTGTTAGCTACCCTGACCTATTCAGATTTTGCAGGAATAAGGAGGCTAGTGTGGCTGAGCTCATGAAATCCCCCAATGGTGTCCTTTTTTGGGATGTGAGTTTCTTTAGGGGTGTGCATGTTCGAGAATTAGAGGCTTTGTCAAGCTTCATGGAAACCATTTATGGTTCTTCTATAAGGGGGTTTGGTGAGGACAAGATGTGTTGGATTCCTAGCAAAGCTAAGGGGTTCTTGGTGAAAGATTATTATAGAATTCTAGCTGGTCCTACTATCTTCGGTTTCTCTTGGAGAAGTATTTGGAAGCAGAAGATTCCCTCTAGAGTAGCTTTCTTTGTTTAGTCTGCTGCCTTAGGGAAATGCTTGACGATTGATAATTTGCGAAAAAGGAAGGTGTGGATTTTGGATTGGTGCTACATGTGCAAGAGTAATGGTGAATCGGTTGACCATCTCTTCCTTCATTGTCCCGTTGCTATGGATCTATGGTCTATGGTTTTGGGTTTATTTGGAGTATCTTGGGTTATGCCTCATACTGTTTTGGGGCTGTTAGGGTGTTGGCAAGGCAGCTTTGGTCGTCATCAAAATGGTTATATATGGTCCATCATTCCTCATGGCTTAATGTGGTGTCTTTGGAGGGAGAGAAATAGTCGTTGTTTTGATGATATTGAGAGATCTATTCCGGAACTCAAGCTTTTCTTTTTTAGAACTTTGTTGGATTGGTTGTTTGCTTTGCAAAACAAATCTTTCCCTTCTTTTTTTGTTTTCCTAGATTCTTGCAATTTTTGTTTTTGATTTGTTGTCCCCTTGTTCACTCCCTGTGTACTAGGGTGTTTCCTTTTTGATATCAATATATCTTATTACTTATCAAAAAAAAAAAAAAAAAAGTTCATATGACACATTCAGAATGCCTATCCTAAAGCCAATCTAGATGAATTTTCAGTTCCAATATGCCAGTATTAATGACTTATTAAGTCATATCAAGTGGTGAGGCTCAATATGTTTGGATGAATGCTAATGTAGCACCTAACCAGAGGGAAATTTGCCTATAATTGATGCCCTGGAGGCACACATATATTTGGGGCTCACCTTCTGAATTTAGCTTACACCTTGACAGTCCCTCACATCAATTCTCAGAGAAATTTTGTCACAAATTCAGGCCCACGGTACCCAAATCATTCTTAAACTAAGGATATCAAAAGTGATCCTTGTACAATGATGCAAATCTAAAATGACTGAATTTAGTATTTTACTCATAAATCATAATATAAAAATTAAAATTTGTCCCAACTTTATGGCATAGCGCTATCAAGTAACAGGATAACATTTTACTCAAAAAAAAAAAAAAAAAAAAAAGAAAGAAGTAACAGGATAACATGTCTATAAGGAAACTATCTGAGTTCAACCCTAAGCCTTACTTGCAAAGTAATTTGGTGAGTAGCAGATGGGGAATTCCCCTCCAGTGGCATGTCCACGTCCTTCATCTCCCAAACAAGATGAATGTTGTAAGAGGAATCATGGCATGACAAATACAATACCTAATGGTTTGTAAGACTTAACATTCTCCTTGATCGATCAACCTGCTTTCCTGCAGCTCTGCCCGCAAACTCATTAGCTAAAAAATGAAACCAAGATTCTAGCTGCAGTATTCACCAATTAGACAGTCACAGAAAAAAAATGTGGAGGTTTGAGTAATTAGATAATGTGGTATACAGTTTTAAAATGGTCAACAAGAAAAGGCTGAAAGCTTGCTTCAATTAGGATGTTTCCAGGCTTGATAAACTACTTTAGAAAGATGCAAGTATCAGCTTAAGTTTCAAGATTACCAATTTGAGTTTGAAATCTGTGATTGCCCGCTGTCTCTCGTAAGCAAAATACTTCAGCGACTGAGACAAAGGGGGGAAAATTTTCAAATCAGTCTCTAACCACGTGATGACATATATGGATTGGAAAAAATATCCTTACGGAACCAGGAGATGATGAAGTAGAGGAACAAAATAAGAACTTGACTTACTCCAAGTCTCTGCATCTCAATGGATCTATGTAATGCTTTTCTCTTAGTTAGAAGATTCTTGTGCTCTGGTTTTAGAGGCCGTCTGTAGTTTTTCCCACGGTAAATAATTATAGCATGACCTTCTTTTCGCTTGTCCACTGAAACAAGAATTCCACCACTTTCTGCTTCAAGCAGTTTAGCAGTGTAAATGACCTGATGAAACAATCTCTGCATTGTAATCACCTTGACTACTTCTCTGTATTTCCAGTGTTGATGCAGGCCTTCTATTACACCATCAAAGACCCCACGCCTACCTGAAGCCAACATAAAACAAAAATATGTGTGAACAGCAAAAATAACTTTAACAAAATAAGCAGCAGCTAAGACTACTGCTTCTGAAATCACTTCCAGAAATAATTTTTATGTCCCTTCATTACTTCCTTTAAGAACCATTTGATCCGAAGCAAAGTTATGGCAGTAAGTAGGACTTTTTCATCTCTACAATCTTTTGATAAAACCGGACACAGTCACACAGGCACCCAGCTATAGTTGGTTATGTAAATAAGTCAGTGGGATTGACTAAGAATAGCACATACAAGAGTAAGCCAAATCTGTAGAGCATAGGCAAGACAAAATTTAATGTGGTGAAGTTCCTCAAATAAGCTTTAAGTCATATTTTACAGATTTATTTCCATAAAAGCTGCACATTCAAGTAATGCCATATTTTTTTTGATAAGTAATAAGACTTTTATTCAACAAGAAGAACGCAAACAGCCATTACAGGTGTTCATGATGGTGAACACAAAAAACAGCAAACAAAAACAACTAAAAACAGAATAAGAGAAGCAACTTAAGTGGCACTACTAAGGGTCCGTTTGGATAGAGCTGAAAACTGAAAACTGAAAACTGAAAACTGAAACACTGTAGCAAAATAATTTTTAAATGTGTAAATAGTACCGTGGGACCCATTTTTAATAAAAAAAATTGCTGAAAAGTGAAAATTGTGGGTCCGTGAACAGTAAAAGTTGTGAAAAAAGTCAAAAGTTGCTGCTACTGTTCAATGAACAGTAGCCGCAACAGTATGCTACAGTGTCAATCCGCTGAAAACGCGTGAAAAAAAAAAAAAAAAAAAAAAAAAAAAAAAAAAGGGCTGAAACGTAAACGCGAAACGCGTTCAGCGCAATCCAAACGGAGGCTAAGGGTAGAAAAGAACTCCAAAGCAAAAGAACAGTTTGAATAACCCCAGCACTTAGCTCATTCAAAAAGAGTATTTCGGCTAAGCGCTTGTAACTGATCAAGCGTTCTCTCCAAACTCTCAAAAGAGCGCCGGTTTCTTTCCAACCAAACAACCCACATCAAACAACCAGGAACCATATTCCATACGTCGGAAGCATATTTTCCCAACCAATTACTCCAACAAGACACCAAACTCACCACAGAACCTGGCATAACCCATTGAATCCCAAAAGCTTGTAACATATGCACCGACAAAGCATAAGCTACCGGACAGTGAATGAGAAGATGGTCCACAGATTCCGCAGAACAGCAGCACATACAGCACCTATTCACCAAAGGGAGGCCCCGGATATTATCCAAGGTAAGGATCCGGCCATGTGCTGCGGTCCACAAGAAGAAAGCCACCCTCTTAGGCACCTTGACTTTCCAAATCCCCTTCCAAGGGAAGTAGGAAGGATCTGTACCCCTGATCTTATGATAAAAGGACCGAGTATCAAACTTACCATTTCTATTAAGACACCAATGAGGTCTATCCCACCCAAAACCTCGTGGGATCCGAGACTGAATGAGTTCTAGGAAAGAGAAGGCAGCCTCAAATTCCCTCTCATGAAAATTCCTATAAAATCTCACATTCCAACCTCTACTACTCCCATCCTCCTGATGCTCCAACAAATCAGAAATACAGGCTTCCTTGTCACTAGAACACGCAAATAACTGAAGATAGAGCATTTTAAGAGTGAAATCCCCAACCCACCTATCATGCCAAAAACGAATACGGGAACCATCACCCACCACAAAAACTAAGTGTTTGGAGAACCTCGCCCAACCGACATTAATACCACCCGTGTGCCCTTCTACAATCTTTAGTATTCCACCCCCTTTGATCCTCGCCATATTTGGTGGCAATAACCCTCCGCCAAAGACTAGTTTCTTCTTGGCCAAACCTCCATAACCATTTCCCTAATAACCATTTCCCTAATAGAGCTTGGTTAAAGTGACCTAACTTCCTAACCCCCCAAACCACCCATCTCTAGAGGTGAACACACATTCTCCCAAGCCACCAAAGAATGTTTAAAACACTCCTCTGAAGATCCCCACAAGAATTTCCTCTGAATACGCTCCAATTTGTCAGCCACAGCTACAGGGATGGTAAACAAGGATAGATAGTATGTGGGAAGACTAGAGAGGGTACTCTTCAAGAGAGTAATCCTACCACCCTTAGACAAATATAGACGTTTCCAACCAGCCAGCTTCTTCTCCATCTTCTCCAAAATGGGGTTCCAAATGGATGCAGTCTTGTACGAGGTGCCCAAAGGCATGCCCAAATATTTCATGGGCAGGCTACCCACCCTACAACTGAGAATATTAGCCAAAGCATCAATATTACCAACCTCCCCCACCTAGACAATCTCACTCTTCCCCAAATTTACCTTTAATCCAGTAAAGGCTTGGAAGCAAGACAAAGCCAGTCTAATAGCCAACAATTGATCTCTAGAAGCATCACAGAACAGAATAATATCGTCTGCAAATAGCATATGAGATATGCGAACCCCGATAGAGTTCACTGGTCCCACATGAAAACCATGAAGCAAACCACTATCCTCGGTTTTCTTAAGGATCCGAGATAAAACTTCCATAACCAAGAGGAAAAGAAGAGGGGACAGCAGATCTCCTTGTCTCAACCCACGAGAGCTTCCAAAAAAGCCTGCCGGGGAACCATTCACAAGAACTGAGAAGCGAACAGTAGAAATGCAAGCCTTAATCCACTCCCTCCACTTCAACCCAAAGCCCATCCTATTCAACAAATAAAGTAGGGCATCCCAATTGACATGATCGTAAGCCCAGCTTACAAACTGCACCCGGGGAATGACTCTTCAATCTACTGTCCAGGCACTCATTTGCAATTAACATTGAGTCCAAAATTTGTCTTCCACCAACAAAGGAATTTTGGGTCTCTGAGATCAAACTGTCTAAAACCCCCTTCAGCCTATTCGCCAACACCTTAGACAGCAACTTGTAAACACTGCCCACCAAACTAATAGGCCGAAAATCCTTAATATTGACAGCATCAGATTTCTTAGGAATAAGAGTGAGGAAAGAAGCATTAAGAGACCTTTCAAAAACTGAATACCTATGAAAATGCTTGATCATCCTCCACCACCCTCCAACATTTATGAAAAAATGCCATGGTGAACCCGTCTGGGCCAGGGGCTTTATCCCCCTCCATCTCTGCCAACGCCTGGGAGACTTCTTCTTTCGAGTAACCCCCTCTCAAGGGACAACCTATCATCCTCCCCAATACTAGCAAAATCCAACCCATCCACAGTTGGACGCCACGTGTCCGTTTCTGTATAAAGTTCCTGATAAAATTGGACCACCTGAGCCCGCACAGCAGGTTCATCCTCATATAATACCCCATCCACCTCAACACTACTGATATGATTAGCTCTTCTATGAGAATTTGCTAATCTATGAAAGAAGCGTGTTGTTATCACCTTCCTTCACATACAGAGCTCGGGACTTTTGTCTCCAAAAAGTCTCTTCCATTGAAGCTAAAACTTCAATCTCACCTTTAACCTGAGTGCGGCGAGCTTGATCCTCATGCGAAAGGCCTAGAATGTCTTCCTTGGCATCCAAACCCAATAACTCAGACAGCAAACTCTTCTTCTTAAAAACCAAATCACCAAAAACCTCCTTATTCCACTTTTTTAGATCTTCTTTAAGAGCCTTTAATTTCTGCGCCAAAACAAAGCTAGGTGATCCCATAAAGCAATACCTGATCCACCACTGTTGAACCTTCTCAACAAAACCCTCCACCTTTAACCACATGTTCTCAAACTTAAAAGCACCGTGCCCCCTCCCCACAACACCAGATTCCACCAAAATCGGACAATGATTAGAAATAACCCAAGGAAGCACCCTCTGAGACACGTTTCCAAAATGATCCTCCCAATCCGCAGATAACAATGTCCTGTCAATACGGGACATAGACTTCGGTTCGGAATCCCTAAACCAAGTGAAAGAAGCCCCCCTCTAATGGTAAATCCACTAGGAAATTATTTTCTATAAAATCTGAAAAAGCAAACATGGCTGGGCTGAAAGAGTCACAGCCAAGCCTCTCGCAAGGATATCTAATAACATTGAAATCACCAAATAAAAACCAGGACTTGTTCCAACGAGTACGCACCCTTGATAACTCCTCCCACAAAACAGCCCTATGAGGGTCTGCGTTTGGACCATAAATGCCAATACAAACCCATTCAAATCCATCCACAACACCCCTAAAAAGAACACTAACTGAAAACTAACCAACCAACACATCAATTTTTTCGACCACCCGCTTATCCCAAACCAGCAGAACCCTCCCAGATGATTGAACCGCATCCAAAACAGCCCAATCATTGAAAGGACTACCCGATAAGCTTTGCAAGACAGCAAAGTTTACCGAAGAAAGCTTAGTTTCCTGGAGACAAACAATATCACACCTCCATTCCTTAAGAAAATTCTTGCAAACCTCTCTCTTTCGGGGATTATTCAACCCCCTAACATTCCAAGAAAGAAGTCTTAAAGTCATTTATAACTGCCAACAGCCCCCAAACTGTTCAACGAAACTCTATAACGAGAAGAAGAACCATCGTAATTTACAGTGGAAACTAGACCCCGAAGTTCTCTAAGACCTTTCTGACCAGGTTTAAAAGTTCTTTGACCACTCCCCTCATTAACAACCTCAAGACATTCTTGTTCCAAGAGACGAAATAAATCCACACACTGAGCTTCATGCCTTACAATAGGAAAACCCACCATTTTGCAAAAACTACTCATCATATTGGACACCCATTTAGACTGAGCACCCTCATCCTCCCCCCTATTCAACACCAAATCCTTCGCAGCCTTAGGATCCCACCGAGACAACGGTACACACTCCAAAGGGCCACTCTCATGCACCCCACTACCAGAAAGACCAGAAAGCGCTCCACTTTGCTCCCGTGGGAGAAGCAGGAGCTCCGACCCCCCATTAAGCGACCCGTCAACAAACTCCTTACCTATGTGTGGGGCACTACCGTCATACACCTCGGTCTGAGACTCCGATAAAACATCACCCACTTCCTCCACAGACCAAGGATCCCCCTCTCTACCCGAGTTAGCCAAGATAGAAAAACGATTATAGTCAGCCCACCAATTACCCAGTGGCAGAAACGATCCTGAGCCCACAAAATCATGATCCCCATGAAGTCGCGACTCTACCGCTGGATTCAAGTACTCAGCTCCATCCAAATGGCTCGGCGACCTTGGCTCAACAATCGGATTGCTCCTTTTTACTCCCTTGTCGCCTGAAACCACCGTGGAGTCATCTCTTCTACCAAAACAGAGACCCTCCTCGCTACCCAGACATGACAAAGTAGAAAAAGAGTTTTGGGCATCAAACCCAGGATCCATAGGCCTAGCCGTCGCCCCAACCGTCAAAACACCAGCTATCGGAGAATGGGTTACGTCCCTCAACCTCTGATTTGTCACCTCCACACCGGAAAACCCAATATCGTACCCCTCCGTTGCACTCGCCGGCGCCACCGTCTTCACCGGCGACCCGAAACCCTCCGTCGAACTCGCCGGCGTCACTACTGGCACCGGCGACCCGGAAACTAACTCCGATATTCCTCTCGAGCTCTCCCCTTTGGCCCACGAAGACTGACTATCAATTTAGAATAGCATTCACTGAGGGAGTTGACATTTCTGCCCCTAAATTATAGCCCCAAAACAAGAGGAAGATCCATTAAGACCAAGAATAAGAAGAAAAGAAGAAAGGCCCATGTGCTCAGGAGTAAACTATTTACAGAAGTAGTTACTAAGCTCAGGATGTTGAATTCAGATCTTAAAAACTGAGTAAATTAATATAGACATAACAAGATACAAGAACTGACAAGGTTACTCATCAAAAATAAAATAAAGTAGAAAATAGCATATTTCTTCTATTTATTCACTCCATTAAGAAATAATTACTGAGCACAGGATGTTGATTTCAGATATTAAAACATAACTTAATAAAAAGGGTAATTATCTCACACTGCTGAAGAGAGTGTATTGTGTGTAGTATAATTTGTCCCATCATCCCTTAAAAATTATCATGGCTTTTGAGTGGAGTTTGTGGTGTGTCTTTGTGTTAGAAACTCATTTCCTCTCTCTTGTGTGTGTGTTTGTTTCTAAAAAAGAAGGGTAATTACCCCATATTGTTAAGAAAGTGTGTTGTGTGTAGTATAACTTGCCCCAACCTCTTTTAAAAGTTTTGTGTGTGTGTGTGTGTGTGTGTGAATCAAAAAAATTAAAGAAAAGTAACAAGATACCAGAAGAGCTCACAGGGTTACTCATCAAAATACAATCACATAGTAGAAAATAATGTGTCTGCCATTTAATCACTCCATAACAGAGAATACAATTTTTTTTTTTATTGATAAGTAAGAATAAAAAAAGAGAAACATCAATAACATAACAGAGGATACAAATTGAAAGGAAACAACTAGGATGCAGCATGCTCAAACAAGAAACAAATGAAAACAAAAACTTAAACTCCTTTTAACCATGATACACATTTTTTAGGCAACTAATAATTAAGCTATATCATGCCAAAAAGAAATTTCTGCAGAAATTATTATCAGCTAATACATAACTCTACCTAAGAGTGCATTCATTTCCAATTTTGACATTGGAACAATCAATAGTTTAGAACTTAAACAGCTAACCAAGAATACTGCCTTCTATAGAAAATAAAGGATACGGGATAGAGCTATTACACATCTAGACAAGTAAGATTTTCATTACCAAGAACTAAACAACTATCCATCTTCAGTCCCATCTTCTGAAAACATAGTCTCTCTTCTTCAGTCATCATTTCCTGGTCTGCATCCTGCTCAGCAGGTGCCCATGCAGCATTCAACTTTGATAACTCCTTCATTGACTTATCAATCTTTATGTTAAGCTGCAAAATCCACAACAGATATTTCACAAACAGTTTGATGAAATAAGATTAAAGGGAAGTCCAAGTCCATAATTGACCCTTACAATAAAAAGCTTGTGCTCTTGCTTTCTTAGTTCACACTCTAATCTTTGTTTTTCAGCTTCAAATTTAATTTCAACATCTGAATTTCCTTTTTTCAGGTCCCTGAACTCTGTTTGGATATCCCGGAATTCTGATAAAGTTCCAGACATACTAGTGTTTTCTGTTGGGCCATTATCTACAAAAATAGTTTCAATCGCTTTAAGACGTGCACCTTCTTCATGAAGTTGAAATCCTTTGAGCTTAGTTTCTCTCTCTACTACTAAATTTGCTACTCTTCCAGGAAGGAAGTCCTTTCCTCTATAAAGTATAATCAGAAACTTATTACGCAACAAAAGAATCCCACCTGTAAGAATCTGCAATCATAATCAATGTTCAAATAAATATATATCCATGGAGATAATGCATGGGCAGGTATAGATAGCATCACAAGCATAGGTTATGTACGTATGTGCATAGGCAAGCTTGGCTTCACCAGTGGTGAAGCCAGGAAATTTCTCTAGGGGAGGCCAAGCTAAATCTAACAAAATTATTAAAGGAAGAATTAGGGTTTTGTTAGCATTTGGGAGTGCCATGGGCTCCGGAAATGGACCAAATGAGGTTTTTTATCATACCAAGCCAATTCTAAAATCTAAATTTTCAAGGGGGGCCAGTGATAAATTTTTTGTTTAATTTGTAATTTTTTAACCAATGTTAAAGAACTTTTAAAAAGCCAGGGGGCCCGCCCACCCCCCCCTTGGCTTCGCCAGTGGGCTTCACCTTTGTAGCATCACAGCCTACCCTCATGATCCTTCCAGAAACCAAACTTCTAAATCCAAGTATAACTGCCATCAAAACAGGTGTTCTTGTGCTCAGATCAATGAAGAATTATTCTAGCAGCTACCACATCCACTGCAGCAATGATGTGGTGAGATACGCACAAGTAACATGGATCAGAAGCTATCATGGTTGGATCAGGTTGATATTCATTAGGGAGATCAAGGGGTGGGCAACCCTGCCTCAAACAGTCGGCCATTTATTTGCCCCTACTGTCACCTTCAGATGACATGCACGGTCAAAGCCTGTGAATGATCAATATAGGTAGACTTTACCCTTTTATATAGTAAACAAAACAAATACTGTCATGTCATAGACCTCACCTATCTACAGCCCAAAAGTCTATATTCTATCAAACTTGCCTTGAGTTCAAATGCCATTTCCTCATTGTTTGTATTTGGGACTCCCCACTTCAGAGCAATCTTCACTATAAGACTTTTTTCCCAAAGTTTTAAGATAGCTGCAGCCAAGCCTTGAAGTTTTCTATTTCTCCCTTCAAAAATCAGAGGAAAGCTGGAGTTAAAGTCTTGATGACACAGACATGCTCATGCACACCAGCTAGCATAGCGAAGAATATCTAGCATGATAAACAGATTCAAAATTGAAAAATATTCTTTATGATGTAGAAATTATGTGCCTAAAATAGACCCATGATGATCATTCTCTACTTTTTCAAATATTAATATATGTTTTATTATTTTTGAAGATTACTTTTTCTGGGGATGCATTATATAATACTTACTGAAATTTATATTATTATGGTACAATTACAAAAGATTAAAGTTGTTATGAAACAGAATTGTAGATCCACTACTCAGGTACATAAGTGTCATATTGATATTCAAGTGCATGCTTCTGGAATGACATCAATAAAGTCTACAAGATATTTTCAGAGGAAAGAATAAATTCAGGTGATTCATTTATATGGCCATCATGTGTAGAGAGACTAAATTCCTTGTCCCTGAGTCTGGACTCTTCACTAGTGCTCAGTTTAAGGGTGAACACATTGAACACAATGAACAGGATAAAATTAGCCATTATTGCTCAAAAATTTAACCCAAGGTACTTTAGATAATGTCCTGTCTAATGCACAGATGAGATTAACATTACATAAGAATTTTCCAGTATTCTCCTTAGCCTATGACGATTTTTTTTTTTTTTTTTTTTTTTTTTTTTTTTTTTTTTTGGTGTGGTGAAGTTGTGATTCATTTGAGAGCCAATCCATTACAGGCTAAATTTTAAGCTCAAGTACCATGTAGACTTAATGTGCAAAAGAAAACTTCACTTCATGTGAATGACAGATTCTATATTCTTTCTGTTCCTTTAGACGCAACGATACTAAATTACCCACCTATTGCAGTTATGGAAAATTCCCAACAGAAATCCCAAGGAGAAGGTGTTCAAGAGGGGAAACAAGAAGCATTTTACTTCTTAATTTTTATTTTTTACATTTTTGTCTTGAAACAAGAAGCTTTAATGAGTGGGAGCACCATAGGTTTGTTTAATTTCAGTTCAAACTCTAAAAATCAAAGATTTCTCATTTTAACCCACTTCCTCTTAGGGTCATCAAACCAAAATAATAAGATCTGTATACTATACCTCAGTCAACTTTAATGTACCCCTTCACACTAAAAGATAGATCTTAAATATCAAAGGAAATTTAGTGGTCTCTAGATGTGTCCAAAAAGTCATTTCTCACAATGAAATAAAATAATTACAAAGATTGAGAGAATCACAAACAATTACATAATATTGATACCATAGTACAGTTGTATCCAAAAATTTATATCTGATCTTAAAATAAATAATAATAATAGTGACTGTCATACACAAATAAGTGTCTTTATAGTCCGTAATATCCAACCTTATGCAATGCTTCATGGACTTCATCTAGGGGTATAGTTTCTCTTCCTTTATTGATAAGTATATTTTGCTTCTCTTCTAGTCCTAGCTTTTTTTTATATGTAGATATTATATTGTTACTATGTTTCCTGAAAATTATATGTTCAGGGAAGAACTGAAATATGACAACAGACAAGGTCATACCAAGGACAAAATGAGTAGGTAAAGTGCGAACAAGCTTCCTCAAGGATGTCAAATCCTCATCTGTCAACTTTGCTCTAGTATGCGGTGGACAAAGCCTAAATGGTGGCCTAAATCCAGGAACCACTTCAGGAAGTAAGTCCGCATCTATTGGCAAAGGTTTGCGCATCCACCAGTCAATGAAGCGAGGTCCCAAGCCATCCAATAACCTGTCCATTTCCCTCTCATAAAGTGATCCGCGTACTGGCTGGCAATTCAAATCTTCATTTAAAAAGATGCTACTATGCAAAGTCTCTCTCTTACTGTCCTTTCTGCAAATCTTTTCAACTACAGCACTTTCATCAGAGTTAACTTGAAAAGTATCAGAGTTTCTTTCCAACTGTGGCTGACCCATTTTGTAGAGAGGCATTTCTCGACTGCCAGCAAGCCATGCACGAGTGTTTAGAAATTTCTTCGGAGTTAACTGATAATTGCATCCTCGATATACAACAAGATTATCTTTCTTACTCCAAACAACCAAACCTCCAGTCTTGGTCTGTATATTAAGAAATGAATTACAAAGGCAACTATCGGAACAATAAAAAGAAAACAAACGTATTCAGCAAAAAAAAAAAAAAAAACACTATACAAGAATGAAGAAAATAATAATTTAATAAGAGAAGTAGCGTAACAAATAATTAGAAATTTCAACCTATCAAGAAAGCATCATAAGTAGTACAAAAAATACCAGAAAATTAAACATCTTAAAGCAGTCAAATGGAAACATTCACAATTATATGGTCAATCTACAGAACATAAGTAATATTTAAACAAAAAGACAAGTCAAAGTAGAAGAAAAAAGATTAATTTTAAAAGCAAAGCACTTGTTTGTGTTGAAGAACAATCAGGGGATAATTTGCAAAAACCAAAGAATTTTTGGTAGTTGGCAAAATGGCCCCAGCTGACCCTAATTAGTAGTTGAATTCCAGCTTATAAGCATTGCAGTCAATTCTAAATCACAACAGCTATCTTCTATTGTTACATAAATAAGTAGTAATCTTCATGCTATTAGAAATATCCTACTTCAATTATCTAACATCTATATGACCCGTTTCAATAAGTCCCCTTAAAAATAAAGAATTAACGAGTACAATTTCGTTCCGGGAAAAAAAAAAAACAAAACGAAAACATGAACCGAACCTCAACGATTTCTTGAGCTCTATCCATGTTCCTGCACAAAGGGACATCGAATTTCAGCATAACAAGCTCATTCCTCCTCCAAAGCAGTCTAACCTCATCAACCACACCTTGAGTGACACCAGCTTTCTTCACCTTCACCCATTTCCTCATCTTAGCGGCCTCACCTCTCAACCTCTCAAGCAAGGCCTTGTCAAGCCTCAATTCCGCAGCAGTTCCCACCTAATAGAAGCTTCAATGACATATGTCTTTTGTTATTTTGTTCTTCTTTTATTTGTTTTTTTCTTAAAAAGGTGTTCATTAAAAATTAAGTAAGCTAAGTATCGTAGTTAGGCTCATAAAATAAAATGATAAAAAATGAAGTATGAATAACAAAATATTCATTACAAATGGTTGTAGGTATTTAATTTAATAAAGAGTTTCAATTGTAATATATGTTAGCATTTATTGCGAAAATTTAAATATTGTGACAATATTTTATCAAAACTTAGTTTTTTATTGTTAAAAGATGACGACATTTGTTATTATTCTTAGTAAAAAAAATTTGTGATTATATACTGTCTTTAGTAAATAGGTTTCTAAGAAATGAAAAATGAATTTTTTTTCCAATTAACCTTAAATATAAAAGAATTTTGTTAGTTGTCACATTTCAAAACTATCTAGGAAACTAGCATCTTGAGTGTTTAAAACTCGAGATCAATGCAGAACTTGAGCTTTTAATTCTCGAGTTCAGGATTTTTTTCATACACTTACGTGAACAATTTTCCACATGGAACCACGCAGAACTCGAGTTTTAGACACTCGATTTTTCTTTCTTCATTCCTTCCTTCATTCTCCATGTTCTTCCTTTTCTCCTTATACCTCACCCACAGATTCATCAAATCTTGGCACAGGAGCAACAACCCAAACCCACGGATTCATAATATCTTGGCACCGGAGCAAAAACCCAAACCCAAAAATCATGATCTCGACACCAGAGTAGCTCCCTAAGCTTGGGCTTGTTGATCTCGACACCAGAGCAGCTTTGGTTTGTTGTGGGTTTGTTGATCTCAGCACCGAAGCGCGCTTGGGTTTGATGTTCCTGTCTGGTATTGTTGCTTGGTTTTATTTTTTTTCTAGGTTTGTTGTCTTCGGAAGTGGGTTTGGGGTTTTGAGAGTTAGAGAAATCGTTGGGGGTGTGGGCAAAGGAGAAAACAGAGAAGGAAAAATAGAGAAGGAAAAAATGGATTGAAGAGGAAACGAAACTCGAGTGTCTAAATCTCGAGTTCCACGTGGATTTCAACCTCCACCTCAGCTGTGCCAGCCCATTAAAGCTGAGTCTTTTAGGCTCGAGTTGCTAGAATAAACTCAAGTCTAAAAGACTCGAGATGCTATTTTACTGAATTGTTTCAAACGTGTGCTAACTAATATCTCCAAAATGGTTGCTAGTTGAAAAATTACCTCAATGAAAAAGTATTTTGTATCAAATGGTACCAAATCATCCATATCAAAATCCAATAAATGAGAGACGTGTGCAAAAATAACTACCCACTAACACATATCTTTCAATTGTTAGTAAGTTAGTTATTTTTTGCTGACATATCTTTCATAGTCTACAATAATTCATTGGTCAACCTTTTGATAATGAAAAAGAGAGAGAGTCTAGCAACCAACCTTCCACAAAAGAGCCCGCTACCAAAGATGATGTTGTAGACCATGTTATATTCACTCTTTTATTGTTTATTCCTTACAATGTTAGAAATCAATGAATTCAGCCCCATGCTTCACCAGCTTCTTCATCTTAGCTTCATCATCTTTTTCATTCTTCCGGTATCTATATTTGCAGTCGATAAGGACTACACTGCTTGTAGTCAGCCATTCAAGTGTGGAGGCTTCCACAACAGTAGCTACCCTTTCTGGGGAGATCCCTTACCCTCATACTGTGGCATTCCAGAATTCAAGTTTGTGTGTCAAGATGGATTCCATGTTCTACAGATCATGTTAGAAAGATTCCAGGTTTTGTTGATCAATCATGAAAAACATATTCTAGGGCTTGCTAGATTAGATTTATACAACAATAGTTGTACTTCTAGATATGTTGACACCACCATCAGCTACCTTTTCAGCTATGCTCCTCACTTTGGAATCCTTAACCTTGTTCTACGGTTGTTCATCAGTCACTCCAGCCTAGGCCTCCAATGCATTCAGCTTTCATAATAATGATTCATCCACTGAAACTGGCTTTTATACAATTAGCTCCAATCTAAATGTTGAAAACAATAGAACATGCAATTTCAGTATCACTGTCCCAGTACTTCAAACAGCAGCATAAGCCATTAGAGATCATGTTTCGTCTCTTACTGAAGTTCTGAATCAAGGCTTTGAGGTCCAGTGGATTATTGATCATTCAGCATGTTCAGAATGTGTCAGCTCTGGAGGGCATTGTGGATATAACCAGTTACTTCCGACCCATCTGCTTTTGCCCTGATCAGCCTTATACTTTCACGTGTCCAGAAGGTACATACAACTGTGTTCTTTTCTTTTTTCCTGTCAAAGTACATGTTATAATGAGTGCTTACCTTCTAATTTTTTGGGATAAATTATAATGAATGCTTACATACTAAGCACGCATTCAATTTGTCCAGTAGAAAGCATCAAATAGAGCAATTTCTGTTCATAGTCCAAATTATTGAGCTTATGTGGAAAGTGAAGCCAGAGACAAAATAGAGAGTATCATATTGTAATGGATCAAACAAATTAGCCCTGAATTCTTGCCTTTCATAGATGATCATAACAACCTTGACTGTACAAGACAATAAGGAGAGAACAGCTAATTTCTGAATAATCACTGTAGAACCTCTATCATATTGAACCTACAACCTCATAAATTATAACAAAAATGTGAAAGTCAATTGGCAATTGGTTGCTTAAATAATTTCTTTCACTGTTTGGTGTCATGCTTCTGTTGCAAGATCCAAATTCAATTTGAGGAACAACATTTTAATAGGCATTATACTTATAAAAGTGATATTCCCCTGCCTTCGTTTTCATTTAACAAAAATCAAAGATAAAAATCTACTGAAGAACAATAGATATATTTTTTTAACTTGAAGGGATATATGTCTCATGTTTGCTTTCTTTAATCGATGCAGCATCAGTGGCGGCAGTCTGCAGTATAATAGTGACAGTAGTCATTCTTTGTTGCCTTAGACAGAAGTCAGCGTCATATAAATTAGTAGTCTTCTGGAAGAAGAAAACAAAGAGTGCTGAATATGTGGAGGCTTTTCTAAAGAAATGCGGATCCTTTGCTCCCAAAAGATATAGCTATTCAGACATAAAGAAAATGACCAACTCCTTCAAAGACAAATTAGGTCAAGGAGGCTACAGTGATTTATACGAAGGAAAGCTACCGGATAATCATATAGTGGCAGTAAAGGTTGAGTGAGTCAAAAGGTAATGTAGAAGAATTTCTTAATGAAGTTGTCAGCATCAGTAGAACTGCCCATGTAAACATTGTCACTCTTCTGGGTTTCTGTTTTGAGAGATCCAAAAGAGCTCTTATCTATGAGTTCATGTCAAAAGGATCTCTTGAAAAGTACATATATGATTATAGTAAATTAAACAAAATTCCCGCCTTAGGATGGGAAAGAATTTACCAAATTGCAATTGACATTGCAAATGGCCTGGAGTACTTGCACAAGGGCTGTAATACACAAATCCTTCATCTTGATATAAAACCACAAAATATCCTCTTGGACCAAGATTTCTGTCCAAAAATCTCAGATTTTGGTCTGGCTAAATTGTGCAACAGAAAAGAGAGCACGATGTCACTAGTAGGTGCAAGAGGAACAGTTGGATTACATTGCACCAGAAGTATTTTCAAGAAACTTTGGAATAGTCTCACAAAAAATCTGATTTTTATAGCTATGGGATGATGATTCTAGAAATGGTTGCAGGAAGAAAGAACACTGATACAGGAATCCAACATAGCAGTGAAATATATTTTCCGCACTGGATCTACAATCATCTAGAATTAGAAGGGAATTTAAAACTGCTCAAGCATGCTCTTATGGACCTTATGCTTCAGGCTTTTGGTATTCATTGGGTTATGCCAGGATCAGTGGCAAGATTGTTATCTTGCTAGCATCAGTGGCTTGGGAAGCATAACTCGAATATTTGGAATTTGACTCCAGGGTGCTTAATGTGGATTGTTTGGTTGGAATGAAATCGTCGCTCTTTTGAGAACAAGGAGAAGACGTTGGATGAGTTAAAGGTTTTATGCCAGTGCAGTCTTTTTGAGTGGTCTCGTTGTTGGGGCTTTATTGATTTTTCGTCTCTTTCAGAGTTTATGTTTTCCCTTAGATTATCTTTCTGATTTCCCTATCTTTTGTTTTGCTGTTTGTTTCATCTGTTTCTTGTTGTTCATCATTATGAACAACTTGTACTTTTCATTTTTTCTCATTAATAATAGTTCTCTAATTACCTATCAAAAAAATAAAGCAGTGGAAGAACTTGCAAGAAAGATGATTCTAATGGGTTTGTGGTGCATACAATCTAATCCAGCTGACCGGCCTTCCATGGATAAGGTAGTTGATATGTTAGAAGGGAGTCATCAAGTTATCCAAGTTCCACCAAAGCCTTTTCCTTTTTCCCCTTTGGGAATTCCATAAGGCCATTCCACAACATCCTCTCCAAATCCTTCCAAAACACTCCATAAGGCCATTCCACAACATCCTCTCCAAATCCTTCCAAAAACAGTGTTGAGACTCTACTATCACACTGAAATTCTGTTAGGAAGTTTTACATTTAGTGTAATTTTAGATTAAAATTTGAATTGACATGATGGATGGAGAACATTGAATGACTTATTTGATTGCCAAATGTACACCCATTTGTTTCTCTTACAGTCACCTTCACACCAGCAGAGACTAGTCTTATGGATGTCATGGTTTACACCTACAACCAAACGTTACACTTTCCACCAACATGGTTGACTGTAGCTCCACTTTTTTAACTTTTTGAGTCAGTGCTCCAGGAATCATCCTGTCCAATAAATTGGGGTAAGGCTGCCTACTATGACCTCTCTCAAACCCTGCAAAAGCAAGAGCTTTGTGCACTGGGTAAAGCCTTTTCTTTTTTTTTTAAACTCTGTACCCCAGTATAACTCATTTATTATTGGTAAGTTATGCATGTACCTCATGAGTCTTAAACCCATGACCTTACCCTCCACTTAAAACTTACAAGGATAGGAGATGCCAATTGAGCTAGAGCTCATTGGCCTTTCTATCCCAACATAACAGTCCCACAATTCAGCATATGGTAAATTTATGTAAAATATGAAATGCTGCAGCATGCTTTAAACTAGACCTCAGCACCTCACCTCTGAATGCATATTTAATATATCTACGCTGATCTCAGAGCACCATAAGACACATTTTTGAACAAATAAAATTCAAGTAGCACAAAGTAATACTACTGAAAACTTCCAGAAACTCCAACACATGCATTCTTTTAAAAGGAAAATAATATACAGTCCATGATTGCTTCTGGTGCCTAGGAAGTTTGCCAAATCTTTTGAAGCTCACAACAATCAACCCCAAACCTTTCAATCAGGCTATTTTTATACTTTTGTATAATGAGTAGCTGTGCAAATTGGGAAATATTGATCACTTAATATATATATATATATATATAGATATATAAAGGGAAATATTGATTAAATTGAAATGTTAGAAATAAACTAAAACACTTAAATAATGGTCAAAAGGTAGACTCTGGTCTTCTTATTGATTATTTTGAGGGGCACCATAATTGCAAAGGATGTAAAAGTACCTACCAGATTGTTTAAAGTTTTTGACAATCCTCAGCTACCGAAGTGGCATGATGATTGATATTGTGGATCTAACCATTCCAGAAAAGAGACCTACAACCAATATTTCAAAAGACAAAGCATCAACTTACTCAAAAGAAAAGGTCAAAGTCCAAATTAAAGTAAAATGGCATTTGAACTCAAGGCAAGTTTGATAGACTACAGACATTATTAAACATTCCATGTGATCATGAGTAGCTTTCTAGTTGTTTACAGTTCAACGAAATTAGCTCATGATGGTTCATGGAAAATTCATCTCAATCTCAAACAATCTTCAGATAAAAGTGAATTTTACATTGGAAAATGTATAAGGCAAGAAATGAATGAACAGGGAGAGAAGTTAGAATTAGCATCATTTGCAGTCTTGTGAGAGAAACATATAACATGCTTTGGTCACATGTAGTAACAACTAATGATTGCACCAAGAAAGAGTAATATAGCTCATAATAAAAGAGATGCAATGACAAAGTGACACAAGACAAAACCAAAAAGATGCAACATGAAATTTAAACAACAAGAAAACAAAGGATAGATAACCTAGGAGTCAACACCTAGGCTTGCAACACCAAACAAAAAAGAACCTACAATTGGCTAGCACCAGACCATTAGATGAATTTAAAGAGAAATTTTATTCGTCATCAAAATTCTTTCAATTCTTATAAGAGTTGGCATTATGCTTATAGACTACCTAGACTAAACCCTAATTCTAACTTACTTGAGAAATCCTAAGTATCAAATTACAAAAGAACCCTTGACTCTAAGAAATTAAATAAAAAATAAAGTAATAAACCTAATTAACTACTATCACCTAAAATAAAATAAAATTAACTTCAAAATTAAATAAAACTAAATTAAAATAAATACTTCTTTGCGCTTCCCACAGGCTACAAGGCACATGGATTATGGTACCAAGAATTCTCTCTCAGAAAAAGTAGAAATAGAAATTGATTACTAGATATTATACTAAATGGAGTCCCACACATGGGATCAATAAAAATAAAAATAAAATGAACTTTAAACAAACAAAAGAAAAGGAGTGACATAGGGAGCATGAAGACAATTTTATTTTTATTTTATCGAAGAAGTCAATTATATTTTTTTATTGATCCATTGGATTGTATTTTAGTTATAATTCAATTAGGTTATTAGTATTTTGTTTAATTTACTAGAGTCAAGGGTATTTTTGAAATTCAAAATTGGGCTTTAGCTTGGCTATGATTCAATTCCAAACAACCCTTGGCATTGATTCCTTGATTTTGCTTTCTTGCTTTTTGCTGATTCCAAGCAAGCCTGGCTGTTGATTCCTAAATTAATTTTTATTTTTCCGTCGTCAATTTCGTTGTTGCATCTGTTTAAGTTTTCTCCTACGTATAAGGAGAGATCCAGTTACTAATTTTTGTTACCTTGGAAAATTACTAGTAGAGGCCAACTGTAAAAATGTCAAGAAAATCAAGAACAAATTCAACAACATAGTGAGTATAGCAAATTCATAAAAGCCTAAACATTATCAACTTAATAGGCCTAAAGTCTCAAAAGGCTAACCATTGTCAACTTAAGTGGCTCATAAACAAGAAGATGAGCAACACCAAAGGCAGTGTAGCAGAAACACAGTCAAGCCTAGAAGAAGGAATGAAGGATTACTTGATGCAGCTGACACCTTCTAATTGTATCCTCACTCATTCAGCATTTTCTTGCAATTAACACAATATGCAGTCATTTAACACCCAACTATTGGATAATACTATGCAAGAAAATCTAAGTTATTCATTTATGTGATTATTCAGGTATTTTCAAGAGTAGACATGGAACTATCTTGACAATTAATGTAGGATGTACTTAATCGCAAATTTTGTTTGATACAGAAGATCTTGGAGATGGTCAACTAAAATAAGCTGTCTCAAAGCAAGAATATATGATACAACAACAACAAAGCCTTAGTCCCAAATTTTTGGGGGTCGGCTATGGATCATCAACAAATTAGTCAAGGTCGACCACATGTATTTTAGTAGTTGATAACCCAACGAGTATCTATAGTGGTCCATTCATAAAAGAATGACTAATTTTTACACTAGCCACATGAATATGCAATACTAATTCCCAAAATTATCTATTCAGTCCTATTTGAGAGAATATTTCAAGCAAGATAACTTATAGATGCTCTGGCTTAATTCATCATACAGTGATACAACCAACGGTGAAAACACCTATCTATGTTGCAGGAGTTCATATGACACATTATTAGCTAAAAACCGTTCATATGACATGTTCAGAATGCCTATCCTAAAGCCAATCTAGATTAATTTTCAGTTCCAATATGCCAGTTTTAATGACTCATTAAGTCAAATCAAGTGGTGAGGCTCAATATGTTTGGATGAATGCTAATGTAGCACCTAACCAGAGGGAAACTTGCCTATAATTGATGCCCTTGAGGCACACATATATTTGGGGCTCACCTTCTGAATTAAGCTTACACCTTGACAGTCCTTCACATAAATTTTCAGAGAAATCTTGTCACAAATTCAGGCCCACGGTACCCAAATCGTTCTTAAACTAAGGAAAAAGTGCTCCTTGTACAATGATGCAAATCTAAAATGACTGAATTTAGTATTTTACTCATAAATCATAATATAAAAATTAAAATTTGTCTCAACTTCATAGCATAGGGATATCAAGTAACAGGATAACATATCTATAAGGAAACTATCTGAGTTCCACCTAAAGCCTTACTTGCAAAGTAATTTGGTGAGTAGCAGATGGGGAATTCCCCTCCAATAGCACGTCCACATCCTTCATCTCCCAAACAAGATGAACATTTTAAGAGGAATCATGGCATGATAATTCCATTACCTAAGGTTTTGTAAAACTTAACATTCTCCTTGATCGACCAACCTGCTTTCCTGCAGCTCTGTCTGCAAACTCATTAGCTAAAAAATGAAACCAAGATTCAAGTTGCAGTATTCACCAATTAGACAGTCGCAGAAACAAATGTAGCAGGTTTGAGTAAGTAGATAATGTGGTATACAGTTTTAAAATGGTCAACAAGAAAAGGCTGAAAGCTTGCTTCAATTAGGATGTTGCCACGCTCATGATAAACTACTTTAGAAAGATGCAAGTATAAGCTTAAGTTTCAAGATTACCAATTTGAGTTTCAAATCTGTGATTGCCCGCTGTCTCTCATAAGCAAAATACTTCAGCGACTGAGACAAAAAGGGGGGGAAATTTTCAAATCAGTCTCTAACCACATGATGACATATATGTATTGAAATATATATTCTTACGGAACCAGGAGATGATGAAGTAGGAACAAAATAAGAACTTGACTTACTCCAAGTCTCTGCATCTCAATGGATCTATGTAATGCTTTTCTCTTAGTCAGAAGATTCTTGTGCTCTGGTTTAGAGGCCGTCGGTAGTTTTTCCCACGGTAAATAATTATAGCATGACCTTCTTTTTGCTTGTCCACTGAAACAAGAATTCCGCCACTTTCTGCTTCAAGCAGTTTAGCAGTGTAAATGACCTGATGAAACAATCTCTGCATTGTAATCACCTTGACTACTTCTCTGTATTTCCAGTGTTGATGCAGGCCTTCCATAACACCATCAAAGACCCCACGCCTACCTGAAGCCAACATAAAACAAAAATATGTGTGAACAGCAAAAATAACTTTAAAAAAATAGGCAGCAGCTAAGACTACTGCTTCTGAATTCATTTCCAGAAAGAATTTTTATGTCCCTTCATTACTTCCTTTAAGAACCATTTGGTCCAAGGCAAAGCTATGGCAGTAAGTAGGACTTTTTCATCTCTACACTCTTGATAAAACCAGACAGTCACACAAGCACCCAGCTATAGTTGGGATATGTAAATAAGTCAGTGGGATTGACTAAGAATAGTCAGCCAAATCTGTAGAGCATATGCAAGACAAAATTTAATGTTGTGAAGTTCCTCAAATAGGCTTTAAGTCATATTTTACAGATTGATTTCCATAATAGCTGCATATTCAAGTAATGCCATCAAAATATGCAGATCAATTTAGAATAGCATTCGCTGGGAGAGTTGACATTTCTGCCCCTAAATTATAGCCCCAAAACAAGAGGAAGATCCACTGACCAAAAATAAGAAGAAGAGCAGAAAGGCCCATGTGCTCAGGAGTACACTATTAACAGAAGCAATTACTAAGCTCAGGATGTTGAATTCAGATCTTAAAAATTGAGTAAATTAATATATACGTAACAAGATACAAGAACTGACAAGGTTACTCATCAAAAATAAAATAAAGTAGAAAATAACTTATTACTGCTATTTAATCACTACATTAAGAAATAATTACTGAGCACAGGATGTTGATTTCAGATGTTAAAACATAACTTAATAAAAAAGGGCAATTATCCCACACTGCTTAAGAAAGTGTGTTGTGTGCAGTATAACTTGCCCCCTCCCATAAAAATTACCATGGCTTTTGAGTGGAGTTTGCGGTGTGTCTTTGTGTTAGAGCCTCATTTCCTCTCCCTTGTGTGTGTGTGTGTTTGTTTCTAAAAACAAAGGGTAATTATCCCACATTATTTAAGAAAGTGTGTTTGTGTGTAGTATAACTTGTCTCATCCTCCCCTAAAAGTTGTTTGCGTGTGTGTCTCAAAAAAATTAAATAAAAGTAACAAGATACCAAACGAGCTGACAGGGTTACACATCAAAATACAATCACATAGTAGAAAATAATGTGTCTGCCATTTAATCAATCCATAACAGAGAATACAATTTTTTTTTATTGATATGTAAGAATAAAAAAGAGGAACATCAATAACATAACAGAGGATACAAATTGAAAGGAAACTACTAGGATGCAGCATGCTTGGGCAAGAAACAAATGAAAACAAAAACTTAAAACTCCTTTTAATCATGAAACACATTTTTTAGGCAACTAATTATTAGGTTATATCATGCCAAAAATAAATTTCTGCAGAAATTATTAGCACCCAATACATTAAGAGTAAATTCATTTCCAATTTTGACATTGGACCAATCAATAGTTTAGAACTTAAATACCTAACCAAGAATACTGCCTTCTATAGAAATAAAGGATACAGGAGAGAGCTATTACACAACTAGACAAGTAAGATTTTCATTACCAAGAACTAAACAACTTTCCATCTTCAGTCCTATCTTCTGGAAACACATCCTCTCTTCTTCTGTCATCATTTCCTGGTCTGCATCCTGCTCTGCTGGTGCCCATGCAGCATTCAACTTTGATAACTCCTTCATTGACTTATCAATCTTTATGTTAAGCTGCCAAATCCACAACAGATATTTCACAAACAGTGCAATGAAATAAGATTAAGGGAAGTCCAAGTCCATAATTGACCCTTACAATAAAAAGCTTGTGCTCTTGCTTTCTTAGCTCACTCTCTAATCTTTGTTTTTCAGCTTCAAATTTAATTTCAACATCTGAATTTCCATTTTTCAGGTCCCTGAACTCTGTTTGGATATCCTGGAATTCTGATAAAGTTCCAGACATACTAGTGTTTTCTGTTGGGCCATTATCTAAACAAATAGCTTCAATCGCTTTAAAACGTGCACCTTCTTCATGAAGTTGGAATCCTTTGAGCTTAGTTTCTCTCTCCGATACTAAATTTGCTACTCTTCCAGGAAGGAAGTCCTTTCCTCTATAAAGTATTATCAGAAACTTATTACGCAACAAAAGAACCCCACCTGTAAGAATCTGCAATCATAATTAATGTTCAAATAAATATATATCCATGTAGATAATGCACAGGCAGGAATAGATAGCATCACAAACATAGGTTATGCATGTATGCGCATAGGCACGCTTGGCTTCACCTTTGAAGCATCACAGCCTACCCCCATGATCCTTCCAGAAACCAAACTTCTAAATCCAAGTATAACAGCCATCAATACAGGTGTTCTTGTGCTCAGATCAATGAAGAAATATTCTAGCAGCTACCACATCCACTGCGGCAATGACGTGGTGATATAAGCACAAGTGACATGGATCAGAAGCTATCATAGTTGGATCAGGTTGATATTCATTAGGGAGAACAAGGGGTGAGCAACCTTGCCTCAAAAGGTGGGCCAATTATTTGCCCCTACTGTCACTTTGAGATGACATGGACGGTCAAAGCTTGTGAATGATCAATATAGGTAGACTTTACACTTTTATATAAGAAACAAAACAAATACTGGCATGTCATAGACCTCACATATCTACAGCCCAAAAGTCTATATTCTATCAAACTTGCCTTGAGTTCGAATGCCATTTCCTCATTATTTGTATTTGGGACTCCCCACTTCAGAGCAATTTTCACTATAAGACTTTTTTCCCAAAGTTTTAAGATAGCCACAGCCAAGCCTTGAAGTTTTCTATTTCTCCCTTCAAAAATCAGAGGAAAGCTGGAATTAAAGTCTTGATGACACACGCCAGCTAGCATAGCAAAGAATATCTAGCATGATAAACAGATTCAAAATTGAAAAATATTCTTTATGATGTTGAAATTTTGTGCCTAAAATAGACCCGTGATGATCATTCTCTACTTTGTTAAATATTAATATATGTTTTATTATTTTTGAAGACTACTTTTTCTGGGGATGCATTATATAATGCTTGCTGCAGTTTATATTATTATGGTACAATTACAAAAGATTTAAGTTGTTATGATACAGAATTGTAGATCCATATACTCAGGTACGTAAGTGTCATATTGATATTCAAGTGCATGCTTCTGGAATGACATCAATAAAGTCTACAAGATATTTTCAGAGGAAAGGATAAATTCAGGTGATTCATTTATATGGCCATCATGTGTAGAGAGACTATATTCCTTGTCCCTGAGTCTGGACTCTTCACTAGTGCTCAGTTTAAGGGTGAACACATTGAACAGGATACAATTAGCCATTATTGCTCAAAAATTTAACCCAAGGTACTTTAGATAATGTCCTGTCTAATGCACAGATGAGATTACTTAACTCATTCATCACAGCATTATACTAAATTAGGAACTCTTAGTATGCTTGAAAAGTTGCAGATGCCACATAGGAATCCACCACTTTGTTACATTGGAAATATCCAGAACACATCTAACATGACCAAACACATGACAAGAATCTGGTCATATCAAAAGGTTTTAAACCCATTCCACACAAAAATCATATTTCAAAAAACATTACATAAGAATTTTCTGGTATTCTACTTAGCCTACGAGTTTTTTTTTTTTTTTTTTTTTTTTTTTTTTTTTTGTGGTGAAGTTGTGATTAATTCGTGAGCCAATCATTATAAATTTAGCCATTACAGGCTAAATTTTAAGCTCAAGTACCATGTAGACTTAATGTGCAAAAGAAAACTTCACTTCATGTGAATGACAGATTCTATATTCTTTCTGTTCCTTTCGAAGCAACAATACTAAATTACCCACCTATTGCAGTTATGGAAAATTCCCAACAGAAATCCCAAGGAGAAGGTGTTCAAGAGGGGAAACAAGAAGCATTTTACTTCTTAATTTTTATTTTTTACATTTCTGTCTTGAAACAAGAAGCTTTAATGAGTGGGAGCACTATAGGTTTGTTTAATTTCAGTTCAAACTCTAAAAATCAAAGGTTTCTCATTTTAACCCACTTCCTCTTAGGGTCATCTAACCAAAATAATAAAATCTGTATACTATACCTCAGTCAACTTTAATGTACCCCTTCACACTAAAAGATAGATCTTAAATATCAAAGGAAATTTAGTGGTCTCTAGATGTGTCCAAAAAGTCATTTCTCACAATGAAATAAAATAATTACAAAGATTGAGAGAATCACAAACAATTACATAATATTGATACCATAGTACAGTTGTATCCAAAATTTTATATCTGATCTTAAAAGAAATAATAATAATAGTGACCGTCATACACAAATAAGTCTCTTTATAGTCCGTAAATATCCAATCTTATGCAATGCTTTCATGGACTTCATCTAGGGGTATAGTTTCTCTTCCTTTATTGATAAGTATATTTTGCTTCTCTTCTTGTCCTAGCTTTTTTTATATGTAGATATTATATTGTTACTATGTTTCCTGAAAATTATATGTTCGGGGAAAAACTGAAATATGACAACAGACAAGGTCATACCAAGGACAAAATGAGTAGGTAAAGCGCGAGCAAGCTTCCTCAAGGATGTCAAATCCTCATCTGTCAACTTTGCTCTAGTTTGCGGTGGACAAAGCCTAAATGGTGGCCTAAATCCAGGAACCACTTCAGGAAGCAAGTCCGCATCTATTGGCAAAGGTTTGCGCATCCACCAGTCAATGAAGCGAGGTCCCAAGCCATCCAATAACCTGTCCATTTCCCTCTCATAAAGTGATCCGCGTACTGCTTGGCAATTCAAATCTTCATTTAAAAAGATGCTACTATGCAAAGTCTCTCTCTTACTGTCCTTTCTGCAAATCTTTTCAACTACAGCACTTTCATCGGAGTTAACTTGAAAAGTATCAGAGTTTCTTTCCAACTGTGGCTGACCCATTTTGTAGAGAGGCATTTCTCGACTGCCAGCAAACCATGCACGGGTGTTTAGAAATTTCTTCGGAGTTAACTGATAATTGCATCCTCGATATACAACAAGCTTATCTTTCTTACTCCAAACAACCAAACCTCCAGTCTTGGTCTGTGTATTAAGAAATGAATTACAAAGGCAACTATCGGAATAATAAAAAGAAAACAAACGTATTCAGCAAAAAAAAAAAAAAAACATTATACAAATGAAGAAAATAATAATTTAATACAAGAAGTAGCATGACAAATAATTAGAAATTTCAACCTATCAAGAAAGCATCATAAGTAGTACAAAAAATACCAGAAAATTAAACATCTTAAAGCAGTCAAATGGAAACATTCACAATTATATGGTCAATCTACAGAACGTAAGTAATATTTAAACAAAAAGACAAGTCAAAGTAGAAGAAAAAAGATTAATTTTAAAAGCAAAGCACTTGTTTGTGTTGAAGAACAATCAGGGGATAATTTGCAAAAACCAAAGAATTTTTGGTAGTTGGCAAAGTTGCCCCAGCTGACCCTAATTAGTAGTTGAATTCCAGCTTATAAGCATTGCAGTCAATTCTAAACCACAACAGCTATCTTCTATTGTTACATAAATAAGTAGTAATCTTCATGCTATTAGAAATATCCTACTTCAATTATCTAACAACTATATGACCCGTTTCAATAAGTCCCCTTAAAAATAAAGAATTAACAAGTACAATTTCGTTCCGGGAAAAAAAAACAAAACGAAACGAAAACATGAACCGAACCTCAACGATTTCTTGAGCTCTATCCATGTTCCTGCACAAAGGGACATCGAATTTCAGCATAACAAGCTCATTCCTCCTCCAAAGCAGTCTAACCTCATCAACCACACCTTGAGTGACACCAGCTTTCTTCACCTTCACCCATTTCCTCATCTTAGCGGCCTCACCTCTCAACCTCTCAAGCAAGGCCTTGTCAAGCCTCAATTCCGCAGCAGTTCCCGCCTTTTCCTTCTTCATCCTCCGAAAAACTAACTTTTCCACATCCTTCTCCCATGGCATTTTCTCTATAACTCTCTCACCACTACTACCATCTTCTCCAAGCCCTTCCAAACACACTTCAAGCTCAAACTCACCAGAACCCATCTGGGCTTCTTCAGAAAGATCGTTTTTTTGAAGCTTTTCAATTTGCCTAACGATCTTTCCCACCGCTCTCTTCCCTCTGACACCAACTTTCTCAGTCAGGGCCTTATCAGACTTTTCCACTCTTTCATTGTTAGAGCTCTTCTTGGTGTGGAGTTTGGAGAGGTCAAGAACTTCATGGGGTTGAAGAAGAAGGGGACCCTTCATCCATGGAGGTGAGGGAGCTTTAATGGTGGCATTGGATTGTGGAAGTGGGTTTGAGGAAACAGAGAATTCTGGGTTTGTGGTGGTTGGGGTTGGGGTTGGGGTATTGGATTTGGAGGAGTGAGTGGGGTTATGGGTTTTGGGAGGTTTTGGGTTTAAGGAGGATGAGATGGTGAGTTGAGAATATTGGGAGGGGAAATGGGGAGTGGAAGAGAGGAAGAGAATTGTAGGCATGACTGAGTGAGTGAGAGTGAGTAAAAGTTTTTGCAGAATTGAGAAGACTGACTGATTTTGGTAGCACTTCTTTTCTTTTTCACTTTCTTATCATAAATATCCATGGAATATCAGGGTGTAGATGGAATGGATATTTTGTTAGGCTACCGGATTTTTTCTTTTTTGAAGTCTGATTTGCATTTTTTTTTTTTTTTTTTTCATCTCTAATAAGTAAATCTCTTTTCTTTTATATACAATTGTGCATAAAAATAATAGTATTTTAAAAAATTGTATGTATACAAAGAAGTTAAAAAACTAAAATAAAATAGCTAAGACCTCTTTTTGCTTCTTTTGAGGTGAAGATAAAAATATTAAAAGTCATTATTCTCAATATAAGGGGAGGACAACCACATGACCATCCGAACCTATAAAAATAAATGATTTCTTATAAATTGATAATTTCTAAAAGGCTCCATAATCATTGAAACCCACAATGATTTTTGCATTGATTAGTAGTTATATGACCATGTGTATATATTGGAATAAATTATCCTCATTTAAAGGTCTTGAGTAGAGTTTTTTCCAACTCATATAATGACCGTTTAAATCATCATTTACGTTTTTTTTATTTAAATAAATTTATTAAGGTATTTATATAAGTCACATGATTTTTTAAATAAAACAGTGGCAAGTGGGTAGGGATTGTTTTTATTTCCTCTTGAGAGAGAGAGAGAGAGAGAGAGAGAGAGATTTATTTAATTGGACTAATCCAATCTTCTCATTCTTCAATTAAAATTGCTTGGAAAATATTTAAATATTAAATTTAGTAATCATTGACATAGTAATTGGTTACAATTGCTCTATATCAATTTAAATAAAAACTAATAAAATAGGTGTACGTAAAAAAAAATGCAATAAATAAGTGATGGAAGTTCAAGTGGTAATGAATAATTTGGATAAAATAGTGTATTTTTTTTTCTCTTTTGGCCCTGCTTTTTTTTTTTTTTTTTTTTTTGGCTGAAAAAAATGGGTGGAAGGGAGCGACTTAATATTACTAATTGAATATTATTATTCATAGATGGGTTATAAGAAGAAATTGATATTTCATTCTTCTATGAAAAAAGGTTTGTTCCAAGTCACAACATACAAGTCATTTTTTTTTTTTACCTAGTTCTTTCGATAAGCGGGGTAGAAGGATTCAAACCTAGCTCCCCTTGTTAGGAGAATTGGACAGTCATTACAAGGCTCTTGGAAAAAGAATTGTGCCTTGAGTGTGACAAATTATTAATATTTAACGGCACATAATCATTCTTGGATAAATTTCTACTTGTGTGAGGTCCTTAAAAGAACATATTAATTATAGAAAGGAGAGATTGTTCCTTCTAGAATTGAGATAATTTCCTTGTTATAGTGTTGAGTTTCAACTCAATCATCTAACTAGGATTAAGATGCCAAATCTTATGGCATGCGTAAACTCAAATATGTAATATTTATTGGATGTTGGAAAAGTATAAGGACATACACATTGCCACAACTTGCTTACATATATACAATGATAAGATTACTTTTCATTTTTTTACCAAGTGCCCATAGTGCCGTGGTGAATCTATGTATAAGTGACATAATCCAATTACAAATTGACTTATGTATAAGTTGTGGCAAAGTGTTTGATAGTAGAAGAATTGATGGATATTTGCACATAACTTTCTTATAAACAAAACAAATGCCATAGTGCCGAGTGCTTTAGTTTTACATGCATTAATAAGTAGTAGTTTTAAGAAAAAAATGCATTACGAAGTAGTTTGATTTATGCTTTGCTCCAAGCATGGAGAAGTAATTGAAGCGGTATAGATAACCTAGCTCGTAATTTACCTTCGTTTGGATGGAGGGAGGTTGAAGAGAGGAGAATGAAAACTGGCTAAAATGTGCAATATTTTAATATATTATAACCACCATTCCCTTTACTCTCCCATCCTCCTCCATCTACTCCAAAAATATCCTTACGTTGCATAGCAAGTACATACATATTATATATCATATATCAAAACTGGCGTGAGACATATCTATCAGACTATTAGAATTAAATGAGTTTAAATGGACTCCTAGAGAAGCTAACATGGCTGCTCACGTCCTGGCTTCATGGTCTTTGAACAAAGCAATTGCATATACATCAATCTCCCACCCGTTCCATGATGCACATGCCAGAAATTTTCAGATTACAAGCACATGTAAGGAGAAGAAGACGGGAAAATATACATTTTGAAAGCAAACTTAGTTTATCAATTGCTACACCTCCAGTTTTTTAAGAGTACATGGGTTTGTGAGAATTAGTTCTACCTGAGATAAAAACATATCTCAAATATTCTCTAGTCATGGGATCTAAGAGAAACTAGTAACCAACATGACTTACATACAAAGACAGCATACAAGAAGCAATCCAAATACATTTGGAAGTTGAATAACTGAAGGACCAATCAGGAACAAAGGCAAGAGCATCACATGACCTTGGATTCATCATCCTTTGGATCACGAAGAGTGCCAAACATCCAATCCATCCATATAGTATAATGGCCGTAGTTATGACGGTATGTAGTATGATGAATGGTGTGGTAGCCAGCACCCATGACAGGCCATGCTTTGGCATGTATGCAATCATGAATGTTTGCTGTCCATATAGCCTCGAGGAATAGCAATGCTATGTGTGTTGTAAAATGGGTTGGTACAAGAAATAGTGCTATGACATGTGGTATAGCCTGCAATATTCCGTCAAGCGGGTGAAAGGCCAAACCTGACATAACAGATAAGTCATAGTCATCGGTTCATGTAGTTAAATAAGACTTTACAAATGCAACCTTCTAATAATAAGGCTGAATGTTTCAAGTATATGAACGTTATACATAACATGGAAAATTTTGGGGAGCTTATTGCTTATTAGAAAGGTGAACCAATAAACAATAATGTCAGATTAAAGATAGAGCCAAGCTTCCTATGCTTGTTGCTTTAAATCCCCTCAAATAATAAGATATAATTCACATCTATGTAAGATGATGCAAATGATGTAGAAAGAAAATAACTTTTCAAGAAGGGAAGCCAAAGAAAATTAGATAAAATTTTATTCTTCAACAAGATCAATCAGATATTACAAATTACAAAAACCCAAAAGAAATAAACTCCCATCATAGCCAGAATATATTAACTATCTTTCAATCAACTAGTAATGTACCTATCAATCCTAATCCACTTTGCAGAACAGTGTATATAGCTGTCTACTACCTGTTCTTATATTGGCCTTGGAAGCAAATAAGAAAATCCTACACTTTAATCAAACTCCATGAAGACTAAAAATTTTCATTTGGCCTAGAAGAATCATCTCACATTGAGAACTGTCTTCATTTTAAAGTTTGATTCTTAGAAAGGACCAAGGACACTGATTCTTTATTTCTTTTCATTTTTTGGGGGATTTATTACTGAAATAGACTGGGGTCTGCCCAATTGATAGACCACAAAAATCATTAACCATTGAAGCCAACCAAGAATAAGTAACGGCCAATGCATATTAAAGTGACCTAAACTTTGTGCCTGATAAGTGAGAGAGAAAAAAAAAAAAAAACCCACTATGGACCCACTGTGGTCACCTACAGAGTTCTATGTCCACCTTCACCAACATGGCTTTTACAAAATCCTTCACAATCCAAAATTCCTAAGTCCTGACAATAACCAATTGTGCACTTCTTAAATAAAAAATAAACAGCTATCAAACGCACACATACACCTTAAACGTTAATTTGACGTTTCAATTAGGGTTTACCAAATCTGTTTTAACTTGAGAGTATCTTTTTCTTCTATGACTAATCAAAGATGGAAAAGTACCCTGATAAGCAGTTCCATGGAAAAGCCGAGTGCAACTCTACTTACCCAAGTTCAACTCAAGCTTGAGCTGAGCCAGATAGTTATTCTAGGACCACAACTTTTGCCACAACTCTGATGTGGCAAACTATGAGTGGATGCCTATCATTTTTACATGGACCCACCACTTTTTCTCCATCATTGGCAAAGTCATGACAAAAAAAGTTGTGGTCCTAAATTTTCTCTGAGCCAAAACAGGAAGCAACTTGAATTAGTCAAACTGACACAACCTAATTCTAAGCATCTCGCAGTGGAGCATTACAACTTGTGAAGCACCGACGCGGCTCCAGAGGAGCCGCACCGGAGTCGGACTCGGCCGGACGCGGCGATGCGGCAGGGACGCCGCTGACCGCGAGTCCGTGCCACGTCGGGCCGCGTCCGGCCACGTGGCATCGCCGACTCGCGCCGACGCGGTGTGAATCGGGCCGACTCGGCCGTATCGGCCGATTCGTCCGTATCGGCCGAACCCGAAATTTCCGGTTCAGGCCGAAATTTAAAAAAAAAAAAAAAAACGGTGCGAAACGCACCGTTTGAACTAAACCTAAAAATACCTCAGACACTCACGCACTCTCATTTGTCCAAAACACACCCTTTCACTCCGTCCCTCATCTCTCTTTCTCTCTGTGCTCTCCGCGGCTCCGCCTCCGGCCTTTCCCTCTCTGCCGTGTTCTCTCCTTCAGGTTTGCTCTCTCTTCTCTTTGCTTCCCTTTTAGTCTCTATTTCTCTCTTCTCTGTGCTGTGTTTGTTGTGTTTGTGTGCTTGTTTTTTAACCCGATTTCATCCCTCTCTGTTGTGTTTGTGTGCTTGTTTGTGTGTGTATTTGTGAATCTTAGTTTGTTATTCTACTTATTATGAAATTTTAGCAGTGACTTGTTGCACTTGTTAGTAAATAATGATAGGTGTGCTGATGATTGTTTAGATACTCATTTTGTGTGTATTTTGGAAATGATGGTGGGATTTGTGTGTATTGTTAATTTGTTATTCTACTTATAAATTATGTAAAAAACAAGTGCATTTTTCTTAATTTTTCTGTAACTTTTATTTTAGGCTTGTAGGGTATTTCCGAACATTATGGAATGTTTTAGTTTTAATCTTGTGGGTTGTATTTAATTTATGAACATCTTGTTTTAATTATTATCTACCATTGCTCTAAAATTTGGTATATGTTTATATAATGTGAAAAAGTGTGCTTAGCAATATATTAAAAATATAAATAAATATATTTTTAATAATTTTTTAATCGCCGAGTCCCGCCGCACCCACACCCACCTTTTTCAAAAATTGCCGAGTCCCGCACCCGCACCCGCACCCGAGTCCCGAAATGCACCCGTGCTTCCTAGATTACAACTCAGAATTCAGTGTCAAACCAAATGGAGCACTTCCCTTCAGTAAAATAATACTTGGTCCCCACCCAAACTTGATCGCATGGAAAATTGAATGAGACTGCAGGTAATCATATAACACCCTATAAAATTTTAGAAAACCTCTCCTACTTGCCCACAATTAGGTAAACCCCACCCCCTTTAGTTTTCCAAAAGTAAAGTAAAGAAATGATAATGGATGTCAGAGTCCAAGAGAAACATGGCCAAGAGGAAACCATACTGTTGCATCAAGTATAAACCAAAGAATACAATATCAATGTCATGTAAAGAACATGAGACCTAGTGCCAATGGGCTTCTAGCTTTATGGTACATAATTCCCCCCGCCCCCTTTCTCCCCTATCTTCTGTGTCACAGATTTGATCTGGGTCCCCCCTCCCATCCCCTCTCCCCCCCCCCCCCCCCCCCCCCCCCCCACAAAAAAAAAAAAAAAAAAAAGACAAGAACCAAGATGAAAGCCAGTAAATCCAATAAGCTTTTATACAACTAAAGAATAAAAATATGCATTATGCAGCTTCAAGAATACGTTCTTTTAATGAATCATATTATCATATCTTTGTAGAAAGAAACGTTTCTGTAAAGAGAAGGGGGCATATCCTCCTCATGATCATCTAACTGAAAAACTGGAAGTTCAAGCAATTAAAATTTCTAGGATTCAGTTTTCACTCTTTAATCAAATGTAGCAATTGAGCCAGGTATGAGGTTGTAGCATACTTATGCCTGCAAATGTAAACTAAGAACAAAGCAACACAATTCAACCATGACAGCCATATATATATATATATATATATTGAAACAAAAAGAAAGATGACTTTAGAAATTAGATAGCACACATTTCACGCGGATCCTATGGCTTGAGTGCAGTCTGTTTCTCATCCTCGTTCCCTATATGTTTGTGTCAAAAATCTGGTAGAGAATCACCTAATGGGCAAAACATGGTTTATCACACTTTTGGTAGGATGGGAACTTTACATTAGAGAAAGGCTATTTGGTATAGAGATGTTCATACTCATGGTCAAATTCAGTAAATGAGATCCAATGATGATTTTATTTAGAGAATAGGCATAACTTATAATGGCATATTTCCAAATCCCCAGATCTTTTTTTCCCTAAATTTTCTTGTGCAGGACAATGTGTTTAGTATGATCATATCCATGTATGTTGAATGACTTTTTCCATAAAAGCCAGAGTTATGTTCAACATAGTTCCTGCTGCCATAGCTAGTATTTGGGGGTGGATCATCATTTCACCCAAAAGAGAATTATATGCACCAAGTGAATACTTTAAATGCTTTCACCCTGGAAAATAATTCCACTACAAAATTATTTTAAGCAAGAAAGGATACATCCTAGGACCTCCCTTAACATTCTTTTCAGAGTTCAGCAGTACCAGTTGCACCCTGTTCTGATATGTAAGTTATTTTCAGGATTAGATGTTTCTGACATGATACTTCTTATACATATACGTGCAGCATCTATGTCAGCTTATGTAAATCTTAAAAAGGCAAAGGTTACACATACAAAAATCCAAAATCCAAGACCCACCAACTAGAGATAAAACCATGGAGATTGAATTTAGTAAATTTGAGAACTTACCAGCAAATGGAGAAAGAGTATTCTGTTTGTTGTAGATATGATGGGTAGCATGAAGATACTTATACAGAGGTTTTATGTCGTGCAGCTCCCTATGCATCCAATAAATTCCAAATTCCACAATTACAAGATAAATTGCTAAATAAACAAAGTAGGCAGGCCAACCTACATCACTTATTCTTGAAAAGCATCTTGTCCAGCCATTTTCAACCATGTACTCAGAAAGAGTTGGAAGAGCACAGTAGCATGGCATGGCTTTCATGGCAACATATATTTGCAAGAGCATGGCCTTATTAGATGGAATGGCATCTGCAGCAAGGGTATTCAACATATCCAACAAAGATGTTAACATGGGCCCAGATGGAATAGATTCTCTTATAAAAATATCAACATACAATGGAGAACAATTATCAGCTGAACTTTCAAGAATTAAACAGCAACTACTTAGGTGTTAAAAATATAATAGATCAATTCAATGTTTCATAAACTATCTAGAGTTAGTTAAGTTCAGACAGTATTATCCTGAACTTATGCAACACAAAGGAATCAACAGGGAACGAAAATCAAAACAAGACAAAGTTAAATGCACATTACAAGCTATATTTAAGCATGCCTTGTAGAAATGCCTTTGGAATGAGGGGGAGAAAAGGGAAGGAGAGGGGAAGAGGTGGGTGACTCACCTTCTCCCTCTTCAGATTTTTTCTTAAAAAAAAAAAATATATATATATATATATATATATATATAGCGGGGGAGGAGGCAGAGAGGATTTGAGGGGAGTTGGGAGGGGTACCATACCCCCTCAAAGTTTACTTTTCTAATGTCCTCAAATTGGGAGAATTCGAAGGTAAGGGACCTACTTTAATGAATTTTCAGTACTTTACACCTTAACAATTTATCATAGTGTTGCCAAGAGACTGGTAAGTTTAACTAGTTGGCACCTCCTATAGTTTCCAACCGAGACATCCAAGATTCAAATCCCCTCACCCCAGACTATTGATATATCCACAAAAAAAAAATTATCATAATGTTAATTATCAAGCCAACCCTCAAAACCTCTCTCTCTATAATCGTCAATGAACATGATAACTTATCTTCTCTCTGTTCCACTCTGCAAACAAAAAAGGGGAAGGATATCTACTCCCTTCTCCCGTCAGTTTCCTCCCTTTATCTGCTCGCTCCTTCCAAACTTTAAAATATTAGTTCAGACAGTATTATGACACATCTATGACTATTTAATCAATTGTTAATTCCAGGATAGATAACATTGCATAAAAACAGTTACAAGTAATAACAGATATTCAGCACATTACATTAACAGAAGCCCTCAAAGTTGTGTCATTGAATGTGAAAGTATTCAATATATAGCTTCTTGACAATTAGAAATTTTCCACATATTTCCATGACATGAAAGCTTAATGCGTAAATTTTTAGGCCTTACTAAGGGCAAGGGGCAGAAGCAGAGATCTACTTATCAAGCTTTGTGCTTAAAATTGTTCTATTCATCCTTAAGCCATTTAATTTAGGAAGTAAAATTAGTGGAAGAGAAAATCTTATTGATGAGAAAGCTGAAAATCTGACAGCACAAGAATAACCCTTTTTATTTTAAATTGAAAATGTTCCAGTCTAATTACTCTCTAATCCGGATCCCATAGAGAAGCAGAAAAAATGGTACTCAAGATACAAAATTTTCTACTCTCAAGAGATCAAAGATCACAGCATAGATCATCTCTAAAATCCTGAAAGTTTAATATACACATTCCTTCATTCGTTTCAGTTTTTCTTTAAAGGAAGCATTCCCCTATTTTTCTCTCAACACACCATAACAGGCGATAGCTACTGGATTAGTGAGTTCAATAAAAAAATTATTTTGTTCCTTATCATGTGATAAGAAAGTACTGGTGCAGAAACAGGTGGCAGCAAACGGAATAGACACGTATCCACTCATGGACAGAGCAAAATTTTAGACACAGATTGAACTGACAACCAAACAAGACCCCATTGACACCAAAGAAAAACAAAGAAACAATGGAATCATACAGGCAGTGACTTTTATTTTACCCTACAATTAACTGAAACGTCTAGACCATCTCAGATCCAAAACTGACAACCAAAAAGAAATGCATCTGACAACACAACTGAAAATAAAACACTAAAACAAACACTGGTCATTGATGATACTTAACGATTAACTTTAAAATCCAAACACAATTACGCAGGCAGGGTGTAAATAAATAAATAAATAATACAGTGCCTAGAACAGAGCAAAACAAATTGAAATAAAGCATGTAAATCAATAAATAATAAGGTGCCTAAGCTCAGAAGAAACCATTATGCAGACAAAAAATTTCCAATCCTCAATTAACTTTCAAATAGAACCCAGATTTAGATTAAGCAAAACCCAACGGATATCAATGTCAAAAACTTCAAAAATCAACTACTATAATGAAATTTACCCCAAAAAAAAAAAAAATTATAAGAAATCAGAAATCAAAATCAAAGAATTACATTTATAATCTCATATTCCAGTCATCTAGATTGCTATATGTTTAAGCAATACAAAAACAGATTAAGAATTAACAACCAAGCAAAACCCATCTCATATCAGAGTTAACTAGTCCAAACCAAACAACCAAAACATTAAAAATCACAACAACAACAACAACAACAAAAGCAACATAATTGTGAATTAAACCCAACACAAAACGCATATATACCTTTAGGAACAAAAACATTGCGCTTGAGATAATAAATGTAGAAACACCAGAAGAAGCCAGAGAGCAGGTAGACTAAAGATCCACCAATGTAGTTGCGGACCCATGTCTGGATGAAGTGGGGTAGTGGGTCCCACTGTTTCATTGGCAAGAAACTCCCAAGCACAAAGCGGTTGTAAAAGTTGGTCTCATCCATGAATAGTTGCAGATATGCATCACCATGGTCATCCATGTTTGGTGGTGGATGGTCCAATGATTTCTCGGGTCGGGTTCCGGTGATCGGCCGACGGAAATGTTGCCGGCGATTTGGGACTCAGAGAGAGTAAAATGGGAGGGGTGAGTTGGAACAGAGTCTATATGAGTCGAAGATTTCGAAAATTAATCGTGTGGCAGCAAATGAATAGTGCGGCTTTGGGGATGATCCAATTCAATAACCTTTTCTTTCTTTTTTTTCTTTTTTTTTTCTTTTTTTAATCTTAGTACGGCTTTGTTTCAACTCTTTGAAATTGGTTTTTTGAAAAGTAGGGGTTTCGAAAAGTGACTAATGAAATTGTGCTTTTTTTTTTTTTTTTTTAATTGAGTGTTTGGTAAAAATTGTTAAAATATTTTTTTTTTAAAAACTAAGTATTTAGTTAGGACTTATAAAAATGGTGGTTTGAATTATAAATTACTAAAAATGACAATATATATTATAAGGGAGTTTATTTCATTCTTAAATCAACTACTTAATAATACTTATTCCAAAAAATATTGACCTCTCCTCTCTGTAGGAGTCCTCTCTCTCGTCTATACGAGCCCTACCTCCCTTGGTTTATCCAAGGGCTTGAATTTTCTTTTTTTACCGCTTGTCTACTTCTTTTGCTGATACTATGGCGGATGAAGTGATTGATGGCTTAGAGAATATGAAGTTAACTGTTGAGGAGGAAGAAGTAATAGCGATTTTGGATGAGGGCAGATTGACTGACATTGAAAGCTGTAGTTTGAGCTTGATTGGGAAGTTTCTGACTTGTAAAGCTTTTAATAAGAGGGCAGCGTTGAATACTTTACGTGCAGCATGGGGAATACAGTCAGGAATACAGATTTTAGAGGTAGGATCAAACCTTTTTCAGTTCAAGTTTCAGTCCGAGTTTGATCTAAATCGAGTTTTGAAAGGTGGGCCATGGAGCATTGATAATCAATTGCTTATGCTTACCAAGTGGAGGAGAGGAATGACAGCGAGTAACGTGACGTTGGATCGTGCTTCCTTGTGGATACAAATTTGGGGGGCACCTTTTGATATGGTATCACCCCAAGTGGCGACTGAGGTGGGAAGCAAATTAGGAGTTGTCGAGGACGTGGAGAGACGAAGAAGATAGGATGCTCCAAGCTATTTTATGAGGGTTCGGGTGGCACTGCCTGTATCAAAACCTCTGAGACGTGGTGGTTTCATTGTAGATTCGGATGGGGGTAAAACGTGGGTGCACTTTAAGTATGAAAGACTTCCCATGTTTTGTCACTTTTGTGGAGTTCTGGGACATGATTTTCACCATTGTGCGAGACACTTTGCTGCAGAAAAAGGTGATGGGGATGTGGAGTATCAGTATGGAGATTGGATGAGAGCATCCGGTGGACGGCAAAGGTCTCCTCCTCGAGACAGAACGGCCAGTCCCAAGCAGCAAGCATGGAGATTCGAAAAACATGGAATGAATGGTGATGCAGCTGTACACGGCGAGAATATTGGGATACACCCGGATTTTCAGCAGCCAAAACCCGTAATTAATGAGATGGAGCAAATCTAGGGAGACAGGTCTATAGCTGATACGGATGTGGTTAGCTTAAACTTAAATAGTGACAATCCTGTGGAGGTGTATGACAATAAAGTAGGGAATAGGGATATGGTTGAGAAGAGTGTGATATCTGATATTCCTAAGGACGTGATGGGTCCTAAATTTGTGGAAGATGTGGCTGAAAAGTTGGAGGAAAATTCTGGGCACTTGAATTTGACGTGTAACATGCAAGGTGGGAATGTGGGTGGACCAATAGTCTCCAAACCAAAATCCACGTGGACTAGAATTGTGAGAATGGATTTTGGTCTGGGGAGTACGTTGAAGGCAGCAGAAGTACCAGTGCTTGGGAAGAGACTTAGTACACAAAATACTATTCTTCCCATGCAAAGAGATGAGGAGGAAATTCAGAAAACGAAGAGGGAGAAAGTGGGTCAGGATTCTAATGATATATCGGCGAGGGTGGGCAGTCACCCTTGCCGGGAACAATGAGGCTCTTAAGCTGGAACTGCCAAGGGCTTGGGAACCCTTGGACAGGTCGAAGCCTTCGCAAAATTGTGAGGGAACAAGCTCCCAATGTGTGTTTCCTTATGGAGACACGGCTGGATAAGGAAGGATTTGACAAGCTATATGGTGATTTACCTTTCCCAAATAAAATCATTGTTAAAAAGCCTGACTCAGGGGGAGGCTTAGCTTTAATTTGGAAGAATGAAGTGCAGCTAGAGCTAATTAATTATACAACCAACCATATTCTTGTTAAAGTGAGAGAAGAGGATAAGTATGAGTGGTGGCTGACATGCTTCTATGGATGGCCGGAGGTGACTCAAAAAAGTAAGTCTTGGGAATTGTTAGATCATATTCAATCCTTTGTGGGTGAGTCTTGGATGTGCATTGGTGATTTTAATGCCATTCTTCACTCTACAGAGAAACTTAGTAAACGTCCACCACAGCTGAATCAAATGGATGCATTTCGTGAGGCTTTAGAAGGGTGTCAATTGGAGGATCTTGGGTTTAAGGGGTATCCATTTACATGGAATAATAAGAGACCGGGGGAGGCAAATACAAAGCTCAGGCTTGACAGAGCTGTTGCAACAGTGGCGTGGAAAAATAAATTTCAGCTTAGCTCAGTTACTCATTTACCCCCTCATGCTTCAGATCACTTGCCTTTAATCCTACAAACAGACCATTTTAGGAAGAATAGCATACAGAGAAGGACTGGGTTTAAATTTGAAGAGGCTTGGCTTCTATGGGAGGAATGTGAGGAGGTAGTTAAGAATTCTTGGGAGGGTGTTGTGAATGGTGGCCACGGGTTGGAGGGTATCAAGGATAGAATCCGGGTTTGTGGAGAGAATTTGAGGTTGTGGGGGCTGTCCAAAACAAAGCCTAATGGTGAGGAAATAAAAATTCTTCAGAAGAAACTTGAAGTATTAAATAGTGGGGTGGTCACTGAGGAGTCTAGGGCTGAATTTTTGGAAGTAAGCAAGAACTTAGATGACTTACTGATGAAACAGGAGATTTATTGGGCTCAGAGATCGAGGGTTTCATGGCTAAAGCATGGGGATAAAAATACTAAATTTTTCCATGCTAAAGCATCACAGAGAAGGAGGAGAAATCATATTCAGAAAATTAAAGATAGGGATGGAAATTGGGTGGAGGAGATAGAGGATATTGCTGGGGTGGCCACTAACTACTTTGATAGTTTGTTTTCTGCAGGTACATGCTCTCAGATGGAGGAATGTCTAGACACGGTAATGAGCAAAGTTACCCCTGATATACAACAGATGTTGTCCAGTGAATTTACTGCTGATGAAATCAAGACTGCAGTGTTCCAAATGGGACCAACAAAGGCACCTGGACCTGATGGTATGAATGCACTGTTCTACCAAAAATTTTGGCATGTTGTGGGTGATAGTGTTATTGCTGCTGTTATGGATTATTTGCATTTGGGTTTTATGGCGCCTGATATTAACAATACTAATATTGTATTGATCCCTAAAGTAAAACAACCTGAAAAGATGTCTGACTTTCGCCCTATTAGCCTATGTAATGTCATTTACAAAATTATTTCAAAAGTATTGGCTAACAGGTTGAAGCAAATCCTCCCAAGTGTCATCTCAACTACTCAGAGTGCTTTTGTTCCAGGCAGGCTTATAACTGATAATGTGCTGGTGGCATATGAGTTACTACATACTATGCACTCCAGGAAGAAAGGCAAAAAAGGCTCCCTTGCCTTGAAGCTTGATATCAGTAAGGCGTACGATAGGGTGGAGTGGCCATTCTTGAAGGGTATTATGGCCAAGTTGGGGTTCCCAGAGGTATGGATCAATTGGGTAATGGGTTGTGCGACTACTCCCTCTTTCTCTGTTATGATTAATGGGAAGCCCTTTGGGAACATCACACCTTCAAGGGGAATCCGTCAGGGTGATCCTCTTTCGCCATATTTATTTTTATTGTGTGCAGAAGGGTTCAATTCACTACTCGTTCGGGCTGAAATGGAAGGTCGTATTAAAGGGGTCTCTGTGTGCAGAAGGGCACCATCTGTTACAAATTTAATGTTTGCAGATGACTCTCTTCTTTTCTGCCGAGCTACTATTAGGGAAGTTGAGGTAATCAATGAGGTTCTGAGAACATATGCCAATGCATCAGGCCAATGTATTAATATGGAGAAATCTTCAGTATTTTTTAGCAGCAATATTGAAGCTAATCATAGAGCTGAGATTGTTTCTGTACTTGAAGTGAAGGAGGTGGAGCGATTTGAAACATATTTGGGGTTACCTACCCTAGTGGGAAGGGCGAAGTATCAAACCTTTTCCTTTTTAAAGGATAGGGTTTGGAAGAAATTGCAGGGTTGGAAAGGATGCTTGTTGTCAAAAGCCGGAAAAGAAGTACTTATCAAGGCCGTTGCTCAAGCTATCCCGACTTACACCATGGGTGTGTTCCAGTTGCCTATGAAATTATGTGATGAATTGAATGCTCTTTGTGCTAAATTTTGGTGGGGACAAGTGGGGAATGAAAGGAAGATTCATTGGAAAAGTTGGACTTTTCTTTCTCAACCAAAAAATGAAGGTGGGATGGGATTTAGAGATTTGAGATCATTCAACCTTGCAATGCTAGGAAAACAAGGGTGGAGATTGATGCATGAGAAGGATTCGCTTCTTTATAAATGTTTTAAAGCCCGATATTTCCCTAGATGCCATTTTCTTGATGCAACTGTTTCTCCAAATAGCTCTTTTGTATGGAGAAGTATAATGGCTGCCGTGCCAATTTTGAAGAGTGGTTGTTGTTGGAGAGTGGGTAGTGGTGATGAGATTCGGATTAGGAAGGACAAATGGATCCCTAATTATCCTTCCAATATGGTGCTGCACCCGGTGGCTGAAGAAGTAGAGGAAGGTATGGTGGCTGATCTTATTGACCCGGTTTTACACTGCTGGAGGCGTGATTTTATAATGGAGAAATTTCACATAAATGATGCTAAGGCAATTTGTAACATCCCATTAAGCCGAAGAGGGGGAGTGGATTCTGTGGTTTGGTTGCACACAAAAAATGGGGTATATTCAGTTCGGTCTGGTTATCATAAGGCTAGGAAGGTGATGATAAATGAGTCTTGGGCAGAGAGTTCAAGTAGTGCAGAGGGACAGCAGATATGGAAGGTTCTGTGGGGCTTGAAGATTCCTAATAAATTAAAAGTATTTGGGTGGAGAGCTTGCCATGAAATTTTGCCAACTAGAGTGAACCTTGCAAAGCGAAAAATATTAGAAGATGTTATGTGCCATTGCTGTAAAAGATTTGCTGAAACTGCATTACATGCCGTGTGGGACTGTGGAGCTGCGCAAGATGTGTGGGCTGGGAGTATTACGTCACTTCAGAAATGGTCCACGAGCTGCCATGATTTCAGGGACTTATTTGAGGCCTTGATGGACAGATTACAGAAGGAAGAACTGGAAATTTTTCTGGTGCAGGCGTGGCTGATATGGAACCAAAGGAATGCCGAGATACATGGTGGTCATTTAAGGGAACCGGGTTGGCTGAACAAGAGGGCTGAAGAATTTCTTGATGAATATAGGAAAGCACAGATGGTTCTTACTCCTTCGAATGAAAGTTCTGGAAGTTGTACTTGGCGTGCTCCACCAGCAGAGGAGTTCAAATTGAACTTTGACGCTGCTGTATTTTCTGACCAACATTGCGCTGGTTTTGGTGCTATAATCAGAAACTCTTCAGGGGAGGTTATGGCGGGAATGTCAGTGAAGGGTCCTTACGTGAATAGCAGTGAGGAGGCTGAGGTGTTGGCTTGTCGAAGAGCTGTGGAATTCTCAAAGGAAATTGGCTTTTCTCGGGTGATTATTGAAGGAGATTGTCTAAATGTGATGAGGGCTCTCTCTGTTTCTACAGAGAATAGTTCACTGCTTGGGCACATCTATGAAGACATCAAGTTCACTCTTAGAGGAATGCAGGTCCTATCCATTAATTGGGTGAAGAGAGGTGGCAACATGGTAGCTCATACATTAGCAAAACATGCTAGGAATTTAATCAATGATTTATTTTGGATTGAAGATACTCCGCCGCCTGCGGCGGTTGCTTTGTATTATGATTCTTTACATTTGAATGAATGATTATTTGGTTCGCCTTCAAAAAAAAAAAAAAAAAAAAATATTTATTAATAATAATAATAATAATAATAATAACAATAATAATTTATTGTTAACTAAAATTTGTTATAAAAATATTGTTAACTAAAATTTATTGTAAAAATATTTTAAAGACAGCATTACTCTAATATAATTTTTTTTTCATAAGCTTACTTAAAAAATAAAAAAATAAAAAAATTGTTCATGCCCTTGCCACGCACCACACGTATAACCAAAACTGACACAGCACCTCCTTTTTTTTCTTTTTTTTTTCTTTCTCAGCCACATTTTCTTCACCTTTTGTCTTCTTTATTTCTCCCTTATCTCTATTTTCCTCCACACACTTCTTCACTTTGTCTTCTTTCAAGTTTCAACACCTCTCGGTCAAAAAAGTTTCAACACGTCTAAACTATTACTTCATCAAAGGGGAGAGTGTGAGAAAGATCAAAATGAAAAATAGACAGATCTCGGCAAACTCAGAGAAAATGAAGAACAACAGAGAGAGAGAGAGAGAGAGAGAGAGAGAGAGAGAGAAAGGTGGTCGCCGGTCATTGACTGAAGACTGGATCAGAGCAGCAAACGAAAGGGAAATACTGCATAAGGGAAGATTTCTCTATATTCCGATGTTTTTTTGTTTTGCATTTTGAGGAATCCTGATTTTTAAATTTTTTTTTTTTTTCCTTAGCTGATTTGGGAATTTGTTATAGATTTTTTTTGTGTTTGGATTTGGAAATTTGTTATTGAATTGAACCTGGCTAGACGCTATTTTTTTGTGGTCTTTGTAGAAAACGAGATGTCGCAGCACAGTAGCATAGAGGAGCAGAAAAAACCATGGGCAATTTAGGAAAAAGAAAAACCCACCAACGATAATATTTTTGTTTTGGAAAAACGCGTTTGTGCATTTTGCAACTGCAGCTCAAAGCTGCCATGCCAAAAAGCACAAGGCCTTTACATTTCAAAACGCAATTTTTAAAAAAAAATCTGTGTTTAAAACCTTACCAAACGCAAATATATTTTTTTTTTTTCAAAAAACGCTTTTTGCTAGAGGAAAGTGCAAACAAATGAGCACTTATTCTGTTTCGCTAAGGTGGAAGAAGTTTACTCGATTTACACCTATCCATTTTTCTTCTATAAAAAAAAAAAAAAAAGAATATAACCTACTCTCTTGGTTGGTTTTAAAATAGAGTCCAAATTCTTAAGAATGGGTTGTAAAATTTATATTTTACTCTATCCAATAAAAAATTATCACATCATCATTTTATTTAAAATTTAATATATTCTATCACACCTAATAACATCTCAATAAACACCTAATTTGGTTGGTTTTATATATGGGTATTAGAATTGATTGGGTGTGGTTGTGGCTATTTTTAAATATGTGATAAGATAATATGGCATGTTGAGATTGAAAGGCTAAACATAAATTTTACACCACATCTTTACCGAATTTAATCTCTTTAAAATATGGGTTTTGACAACTCATTTGGTAATATAGGTTTTGGTAACATCGTTACGAAAATGTTATCAACTTTTTTGACAGCTTATTTATATATCATGTGTCTATAATATTATAATCTATAGTCTATATAAATTGAAGAAGTTTGATTTTTAGTTAACCTCGTAATATATTATTCCGCATAAAATTTTGAAGCTTCACAATTATATATATATATATATGCTTATAATAAAATTTTCTTCTATATTTAAACCTTCCCTTATAAATTATAATCTTGATATATTATTTTACAAAAACAATCATAATTATTATCATACTTCAACAAAAGATAATTAAAAAAAAGCATATTTTGTTATATTTTCTTTTATATTGCATAGGTTATCGACTAGTTTATATATATATATATATATATATCATTTGAATTTTGGTCCCATTTCTTGATCATGATCACATGCCACAGAAGATCAAAGAAAATCAGGTACTGCACTGGGGGACTGGAATAGAAAATTACAGAACTAACCCAAACCTCACGGGCTTTTGGGCGAGACCAGAAAAATATGACCTGAGCTCTCTCCTTCCTGTGGACAAGCTTCGCATGTACTATCATGGATTATATGCATGTGCACCAAGTTCGAGTTAGTTGGCAAGCTATCACGGCTTTCAATGTAAAATGATGAATCTTATGGGGAACATGCAAATGTAAAACATTTTCCCCAAACCTCTGTACATTCCCCACATCCGAGCTAGAGCCCACAGACTCATGGTTAAACATCTCCATAGCAACCTTGTAGGCACTACGAACATTGAATAAACCATTGGAAGTTTCGAACCGGATTTGCTTATCCTCTAGAAGTAGGGCTGTAAACGAACCAAGCCGATTGTGAACAACTCGAGCTCGGCTCGATAAAAAGCTCGTTCATGTTTGTTTGTTTATAAATAAGCCAAACTTGAGCCTTAATTTTCAGGCAAAAAAATTTGTTCGTGAACAAGCTCGTGAACAATCGGGCTCGATACAACACAAGCCAAGCTTAAGCTCGTGTGTAGCTTGATAAAAGGCTTGATATATATTTGCTAAATAAACTAAATATTTTTACATTACACATATTTTAATAATAAATTTTTCCACACGAGACCACTTTAAGTACCCATTACTTTAAGTTTTTTTCTTTCCTTTTTTTTTTTTATAAACATTTTTAGCCAAAAAATAATAAAACAAGATAGGAGTTCATGCTTTTTCTAGACTTTTCAGTTCCCACTTCTACTCTTCTAGAGTTCTCCCGTACAATAGTACTTCGTGCATACAGCTTGACTTCACCATCTGAGCCCTTAGGTGTCCCTTTGATGTCAGTTTACTAATTTAGTCATTTTCGAAGTAAAGTAAATAAAAGTAATGCTAAGTATCATTTCCATCTGAGTTCTCTCTACTAGTTAATTTACTAGTTTAGTTTCGATCTTTCCATCGAAAAAAAAAAAACCCAAGTCAGTTTACTAGTTTAGTTTCTTCTCTGAGTTCTCTCTACCGAAACTATCATTGAACAAAAAAAACCCAATTCAGTTTCATTCAAACTGAAATTCTTGGCTGTCACTCAATGAGTCCATGTCTGTCCTATGCAATCTGCAGCCTAAAACTCTTAGGCTCTCTTGGAAAGACCAAAGCTTCTTTGAGAAGCTTCAATCTTTCTCTCTATCATCAGTCTGAAGGATGGAATTGATCAACTTTCTCTCTCTCTCGTGAGGCCAAGAAATTCCACTAAATTTGCCCTATATCTCTTTGCGACAAATGAACAAGTCCTAGATTTGGAAGAGTTAGATTCTAGCAAAGAGGATTTAGAGTCCGGTGTTCACCGAATCACCATGTAATTTAAGGGTTCTAGTGGGTGTGCAAAGAGCTCCGACAACAGCTCTAGTTCCGGTGTAGTATTTGACTCTCTACCTCCATCCTCCAAGACGTTCATAGCCTTCTCTCACCATAGGTAAATTTTCATGTTTAAAAATTTTCTATATATTTTTATAGTTGTTTGCACTGTAGTTTATTTGATATTGCAAAATCGTTTTGATTTCCAAGTTATGGTTGTTTATGAAATTTCTATATAACTTAGAAAAATCTTGTTGGTTGAATTCGTTGATAATAACTTAACTTTGTAATTAGTGGATTGTGGTTGTGGAGTCTGGTATGTAGTTTGGAATGGGTAGATTTAATTATGTAAAGCTTTAATTTGAGCAATTGCTAATCACAGGTGGAATTAGAAGTATGAACAAACGAGTATATTATTTTCTTATTTTTGTTTACTTGATTGTTGGAGATTTGAGCAGATTTGAGCACTTGATAATGCAATTTTGTTAGATCCCGAGCTAAAAAGCTTGACTTGAGCTTGAGTTTGAGCTTGATGTTAACCTCGAGCTTGGCTTGAAGCTTGATAAATTTATCAAGCCAAGCCAAGCTGAGCTCAAACTTTTGGGTTTTCCCACGAGCTCGAGTTCAAACATTATATTTATGCTTGTCTCAAGCTCGAGCCAAGCTTGAGCATTTTATTTTTACTGACGAGCCAAGCTCAAATAGGCACTACTCGCTTGAGCTTGGCTCGTTTACAGCCCTATCTAGAAGTCTTGAACTCAAGGGGATCCCCTAAATAATATCGGCTTTCCCATGGACAAAAATATGTTGGATTAGCTTTGAACTCCAATTGCCTATAGCCAAGTTGATGAGCTCGCAAACCTATGATGTACGGACACAGCAAAATGGGCGCCGCACTTGCGTCCAACACGGCAACGCGCGAGCGACGCCACTGCCCGCGCATCGATGTTGCGTCAGAGTTTTTTTTTTTTTTTTTTTTACGGATTCACGCCGACTTGGCTCCAATTCGCGCCAATTTGGGTCAATTCCCGTCGAACCAGGCCAATTTGGCCAAAATCGGGTCGTATCGGCCAAATCGGATCGTATCAGCCAGAGGTTGAAACTGACTGAAACAGCCGAAATCAGCCTTAAATCATGCCAGAACAACCGAAATCGGCTTTGAATGAGGCCCAAACATCCTAAATCTGTCATTCCTCAATTTTATTTTGAATATTTGTTACTTCTTTTGTGTTTTCTTTTTTGTTTTGTGTTTCTTACCTTCTTCTTTCTTTGTTTTGTGAACCAAGGACATATAATGTGTTTTTTAAGAATATTTTAATAGTAAAAATATATATAAAATATAAATAAATATATTTTTAATAATTTTTTAATCGCCGCACCCGCACCCTACTTTTTCAAAAATTGCCAAGTCCCGCACCCACACCCGAATCCGAAAATGCACTTGTGCTTCATAGTCGTAAAACACGAGAGTTTGAAGGAATAGCTTGAGGCAGAGAGAAAATTTTGTAAGTTAAAGGTGTCGGTAGTCATTTATAACCCCATATTCGAACCTTATTACCATTACCAACCTGCCATCTCAATTCACGCTATACTATTTTCTAAGTAGACATAATACTCTTCCATACATATGAATGACTATTTCCCATAGAGACTTGTGCAAACTCACAATCCGTGAAGTACTTGGCTTTAAACATCTCCACAGCAACCTTGTAGGCACTACGAATATTGAATAAACCATTAGAAGTTTCGAACCAGATTTGCTTATCCTCTGAAAGTCTTGAACTCAAGGGGACCTCTTGAATAATATCGGCTTTCCCATGGACAAAAATATGTTGGATTAGCTTTAAACTCCAATTGCCTATAGCCAAATTGATGAGCTCGCGAACCCGCGAGTGTGAAGGAATAACTTGAGGTAGAGAGAAAAGTTTGTAAGTTAAAGTTGTTGGTAGCCATTTATCACCCCATATTCAAACCTTATTACCATTACCAACCCGCCATCTCAATCCACACTGTACTACTTTCTAAGTAGCTAGACAAAATACTCATCCATACATATGAAGGATTATTTCCCATAAAGGCTTGTACAAACTCACAGTTTAAGAAGTACTTGGCTTTAAAAACTTGGTACACCAAGGATTTCTAACCCGTTTGAAGCCTCCACCCTTGCATAGCTAGAGAGTCAAATTAAAGGGTTTAAGAAACTTAAAGCCCATACCACCACTAGACTTCGGGGCACACAGCTTCTCCCAACTGGCCCATGCCATTTTCTTCTTATCTTGTTTTTATCCCCACCACAATTTTATGAATCATACTCGTGAAATCATCACAGAAAGCATGAGGTATTTTAAAATAGCTCATTGTGTAGGTTGGTATAGCATGTGCCACCGCCTTGATTAAAATTTCCTTACCTGCTTTAGATAGTAGCTTTCCTTCCAACCCTCTAATTTCTTAGTAAGCTTCTCTTTTAGGTCATTGAAAGAATTATGCTTGCTCTATCCCACAAGAGAAGGAAGACCAAGTTGTTTTTTTTTTTTTTTTTTTTTGTGTTGTCAAATGACCTATGCCCCAAATCTTTGTTTTATCTTATCTTGAATTTCTTTAGCAGTATTACTACTAAAGAATAAAGACATCTTGGCTCGTTGAAGAGAGTTAGCATCAAAATTTTGTCCCAAAAAGTTACAAATATATACTATTGTTGAGACACTATTGATCGCCAAACCAAATTCACCAATTTTATATTTGTTTTCTCTCTCCCTCTTTGATACTCTTCTCTCTCTCTCATTAAACCTTCATGCTCGGATCTGAAACACGATATTCAAAGTTTCACATTGAGTTATTAAACCAACCAAACCACCTTGCTCCCCCTAGGACAGTTGTGGTCGAGTGATGGCAACTGCATAAGGATGCTCTAATCTAATTTGATTTATGGATCGCAATTAGGTTGGTGAGTGACTGTGGAGATGGGTGTAATTTGGGTTTTTAGCTGGGTGTTGGATCTATGAGGTGATTTAAGTGGCTTTGTGTTTGTGTTTGTATTGTTTTTCTTACTAGGTTTGTGTTTAGTGTTTGCTCATGGGAATTTTCGTTGATTTGAGTTTTTTTCTTTGAGTTTCTAGTTTGGGATTTTTGTGGTGGTGGTGGTCCAGTAGTGGTGGTAGTATTTTCAAAGAGAAAGTTCAAATTTTTGGGAAAGATGGATGAAAAAAATTGGATATTTTTTTAGAGAGAAGAATATTTAAATAAAATACTAATAGAGTATTTTGTGAATAGTAAATTAGCTAAAGTAACACATGGACTAAATTTGTCTAAAAGTGTGTTGAGGCTGATGTGAATGCTCCTATACACAACTTTTGAAATATATATTTTTTAAATTAGTAAACGTAAACAAAATTGGGCGAATATTTTTTTTCAACCATTTAAAAATTTTAGACAAATGTTTAAGAGACAACCAAACAAGACGCCATTGATACCAAAGAAAAACAAAAGAAATAATGGAGTCATACATAAACTATTTAAAATTTTAGACAAATGTTTAAGGACTAAATTTTGCACATCCAACTCTAAAAATCACTTATATCAAATATGTAAATTCATGTAAAATGAGAGGAGTTACAGCCGTGTAAATTTACATGACTATTGTTCATGTGTAAATGAGTATTTTATTCATTTCTCAATTTACTCTTTTGATTGGTGTGTGTGAGTGATGTAAGAGTTTTTAAAAGTGGTTAAATGAATGGAGAATAAATATTTTATTGAAATAGGTTTTAGAATAGGTAATTTGATGTGGTATTTTGAAAAAAATTATAATGTAAAATAAGAAAGTAAGTTCTTATACTTTTTTTTTATAGAAATAAGTTCTTAAACTAAAATAGACAAAAATGCAAATACTCTAAAAGCTATTTATTTTATTTTTCGCAACAATTAACCTTAAAGGCGGCTTATTTTAATTTTCACAACAATTAACCGAAAAGTTTAGAGTTTAGACCATCACATCCAAAACTGAAAGCAAGAAGAAATGCATCTATACAAATAAAGAATATCCATAAGAAATAATTTTAAAAACATATTCAATTACACATCTAAATTCATAATTTACTAATTTGTGTAATTATTAGTGATAGATACTTTTTGCCTAAATGGAAGTATTATTTTCTATTTACTACTCACGGATTACAATTACACAAATCAATAGATCGCAAAATTAGACACGAGAATAATTGTATTTGTAATATATTATAAGAAAATAAATCACTAAAACAAATACTGGCCATTGGCCATATTCTTTTCTTAATGATTTATTTTAAAATCCACTTGAAATTTTGTAGGCAGGGTGGAAATAATAGTGGCCATGATAACATTCATCAACTGAGAAACCCAAAAAATAAAAACTGTAACTTTACATTGAAATTTTGTAATTTTTACGTTGCTTCGTGATCATCGTTATCATCATGAACTCGACGTAACTCTCATATAGTTGAAAAGCAAAGCAATGCAAGGAAGGAAGAAGAAAAGAAACAGAGAAAAACTGGAGAGAAGGATTGATGAAAATGAAATTCTATTACTCTTCATTACTGTAATTTTGGTACAAGCCCCAAAATATATAAACCATAACCACCTTCGTAGAGTGTGGAACAAACATAACCAACCCTAATTCAATCAAACTAGACCCTGACACGTGTACACAGACTTATTAACTAACTCCACCCTTTTCACCTAATTTAAGCTACCTGCAGTTTTACCTATTGTATCTCCCTAATATAATGATAATCAACCTCAATATGCTTGGTCCTAGCATGAAAAATGGGATTGGAAGCTAAAGCCAATGCAGAGACATTATCACACCAAAGCATAGGAGGCGAAGACAAGAAAACACCCAAGTCTTTAAGAATCATCCTAATCCAACTAAACTCTGCAGTAGTGGTAGCTAAGGCTCTATATTCGGCCTCCATTCAAGATTTAGCCACAATAAGCTGCTTCTTAGCAGACCAAGTAATAGGAGAGTTACCCAAGAATACTACCATACCGGTATTAGACTTTCTATCAAAAGGATCACCAGCCCAGTCAGCATCACAATAAGCTGAAAGGACCAAAGGACTTGCCTAAAAATGAATTCCATGATGCAATGTACCCTTGAGATATCTAAGAATTCTCTTAGCTACCACTAAGTGATGTTGAGTAGGATGACTTATAAGTTGACAAACCTGTTGGGCAGAGTAAGCCAAATTAGGCCTGGTAAAAGTCAAATATTGCAAAGCCCCAACCATGCTCCTAAAGACAGTAGGATCAGGAAGCAAAGAGCTATTCTGAGAGTTGACATGAACTGTAGGAGAGCATGGACTAAGGCAAGGCTTGCAGTCCAACATATTGAATTTGGTGAGCAAATCCAAGGCATACTTGGACTAATGCAAAAACAAGCCTTGAGAAGTATGCTCAATCTAAAGTCCAAGAAAGTAAGCAAGGGGGCCAAGATCTTTCAAATCAAAGACAGCAGCAAGTCTTGAAACAAGATGATCAACGAATGAAAGACTATTACCAGTAATAATGATGTCATCCACATAAAGGAGAAGATAAACCATAAAGGAACCATATAATGAACAATTTACAATCTGCAGAAGAAGCTTAGAAGCCAATATGAAAGAGCTGAGAAGTAAATCTATCAAACCAGGCCCTAGGTGCCTGTTTATGACCATAAATGGCTTTATGCAATTTACAAACATGATCAAGATGAGCACGATCCACATAACCTAGAGGTTGAGACATAAAAACCTCCTCTTGAAGCACCCCATGAAGAAAAGCATTGGACACAACCAGCTGCTTCAAAGACCAATGATTCTGTACAGCCAATGCCAAAATGATCCTAACAGTGGCAGGCTTAACAACAGGACTAAAGGTCTCCTCATAGTCCAAGCCATATTGCAGCAAAAAACCCTTAGCAACCAACCTTGCTTTATGCCTAGCAATGGACCCATCACTGCCCCTTTTAATTTTGTACACCCATTTACAATGAACCACATTCTTACCAGATGGAAGAGGGACTAAAGACCAAGTATTTTGTTTTAAGAGAGAATTATACTCAAAATCCATAGCTTCAACCCACTGTGGAAACCTTGAAGCAACATGAAATGTAGGAGGCTCTTCTTGAACATAATTTCTCACAATTGCATATGCTTTGGGCTTGAAGATGCCATGTTTGGATCTGGTAAGCATGGGATGAGTATTTGGAAGGGAAGAAGAAGTAGATGGAACAAATGAAGTAGTGGACTCAATTATGGACTCAGTAGCAGCAAGAGGTGGGGACTCAACTTGACACGAGGAGGGAACAATACTAGAGGAAGGTAAAGTAACATCAACTGAAGTGGCCAGGACACTAGAAGACTCACTAGACACAGAAAAAGGTGAAATGACAGAAGGAAAAGCTTTAGAGACAGCAGATAAAGAAGAAATGGATGAACTGGGTAAAATGGTAGAGATCCAAAGGTCCAAAGGAGGACTGTCAGATGAAGAGATGCTGAAAGAATCAAATAAGACTATAGGAAGAGTAGGGAATTCAAATTCATGGAAAATAACATGGGAAGTGATGTAAATCTTTTGAGTATGAGGATTAAAACAGATATACCCTTTGGATAAAGGAGGATACCCTAAGAAAATGCATTGAGTAGACTTAGGCTGAAGCTTGTGATCAGTATAGGGCTTAATAAGAGGAAAGCAAGCATGACCAAAAGTCTTCAAAGAATGCAAAGAAGGAACAGAGTGAAATAACAATTCCCAAGGAGACTTAAAAGCTAAAACTAAAGAGGGAAGCCTATTGATCAAATAAATGGCAGTGCAAAAAGCATAACACTAGTAAGAAGAGGGAAGATTAGATTGATGAAGCATGGAAAGACCACTCTATGTGCTTATGTTTTCTTTCAGCAACACCATTTTGCTGAGATGTATAAGGACATGACAACTGATGTTGAATGCCATGATCCAAACAAAAAGACTTAAAATGATTACTAGTATACTCACCCCTACCATCAATTCTAAGTGTTTTGATATTAGACCCAAATTGATTCTCAACAAGAGCTTTAAAATGCAAGAAAACAGTAAACACTTCAGATTTATGTTTAAGAAGATATAACTAGGTGAATCTAGTGAAGTCATCAACAAAAATGACATAGAATTTATAGCCAAGAACAGAAGTAATAGGAGCAGGGCCCCAAACATCACTGTGAACAAGCTGTAAAGGAGAAGTACTAGACATAATATGCTTTGGAAAAGGAAGTTTGTGCATCTTAGCACTTATACAAGATTTACATTGAGAACAAATGTCATCATTTACAGAAATTTTAACATTGTTTTTGAAAGAAGATAAGGTAGAGTGAAGAAGCTTGGAACAAGGATGACCAAGTCTTTGATGCCATAACATTGCTTCATTGGAAACAAGAGCATTAATAGAAGACTTGAAAGCAAGAGATGAAGAAATAGCAGAATCAGCAGAGAGTTGTGAAAAAAAGGAATGGGATAAACACCATCCTTACTCAGGCCTTGATAAAGAACCTTCCCCGTAGGCAAATCCACAATTAAGAACTGATTGGCATCAAAATAGCAAAAGGCATTATTTTGTAAATAGAGTTTATGGACAGATAATAGATTTGAAGCTAAATCAGGAACCCTAAGGATATTATCTAAACGAAAACAATGAGAAGGTGTATAAAGCTTACCATTACCAACATAAGTCACAGGCAACTCTTGCCCATTGCCAACAGTAACAGTTTCATGACCAACAGTAGCTTGAGATGTCAGTGAAAGCTGAGAGAGATCAAGTGTAACATGGTTAGAATAACCTGTATCAGTAAGCCAATTTGATGTATTTGCTGAAGCAGAATTAGCAGTTGTAGTTGTTGCCATAGGCAAAATTCATGCGATGATAGCAATCTAAGGCAATGTGACCATTCTTGCCACAAATTTGACAAGTAGGTCTTGAAGTCTGAGATTGACCTTGAGACTAAAATGAAGGAAAACCATTCTGAGCTGAGACTGTGGTTGAAAACCAGGAAATTGAGAGGTAATAGTTGCATTTCCAGAGGATTGACCAGAGGACTGACCATTATTAAATCCAAAATTAGGGCCAAAATTATTGAATCCTCTGCCACAACCCCTCTGATTGCCATTTCTGCCTCCAGCTCTATTATTATTTTGATTAAATCCACTCTGAAGGATCATAGCCATAGTTGTATCCCTAGTTTCAGATTTCTTCTTAATAGCTCTCTCTTCAGCATTCAACAAAGTATTCAACTCTTCTATAGTGACCACATCATTACGAGTCCTTATTGCAGAACATAATGCACTATATTCATTGGGTAAAGCTTCTAAAACTAAATGTATAAGCTCTTCTTCATCAATGAAAACAGCAACAGAACTCAATCTATCCCTAGCTTCTTTAATTCTTTGAAAGAAATTATCTATGCTTTCAGAACCTTTCTTAATACTCATCAATTCATTTCTCAGACTCAAAACATGAGAGTGAGATACAGAAGCAAACCTCTTTTCAAGCACCTTCTAGACTCCCTTCGCAGATTTCTGACCCATAGTGATGGCTAGAACTGACGAAGATAGAGTGGAATAGATGAAGGTGAAAAGAGCTTGCTCTCTGCTTTTCCAATTGAAATACTCTGGGTTTGGTTCTCTAGTGAAATTTCCAGAACTATATTTCAAGAAAGGATCAGGAGCTACACACGAATCTTCAAGAAAACCAATCATGGCATATAAGCTTCAAGAATAACAACAATTTGATGTTTCCACACAATATAATTTGTGAAATCTAGCTTCATCGTCATCATACTCGACATACTTGACAAGAGTAGTAACGATGGATTCACCAAAGGACTTGTGGTAGTAGTGGTGGAAGGAGTTGTTGAAGAACTAGAGCTCGGAGCAAAAGCCATTAATGGGGGCTCTGATACCATGAAAAGCAAAGCAATGGAAGGAAGGAAGAAGAAAAGAAACAAAGAAAAACTGGAGAGAAGGATTTGATGAAAATGAAATTCTATTACCCTTCATTACTGTAATTCTGGTACAAGCCCCAATATATATAAACCATAACCACCTTCGCAGAGTGTGGAACAAACATAACCAACCCTAATTCAATCATACCAGACCCTGACACGTGTACACAGACTTATTAACTAACTCCACCCTTCTCACCTAATTTAAGCTCCCTGCAGTTTTACCTATTGTATCTCTACTACATGTCGTTTACCAGCAGCTTTATCATCATATGCCTTTACAATAGTCATATCGATAAAACTTCACGAATTACTTATAAAAGAAAAATAATTAAAAAGTGCTAACACGAATTCAACACCGAGAACAGATCAACAGATCAAAACCATATTAAATAAAGTTCAGAATTAATAAATAAATAAAAAAAAAAAAAACAACACTAAACAGACAAAAAATTTCCAATCCTCGTTTAACTTCCAAAAAAAAAAGAAGAGCCCAAATATAATTAAACTGAGCAACAGACTTATATCAAAGACAAAAACAAAAACTTATTAAAATGAAATTTACTCCGAAAATGTTTTAAATAAAAAAAATAGCATCCATAATTTAATCTTATATTAGTCATCAAGATTACTATATGTTTAAGCAACAATATAAAAAACAGATTAAGAAAAACCCACCTCTCATACCAAAGCCAACTGGCGGTCCAAAGTCCAAATCAAACAACGAAAATATTGAAAACACCAAAAACAAAGCAACAGTACTACTGTGATTGTGATTGTGAATTGAACCCAACTAAAAAAGCAATATAATATATATATATATATATATACCTGTAGGAAAATAAAGATCGCGGTTGAGATAATAAATGTAGAAGCACCAGAGGGAGGCAGAGAGGAAGTAGATCACAGTACCACCAATGCAGTTGCGAACCCACGACTGTATGAAGTGAGGTAGTGGGTCCCACAGTTTCATTGGCAAGAGACTCCCAAGCACAATGCGATTGTACAAGGTGGCCTCATCCATGAATAGTTGCAGATATGCACTACTACTTCCCTGGTGGTCTTCCATTCTTGGTGGTGGATGGATGGTCCAATGATTTTTCTGGTCTGGTTCCGGTGATAGTCACCGGAAATGTGGCCGGCGATTTGGAACAGACAGAGAAAGAGAGAGATATGTACGTCACAACAGTGCAGGACAATTGTATTTGCGGAGGATCCAATCCAATTGATGGTTTTTTGTAGATAGATTTTATTGGTACATGGGCACCATTGAGCTCAAATTGCCTTAATTAATAGCACATATATCATACTTTGGTCCCACGATTGGACATGGCTTATCTTTTGGGTCATTCCTTATGACATGATGTGATAAAATAAATATTTTGATATTGCTTTGACTTCAGCAAGATGCATTTTCCTTTTTTAATGCGAAAGCAAGATACATTTTTAAGTCACAGCAATCCATACTCTTCATTGAAAATTCTTTATTTTATGTCACCGACACACTTAACCACATTAGTATGAGGGTGGGGGAGAGAAGGGCCTTAGGTTTGGCAACATAGATACTTGGTGGGGACCTAGGCTTGTGACACCCCCACCTCTTAAAGCCTATTCCAAATTAATATCTTTTTCTTTCTTCTAATTTATTTAGGGTCTGTTTGGATGGAGGAGTGGAAAAGTGGGGGGATAGAAAATTGTGGGAGGATAGAAAAGTGGGAGGATGAAAAATATTTAGTTTTCCCTCTTATGTGTTTGGTTGGAGGGGTGGAAAGGTGGGAGGGTGGAAAACTCTTTTGTTTGGTTAGAGAGAAAAATGGAAGGATAGAAAATATAGTTTATATAAATTTACTATTATACCCTTGTTACATAATTGGTAAAAAATAGATTTATTTGTACTAATTAAATAATATAAAATTGACCAACAATTATATTTTTTAATGATAAGTGTTACACGTCCACAACATTTTTCGCAATACTTTTACAACAAAATTTATGTGGAAAGTTATTACTAGTTCTAATTTGAACCCACTACTGAAATTATTTTTTACTCACCAATATTAACTAATAACAATTTATTACTTAAAATTTGTTGTGAAAATATTATAGTAACATTTCACAAATAAGATCTTTTTTTCTTTATATTATTTCCCCTTTTATCCTTTTCATTTCATCCATTCGTTTTTTTCTTTTTTTCTTTTTTTCTTTTCTATGTTATCTCCTCCACACATGTTTGTCTCTATCCCCACCCCCCTTCTTTTTCTTTTTCTTTTTCTCTTTCCTTCACAAGTCTCAGCACATCATCTCTCTTTCTCTTTTCTTCTCCAGCTCGCTCTCTCTGTGTGTTTGACTGTTTTTTTTTTTTTTTTTTTTTCCCTACGCTATCTCCTCCACACACGTCCTATCTCTATCCCCACCCCCTTCTTTTTCTTCTTCTCCCTCATTCAAGTCTCAAGAACAGCAGTTGCCCAGCCGGAGCCGGAGCCGGAGATGGGTCAGATGGCTTCTGTCTAAACTATTTTGTTTTTTTTTTTTCTTTTATTGTTATGATTTGATTAATTTTAAAATTGTGTTTTTGAGTTTGTATTGTGATAATCTGATTATGCTTGATTATGCTTGAGTTTAGAGATGTTTGAGAGAAAGATTTTTGTGGTTTTAGCCGTTGTGTTTGTGTTTGTAGCCGTTGTGTTTGAGGGCATTTCTGGAAAAGTGTTGGGAGAGTAATTTTCTCTCCACAGTTTTCCTCCCGATTTGGGAGGAAAAAAATTGGTGGGCCCGGGAGGAAAATTTTCTCCCGGGTTTTCCATCCTCCCTGTTTTCCTCCGCTTCCCAAACAGTGGAAAATACTATTTTCCACACCATTTTCCATCCATTGTTTTCCATCCTCCCTATAATCCTTCCAACCAAACATAGTGTTAATGTTTGGTTGTTTTATTCTAACAAAATCATGAGTTCTAATCTGTTTTAAAATTTTAATTGGCATGTAAGAGAAAATTAAGCATAATAAATTAATAATAAGACTAATTTGTAAAAATGTGAGATTTTTCAAAAAATTACGAAAAGTGTAAGTCTAATTTTATATAAATTTTATCAAAAATAGTATAGCATCTTTAACATAAAATGAAAGATATTAATGCCACTATATTTTTATTTTTCTATTTAATAATTGTATCATTCCAAATGTTTGATTTATTTAGGGAAGAAAGAGTGCTAATTATAAAGAAGTGGACTACTTTTTTTCTTCTTTGTGTTTTTAAGTATATTTTGGAATAGGCCGATTAATCAATGTGCCTAAAAGAGTTACAAAAGCAAATGATGAAATCATAGAATTAAAGGAAATTAAGATGGTAAAAATAAAACGTGAAAAATATTGGGTTGGTGAAATAAGAGTGCTACAAATTAAATCCGACTTGATCGATTTTTGGCAGTTTCTTCTGGTGGTCAAGTGGAATTGAATTAGAAAGTTGAAACTAGAAGGTATTTCGAAACTAATGTCGAGTTGGTGAAATTGAATCCAAAAAACCCAACTCGACTGCTCTTTTTAGCCTTATCTTCTTTTGACATGTATCATGCCTCTTTTTCTTTTTCTTTTTTCTTTTTCTTTTTTATTTACCCCACATTAACACCTCTCTCTGCCTCTCTAATTCTCACAATCATAATGTTGACATCGTTGATGTTAAAATTGTTGTGTGATTATGCGTGATGATTGAATGACATTGAGAAAGCCGTTGATATCTACATATTGATATTAAACACTAGTGTAACAACGAACCCAATGTAAGGTTTATATACTAGAACATATTTGAATAACCCTAAACTAACCATAGATTGACCTAAGATTAATATGCTTATTCTACAAGTATATAAGCTTACAATTGATTTGGATCACTTCGGCCTTAATATGTCTAACAGTTGATTTGGAGTCTGAGTCTCGGTAGATCAAATGGTCACCATATAGGAATGGCCATGGACTAGGTTTGGGGTGGGTATACTAAAACCCGACCCAAAAATTTTATCATCCTCCAAGTAGCGACATCATTACAAGTTGGTTTCTTTGAAGTGTGATTTCTCATCAAATTTGTCACAAGCATTGATTTTTGGTTGTCAAATTTTACCAAAGTATGTTTGTTTGCACAATTTTTATGCTATCGCTGCTTATTTTCTACCAACTTTTGCTGAATCCGACTGAGTTTTTGTGCTTGAATCGAAGTAGGTGGTGGTTTGTTCGTCACTTGTCGGCATTCATTATCATTCTCAAAATATAACCCAGAATGTAAATTAAATTGGTAACGTTTATTACTAAGAGAGTTGTAAAAGATTCGTTTATCAAAAAAGAGAGTTGTTAAAGATACTTCAAATCTATATTTCGCTGGGTTTCTCAAAAGAAAGAAAAAATTCTATTTTTTTTACTGGGAAGAGGAGATGCCAAGTGCCAACTACAAAAAAAATCTAGTACCATAACATATTAAACAACTTTTATTTTTTGGTCACAAATATAACGTGAAAGAGTTTTTTTTTTGTTCTTTTTTTTGTGAAAAATACAGTAAACTTTTATTGAACCAGAGAAATACAGTCTGTGGGGCCTAAGAATCTGGCAACCCCAACCCACTTTATATTAAGCCTAAGGCCCACGCCGAAGATGAAGAAATGTCCGAGGATGAACGTAGAAAGCCCAAGTTGCCAAGAAACATCGCCGAGGACGACCCTGTCCTCGGCCAGCTGAGATCATAGGAGGAGGAAGCAACAGGCCATCAAAAGTAACCTCCCAGAGCATCCCAAGAGAAAGAACAAGCACAATGTGTCAGCCATGGAAGCATGGTGGAGGAGCAATTCCAGGATAAACTGTCACCTCCACATTAAATGCCCCCAACTAACGTTCTGGCCGCATTAATGAGGAAATGACCCCTGAACAGTGCAGCATTGGTTGCTGCAACCCACAGAAAGAATGGAAAGGCGGCTGATGGGACAAGCACTCAAGTAGTGACCTGCTTAGTCAACAAATGTAGGGCTAAGATCAACCGAAATGGGGTATATAATGTAAGAAATCCTTCTGGAAAGGGGGATAGCAAGAAGTAGAAAATACAATAGCAATTTGTAGAACTCTCTCAACCTTTGTAGTCAAGCACTAAAGAAATAATAAGAGTTACACACTCCTCAAGAGAGTGTCGAGGAGCCGAATTTCATACTTTAGCCTATGTTCCGGTCATTCCATCCACTCACTACCACGTTTAATTGTTGCAATCCTCACTAAGGCCTAGTTCTTAAACTCATTCTCTACAAATTCATTGTATTGGGCTAGTTGGGTCTGAGTCCACTCATCCAATAGTAGAAGTGCTCAGATCCAGTCCCTACAATTGGCGCCGTCTGTGGGGAGAACTTGTGTGTTAGTAGGGGCAACAATCCAGCATGGTAGGATCAGGCCCTCATTAAGCGAGCTCCCATCAACCTGAACTGGCTAGATCCCACCAACAGGGTAACTTCACCGACCCTAAGCGTGATCGAAACAAAGAGAATGGAAGGTTTCGAGAGGGAAGTGTACACACCACTCAAACCAGCGGAAGCCACTCTCGTGGGGGCAGTCATATGTTTCGGAGACAAAATGACAACCAAGCCATGCAATCAGAAGAGGTTAAGAGTCATGTATCCCAGAGACAGGATGATAAGCTGGCCATGCAGCGGGAGATAGACGACTTAAAGAGAAAGCTGCACCATGCACAATGAAGGCGATCTCGATCTAGCCCTGACCTTCCCTCTGACAATGAAAGTGACGATGACTATAGGTAAAGATCGAGAACTCCTCCAAGCGAGACCTTCTCCCACGAAGAAGAGCACTACCGGAGGCGTGAACATAAAAGCCCATCTCCTAGGGGCTTGGGATACGATGCCATGAGTAGAGCACTGGATCAACTCTCCAAGTGGCCTTTCACACGCCATATAGAAGGGGCTGCACTTCCTCAACGATTCCAGCAACCAACCTTCACCATCTATAACGGCAAAACGGACCCCGTGGAGCATGTGAGCCAGTTTAACCAAAGGATGGCTGTCCATTCTAAAAACGAGGCGCTGATGTGCAAGGTTTTCCCATCTAGCTTGGGACCAGTGGCGATGAGGTGGTTCAACGGCTTAAAGACGAACTCCATAGATTCGTATAGGCAGCTAACCCAAGCCTTTAGCTCTCATTTTGTCACAAACAGCAGAGCTCCTCGGCCCGTGAGTGCATTACTGTCTTTATCCATGCACGATGGAGAAATTCTAAAGGCCTACTCAGACAGATATTGGGAGATGTATAATGAAATGGACGGCAATTTTGATGATGTCACCATTAGCACCTTCAAAAATGGTCTCCCAACCGGGCACGGCTTGAGGAAGTCTCTGACTGGCAAGCCTGCCACCAGTATGTGCCAACTGATGGATCAGATCAATAAGTACAAACGAGTAGAGGAAGACCAGCTGCAGGACAAAGGAAAAGAAAAGGCTATCCCTTAGGAGAGGAGGGATTTCAGGTCGGACCGATATAACAGCAGCCGCCCAAGGAGAGATTTCGTAGGGCAACCCAGAGCAACCAACACGCAGATCGTCGGCACTGTGTTCCGAGAACCAATACATCGAGTGTTGGAGAAAATTAGGAACGAGTCATACTTTAAATGGCCGAATAAGATAGTTGGAGAGTCCACGAGTCGCAACCAAAACTTTTATTGCCAATACCACCAAGACCACGGGCATACCACGGAGAGCTGCAGGAACCTTCGAAACTATCTGGACCAGCTAGTCCGAGAAGGAAAGCTGAGGCACCTTCTGCATCATTCCAGTGGTCATCAAGGCCAGACCCATTAGGAGCCCCAGAGAGATAATGCCCTAAGGCCACCCGCAGGGAAGATCAATGTGATCCTGGCCGCTCCGGGAAGAACAGGCACGCGCCCTTCACGAGTGCTATATGTGGCTCAGCTGCCCACCAAGGAGTCCCAGCCAGAGCCGAAGAGGCCTAAAAGGAATTTTCACCTAATCTTGATTTTTTCAAGTGAAGACAAGATTGGAACCACCCAGCCCCATTACAATGCGCTAGTGATCACTCTCAAAATCGGGGATTACGATGTAAAAAGAGTGATGGTGGATGATGGCAGTGCGGCCGAGGTCATGTACCCGGACCTCTACAAGGGGCTGAGGTTGAAACTGGAAGACTTAATGCCCTACAGCTCTCCCTTGATGAGCTTCGACGGGAAGCTTGTTATTCCAAAGGGTATGATTAGGCTACCCATCCAAACTGGCCCAGAGATAGTGGAGGTGAACTTTATCATGGTGGACACCTACTCTCCATATACAGCCATTGTCGGCAGGCCCTGGCTCCATATCTTGGGGGCTATTGCCTCCTCATTACATTAGAAGGTGAAATTCCCGTCAAGAGACCAGGTTCTCGAAATTCGTGGTTGCCAATCCACAGCAAGGCAATATATGGTGGCTGCCATTTCACATCGGCTCGACGCGGAGTCCTCGGCCACTGCTGAAAAGAACTTATAGCAATCAAAGGCCCCGGTGTCGTCTCCTGATGCGGCGGCCGAAGAGGCAAAATGCGAAGATCTAAAGAAGGTGGTCATTGGTGGTGACCCAGAGAAGTTCTTTCAGGTCAGAGCCCAGCTGCCTCTTCAGGAGAATGAGGAGTTGATTGAGTTTCTCAAAAGAAATATTGACATATTCACATGGGATGCTTGTGATGCTCCAGGGATTGATCTAGCCTTCATTTGTCACCATCTCAATGTCAACCCATCCGTCATCCCCAAGAAGCAACCACCCCGGCGCCCATCAAGAGAGCACGCTGATGCGATTAGGGACGAAGTGAAGAAGCTTAAGCATGCAGGGGCTATCAAAGAGGTTTTTTACCCCGAATGGTCAAGAAGAAAAGTGAAAAATGGCGGGTTTGCGTAGACTTCACAGACCTGAATAAGGCATGCCCAAAAGACCCGTTCCCCATGCCTCGGATAGACCAGCTGGTGGACGCAACTGTAAGCCATCCTCGGATGAGCTTCTTAGATGCCTTTCAAGGCTACCATCAAATACCACTAGCCTTGGAGGATCAGGAGAAAACAATCTTCGTGACACCTAGTGGGAACTACCATTAGAAAGTAATGTCGTTCGGTCTGAAGAACGCGGGGTCCACTTATCAAAGGACGATGACGAGGATGTTCGAGCCGCTGTTGGGCAAGTGCATTGAAATCTATGTTGATGATATGGTGGTGAAGAGTAAAGTGGAGGCCGAGCATTTAGGAGACCTCGGCAGCGCCTTCGATGTCTTAAGAAAGCACAAGCTGCGCCTAAATGTTTCCAAATGCTCATTTGGTATAGGATCGGGCAAGTTTTTAGGCTACATGGTTACTCATAGGGGAATTGAGGTTAACCCTAACCAAATTAAGGCTATTAATGATTTAAAGCCACCGCAAAACCCCAAGGAGGTCCAAAAGCTCACTGGAATGATCGCAGCTTTGAATCGATTCATTTCCAGGTCGGCGGATAAATGCAGACCCTTCTATCTCTTGATCAACAAGTGGAAAGAATTTGAGTGGTCCGAGGACTGTATTGTGGCCTTCCAGCAACTCAAGGAGTACCTATCCCGGCCACCTATCCTATCCAGTCCTGAGGCCGATGAAGTCTTATACGCATATATAGCTGTGGCCCCTCATGCTGTGAGCTTAGCGCTAGTACGGGACGACAACGGCCTTCAAAAGCCAGTCTACTACGTGAGCAAGTCACTACATGAAGCTGAGGTCAGATATTTACCCTTCGAGAAAGCCATACTCACTGTGGTCCATGCTACGCGAAAGCTCCCCCATTATTTTCAAGCCCACACAATGATTGTTCTAACCCAATTACCCTTGAAGTCTGTACTTCGAACTGCTGATTACACTGGAAGGATTGCCATATGGAGCACGATCCTGGGGGCTTTCGACATTAAGTATATGCCTCGGACCTCTATAAAGGGCCAGGTTCTGGCTGACTTGGTGGCCGAGTTTGCTGAACCATCAGCAGAGGCAGTAGCAGAGAAGCGAAACATGGATGGAAAATCGGTTGGGGTAGTCTCCATGTCAGAACCCCCATGTTGGAAGGTGTACGTCGATGAAGCAGCAAATCAAAGGGGGTCTGGAGTGGGGCTAGTCCTAATATCCCCTGAGGAGGCTATCATAGAGAAATCCCTGAGACTTGGGTTCTCGGCCATGAATAACGAGGCCGAGTATGAGGCCTTGTTACAAGGGATGGCCATGGTGCAGAAAATGGAAGGAAAAGCAGTAGAGATGTTCTCGGACTCGAGATTAGTAGTGGGCCAGGTGAAGGGAGAGTTGGAAGCCAGAGATGCGAGGATGCAAGAGTACCTAAGCCAGGTCAAACGCTTGCAGTCAGACTTCGATCTTTTCAGCTTGTCGCACATCTCCGAAGCGAAAACACCCATGCGGATTCATTGGCTACGCTTGCTACCTCCTCGGCAGGGGGTCTGCCTCGGGTTATTCTTGTTGAGCATCTGGGTAGAGCAAATGAGGTTGCAAAAGGCATGATTCGTATCCATCAAATTAGAACGGGTCCTAACTGGATGGACCCCATAGTGAGATTCCTCAAAGAAGACATTCTACCCGAGGAGAAGTCAGAGGCTGAGAAGGTACGAAGAAATGCTCCTCAGTTTTGGTTGTCTGAGGACCACAAATTGTATAAGTGTTCTTACTCTGGGCCTTATTTGCTGTGTATACACCCTGAAGCATCAGAGTTACTGCTTGAAGAGCTGCACGAAGGACTCTGTGGGAGCCACACAGGAGGAAGGTCTCTGTCGCACTAAGCCCTTACCTAGGGATATTGGTGGCCTGAGATGCAGAAGGAAGCCCAAGAATATGTTAAGAAATGTGACTAGTGCTAAAGGTTCGCCCCTAACATTCATCAACTAGGAAGGGTCCTCAACCTTTTGTCCAGCCCATGGTCGTTCGCCTAGTGGGGCATGGATATTGTTGGCCCTTTCCCTAAGGCGCCAGGAAATAAAAGATATCTGCTAGTCGGCACAGATTACTTCACCAAATGGGTCGAAGCTAAGCCATTGGCCAACATCAGAGATGTGGACACTAAGAAATTCATTTGGAGAAACATTGTTACACGGTTCGGGGTCCCCCATACCCTCATTTCAGACAATGGACTCCAATTCGACAGCAAGGCCTTTAGAAGACACTGTTGCGAACTGGGGATCACAAACAGGTACTCAACTCCAGCTTATCCTCAGGGAAATGGACAGGCAGAGGCTGTCAACAAAGTCATAGTCAATGGGCTTAATAAGAGACTAAACGACGCCAAGGGAAGATGGGTAGAAGAGCTACCACACGTTTTGTGGACTTACCGAACTACGTCGCGGCGGTCAACAGGGGAGACACCTTTTGCCATGATCTATGGTGCCGAGGCTGTTATCCCTCTAGAGACAAACTTCCCAACGCTGAGGACGAGCTCCTTCACTCCAAGCAGTAATGATGAACTACTAAGGAAGAGCCTAGACATGATCGATGAGCGAAAAGAAAAGGCAATGATCCAGTTGGCCTATTACCACCAGAAGCTCAAGCAGGGGTATGATTCCAATATAAAGTTGAGACCCCTAGCCCCAGGGGACTTAGTGTTGAGGAAAGTTATGGGTGCGGCCAAGAACCCATCTTGGGGAAAGCTGGGGCCCAATTGGGAAGGACCATACCGAATTACTTCAGTAGCAGGGATAGGTGCATACTACTTGGAAGACTTAGACGAAAAAGTCGTACCGCGTCCATGGAATGTAAATAACCTGAGAATGTATTATTATTAATAAAAGCACTTTCTCTAATTTGAATTTTAAAGTCTATTATGATTAAGGGTCTTGTATTTTTGGCAACCATCTAAGTGTTAGACAAAACCAAGGTCTTACATGGTCCACGGACTAAAGCATATGGGAAAACTAGTTACTTCAAGAAAATCTAGATACTAGACAGAACCAAGGTCTTGCATGGTACACAGACTCAAACCTATGGGAAAACTAGTTACTTCAAGAAAAATCTAAGTACTAGACAGAACCAAGGCCTTGCATAGTCCTCAGACTCAAACCTATGAGGAAACTAACTACTTTCAAGAAAAATCTAAGTACTAGACAGAACCAAGGCCTTGCATGGTCCTCGGACTCAAGCCTATAGGGAAACTAACTACATTTCAAAAAAAAAGGGGGGGGGGGTTTGGCTCCTCGGACCCCCTCCCCTGTCCTCGTTCGATAAGAATGTAAACCAACACAAGCCCATGAGCATCACTTAAAGCAGTTTAAGTTATGACAACCAAATTCATGAGGTATAGGATTCATATTACAAGGTTATTGCCTTTTATAGTCTATTCAGCAAAAGCAAGTCATAGTATTAAGGTGGCTCAATTATTAATCAGAGTCTAAGTGGAAATTATCATTATGGACTTTACCTTTTTTGGCTGCTATTTCAAAATGGAAAGCAAGTCACACTATTGAGATTGTTTAGCTAATAATCAAAGCGCAGGTTATACAAGTAGCAGAACCCACCATAATAACAATAAACACATAATGTAAAAAAAAAAAAAAAAAAAAAAAAGAAGAAAACATAAGGCAAAAATACAACTAGAGCTAGCCAAGGAGGCCTATTTCTTCAGCTTTATTTTGATCCCTTCCTTGGGGAGCTGAGCAGAAAGGGTCTCAGGATCTTTGGAGTCCTCAGTTGGGGGAACCACTTGCAGAGGATCAACCAGAAGAGGTGCCTCCTCGGCATCAGGGGCTTGGGCACCAGATGAGGACTTTGTGGCATCCTGGGGTGCCTCCTCATTTGGACCCTTGTCTATTTCGGTCACCCCAGCAAGCTCAGCTTCCTTGGCAGGCTCATCAGAAGTAGTAATGGCTAGAGCAGCTTCGTTTGGAGCAGTACCAACTTCCTCAGGGGCCACCTCAACCTCGGAGCTAGAGGGAGCAGCCTCACGGATGGCAGAAGGTAGTATACATGCTCTACCTTCCACAGGTTAGATGTAGCCTCAACTCCAGCTTGTTTGAAGGCCTCATTCCAAGTCTGGGAACAGTAGAGCCTGCATACCTCAGGCACTTGAGACTTGAGAAGGGCCTGGGTCTCAGCCACTCCCAAGTCATAAGCTGCATCCTCGGCCTTCTCCTTAGAGGCCTCGGCCTCTGTCCTGGCGAATTCAGCCTCCTCCTTAGCCCTCAAGGCCTCATCCCTGGCCCACTCTGCAACGTTCTTGGCCCCCTCCGCCTCGGCCATCTTCTTCTTCAGCTCAACGATCTGCTCCTTAGCGATCTTCAGCTGATCCTCAGCCTTAAGCAGGCGCCTCGTCTGGTCTTGGGCCTGCTTTTGAGCGCTAGCAAGGCCTGACTCAGCGCTGTCTCGGGCCCTTGTCATCTCCTTCAGCTCCTCCCTTGCTTTTGAGAGATCAGCCTCGGAGGTTTTAAGAGTCCGAGCAGCGTCCAGACGCCTGTCGCGCTCGAGGTCAAAGGCCCTGCTCTGGTTGTTGGCCACCTCTTCCAACCTAAAAGTGGCCTGGACAGCCTGCCAATTGAAACAAGCACATAGTAAGTTGGGAACTAAAGAGCAAAATTCAACGAAGTCTCAAGTGCTGGATGTCTTACCATGCCCAAGTACCTCTTCAGGTTGAGGAAGACCTCCTGCCTCCTCAAGTTCTCCAATTCGGCCATGTCAGCGGGGAGTAGCAGAGACCTCTCCAACGCATCGGCCACGAATGTGCCTTCACCCCCTCTGAAGTCCCTAAGGGAAGCATTGTCCATCAAAGGCTCCCCGTGGAGCATTGGGGTGGGGAGCCAGGCCTAGGGCTTGGCTTGTAGGGCCACTTCCTTTCTTTGGCCCTAGTGCCCAGTTTTTTGTTGCTTGGAGGGCCGCCGAGCTTCGTCCTCCTCCTGGGAGGATCGAGATTTGTCTGCTCCCATGGGCCGTTTGCCTTTGTCCTTCTTATTTTTGGGATCAGTGGGCTCGGACCCTTGGGGCAGACTTGGCTGAGGTGGAGGAGGTGGAAGCCTGGACTAGGTGGAAGATGACCTAGTCTGGACAAGCAGAGACTTGGGTGGTGGAGGAGGAGGCTTGGATTGGGACTTCCTCGGCGCGTCCTTCCCCGGCTGACCCTCAATCAGCTTAAGCAAGCTGGTCTAGGGTTGTCTCTTGGAACCCATCTTGGCTTGAAGAGAAGTCCTTGCAGATGAGAGGTCCTCGGACGGATGGGCTTGGCCAAATGTGCCAAATTCGTCCTCGGACGGACCCAGATCAGCAACTTCTTCTTCTTTTTCTAGTCTTCCACCCTCGGCCTCTGCAGTGTGAGGGGATGAAGAAGGGCCCGCCAACGAAATACCTACTGGAACGGGAGACCCTTCAGGAAGTAGGAACCCTTGTTCTGCTACAGTGATCCTATGAAGCCTAAGATCCTTGGCTCTGATCACGTATTTCAGAGCCAAGAACAACTTCTGGATCGGATTGTACCCGAGGATCTTGTGAACAGCTCTAACTTGGTTGTCAGCTTCGTTCACAAAGACCTCCGTCCTAAGTACGGTTTCCAAGTCTTCCTTGTTAACCAAATGGAAGTGCCGTTCAAAAGCGTGTGGATCTGTTAAAAAGAAAGCATATTCGTATTAGCAACCAAACGATGCAAACTGCGATAACATAAAGGATCAAACCCTCTCCTACTTTAAATACCCCACCTGGTGTCCCTTCTTCTGTTGGACAGTGAAGGCCGTCGTGCCATTTCCTGGACACAATGAGAAAGTCCTTATTCAACCCCTTGCTAAACTCGGGGAGACACTGAATGAGCCTAACCTTATCATCCCTTGTCTTCATATAGTAGGATTTACCCTTTAGGTGTTGGAGGTTGTAGCACCAATTTACATCATGGTGGGTTAACCTCAACTCCATCTTCTCGTTCAAGGCGTCCACACAACCCAGGATCCTGAACACGTTGGTGGCGCACTGGATCCTGAACACGTTGCCTTGGACAGGTGAAAAGACTCTGGCACTGACGGATGACAAGACTTGACAAGCCATTACGACGACCCGAGAATGTCAAAATCCTCCTCTCCGTTCGAGGAGCCGGACATCAGGATTTTGAGGGGCTATTGTGGGGCCTAAGAATCTGGCAACCCCAGCCTACTTTATATTAAGCCTAAGGCCCACGCCGAGGATGAAGAAACGTCCGAGGATGAACGTAGAAAGCCCAAGTTGCCAAGAAACATCGCCGAGGACGACCCTGTCCTCGGCTAGCCGAGATCATAGGAGGAAGAAGCAACAGGCCACCAAAGGCAGCCTCCCAGAGCATCCCAAGAGAAAGAACAAGTACAATGTGTCAGCCATGAAAACATGGTGGAGGAGCAATGCCAAGATGAACTGTCACCTCCACATTAAATGCCCACAACTAACGTTCTGGCTGCATTAATGAGGAAATGACCCCTGAACAGTGCAGCCTTGGTTGCTGCAACCCACAAAAAGAATGGGAAGGCGGCTGATGGGACAGGCACTCAAGTAGTGACCTGCTTGTTCAACAAATGCAGGGCTAAGATCAACTGAAATGGGGTATATAATGTAAGAAATTCTTCTGAAAAGGGGGATGGACGATTAGAGGCAGAAAATACAATAGCAATTTGTATAACCCTCTGAACCTTTGTAGTAAAGTACAGAAGAAATAGTATGAATTACACGTCCCTCAGGAGAGTGCCGAGGAGCATAATTTCATGCTTTAGTCTAAGTTCTTGTCATTCCACCCACTCACTACCGTGCTTAGTTGTTGCAATCCTCACTAAGGCTTAGTTCTTAAACCTATTATCTACAAATTCATTGTATTGGGCTAGTTGGGTTTGAGTCCACTCATCTAACAGTAAAAGTGCTCAAACCTAGTCCCTATACAGTCTATATCTTGTAAAAGAGATGGTACAATGAAACGAGAATTCTTTTCTAACCAAACTGGAAAATCATCTATATTTTGAGCATATTTTGCTAATTAGTGAGCCGGCTTGTTTCCTTGCCGACATTGGAGAATTCAACCTGTCAAAACTCCCGAGTAGCTATAAAAGAGCTGTACACAATGCCAGCCACGGAAGAGGGAGGAGGACAAATATCACGTGATAAAGTTTAATGGGTAAGTGCCCGTTTGTTTGGGCGTTTTGAAGCCAATATGCGCGTTTGCAAAATGCGCGTTCCTTATTTGCGTTTGGTTCAGCCCAAAACGCAACTTTTTGAAAAAAGCTGCGTTTTGGGCCAAGGCAAAAATTGATCTGAAAACGCGCATGAAAAATGCAGCTGAGGAGGTCCATAATCAAAAGGAAATGCGCGTTTCTACCCGTTGCCTCTTTCAGATTACGAAATTACCCTGCGGAGGTCCATCTCTTCTCTGCTCTGCCCTCTCCGTGAACCTTCTTCCTCTTCTTCTTCTTTCTTTCGTCTTCTTTAACGCGCACAAAATCAACAAAATCAAACCAAACCCAACTCAAAATCAACCCAAAACAAAATCAAAATCAAACCCAAACCCAAAATCAAAATCAAACAGAAAATCAACTCAAAATTAAACTATTAACTGAAAATCCATAACCCAAACCCAAAATCAAAATCAAATACAAACCCAATGTTTCAATCATCTTCATCTTCATCATCATCATCTTCTCTCTTCCTCTCGGCTTTCGAATTGTCAAAAAAAAAAAAAAAAAGAGCTCAGCGGACCAGAACGTTCTGGAGGAAGTGAAAGGTTTCAATCATCTTCATCTTCATCATCATCATCTTCTGCTCTATTCCTCTCGGCTTTCGAATTGTCAAAAAAAAAAAAAAAAAAAAAAAAAAAACAAGAGCTCAACTGACCGGAACGTTGTGGAGGAAGTGAAAGGGAAAAAGGGAAAGAATGAAGACAAAATGAGAAGTGGAATGTTCTGGAGTGGTAGGGAAAAAGGGATAAGAAGGAAAAAAAAAAAAGAAGAAGAGAAGGGTACGTGTGTGGAGGAGAAAAAAAGAGGGAAAAAACTGAAAAAAAATAAAGAAAGAAAGAAGGAAATGTTACCGTGATATTTTCACAATAAATTTTAAGAGGTAGGTTATTATTAGTTAATATTGGTGAGAAAAAAATAATTTTTTTAGAAAGAGAAAAAAATTATTTTAATAGTACTTTAAAATTAAAATCAGTATCAATTTTTATCACAATATTTTCACAATACTTTCACAATAAATCTTAAAGGGTAGGTTATTATTAGCTAATATTGGTGAGAAAAAAAAATTAGAAAGAGAAAAATTGATTTAAGTATAAGAAGTAGTTGATTTAAGTATGAAATAAACTCACATAAAAAAAAAAAAAAGTATGAAATAAACTCCCTTATATATACATTGTCTTTTTTGGTAATTTATTCTTCAAATTGCCACTTTTATAAGTGCTAGCCAAACACTCAGCTTTTTCAAAAAGCACTTTTTAACAGTTTTTACCAAACACTTAGCTTTTTGAAAATGCACTTTTTGAAAACTCCACTTTTTCATTATGCACTTTTACAAAAAGCTGAACCAAACTCACCCTCAATAAAAAAATAATATAAACGTGTGAGTGATAGGAGCCAACTATTCAGAATCGTAGCAAAAAGTGGTGGAATAATAACCGCTATGCAAAATTGGCAGTAAAAGACAAGGAAGAACTCAGTGGGACCCAGCTCCCAGACAGAGAAGGTGTAGAAGGGACATTCAAGTGTTGTAATGTAAAGGGAAACTTCCAAAGCAAAGTGTAACCTGATTCATCATTCATGCATCTAGTCCTCTCCTCCTGCACCAGAAGTCGGCATGTGAGACTACCATCATGAATCATGATGTAAACTATTATTTTCACCAAAATTTATAACATCATAAAAACCTCTTTTTAGTTTTTAAAAATATATGAAAACAATATATATATATACATACTTTTTTTTTTTTTTTTGATGAGAAAATACAATATAAACCAGCAACAGGAAAAGAGCAACAAAGAGAACAGAACAGCAGCAGGGAAGACAAACAGCAATAGCTACGAACAACCTTCCCTCATGATAATATGCTCCACAAAGCTTGGACACACACCTTTCCAAACTTGTGTAACACCTGAGTCTCTAGCAGCTCTTGCAAGCTCATGGGCTGCTCTATTGCCACTCCTAATTAAGTGCTGAAAAGAGCACCAAGAAAAAGAAGAAGAGATGTCTTTTATGTTCTGCACAATGTGACCCAACTCACCTCCAAAAACATCATCATTAATAGCTTGTATAATTGAGAGTGCATCAGATTCAACAATGACATGAGAGATCCCTAACTCCAAGGCAAGCAACACACCATCCTGCAGTGCCAAAGCTTCTGTGATCTCGGCAGAGTATGATGATGGCAGTAATTTGCTTAAAGCTGCGATAAGGCAACCCCGACAGTCTCGAATAGCCACACCAGTACAGGAAGGGCTGCCATCTGAAGCAGCGCCATCAGTATTAATTTTGAAAAAACCGGAGGGAGGGGCTTGCCAAGCCGTTAGAGCAGGGGCTGAAGAGAGGGCAGGGAGAGAGCAAGCATCTTTATACTCGCTTAAAAGTCTGTTTGCCATATCCCAGACTTGACTTGGAGGGGAACCCGAATCCTCATGTATAGCTTGGTTGCGGTTCCACCAAATGGACCAAGCCACAGCAAAGAATAGCTCCAAATCATGAGGGGATCCTTTTACAAGAAACTCCAAGGCAACATCCACAAAGTCCCTAGGTGGGGAAGTTACTTTAACCGGGCAATTATGCCACTTTGCCCAAGTTAGCTTGGCGTGATCACATAAAAGAAGAGCATGGGCAGTGGATTCCAAGGCCTTATCACAAATAGGACAAAAGCTTGAACAGTGAATACCTCTATGGTTTAAGTTGAGCATGGTTGGAAGGCCATTTACACAAGACCTCCAAGCAAAGATTTTGAGCTTTTGAGGGATTTTTTGATGCCAAATCCGCTTCCACAGGCAAATTCTAGAATCAGGTGAAGAGCATTCTCCCTCCTCATTTGAATCCACTAGGCTTGAGGCAATGTGATATGCACTTTTGACTGTAAAAACCCCCCTTTTATTGCCAATCCAGATAAGGCAGTCTTCAGGGAGATTATAATTGAGAGGGATTTTTAAAATTGTGCTAGCTTCAAAAGGAAGGAAGATGGACCTGACCGCTTCTGCTTTCCACCACCTAGTATCATTGTCAATAAGGGAGGAAACCATTGGATAGTCACCAAAATCAGATTGGGGAGAGATCACCTTGAAAGAAGATGGCGTTGGCAACCATTTGTCATCCCAAATATGAATTCTTCGACCATTACCAACCCTCCATTTTGTTCCCTTTTTTATGACACCAAGGCTATTATGAATGCTCCGCCAAACATACGAGGGGCTGCCACCTTTTTTAGAGTTTAGAAAATCATCATAAGGAAAGTACTTAGCTTTAAAAACCCTAGCCATCAAAGAGTTTGGGTTGGAAATGATTCTCCAACCTTGCTTGGCCAACATGGCAAGGTTGAAAGCTTGGATGTTTCTGAAACCCATCCCTCCATGAAACTTTGATTTACACATCTTCTTCCAGCTAACCCAAGCAATTTTGTTCTCATCGCCTCTTTGCCCCCACCAAAAGTTCCTCATCATATTTTCTAAATCTTTGCACAAAGTTTTAGGGAGTTGGAAGCAGCTCATTGTATACGTGGGTACTGCTTGGGCAACTGCCTTGATAAGAATCTCCCTCCCACCTATTGAGAGAAGCTTCCCCTTCCAGCCAGCAAGTTTTTTTGCCACTCGATCCTTTAGATCTGCAAACACTTGAGCCTTGGATTTTCCAATGATAGTAGGCAGCCCCAGGTATTTGTTATGCCTGGAAACTTCCATTGGACCAAGGATGTTCAAAATACTTTCCTTTCTCTCAATAGGAGTGTTTGGGCTGAAAAAAACAGAGGACTTGTCGGTGTTAATTTTTTGCCCCGAAGCTGCTTCATAACTATTAAGGATGTCAACAAGCTTCTGACACTCTTGTTCATTCGCTTTGCAAAAAAAGAGACTGTCGTCAGCGAAGAAGAGATGAGTGATTTTTGGGCATCCCCTGCCAATGGACATTCCACTAATCTGATTATCACGAGCAGCTTTATGAATAAGTGCGGAAAAGCCTTCAGCACAAAGGAGAAAAAGGTAAGGGGAAAGGGGGTCCCCTTGCCTAATGCCTCTAGAGGGAATGACGTTTCCACAAGCCTCACCATTAATGATAACTGAATAAGACACAGAAGAGATGCATAGCATTATAAGGTCCACCCATTTTTTAGAAAAACCCATTTTCTCCATAACTTCTTTGATAAAATTCCATTCAACTCTATCAAAAGCCTTACTCATATCTAATTTGATTGACATGTAATTATCCTTCCCATCAATTTTGTGATTCAAATAATGCATGAATTCAAAGGCTACTAAGACATTATCCGAAATAAGACGATCCGGAATGAATGCACTTTGATTTTCAGTGATAATATTTGGGAGGATTGGTCTGAGTCTATTAGCAAGAACTTTTGATACAAGCTTATAAGTGGTGTTACAGAGGCTGATTGGGCGAAAATCTGCCATTTTGGAGGGCTGGTTGGTCTTTGGGATGAGAGCAATATTGGTTTTATTTATTTCAGCTAAGGGCATATTTGAGTTCAAAACATTTAAAACCATATTTGTGATGCTTTGCCCTACAATATCCCAATATTTATGAAAAAAGATTGCAGACATACCATCGGGCCCTGGCGCTTTGGTTGGGTGTAGTTGCTGAAGCGCTTTAATGACTTCATCTCTTGTAAAGACCTTTGTAAGCTCAGCATTCATGTCCTCAGTGACACATCTAGGCAATGCATCAACAACCCCACTAATTCCACTTGGAGAGGATGTGGAATAAATCTTTTCAAAGTAAGATACTGCAGCAGCAACAATGGTTTCCTTACTCTCACACCAAATGCCATCATCATTCCAAATCCCCAAAATGGAGTTCTTTTTCCTTCTTTCAGAAGCACGGGCATGAAAAAACTTAGTATTTCGATCTCCCTCCCTATACCAATGAACCTTGCTGCGCTGTCTCCAAATGGTCTCTTCACTGTCTAAGAGATCATTAATTTCCCTTCTGAGCTGGTTAATTTCAGCCCCCCCAGTGCCACTATCTTCTATGGTGAGAGAATTGAGAGCCCTTTTTTTCTCATGAATTTTCTTTTGAATATTGCCCACCACATTCTGGTTCCAATTAGTTAAAGCAGCTTCACATTTTTGGAGATTGGATGCAACCCCCTCAGGGGTAGCAGCAAAGGTGCCAGAATTCCAAGCTTCTCGAATAACTTCTCTGCAATCATCCCTCTTAACCCACATAGCTTCAAAATGAAAACGACGCTTCCGATTACAAACTGGGAAGGGAGAGCTGGTGGTAAGGAGAATGCAGTGATCAGAGGTTGAATCAACTAGATGATGCACTCTCATATCCTTAAAGTACTCGAGCCACTCCGAGGTAGCCAGGGCTCTGTCCAATCGAAGCAAAATTCTATTACACCCCTCTTGCATATTACACCATGTATAATCAGGGCCACAATACCCTAAGTCCTTGAAGCCACACAAATTCACAACCTGGCGGAAGCTATCCATTTGGCTTTGAGGGCGAGGGGCACCCCCTGTTTTTTCATTCATAAATAGAATCTCATTAAAATCACCACAACAGAACCAGGGAATATTAGATTGACTATTAAGAAGAGAGAGGAGCTTCCATGATTCATCCCTGAGATGGGTCTCCGGATGCCCATAAAACCCAGTAAACCTCCACAAAAAACCATTGCTTGACTCAGTAATTACCGCATCAATATGATGATCTGAATAACTTTTAATTTCTAAATTAGTGTCCCTGGACCAGAGCAAGGCAAGACCACCTCTACGACCCCTACTAGGAACAATTAATCCATTTGAAAAACCCAATCTATATTTTACTATCTCCATACGTCTACTCTTTATCTTTGTTTCAGAAAGGAAAACTAATTTGGGATTAAAGCGCCGCACATAGTCACGGAGCGCAAAAACTGTCCGGGAGTTCCCAATTCCCCGGCAGTTCCAACAGAGGGAATTCATTGCTCCTAGGGATGTGACCTTAGTAATTTTTCCATACCTTACTCCATACAAAGCATATCTAACAAGGAGTAAAAGGACCCAAAGGAACAAACAGAACATCAAAAAGTACCAAATACAAAGGGGAAATCCCAAATTCAGACCTTTAAAGAGCAAAAGGAAATACAAATCATAAAGCTACTCACTGCTCCTGGCCGAATTATACTTCAATCAGGATTATCTTCATACAGCAGCTACAACTGACAGAGAAGCCACCGAGAACTGATCAACAGCGAATCAAAACTCATCCAGATCAAGAAAACCCACTCTCCACAGAAATTTCAACCAATCGGCAGGAGAGATAAGCACCTCCTATCTGAATCCGGAGATATGGATCCTTCACCGGTGATACCCGCACCAAAACCAGCAAACCATAAAAGGCTAAAAGAGAAAGATATGGGTTGGTAGAAAGATGAAAAGTAAATGAGTTTTTGGGATTAGATTTAGGGATTTTCAGAAAAATAGAAAAGTACCCTTAGAAAGAGTGGATAGAGAAGACCCACACAAAGATGGAGGAGAAAAGCCACACGGAGGTGGAGAAAAACACCCAAAGATGGTGGAGAAGGCCACTCAGCGGTGGAGGAAGAACCCACACGGTTGTGTGAGAGAGAGAAGCTCCTACGTGGGAGAGAAAGTTGGTGGAGGTCACTATATACATACATACTTGTGTGAATATATCTCATTAAGTAAATATAAGAGAGAACTGTAATCAAGTAAATAATTTGTATTGTTAGCTTAGACATTTCTATGTTTACATGGTAGGGTTCTGTTTTATAAAGTAAAAAAGTTTTACGGAGAAAGTGAACAAGAGTTGTAATTTTTTGAAAAAATTATAGGGTTCTATTTTATAAAGTAAAAAAGTTTTATGGAGAAAGTAAACATCATGACTTGTATTTTTTGAAAAAAAGATAGGGTTCTATTTTATAACAATAAAAAAAAGTTTTATGGAGAAAGTAAACAAGAGTTGTTTTTTTTTTTTTTGAAGAGAGGGACTCTTTTACATTTGGTTTAGGAAAAGATTGAAGGAAATGACATCATTTGTATATAGGTTTTGAAAAAATTTCCCCTTCTCTTCTTTTAGGCCTCGTTTGGGAGGAGGAAATGAAATGGAAATGAATGAAAAGAATCATTTTAGAATATTCTTCCATTCCCTTGTTTGGGAGTTTTAATGGAAGGAATGGAAAGTTCATTCCCTTGTTTGGGAGTTTAAGTGGGAGGGAATGAAATGGGTAGGAGGGAACACTCATTCCTCTCTATTCCCTTAAAATTTTAAATTTTCATTCCCCCCAAAATTGGGAGAGAATGGGAGAGAATGAAATTAGATTTAATGATTTTATTACTAAAACTCCCAAAATACCCCTATATATTCAACTTTTTATTTTAAAATAGGGGTCTAATAGTAATATTGTCATAAAATGATTCTATTTCATTCCCTTCATGTTGCTCCCAAACAAGATTACTTACATTCCATTCATTTCCATTCATTTATTTTAAAACATCCAATCAAGGTTACTTAATTCCATTCCTTTCCCTTACTTAAATACATTCTATTTCTTTCCATTCCCTTATGATCATTCTATTCCATTCCATTCCATTCCCTTATGAACTCCCAAATGGAGCCTTAGTTTTTTATGTTTATTTTTTTAAAAAAATTTCTCTTACAACTGCACTTATACCATTTTATTAACTTTTACCAAGTAAAATAAATATGAAAAAAGTTACTAATGTTGTAAGGGTAGGTATTGGTTTAGGAAATATTTTTTAAAAAAAATTAAAGGAAAAAGAAAAAAAAGTAATTGATTTTTTTTATTTATAGTTTTTTATATTTCATATGAAAATAATATAAAACCTTTCTTAAAATTGTCCATTAACAAATGTCTTAAGGACACCTGTTAACTGGACCAATAAATATAAACTTTCAATAAAAGGTGAATCCCAATACATACAGAGATTGCTCCAAAATATTGTGAGAGAAATTTGGCTTTGTTAATAGGGGGAGGCATGTCTAGCTTTAGGCCCCCCAAAATTTTGAAACCCCTTGCTATAAAAATTAGGTGGCCCTGCATAGTGATTAGCCCCCCTGTAAAGTTTTGTGCTCTCAATCTAAATAGAAACTGAACCTTTATTGATCAAAGATTGAATGAATACAACTAAATGATTTACAAGCCCCTGATTCTATATTTATACAAAGAGACTAAGAGCAATTAAGTATAACTGTCAAATAACTAACTTCCTAAAATAAAGGAAAATCTATTGCAGCTGCATTCCAGCTCATGTCCACGTGTTCAATCATCTTCCCAAATCCTTGCATACGTGGCATCATCTACTGCATTGAGTCTAGCATTTGATCATGGTGAGGCATTGCTTCAATCATAACCACAACATCTGTTTGATCAATGCCTTGATCAACTTGAAGTTGTGAGCTGATTTGATTAGCAAGATGGATTTCTCCTTGATGCAATGAAGCATTTTGCTGAGCTGTTTTAACACTCCCCCTCAAGAGCAAAGCTCTTGTTTCTTGATTATGCTTTTGATATTCTGGATATTGTATTCTCTGAGTAAAAATGTTAATAACTCCCAGCTTTGCTAATAATCTGGAAAATTGTTCAACACCAAGTGCTTTTGTGAATATATCTGCCAATTGATTCCTTGAAGAGACATAAAACATCTTGATGGTGCCATCCAATACTCTGTTTCTGACTATGTGACAGTCTGCTTCTATATGTTTTGATCTCTCATGGAATACAGGATTTGAGGAGATATGTATAGCTGCCTGGTTATCACAGTACATCAGCACTGGTCTCTCATGTGGTATATGCAAATCCCTTAACAAGTAGAGCAACCAAGCAACTTCACATGTGGTGGTGGCCATGGATCTGTATTCTGCTTCAGCAGAAGATCTGGACACTATGTCCTGCTTCTTAGACCTCCAAGAAATCAAGGATTCCCCTAAGAAAACACAGTAACCTGTTAAAGATTTTCTTGTGTCAGGGCAGCCTGCCCAATCCGCATCACAAAATGCCTTTAGCTGCAGGTCTGAGTTAACAGGGAAGAATACTCCTTGTCCTGGTGTGCTCTTGATGTATTGAAGAATTCTAGTAGCTGCCTTCATGTGTGGAATTCGAGGTTGAGCCAAAAACTGACTAAGTCTGTGGACTGCATAGGCTATATCAGGTCTACTCAAGGTTAAGTACATCAACTTCCCTATCAACCTCCTGTACTGCCCTGCATCTTGAAGTAACTCCCCATCTGTCTTGGATAGCTTCAGTTGTTGCTCCATTGGTGACTTGACAGGTTTGCAACCAAGCATTCCTGCCTCTTGTAAAACCTCAAGAGCATATTTGCGTTGGTTAATGCTAATACCTTTAGCACTTCTTGCAATCTCCAAACCCAAAAAGTATTTGAGTGATCCAAGGTCTTTGATTCCAAAATTCTGGTCTAATAAGGATTTTAACTTGGCAACACAAGCTGGATCATTTCCTGTAATTATCATATCGTCTACATACACCAATAATGCTGTAAAGGAAGAACCATTGGCATGGACAAACAAGGAATGATCTGCTTGAGATTGTTTGAAACCAAGCTGCATAATGGTGGCAGAGAGCTTGGCATTCCATTGCCTTGAAGCTTGTCTAAGACCATACAAAGACTTCACCAATTTACATACTAAAGGAGTGGAAGTGGAAGTGGAATTAAGAGGCTCCCCCTTGCTGTGAAAACCAGGAGGCAAATCCATGTAGACCTCCTCATCAAGATCACCATGGAGAAATGCATTGTTGATGTCTAGCTGGTGCAAAGGCCAGCCTTTTGCTGAAGCAAGGGCAATCAGAACCCTCACAGATACAGTCTTAGCAACAGGACTAAAAGTCTCCAAGAAGTCCAGCCCTTCCCTTTGAGTGTACCCTTTAGCAACCAACCTTGCTTTGTACCTCTCGACAGTGCCATTAGGATTAAGCTTCACTCTATAGACCCATTTACATCCAATGGGTCTTTTTCCAGGTGGTAAAGGGGTAATCACCCAAGTGTGAGTGTGTTCTAAGGCTTGGATTTCCTTATCCATAGCCTCCCTCCAAAGGGGATCTGCAACAACCTGATGGAAGTATTGAGGTGCCTGAGGACCATGACTGACAGTCATGAGATAGAACTAATAAGTTGGATCCAAATGACAATAAGTGAGACAATCTGCTATGTCATAAGGAGTCCCTGAGACATGAGAAGAACCAGCTGAAGGTGAAATGGTAGCTGAATTGCAAGCATAGTCCTGTAAGTACACTGGAGTTTTGTGAGCTCTGGTGGACTTTCTGGTTGGTGGAGGATCTGCACTAGGAATGTTAGGAACAGAAATAGCAGTATCAATGGAGTCAGAGGCAACCAGAGGTGCACAAGGAGGATTAGGACTAAGTGAAGAAGTGGAAGACGGTTGGCAAGATGAAACCAAAGGATTACAAGGAGGACAAGACTCAATAGGAACATCTGGTATGCTGATAGGAGTGACAAACGGATCTATAGCAGAAACAGAAGCAGCATCCTCAGCATCAAAAGGATCAGAAAAGTCTTGTACATCAGTAGCAAAAGGAAATTTATTTTCATGAAAAGACACATTTCTGGAAACAAAAATGGTTTTGGTAGACAAATTCATTACCCTATAGCCTTTAACCCCAATAGGATAACCCAAAAAGACACATTTAGATGCTCTTGGATCAAATTTAGTTCTATTGTGAGAGAGGGTAGAGGCATAACATAGGCACCCAAAGACCCTCAAATGAGAGTAAGTTGGGACTTGACCAAAAAGAACTTCAAAAGGAGTTTTATGACCTAAAACTGAAGATGGAGTTCTGTTTATCAAGTAAGTGGCAGTAAGAATACAATGCCCCCACAAATGCAAAGGTAAATTGGATTGAAATCTAAGTGCTCTTGCAACATTTAAGAGGTGTTGATGTTTCCTCTCAACTATTGCATTTTGTTGAGGGGTTTCAACACAACTTAGTTGATGCAAGATGCCCCTTTTTGAAAAGAAAGTAGACATGATGAATTCAGTCCCATTGTCTGTTCTAATGCATTTAACCTTCCTTGAAAATTGTGTTTCTACCATGATGCAAAATTGTTCCAAGATGGCTTGGGTTTGGGATTTATGTTTAAGTAGATAAACCCAAGTACATCTTGAACAATCATCAACAATGGTTAAAAAATATTTGCAACCATCAATGGTAGAAGTTGAAAAGGGTCCCCACAAGTCACAGTGAATTAAATCAAAACAATGACTAGAGATGTGAAAGGTAATCTCTTTTGCTTAGCTAAAGGGCAAATTTCACAATCAACCATTTTATTAACATTGAAAGAAGGTACATCATTATGTTTTAACAATGCCAATTTAGCATTTGACAAATGTCCTAATCTGAAATGCCAAACATGTGGCTGCACATGAACATTATTGACAGCATGAACATTATTAACAGAATTAAAAACAGTAGAACAACTTGATGAAGCTGAGCTGTTCTGTTCCAGCAGATATAGTCCATTGTACTCCTTACCCAGACCAATTGTGCTCCAATGAGCCAGGTCCTGGATGAAGCAAAGAGTTCCAAAGAACATAAGACAGCAAGAAATGGACTTAGCCAATTTACTGACAGAGAGAAGATTGAAAGTGAATGAAGGAACACACAAAACATTGTAAAGAATAAGTTTTGGTGAGATTTCAACAGTTCCTATGTGTGTAACTAAGGCTGATTCTCCATTTGGAAGATTAACAAATGTGTTTAAGACAGCAGTAATAGAGGTAAAACAAGACACAGAATGCACCATGTGATCTGTGGCTCCTGTGTCAATTACCCAATCAGATCCATTGAAGGCAGTCCTATCAACTTTTCTAGCAGAAAAAATGGAATGCTGAAAAGAAGGATTAAGGAAATAATTGGAGTGATTACCTGACATGAGTGTGGGATTGAAAACAGGATAGGTATTGATCTGTGACTGTGAAGAACCAGAATCCTCACCAGAGACTCCTCCTGTACTAGTAGCCATACAAGAAATGCTTGCATTTGCAGCATGATGTATATCACCCAAAGCAGTCCCTGTCCCAGTGGTTCCTGAGTTGAGAAAAGCTAGCAATTTTTCACATTGTGCTCTAGAAATGGGACACTGATTTCCAGCAATCAAAGCACCATCTCCAGAATTGAAAGATGCTTGATTTGCATTGGCTATTGGCTTGCCTTTTGGCTTGTAACCAGGTGGATAGCCATGCAATTTGTAGCATTTCTCAATAGTATGCCCTGACATATTACAGTGAGTACAGAAAGGCCTTTCCTTTCTCCCATTTCCTTTGAAGCTTCCCTTGGAATTTGCATACATCACCATTGTATCTGACTGAGAAGAACCTGAAACTCCATGACCAGCACTCTTGTGAGATTCCTCTTGTAAGATCAGTGAATAGACTTTGCTCATTGAGGGAAAAGGCTCCATCATAAGAATTTGGCTTCGAACAGTGTCAAAGCTATCATTTAGTCCCATCAGAAATCTCATCACATAAGCCTTACTATAAGAATTATTCAGAGTCTTCATAGCACCACATGAGCATTCTGGCATTGGTTCATAATTCAGCAATTGATCCCATAATCGCTTGAATTTGGTATAAAACTCAGTCACAGACATTTGATTTTGACGGATTTGAGATATCTCAGTTTGCAAATTGTAGATTTTTGGTCCATTTCCTTGTGAGAACACATTCTGAAGTTCGATCCACATCTCCCTTGCTGTTTCACAATACATGATATTGCTTGAGACATCTATATGCATAGAATTAATCATCCATGAGAGCACCATAGTATTGCAGCTCTCCCAATCTTCATACAGAGGTGATTCAAGATCTGGTTTCTCAATCTTTCCATTTACAAAACCTATCTTCTTCTTCGCAGTGAGAGCAAGCACCATAGCTCTTGACCAGGATTGGTAATTCCTCATTCCTAACAAAGGCTGTGTAACGAGAATGTTCCCTGGATTCTCACTGGATTTTAAGAAATAGGGATTAGGAGCAACGGAAGCTGAGTTATTTCGTGAATTCGAGTTTGTGCGCATGGATTAATCATTGACAGGCTCAGGGGATGTATGAGTGGATTGATTGTTTGCTTCATTGGACGCCATTGCAGGACCTTGAAGCTCTGATACCATGTAAAGTTTTGTGCTCTCAATCTAAATAGAAACTGAACCTTTATTGATCAAAGATTGAATGAATACAACTAAATGATTTACAAGCCCCTGATTCTATATTTATACAAAGAGACTAAGAGCAATTAAGTATAACTGTCAAATAACTAACTTCCTAAAATAAAGGGAAATCTGTTGTAGCTGCATTCCAGCTCATGCCCACGTGTTCAATCATCTTCCCAATATCCTTGCATACGTGGCATCATCTACTGCATTGAGTCTAGTATTTGATCATGGTAAGACATTGCTTCAATCATAACCACAGCATCTGTTTGATCAATGCCTGTGAGCTGATTTGATTAGCAAGGTGGATTTCTTCTTGATGTAATGAAGCATTTTGCTGAGCTGTTTTAACACCCCCAAATCCACCGATACAATTAATTTATGTTTTAATCTTTAAAATCCCACAATAACTATGAGCGTTCAATGACTTTGAAATCCTACAGGTGGACTCCACCCAAACAAAACAATGACTTTTTCACATAGCCCAATCCATCGATAAAATATATGTTTTTACCTGTGAAATCCCACAATAACTATGAGTGTTCAATATATTTAATTATAAAATTAAATAAAAAAAAAAAAACTATGACTGTTCAATGACTCTGAAATCCTACAAGTGGACTCAAGCTCAACCCACAAAAAAAAAAAAAAAAAAAAAAAAAAATCTTTTATTGATCTCTAATAGATCCCTAAGAATTAAAAAAAATTGATATTTTCATATCAATATGTGTTCAATTTGTGAAAGTGCATTGTGCACTGCTGGAACTGGTTTTTTTTTTTTTCCTCTCTCTCTCTCTCTCTCTCTCTCTCTCTCTCTCATTTTTATCTCACAAAATTAATATTTTTCTCAGCACCAATTTTTTTTCTCCAAGTTACATATATATCTTTCTCTTTTATTATCATCAAATTTTTTTTTTACTAGTTGATTTTTACTTTTAGGTTCAGATTTTAGGTGTTTGATAATTTATGCCAACTGCCAACATTGATTTGTTTCTAATAGAAATTTGGGTTGCCAAAGAGATAAGGTACATTTTTATTTTTTTGGTAAGATTTGAAAAAAAATTTGTAGAAGTTCCATGTGGGAATGGTAACTGATGAATTTTAATCGATGAAAGATCGTTGTTGATCATAACTTTAATTGATGGGAGATGCTAAGGTTTTTTATTTTATTTTTATAAATATTTTTGAAAGTTCAATATGGGTAAGAAACACCCTTGAACGTTTAGACCCCAAATTACAAAATATCAATTCAAGCTTATTATCAAACAATTAATGTGCGGAACATGAACATAAGCCAATCACAGAATTGATAACTAATCTAAGCCAAATATAAACACATCCACAGCAGTAAATATAAGGCAAAGATAAAGGGAAGGAAGATGCAAACACACGGACAACACACGATGTGTTATCGAAGAGGAAACCGAAGTCCTCGGCGTAAAACCTCTCCGCCGCCCTCCAAGCGGTCAATAATCCACTAGAAAATGTAGTTGGGATACATGAACAGCAATAGACCCTCCAAGCCTAATCTACCCAGGTACCTAAGCCCTCCAAGCTTCTTGCTCCAACGAGGTTGCGCCGAACCTTTTTCTTCTCTAGCTTACCGGATTCCGCTATAGCCCATAGCATCAACCAATATGAATTGGTCCCTTCCTAACTGCTTCCCAAAGCACCAAATAAACCTTCTCACAGATATGGGTATGGTGAGAAAAGGATTTGGTCAATAGCCTCTCAAGGATTTATCAATGGAGAGGAAGAGAGTAGAGGAATTTGTAGAGTCTCTTAGATGAAGATTGGGGATGAGGCAATCTTGTTTTTCTCTAGGGTTTTCTCTCACAAAATTCTCTCTGGAAGCTCTCTCAATATGATGGGTATAAGGGTGTATATATAGTAGGGTGAGAAGGGAATGCAAAACGTCAGTTTTTGCCAAACAGGGCAATTTGGCGACTTGGTCTCGCAGCTTGTCCAAGTCGCGAGTTCCAGTCGCGACGTAACGGCCTGGCCAGCCTGGGACTTTTGTCCTGTAGCGTGACAGCTGGCGCGACCCTTCAGCTTCCCAGTGTGCCTCTCACGTGCCAGCTTTTGGTGGCTTGCCAGTCGCGATCCACCCGCGAGCCCTAGCCGCGAAGCTCTGTTTTTCTTGCACACTCTTGAGCTTTTCTTCACATCTTCTCACACACTACCCTTACAATTTTTCCACCTAAATACAGGGTTACTAAGTGCTAAATTACAAGCAAATTGGTCACGGAATAAAGCCAATTAGATGGTTGATTAAATTCAACCTTACAATTTTTTTACGTGTTTATAACAAATTATTAGACAATTTTTTTTGATAGAACAAATTAGCCAAATTTTGCATACTAATTTCAGTTTAGAACTATAATAATAGATTAAATTTCATTATTTTATATACTATATATATGTATATATATATATATATATATATATATATATGAAGTACAACTAATGTATGCTTAAAAAAAACATATGAATACATAGTTTGGCCCTTAAGTTAAAAATCCTTGTTTACCATTAAAAGGCAGTTGGGGAGGAAAATCTAATTAGAGGAGAAAATAAAAAGAAAAACTTCAATGAAAATAGGTGTAGTATAAAGCTTACTTTAGAAGATTTTCTTTTACTTCAAAACTCTAAGTTTTTTTTTTTTTTTTTTATGGGAACCAAAGCACAATGTTTAGTTGGGCTATTAGCCTATTATTCAAAATTATGCTGTACAATCCAGCGGGTGGAAAGTGGAAACTGCTTGATTGTGGACGGATTTAAGATTCTGTTCACAGTTTCAACTTACAAAATTTTGTTACGTATAATATTAACCAATTATAGCGTTTAAGATTTTATTGGGTGTATGTTATCAATTTAGTTCATAAAATGGTAACCGTTTCCTGGATCTCAATATTAAGTTATGATTTTTCTCGTAACATTAATGTTGGCTTATTCCATTACAAAAAGTGTTGTAATTACATAAATTTATTTTCTTATATTTTTGTGGGATTTATTTGTAATGGGTTTAGTATTAAGTGGTAGAGATTTGATCAAGACAACTAAAAGTCACACGAGGAGCACATGCCAGAAGTTGAAGAGTCAAGTACTAGCTGTGGAAGTTGAAGAGTCATGTGTTAGCTGTGCCAGCTGTTTTCGCTACTCAGGCAACCCGCGAGTGACCTGCGAATTTCATTGGTTAGAGGATTTTTGAGTGTGACCTATTTGCCAATCACTCATACTATATATACTCTCATTATCCACAGAAATTGGAAGGAGCCTATTGAGAGAAAAATCCTAAGAGAGGTTTCTACAACACACCCACCTTATTAGAAAGAGAGAGCTACTCATTCTTAGAGAGAAATCTTTGTAATCTCTTCTCTTTCCCTCTCCCATTATTATATCCATTGAGATGAGATTTGTACCCAAACACTACCCACACCCATTCACAGTGTTGAGAGTGTTTTTAGAACTTGGGAAGCATTGGAAGATGCCAATGATGGCAGATGCAATATGGAGCTTATTGTGGGATCCAGAAAGCTAGAGAAGACACGGTTCGGCGTAACCTTGTTGGAGTAAGAAGCTTGGAGGGCTTAGGTGCATCGGGTAGATTAGGCTTGGAGGGTCTATTGCTATTCATGTATCCCAACTGATTTTCTAGTGGATCATTTACCGCTTGGAGGGCGGCGGAGAGGTTTTTCGCCGTGTTCTTTGGTTTCCTCTTCGATAACACGTCCCGGTGTTATTTTTGTGTTTACTTCTCTCTTCCTTACTCTCTTCCTTTTAATTGCTGCTGTGTTTGTGATTAATTATGGTTTAGAGTGTTTTGCCAACTTGGGTATTGCTTATATTTATCATTCCGCACATCAATTGTTTGAATATAAGTTTTGGATTGTAAAACTTGAATTTGGAGGTCTAAACAATCACAAGTGTTTTACACACTAAGTGAGCTTTCACTCACAATCATAATTCCTATACAACTATAATGCATTTAATCATTAGCTTATCATTTTCTTTAAAAACAAAATCATTAACTTAACGTTGTGAACATTTTTTTTTTTGGAATTTACGAGCCTCATAAAATACTTATTATGTTGAAAATATTATATAAGTGAGTTCTAAACAGCCCCTCCCAAAAAAAAAAAAAAAAAAGTGAGTCCTAAACATATGAATCAAGTCCTTAGGAAAATTTGTTTGGAAGACATAAAAAGACATTTTGGAACGTTCCTTGGGCTCCATGAATAAATTTGTAAATATGTTTGGAATGTTTGAAAGCCAATGACCATGCGAGGTATGCAATGCATAAACTGAGTTACAAAGAGAATCTCACTCACATAATGAATGAAAGGATTTTTCTCATCTATCTCAGATACTTTGCAATCTTGCAAATGGGCTTAGAGAATTTCTAAAACACGTAACAGAGCTTTCTTGCATCTATTAATGGGTGTAAGTTTGTTCCCAGCAAACTACAAAAAAAAAAAAAAAAAAAAAAAAAAAAAAATCTAAACCCAATCATAAATAATGTTTATTTTCTTAATCTCTCAAAATTTAGCAGACATTCCTCCATATTGAAAATTAAACATTTAATAGATATCATAGTTATTAATCTTTAATTAATTATCTTGAAATTTTGCTAGCCTAAAGAGTATAACGTTCCCTTTTTTTTGAAGTAAAATATTTTTCAAAAAATGTTTTTCCATTTTTAGGTATTTGTTTACATGTAAAATGTGGTCAAACATGTAAAATATTTTATGTTGACCATAAATTCTTTTATAAAAAGTTGTAAATGTTTTACCTTTAAAAATTTGGTAAAACATTTTACAAGAATACACAGTGGCTTCCTCTCACACCATTTAGTGGATAGGTTACCAATTCAGTGGGCTGGGTAGCCGGTGCCAATAGTCTAGTTGCTAGAGTTGCCAATCTAGTGATCAGTGTCAGCAATCCGATCACTAGAGCTACCGTTTCGACTGTTGGAAAAACATAGTTTGTATCGCATACAAAACATACGCAGTGGAAAATTAACGAATTTATTTCATTCGCAATTGATAACATGTACTATGTAAATTTCAGAATTTAAGAACAAGAAAGCGTACCTTGGTGCAGTGAAATTCAAAACAAAAAATTAGAAGTACTTGGGAACACTTTTAATCTTCACTTTAATTCCACTTGTGCCCAAGAAGTATGGTCTCTCAATTAGTTTATATGTATGTGTTCAAGGGAGAATTAGAGAGTGACTTACACTCACATACACACCATTTTTTTCTTTTACAAAATTATGTATGTTTCTCTTCTTATAACTGATTATCTAATTAGGCTAGCCTTTTGGGCCATTCCAATTGGGCTTTAGTATGTGACTTGGAGTGTGACCAAAAAGGGAACAAATAAGACACTAGCTCCAATGGGTTTTGGGCTTTTCTGTCAATTCTTGACAAACCCAAAATTACCATTTATTTTATTTAATACCACTATATATATATATATATATATATATATATATATATATAATTGCACTCTAAGCCTTATTAATAAATTATATCCCAAGACTTTATTATACATACAACCCCTTCATTAAAATATTCGTAGTAATACAAAATCATGAATGTTGATTGTCACTTTGAAGATTACTATATCTTAATCCTTGAGTATCCGGTTTAATCCTTTAAGTTATTTATCATATATTTATGAAATCCAATTCCATAAATATATACTTTAGTAACTCCTTACTAAAGTGATTAGGCTTAACACTCTGAATAACCGAACCCATTAAACTTATCTCAAGAGAATATTTTATATCTCCGTTAAGAGATTATGAATTCCATCTTGAGAACATATGTTCATTCAACACTAAATGTGGCTGCCCAACATACTGAGGTTTTGATCGTGACTTTAAATCTCACTCCTAATATATCAAAGCAACCTACACCTTATGATCAGGTTCATTATTCTCTCAAGATTAAGAGTTGATGTAAATAGAAGTTATGCGATTTATTATTCATTTGACAGTAATCTCACAACGGTTCAGTTCAATATGTCTTAACACTTAAAACATATCAACTAGAAGTCTCCACTTCCATGATCAATACAAATAATTTTAGTTGATATGTTATAATCTTCGCAGATGAAATGCCCAATTTCATCACCGACTACAAACTAAAATTCTGAGTTTACAAAAAATTTGTGATTTATATCTTCTGTGACTAAATCACATACTATGCATCTCATGAACGATATAATAATGTACATATATTTATGTTACCATTATTTTAGATAATAATAAAACAACTTTATTAATCACAACATAATGTCATACATAGCATCATACAATAGGATTTAAAGGGCACATATCCTAACATTGACGACTAGTGTCGGTGGTGCAATGGTTAGACCCGTTGTTCCAATGACCAGTTCTAGGGTCTAGTGGTCGCGTAGAGCCATTGTTCCGACGACCAGTGTTAGAGGTCCGATAAGTGAAGCCAGAGTTCCGGTCACCAGTATTAGGGGTCCGGTCACTGGAGAGTCGGAGACACCCTTTGGCGGTGGTCATGGTAACTCAGTCGATCACCAGAGCCACATTCCCTACAATTTGGTTAATCTCCGACACTAGCAGCTTCGGTCAATCTGTTTTGACATTATAAACATTGTCTCCTGGCTTCGTCCCTAGTCTTGAGAGTGCAAAAGTTGAGTTTTGACATGATTATAGGTATAGATAAAATTATGTGTTTTCCTTTTAACGATAAGGCTGATTCTTTTGATATTAATTATTACCTTACAAAGGTTCAAATGTAAAACGGTAAGAAAAAACTTTGCTCTTATGTTAGGAAGGCTCTCACCGAGTTTGTTTCCAAAAAGACTGTTTTGGATACCATCATGCTAACTGAAGGCCTTCTTGTACTGATCTTCTCATATGGGATGATTTAATCATAAACACTGTTAAAGCATATAAACAATTACTTATAAAAAATGCTTATAAATTATTCTCTCCGTGCATAGAAGGACATATATATATATATATATATATCCAAGATTGAAATTTGAATGGAATTATATGATTTACTATCACTTTATTTAATCATATAAAAATTAACGATGTTTGAAAAACTCTATGGCTCTAAACCAAGCAACAATGGAGCAACCCTTAACAAAGGCTCCAATGCACTAGGTAAGAATTTCCTAGCAAACAAGAAACATATTTTTGTAGTATTTCCATTATAAGGACATGTTGATCCAGATCGAATTTGATTCAAAAACTCATCAGTGATAGCACTCCATCCAAATTTTGCAGGATGAGGGCCACCCCTCGACCAATCAACCCATGTAATGCTTCGATTCGAGTTGAACTCTGAGTACAACAAGTTCACAAGTGTTGGAATATAATGTTCATCCATGTAACAGGGCATGAGACAATGTTTTTGAAAAATAGGATAGTATTTGGTGTCAGACACAATGTGCATGGCAAGGCGACGGTGCACTTCAAACCATTGAGCCCCTTTTCTCCAATCTGTGATGTTTATAATGGGCCACATTCGGGGACTATATCGACCGCGACCTGCCGTCCTTGGGTCGTCGAAGGAACCTAGGAAGCTCAAATGCGAGTCCATGAGGTAGTTATAAATGATCTTGAAGTTGAATAATGGAATGCAAGATTCTGAGAGCAATACAAATCTTTGATTGGAGATGTCAAGTAGGGCATTTGCTAATAGGCGTCTCTCTGCATCAATCATTGAGGATGTACCCCAATGCACTGGCTGCAAAAACAAATTAATGATGCTCATAGCCTCATATAATTTTAATTTATGAAAAAAAATTAACTAATTATTAATAGTTAATTAATACCTTATTGCTTACGTGAATATGAAATATTTTTTTTTGCAAATATTCATGTAAAGCAGGGGTATATATGTAGGGGATGGTAATCTTTAATTTCTTTATATATATACTAACTCTCGCTTTCACTTACGCCCCTCCTCTTCTTTCTCATCTCTCGTACTCTTATCAACGTTGGCACCTCCATTATAATTAGATGGTTCTAGAGAGAGACATAATGCACCCACAATCCTACCCTGCCAGTGGCCCCCAAAATTTTGAAACTGTTTTTAGATCATACGGATATTTTTAATTTTTTAAAGTTTGGGCATTAAAAAAATTTGAGTCGCCCCCTCCCCCCAAAAAAAACCAGGGGAAATAAATTGTTGAGAAATTCTAGTAAGGTACTTGTATTATTTATTAAAATGATATTTTTAAAGATTTTGATCTCCCAAAAATTATAACTACCCCCTAAATAATTAAATTAATCTTTTGGGAACTTAAAAAAAAAAAAACAGTAACTCATAAAAAATAATAACATTACAAATAGATAAAAGCCTCACTCAAATCCATTGTTTTTATAAACATTACTTGTCAAATATTTACTGGTTCTAATACAGTTATATTTATGGCATGCGGCTAAAGAAAATTCATTCTCAAATCAGAAACAAAATAACTATTTGGTATGAGTAACAAAAATGTTGTCTAAGGAATTTCAAGTTTTATCAACCTAATTCCAAGTTCCAACAATGCAATTTTCAGACTATGTGTTCAATACTTCAATATGCTTAGTTTATGTAATTTTCTTTAGTAGTCAAATATTTTTTTTCCCCTACTATTTTGTTGATTTTTGGGACATGAAAGAGTGCAAAGTCATGAAAAGAATTTTTTTTTTTTTTTTGGAGAGATTTATTGAAAAAATAAATTGTTAAAATAGTTTTTTGTTGATGTATTGATTTGTTATTAATTTATGGGTCAAAATAACTATTATATACTTGGAATCTAATGTATTCTACATGCTTGTTAGGATTGTGAATGAAAAATGGATTTAAGAGGGTAAAAGTTTCAATAAAAAAAAAATTATTTCATTCATGTGATTAAGGCTAAAAGTATACTATAAATATTAATATATAAATGATCAATTTAAGTTTAAGTTCTTATCAATACTTATAGATTTTTCATTTACATAGTAAAATATTACTTATTCAATTGTATATATTTATGTATATATTACTTATCTATTTCACTTTTTTTTTTCTATTTTATGCTCCACAAATCACAACTTGTCATGTATTATTTTGACTTTCCTTATTGCCATTTTTTTTATGTTACTTATAAAATAACCAAAATTTAAAATTAAAAAAATCAAACACATGACATATTGTAATTGGTAGAGTATAAAGTGAAACATAAAAAAATGTGACAGAAAATTTGTATTCGTCAATAATATTGTCTATTCTCCTTAATAAGGAAAAATAGAGCTCAAATATCCTCCCCCAACTTGTGTAACAATTAAATTTTATATATATATATATATATATATATATAAAAGAATCATTCTCTTAAATACATTTGTTGATCAAACTAAACTTGATGGTGATGATTCTAATTAATGGTGGTGATGGAGGAACTTCTGTATTTATAGTTTTAGCCCAAGAGTAAAAAATTTCTTCTTATTTTTAGCTAATTATAAATTTAAGACAACCGCAACATTTATTTGATTTTAGAATGCCACATGTTTAGATCTAAATTAAAATTAGAGAATATTGGAGGATTCAATAGAAGAAAATTTCATCCCAAATTTCTGAATCTTAGAAGGTACTCCACCTCATCTTATTGTCATGCTTGGAAATACGCAAGGGCAATGATTGTGTGTATATCGTTTTTGTCAATCAAATTAAAATTTGAATTATTTATGTTTTTTTTTTTTAATGATTTTCATTTTCTTGGTTGACGAAGCTCTATTCAACATCAATTATAAAAAAGAATAATCACCCAGCGACAATTTTTTTTTACTGAAGAAACATATTACCTGGCTAGGGATTCTTCTACCACAGAAGATAGAATCTTGAGGCTCTGAATCATTGAAAGAAGGATTTGCATGCACATATATGGAGTAAAAGCCTTCATGCCCTTTGAAAAACTTTTCCCACAAGGTTGCCAATGGCAAGGACCCTTTTGTCAAGAACATGAAAGCCACCTTTGGAACCTGCCGGCCAGGCAGTTCTGTTTGTGGAACCATTAATGCTTTCTGGAACAACTCTTGGTCACTCATATTATGAGTAAGGAGCTCCTGTTTTTTAAGCAAAACACTAGTATAGTTGGATGTCCCATTTACTGATTCAACTAAACTTGATGGCAATGATTCTATTGGTGGTGGTGGAGGTGGTGGTGAAGGAGGCGGAGGCGGAGGCAGTGGTGGTGTATGTAGTGCTGGCGGTACTAGTACTGTTGATGATATTGGTGAAATAGTAGAATATGTTGGGACTTGTAATAAAGGAAATAAGCTTTTGAGGTATAGACAAGTCAAAAATCCAAACGTCAAACCAATAACAAAGAAGAAAACTTGAAAGATATGGCTTGATTGTATTTGGAAACAGAAGGCCTTGGAAATCCTTTGCCATAGATGTTGCTCATTTCCCATTGTTACCACACACTGACACAGAGGAGATAGATAGAGGGGTCGGGGGTGAGAATTAATTAAGAGATTGTTATAGTAGCTTAAATTGCTAAAGCGAATTAAACGCTTATAGCTCAAGTAATGGTAAACTTTTTCGTTATCATCATTAGTTTATTCTATATTGCATGTTCTATATTGCATTTGTAGGTAGGTAACATCTATAGGATGAATTAAGTGCGAGGAATTTGTATCAAAAGGAATTTAATTAGGTTGCACTCAAACCTTTTGGAAATTCTAACCCAGTTCCAACGGACCAAATAAACCTGAAGATCTTAAAATATATATATATATATATATATATATATATATATAAAATAAAGGATAATTATCAATTGTAGGCAGGGTAACAGGAGAATTCTACACACAGTCTCCTACGTCGCATGACTTAGCTTCTTGTATCTCACGTTAAGCAAAGGCCAGGGCATGTTCATATACTCTCCTTGCTAAGCTCCTCATTCATCTGCTTCTTCTCTATCCAAATAAATTACCCTGCCTTGATTAATTGATTTGAAAGGATTCAGCCATATAAAGCAACAAAGAAAGTATATATGAGTTTATTAAAATAATAATAATAATATATAGAAATAAAAACAAACAAACAAAGAAGGAATGTGTCGAATGAAATATTGTAAGTATTGGTTATTATTAAAAGTCATGAAACCAAGTCAACCATGAAAAAAGTTCCCTATAAAATTTTGCAACCGGGTTTCTACCATTTGGGATGGATATTTAGCTGGATAAAACTTATTACACTCAGCAGACTCAGGTATGTGTAACAAATAGTGTTCTATTTAGTTATTAATAATTTTAGGTGCCACTAAATGGACCGGTCCTCTTGGGAGTTTGGGACTGTTCGGTTCTTACTCCTTAGAGTGCGTGACCCCTGTAAATCCAGTGTCTATACTCATGTTTCCCAAGTCTCACACTTACGTGGTTCCCACAAAGGGTGCCAATTGTAGGCGGTGATTTATGGAATAATGGAAGAAACCACAATTTAGGGGGATTGCATTTTGGAGCAAGGGAAATTGAAATACAATCAAGAAAACACAATCCTCTTTTCTTTCCTAAGCCTCATATAACTTTGGATGGTTGATAGTGTCAGCTTTAAGAATTTTTTTTCAGAATAGTCATTAAAAACTTAAATTATACAAAATTTAATAAAAAGAAAACTTTATTTATTAACAACAAAAAAAAAATCTATAAAGTTTTACAATTTCTTTTTATGAGTTTTTATATTTTGATATTGTTTTATAATAGTCTCATTATCAATACTGTAAGTTGCAAGTTTATTCTTCATATATTTCATTGTTGAACAACTTCTTTCCGCTATTACAGCTACGACAAGATGGTCAAAACTAACTTTAAAAGCAATTAGACTAATGGATATATGACATGCTTCTATGTCTTCACTAACTTTTTAGCAAGGTCACCAATTCATTTAAGCTCTAAAAATAAGTCATTGTTGTGCATATAAAAAATGTAATTTTGAAATTGACTATTAAGTGCTAAGAAATTTGTCTCCGAAAAATCAGATGAATAGAACTCTTTTTGTTGGACATTTTCTTTTTGTTTGAAAGGGCTTATTATATTGTTAAAGGGACTAAAGTTTGAGCCAAAATTTTTTTTAAGGTGGTTACAATTTTTTTTCAAGGGTAGACAAATCATTAAAAATTTAAAATATTATATATATATATATATATATATAGATTTTTTTTTCTTAGGTTAGGATGGTACTGTAACTACCCTGCCTTTAATGTAGAGCCGCGTTGATGATTGATCATAATTTTTTTTTTTTTTTTTTTGCGCTAAAAATCATAAACTCTTAGATACTTAAGTAAGTGGTGGAGAAAAATAAGATACAACAGTGAAGCATGTGTGGTAGTTAAGAGAGTAACTATTGTTCAACCCCTCACCTAGTGGGATTGATGGGGTATTACCTATTTATAGATGGTGTTTGGGTTATTCCCTATGAAAGGAATGATTAGGAACGGCAAAAACAACCTAACCCGTGGGTACTCGACCTGCGAAACAGTAGGGTCAAGTTTGGGTTTTAAAAATTAAACCCGAAACGAGTTCGGGTCGGGTGCGGGTTTTAGTAATACTCGGCCCAAACCTGACCCGTATATATGTGTGTGTGTGTGTGTGTGTGTGTATAAACCCTAACTATAAATACAAACTTTTCCTAAATTCTAACCCTAAATTCCTTACATTCACTCTCACCCTCTCTTTCCCTTTTTCAGCCGCCCTCTCTTTCTCTCCCTCACTCTCACTCGAAGTCTTATAGGCGCCCTGCCTTTCCGCCACTGCTCCCTTGCTGGCGTCACTCCCTTCTTCACCTCGCTGGTCCCTCCTCCCTACCTCCCTCACCTTGCCACAGTTGGCAGACGCCGCTCTTCCTCCCTCACCTCGCCGGACCCTCCTCCACCTCACAAGGCCACAACTTTCTCATCTTTTTCTCCCATCTCGTACAACCCACATCCCTTATTGATGAGCAATGATCTTGGGGTTTTGGTGGCTACTCTGGTCTTGATGAACATGATCTTGGTCTTTTTGTTTTTGGGTTTTTGATCTAGATTGATGAACATGATCTTGGGTTTTTTATTGTGTGTTTCTAATCTAGGTTTGTGGATGTTTATTTTGACATTTAGATTTGGCTTTCAAATTTGTCATGGCTGGGCGGGGCCCGACGGGGCAGGTTTGAGCGTTAAAAAAAAAACCCTATTTATTAAATGGGGCGGGTTCAGGATTCGAGGGTAGGCCCGCGGGGCGGGTTCGGGCATAAAGAAACCAACCCCGAACTCGACCCGTTGCCATCCCTAGGAATGATGGCTTTTGTTTGTCATTTCTCTCTGCCTCCTATTGACTGAAATGACTAGTGAGAGTTGCTACTCCCACATGATATAAAAGTTGACTAGTGACAAGCCCACATCCTGAGGTTGGCTGAAGTGAATGATAGCCAAGATGCTTCGTGAGTCATGCATCCCTACTTTTGGGCTAGGCTAGACATACCTTTATGTCAAATATCATTAGTGTCTGCCTTAATTAGTGGTTAAGAGTATTAAATATTGATTAGTGACTTACAAGTATGGTGAAACTTCCTACATAAGTCTAAGACAAATCCTAAGGGTTCTTGACCCATTAACCAAGTTGAGGGCCGAATCGAGTTTGTGGTTGGTTTTTCCTTTAGCCAAAGCTATCAATACCGAGATGTTTGGATCTTGAGATGGTTGGATCTTAAACCATTGTCCAGAGCCAAGCTCATATCATATATGCCTAGTGGATTTTGAATAGGGTTTCAAATTGGTGGATTTGGAGTGGGCATAATTAGGTTGGGTACATAAAGTCCATTTACCCATTTATTGCCCATTTAACTAATTACTTCTAACCTAGACCAAACCTGACCCAATTATTATGGGCAAACCTCAACCCACCCAATTACCCAATAATCAAAATTACCAAAATGCCCCTTAAACTTAAAAATGACCAAAGTACTCTTAAAATCCTTTAAAATTACCAAAATAGCCCCCTAAACCTATAAAAATATCAAATATGATCAAAAACCACTAAAAATTACTAAAACCCCCTACCCCCAAACCTAAAAAATGACCAAAATACCCCCCGAAACCTAAAAATTGACCAAAATAGCCTCATAAACCTAAAAAATGACCAAAATACCCTTAAAACAAAAAAATGACCAAAATATCCCCAGAACCTAAAAATTACCAAAATATCTCCGAAACCTAAAAATTGACCAAAATATCTCCGAAACCTAAAAATTGACCAAAATACCCCCCTAAACCTAAAAATGACCAAAATACTCCTGAAACTTAAAAAATGATCGAAATACCCCAAAAACCTAAAAAATGACCAAAATACTCCTAAAATCTAAAAATTACCAAAACACCCCCCTAAACCTAAAAAAATACCAAAATACCCCCCTAAACCAAGAAAATGACCGAAATACCCCCGAAACCTAAAAATGACCAAAATACCCCCTAAACTCCGAAAATTACCAAAATACCCTTAAAACTTAAAAAAAGACCAAAATACCCTCAAACCTATAAAATGACGAAAATACCCCCAAACCATTAAAATGACCCAAATATACCCAAAACCTCTAAAATGACCACAAATAACCAGAAACCTATAAAATTACCAAAAATACCCTGAAACCTCCAAAACAACCAAAATAGATATAAACCTCTAAAATGACAAAAATACCCCTCAAAAGATCTAAAATGACCAAAATGCCACTAATCCTATAAGATGAACAAAATACTCCCAATGCCTCTAAAATTACCAAAATAGAGGTTTGGGGTATTTTGGATGTTTGAAGGGTATCTTCGTCAAATTAAAGGTTCTAAGAGTATTTTAGTCATTTGTAGGTTCTGAGGGAATGTCACTAATTTTTAGGTTTTAGGGGTGTTTCGTTAATTTTTAGATTTTAGGGTTATTTTGGTAATTTTCTAGGTTTTGGAGGTCTTTTAGTCATTTTTTAGGTTTAGGGATATTTCGGTCATTTTTTAAGTTTTGGGGGTATTTTAGTCATTTTTTAGGTTTAGGGGGGTATTTTGGTCATTTTTTAGGTTTAGGGTGTATTTTTATCATCTTATAGGTTTAAGGGGCATTTTTTTTTTTCATTTTATAGTTTTCAGAGTAATTTGGTAATTTTTTAGGTTTCGGAGATATTTTGGTCATTTTTTAGGTTTAGGGGTTATTTCGGTCATTTTTAGGTTTCGGGAGTATTTCGGTCATATTTTAGGTTTCAGAGGTATTTTGGTTGATTTTTAAGTTTTGAGGGTATTTTGATAATTTTTTAGGTTTAGGGGGTATTTTGGTCAATTTTTAGGTTTAGGGGGTAATTTGGTCATTTTTTTAGGTTTAGGGGGGTATTTTGGTAATTTTTTTGGTTTTGAGGGTATTTTGGTAATTTTTAAAGTTTCATGGTTATTTTGGTCATTTTTAGGTTTCGGGGGTATTTCTGTCGTTTTTTAGGTTTAGGGGGTATTTTGGTCATTTTTAGGTTTTGGGGGATATTTTGGTCATTTTTTTAGCTTTCGGAGGTATTTTGGTCAATTTTTAGATTTAGGGGTATTTTGATCATTTTTTAGGTTTAGGTGGTGTCGGGGACGTTTTGCCACAAAGGCCGAGATTGTAGCAATGAGCCCAAAACTCCCCTTGGGTTCGTTAAATTCGTTAATTATTTGGAGAGCCAAGCCCAAAATTCGCAATGTGGGGTACACAAAGGCTAATGGTGCTTTGTGGAAAGAGAAAAACAATACAAAAATGAGAACACAAGAGAGTGTAAAATCATATATTCATGAGTCAGAAAATTCAGCCCACAGTCACACAGAGGAAGAAATTGATGGAGGTCTTGAGCAAGGGAGAGAGAGTTCCCCTATATCAATATTTTCGCCCCCAGGCCTTCAAATCGTCCATACACTAAGGTAGCTGATTGGGTTCTTGTGTCAAAGTTTTGGGTTTTTTGTAGGGAAAAACGTGTCCCTCCTTATGGGCTGGTGATGCATATTTATATCAAACTCTAAGGGATGCTTGTGACCAGTTTTTAGGTGGGAGGAAGGCCTTGGACCTTTCAGATGTTATTTCTATGACTTAGTGTATTATGTTTTATGCTTAGGGAAAGGTTTGGTTGCTTTTTACATGATTATGGAAACAAAGTTGCTTCCTCTTTATAACTGCTGTCTCTGGTCTTTGTAGGCCTTGGAAGACTACATTTGGGTGGCTAAGTGGGCTAGACTGCTCAGCTTTTTTCTTAGAGTCAGCTGCTTGATGTGGGAAAATGGAGCTGGACTGAAAATTAGGGGCACAGTCACACAGAGCATGGAGAAAATCTGGGGTGGAAATTTCTGGCATTGGACCTCCTTCATGGGCCTTAGATGCCCCCAGCGTCCCTAGCCCACTTCGCAGCACATACAGGCTGGGCCTATGTGAAACGTCCAATGGGAACTAGTCCACACCCGCCAAAACCATTCCTACTCAATTCCCCAACCATTCGCATGGGCTTGGGCCATGCAACAGAGCTAAATACATTAGTCTGACCCGCTAAGCAATTGGGCTTAGTCATTCCGTTGGACCATAAAATTTGTCGCGAAAATGACCATTAACATTAGCCCCCCTCACACGAGTGGCGCTTGCGGCATGCGTGTGAGCTTCACGGAATTTTCGCAAGCTCCGAACACTTGACGAAGCATAGTATGGGCCCACACCTGATGTTAGCATGGCCCATTAAATTTTCGCACTTTGCACAAACTAGTACATTGTCTGTGCTTCTTTTCTTTTCCTAAAATCTCCTTTCCTTGTCTCATGTTGTTGCTGTGGCTTCTTCATGGATTTTGTCTTATACACATATATGCATATATATATGTACATGTCTGACTCCCTCCTTTCTTTTCACACCTTTTCCTTTGCTTTTTAGTCTTCATTTTTCTTATTTTCTTCAAATAACAGTGATGTCAAAGTTGACTCTTTATGACTTTTGCCCTATACACATATATGTTTAAATATATATATATATATATTTACACATATATTTTACTTGTCACTCTCTCTTTTCTTTTCGTGCCCCTTTTCTTTTTGTTCCACACCTTTTCCTTGGGTAAAAGGCGTGTCATCCTCAGGCCCACATAAAAGAGCTGCTTTCTCACCACTTATTTATACCCACTAAAATCAGGTCCTGAGAAACAGAGACAAACTTCTCAACTCTTTTTTTTTTTTTTTTTTTCTTTCGCCGAATGGATCTCCAGACTTTACTTTGCTGTGTTGTGCACTTTGCCATTTCATTTGTCATCACCATGGCTGATCAGTGAGGTGAGAAGAAAACCCAAAAAAAAGGAAAAGAGAGAAAAAGCACAAGGGATTTTTTTTTTCTTTTGCCGAATGGGTCTTCAGTCTCCATTTTGCTGTGTTGGACACTTTGCCACTTCCTTTGTTGTCACCATGGCTGATCAGTGAGGTAAGGAGAAAAGCCAAAAAAGAAAGAGTACAAGGGAGAGAGTGAAGAAACCAGCTCTTCCCAAGGTCCGTTTTTTTTTGGTCTTGCCTCGTTATCCTACAATATGCTCAGAGCCAAATGGGTTCAAAACGGTCGCATTTTAAGGGTGGCAGCAAGAGTTCAAAGTGGTTACGAACCAAAGATAGTGGTGATTCTTCGCCGTCATCTGGTGGGTTGGTGGTTGACGATTCACCATTGAGACCGCTCTGTGATCCATGGGTCACGACAACTTCGCCTTTCCCCTTTCCTTTGCCGCTCGATCCCGTAACTCCGACTGAGGAAAAAATGGAGGTTGGGTCTGACATTGTGGATTCTGATGAGTTTAATCTTCCACCTCCGGATAGCATGACGGAGCTCCGACTTCGTCGCAAAGAGGTACTTCCCGTCCCTATCATTTTTAGAATGGAATGTGGCCACTCTGTTGATTGGGACCGTTGGGTTGATAGTGAGTTGCAAGATAGTGAGTTTGTGAATTTATTGAAGCAGTCTCGAATTTATGGTAGTGTATTGGTGTCCCGTGGTCTGAATATGAAAAAAGACATTGCTGGGTTGCGACGTCTGGTCCATAGGTGGAATTCGGCAACCCATACATTCTTTTTTGCTTGGGGTGAGGCCACTGTAACTTTAGAGGATGTAGAGAAAATTTTATTGTTGCCGTTGGTAGGTTGTAAGCGGCCATGGCCGATTATGTCAGTTGAGGGGAGTGAGGGTATCATTGAACAATTATACATTGGTTATGGTGGCCGTGATGCTCCACCATGTAATAAGCATTCTCGATTTGCTGCATGGGTTCGGTATTTTGAAAACTTTGAGGGAACCCTTGTTCGCCGTGCTGCTTTTGTAGTTTATTGGCTGAGTCGTTATGTGTTAACTGAGTCCCCATTTGATCATGTAAAAGCATATTTGTTTCCTCTTGCTGTATTGTTGGCTCGTGGCGAATCTCTTGCTGTGGGTGTTATGTGCTTAAGTAACTTGTATTTTCATTTGGATGCTCTTCACATTTCCGAAATGGAGGGATCACCGTATTATGCCGTGGTGACTCATTTGAACTTGGCATTACTGCAAGTTTGGGCGTGGGAACGTGCTCTTCCTCTCGTAACACATGCTCGTTCCATCATAGCTGTTCGCAAGCGTTATCCACCAAGTCCTAAGAACAACCAGCTTGATTTTTTACAAAAATTCTACGAATCTCCTCCCATACTTCTTAAGTGGATAGGAGTTAAGTCTCCCTCACTACCTTGGGTCGAGTTGATGGATAGGGAGGCCGACTTTGTCTGGCGTCCATATGTTAGCATCGCTGATGGTTTTTCATTTGCGTTGTTGGATGAAGATGTTGAATCTGATGTGAATGCATATAGTTCTTTGTTAGCTCGTACTCCGCTTTGGTTATTTCCTTGTGGTCCCTCAGGTTCTTGGGCACGATATAACCCACACAGAGTTAGGCGTCAGTTTGGGTATGATCAAGGTGTGCCGAGTGAGAACCCAGTGGTGCTTGACCATGAGCATTCTGTGACTCCATTCATTCTGCGAACTGGACATTCTTGTTTGAATAAGGCGCCTTTGCTGGCATTGCTTCCTAGAAATTCGAGAGTTGGGGTTCTTACCCGGAGGGCTTGTCGATATTGGAATGAGATAGCCGTTAGGTTCAATGATTACGCAGCGGATGGTAGGGATGAATGCACTTTTCCTCCCCCTCCTTCGGCACCAATTAACAGGTTGTGTCACATGAAATTTAGTCGTGGATTGGTCGCATATTTTGCAAAGGAGAAAATAGGTTTTGTGGCTTGGCATGATGAGGTAGCGGCTTGGGTGGCATACGCAGGCGAAGTTCCTGAGCCTTGGAAAAAATATGAACCCATGGCTAAAGCTCGCGTCTCTGCTCCTTTGGCACGTGGTGAGTCCTTGAATGCCAAGCCCCCAGCCAAGAGGGAAAGACCAGAAACTTCTGTCGATGCCTTTGCCCTTCCTCCTCCCTTACCTAAAAAAGTCCGCTCCTCAATAGTTGCGGGCTCGAGGGTTTTACCCCGCACAGTATTGGCGCTTCGCGCCATGAAGGACGATGCTCTCGCACCTTTAAATTGTGCTGTCACAACACGTCCTTTGCCTGGACCTGAGATTTCTGACAACCAGGTACGTCTATTTCTTTCTCTTTTCTTCATTGTCTCATTTATTCGTGCACATATGTATATATATATATATATATTTATCTATCACTCCACTGGACTAATATTGCTCCCTTTTTTTTTTTAGGTTCCTTCCTCTCCCGTGGTCTCTGAAGGAAAAGTGGACATCCCGGAATCATTTGAAGATGACCTGTCGGACGATTGCGAGAATGTTGCAATACCTATTGCTGCTACCTCTCCCTTCATCGTTACAGGACAAAGGTCATCAGTGGGCGCCGGCGATGAGATGACAGGTGAAAGCTATGACGAGACAAGTGAAAGTTCTGCTGGAACCATAGTGAGCCTTACAACAAAACTTCCTTTCCGTCCTTTCTCTCTTTTTTTTTTTAAAAAAAAAAATAATAACAACTTCATGCCTCTTACTATGTGACTTTTGGTGCGTAGGGGACTTTGGATGCAAGCAAGGGAGTCGATGCCGTCGGGGAGGCGACCAACATGAAGCTTGTGATCGCAAAAGCCTCAGATTCTCTGGTTGAACCCATGTTCACATGTCTTGATTCCCTAACTCTCATTTCTAATAGGGAGCACATTGAAGCTTTCTTGGGCAGATTCGAACAAGACAGAAATAATGAGCACGAGGCTTCCCATTTCTACAACTTTGTAGGCCCAAGCATACGTATCCATCGATTCTCAGTCCCTTCAGAAAGTGTTTCATTGTTGGAACATCTGCGAACCAAGCACAATGATTTCATTGGGCAGTTAACAGTCGGTTCAGTTGTCGGGAATCCTTTACTAAGGATCCTGGCGGCGGTGCTTATGGATATGCAAGAGACTCAAGTAAATGCCTTAACTGAAGAACGGTTGTTTGAGTGGAGAGATGCTGTGAGAGACCTACATAAGGCTGGTTTGGATGTTTCCTTTGTTCTCCGCTATCTTCGAGATGTTGCTGCATCGTGGTTTCGGAGAGATGCGAAGATTCGATTGGCATCCATTGTGCATCGGATTTCTGAATTAGAAACAGAGCTTGCGATACTGAAGTCAGAGATGGCTCAGTTGCAAACAAATCCTCCAAATGCCGTTATTTTGGATAACACTGCCATTCACGGCCTACTTTGAATTCCCGCCGTCTCCTTATCACATGCCTCCCCCCCCTTTCTTTTATGACAGATGTATCTTGTAGGGAAAGTGCTTAGACCCTCCTTTTTTTTTTGGTTTTGTATTTGGTATGTCGCTTGGATTACCCTATCATGGTTAATGCGACTCCCATTTTGTATCTAAACATATTCAAAATATATTATCAAACGTGTTTTCGCGTTTAGCTTCAAAAAAAGGTTGTTCATGCTTTGTAGGTGTGTATGCATCTATTTTCTAATATTCAAATTAAAGTAGTTTCGTACCTTCCTTTGAGATCATGTATGTTTGCAGGCTATGCATTGCTACTTAGAAGCAAGTTGCAATTAGTTAGGCAGTCAGCTTACCATTATTCCATTCTCCGTGGAAGTGTCGATGAGCATGGTGCTTGACTTTTGTGGTCGTTAAAGGGTGATTTGGGCCTTCTTGTACCTCATTCTCTGCGCAGACTCGCAGATTATATATATATATTTTTTTTTTGGGCTCGCCATTTAGTGGTTGCCTCTCCTGTATAGTATGCAAGGCCACCACGCTCGCATTTTTGGACTGTATCTATGTGCATTGCAGATCATGCCAGCCTGCCATTGTCTAGGGGGATGGTTTTGTTTTCCTATGTAGTCAAATAGTATAACTACCATCCTTACCTACGGTGGGCTATGGCACCAGTCGTATCTTCGCACTCAGTATCTCTATTGCAATAGCAATCAGCCATTGCTTAATATGTCTTAATTTATAGCGTTTGACGCTAGCTTTTGATTCATAAGCCCACTCGCTGTTTTACCAGGTTTCAAGTATGAACATGCATCACCACCCTTCCCTTTTCTTTTTTTTTGTTGGTCCCCTTACTATTTTTTAAGGTGTACCTTTGAGCGGATGTCAGGCTTCCTCTTGCGAATGAGGATTTAGCCGTGTCATTACTTCATTGACTTCCTTACTATTTTGTAAGGCTTGTTGTCGAAGTGGTGCCCACCTGGCTTCCCATACCTTCTTGAGAGCATAGTAGTCTCGCATGTAGGGGTTTTGCCTGGATGGTGTTTTCATGAGTTCACTTATGAATTCGTAAGGTTTGTTGCTTGAACAAAGTGATTTATGTTCTTTTGAGGCATGAGTGCTCACATGTGCGTATATATATATATATACATACCAGAAAAGGGAAAAAGCAAAACAAGAATGTTATGGTGCCATTTTTTTTTTAAAAGAAAAGTGGAAATTCTCATTGATTCGTTACACTCATACATCATGTTTCCCACAAGAAAAATGCAAGGTAAAAAGCTAGAATGCAAATCACATGGCGGATGACGCCCAACCTCAAAAGTGAGCTGGTGTTTTTCGCCTTAGAGGAAATAAAATAAAATAAACACAAGCGATGCATGATACCTATATTTCCAAATCAAACCAGCACTTCTTGACTTCACTAAGCGTGATAAAGCTTGAGCCACTTGCCATTGATGGGATCCGTTGTGGCAGACTCGTTCATGCTACAAAGGCGATAACACCCGCTTCCATGAGCCTCCTTCACAATATATGGGCCTTCCCAATTTGGTGCAAATTTGGAAGGGGCTGCTACTTTTCTTCTCACATAATCTGCTACCCTAAGAACGAGTTGGCCTTCCACGAAGATTCGTTCACGCACATTCTGCTGGTACATGCTGCTCATTCGCTATCGGTATCGCCGTACCTTCTCGCGTGCAATGTCACGCATTTCATCCATTGTTTCCAAGTCCACCATCCGTGCCTCGGCACACATATTTGCATCTGTTTCAAGCTCTTTCCCTTGCAATGTGCGAGCTGTTGGCACCATCAACTCCACCGGTGAGATGGTTTCGGTGCCGTATACCAAAGAAAATGGCGAAAAGCCAGTGGCCGTTTTAGTAGAGCTTCTATAGGCCCAAAGTGTGTCGAGAAGATGCGTATTCCAACCTCCAGCATAGTCAAACACCATCTTACTAAGAATTCCCAATAAGACCCTATTGGTTGCCTCCGCTTGTCCATTCCCTTGAGGGTAGTAAGGGGTCGACCTTCGATGCTTGATTTTGTAATACTCGGTGATTGCTCGAACATCTTTGTTTATGAATGGAGTACCATTGTCGCTCACAATCTTGTATGGAATCCCAAAACGGCAGAGGATGTGTTCTTTGATGAAATTGGCCACAGCTGGCCCTGTCGCTCTCTTGAGCAGAATAGCTTCCACCCACTTCGTAAAATATTCAGTGGCGACAAGGATCCAAATGTAGCCATTTGATGGTGGATGGATGGGGCCGATAAGATCAAGCCCCCAGGTGTGGAAAGGCCATGGTGTGCTCATGTCTTGCAAGCTCATAGGATGGGTATGGATGAGGTTCGCATGCGCTTGACAAGTGTGGCAACATTTAACAAACTCAGTGGTGTCCCTCTTCATCGAAGGCCAATAATAACCCGCAGATAAGAGTCGTTTGTGAAGTTTCTTTCCTCCTTGATGCTCTCCACACTCTCCACCGTGTACTTCTCTCATTACGGCCTGCGATTCTGCGAGGCCCAAACATCTCAGCGGATCACCATTGTATCCTTTACGAAACAAAATTCCTCTTTCAACAAAATAGCGCCTGACTAGCTTCTTGAGGTAATAAGCCTCCTTCCTGTCAATAGGTAGGACTCCCTCCAAGATGAGTTCCAGAAATGGTGTTCTCCAATCAGTCGTCTAGAATATAGTATATGCTTCTACCCTATCGAACACATGTTGGCATGTTGGACACTGGCTTTGCACTTTGCTTGCTTGGGTCTTCATATCAGGCCAAAAATAACCCAAGCGTTGGAGGCATTGATAGAGGGGGATTTCGTTCTCGGCGCAGCAAGTCCTCTCATGGACTTCACTTAACCTCTTTGCTGCTTCTTCTAAATTTACACACCTTGCTAACACTCCTCCAGGTAGCCTCCGATAAAGCTCGCCAGCAACAAGTGTATAGTCTCGGAGTTGTTTGGCATCAATTTCCATCCCCTGTTCCGACAAGGCATCTCTCAAAGGTGCTCGCCAATCTTCAGCTCCTGTGGTCCCATTTTTAAACTCCTCTTGCAAGAGTAGTGTGATGGGGATGCTTCTTTTAAGGATGGTAACTTTGGTGCTTTCCCCTTCGAACATGATTTTGGACCCAAGCGTGGCTAAGGCATCGGCATGGCGGTTGTCCGATCTTTGCGTGTGTTCTATGGTAAGCTCGTCAAAATGATCTTCCAACCTTTGAGCCATTGCTCGATAGGGGGCCAGCGAGGGCTCTTTTAGAGAGAAATCACCCCTTGCTTGACTTACCACAAGATTCGAGTCTCCCCGTACCTTAAGCCTCTTGATTCTCATTTCTCGTGCTATTGCTAGGCCAGTAAGATATGCTTCATATTCCGCCGCATTATTAGAACAAAGAAAGTCTAACTTGAAAGACATGGATATGGCTTCGTTTTCCCCATTAGCTAGGACAATACCGGCTCCCCCGCCGGTAGAAATGGAAGATCCATCAAATGTCATCTCCCACAGACATTTATTCTCCTCTAGGTATGCTACCTCTGCGACTTCTCCAGGCACTTCGTCCGTGATTTGTGAGATGTCTTCTCCGGGGAATTGGGCTAGAAGTTCCGCTATTGCCTGACCCTTAACTGCCCTTGGCATGACAGACACTATATCATATTCGGAGAGTTGGAGCAACCACTGTGCCAGCCTACCCGAGAGAACGGGCCTTTGCAGGAGCATCCTTATCGGATTGGACTTCGTCATTAAGTGCACCGTGTGGGCTAAGAGATAATGTCGCAGTTTTTGCGCCGCATATATCAAGGATAGACAAGCGCGTTCAGCTCTTGGGTAACGCGTTTCTACGTCTCTAAGGGCTCTACTCACGTAGTATATGGGCTACTCAGTACCATCTTCACCTTCTTGCGCGATTAGAGCCCCAATAGCCTTGTCATTTGAGGCAAGATACAGCCGCAGTGGTACGCTCGGCGTTGGCGACCTAACAGTAGGTAGGCCGGTCATCATCTCTTGCAATTTGCGAAAAGCTAACTGATGTTTATTGCTTCATTGAAACTTCACGCCTTTCTTCAATAATGAGGTGAATGGGGCGATCGCTGCCGCTAAACCTGGTATGAATCTCCGAATGTAAGAGAGCTTTCCTATGAAGGACTTCAACTCTTTAACTGATGTTGGGGGTTTCATTGTGACTATGGCTTTCACTTTCAAAGGGTCCACATCGATTCCCTTTTGATGAACAAGGAATCCTAGAAATTTTCCAGCTGTCACCCCAAATGCGCACTTCAAAGGATTCATGCGCAGTTTGTAACGACGACACCTCTCAAAGACTTTCCTGAGGGTTCTCGTATGACTCTCTCTAGTTTTAGACTTTACGACTATATCGTCGACGTAGTCCTCGAGTTCCCAATGCATCATATCGTGGAAGATAGCAGTCATAGCTCTTTGATATGTGGCACCCGCATTCTTAAGCCCAAATGGCATCACGGTGTAGTAGAAATTTCCGATAGGAGTACGGAATGCTGTCTTTGCTGCATCTCTCGGTGCCATTTTGATTTGATTGTATCCACTAAAACCATCCATGAAGGAGAACATCTCATGACCCGCGGCCGAGTCAATAAGCAGGTCCATATTAGGGAGAGGAAACTCGTCCTTTGGACAGACCTTGTTCAGGTCTCGAAAGTCGACACAACATCTTATCTTTCCGTTCTTTTTTTTCACGGGAACTATGTTTGAGAGCCACTGTGGGTGTTCAATAGGCTTGATAAACCCCGCTGCTAACAACTTCTTAACCTCTTGAACAATTTGAGCTTCGACATCGGGATGGAAAGTCCTCCTTGGCTGCACCACTGGTTTAGCCCCCGATTCAATACTAAGAGCATGAGCCACCATTCCGGGATCTAAACCTGGCATTTCTTCGTATTGCCATGCGAACACATCACGATATTCTTTAAGCAAAGACACTAATTCCTTTTTCTCTGGTGGCGTGAGCAAAGGATTGATGGAGATAGGCAGCTCTATATTATGATCCTCGCTCAAATTGATTGTTTCAAGCTCCTCATTGTTTGGCGACAGCTTAGGCGGGGTCAACACTTCCTGCGATACCGCTTCTTTTTTAGTCGGATCAAGTGCTTCCTCTAACAGGCAGCAAGAGGTAAGACAACCCCCCTCTGTCAGTCCGGGGCCCTTTTGCTTGGCGCATACAGGCCCCGCGCGCCTTCACAAGCGATAAACGATGCGCCCATCAGGCAGTTGAGACTTCTCACATCTTGGAGCATTATGGGTCGTCTCTTTTCGCTCCTTGCGTTTCCTCTTCCTTTCGAGGAGATCTCGCAAGTCCACTTCAGACCCTCCTTTAACATCTTCCCAGCTAGGCAGAGGGGTGCCCACGGGCTTCGCAATTGCGTCCCCTCCACTTATGGTCAATTAATCATAAAAGGTTGCTTCTAGATAATGAGCCTTTGATTGGTCGAAAGGAGTAGGATTGGCTAGGATGTGAATCGGTTTTCCATTTAAGCGTCCCTTCACGCATTGATGGTAAGTAGGTGATATGAGCTTTTGCTTGTGCAGCCATGGCCTTCCTAATAACACATGGTAGGACACAGAAGAATCGAAAACATGGAATTTGGTGAGCCCCACGAGTGGTCCGACCTTTAGTACTAACTGAATATGTCCAATGATATGCTCACATCCTCCCTTGAATTTGGTAATCTCCATTAGCAATCCTTGTATTTTTTTTTGGGAAATGCCTGCTGCAACAAGAGTACTTAATGGAAGAATATTGAGGGATGAGCCGGTGTCCACAAGGGCTCTCCTCACATGAACTTCATTTATCATTGCTGGGACATATAATGGCCTCTTGTGATCGGGGTATTGGACTTCCATGTCTTCATCAGTAAAGGTGACCGCGTTGGTCGTCTCCAGAAAGGCTCGACTTGCGTGAGCTTCTGCTGTAAAACAATGGGATCCGGATGAAGACGCAATGCCGACTATAGCTTTCGTTGCTACCGTTCTAGCCTCGGGGGTTAATCCCAATTGGTTGAACAGCGAACGAAACGCGGGACTTCTTTGTAATGTTTTAATAGCAGTTGGAGTAAGTGTGACAGATATCATGGGATCTTCTTCTTCGTCGCCAGCATGTATGACCACAGCGACTATCCCCTTTCCCCTCTCATGCTGAGGCAAAGGATTTCTTTGTACACCTTGAGTGCCACGTCCTACTTCGAGAGTGCCATCTGCCAATTTCTCATGAAACATCCTTCGTATGTAGCGACATTCCAAAGTTGGGTGATGAACATATCTGTGGTAGCGACAAAAACGTGAATGTTTCTTGTCTTCCTTGGTTGGCTCTCTGTCAATCTTGTACAGTTTTACCACTCCGTCTGCAATCCACCGATCAAGGATGACACCCAATTCCTCCGACGTGCAAGATATGGGTGGATATTCTTCAACTACCCTGCCTTTCTCGCGCTTCTTGCTAGCAGGCTCATTGGCAGCCACCAAGAGCGCTTGAGGAGCATTCCTCTTATCAGTCTTTGACCGCTCACTCGTTTTCCAAGTTCTCTCGTTCGTCTTCCAAGTTCTCTCATTCGTCTTCCATGATGCTGCGGTTTTGCGAGCCTTTTGGAGTAGCGGAGCAAATTGCTTGATCTCCAAATTCTCAAGGTGAATTTTGTACTCAGAAAACATATTATCAATGCAAATTTCAACCAGTTCATGCTCCTCGTACTTCACATGGCATTCGAGGGCTTTATCTCGGAATCGCCGTATGTAATCGAGTAAATCTTCATCGGTCCTTTGCTTAGTGTTGTGCAAACCAATCAACGTAACTTCCTCTTGCTCTCGGTAATACTTCCCACAAAAGCACTCCACCATGTCCTCCCATGATTCGATCGATCCGGCTGGGATCGTGATGTACCATGAATAAGCCTTGTCAGAAAGCGACTTGGAAAACTCGCGAAGGCATAACTCCGAATCACTAGCGTGTGGGCCCATAGTATCTAGGAACTTGCTTACATGCTCAAGAGCGTTTCCCCGCCGTCCATCATAGAGTGAAAATGTGGGAACTTCATAATTCCTGGGATATGGTTTGTGTAACAGCTCAGATGGGTAAGGAGGTTGGCGGACGAACTGCCTTGGCACTTTGGAGATTTTTGCTTGTTCCCTCTCAATGAGCTTTGCTACGTCAGCAAGTGTGACATATTGAGAATCATTATTAGCATCAGGAGCATCGCTGGCTTTGTCTTGCCTCGTCTTCTCGCTATTGTCTGCCACCTTTTCATTTTGACCTTTTTCAAGCGTGGGCTCCTCTCGTCGTGGATTTTCCTTATCACGAGCCTTGTTGGATTCTTCCATGCGCTGGATAGCTTGAGCAAGGTCATCCTGGTTTCGCTGCATGCCTCGCATCATTTCAAATAGTTCCTTCATTTGCTGGGGGGCTTGTTCAACCTCCTCCTCAAGACGTACTTCCCTCAAAGAGGAAGCATCAGCAGCTGCCCCTTGAGATGGAGCAACGGTGTGGGACGTACGTTGGTTCTTTGACCTGGGAGGCATGGTTTCTCCTTCCTTAGCTGCTTGACTCCCCAGCGGAGTCGCCAAAATGTCGGGGACGTTTTGCCACAAAGGCCGAGATTGTAGCAATGAGCCCAAAACTCCCCTTGGGTTCGTTAAATTCGTTAATTATTTGGAGAGCCAAGCCCAAAATTCGCAATGTGGGGTACACAAAGGCTAATGGTGCTTTGTGGAAAGAGAAAAACAATACAAAAATGAGAACACAAGAGAGTGTAAAATCATATATTCATGAGTCAGAAAATTCAGCCCACAGTCACACAGAGGAAGAAATTGATGGAGGTCTTGAGCAAGGGAGAGAGAGTTCCCCTATATCAATATTTTCGCCCCCAGGCCTTCAAATCGTCCATACACTAAGGTAGCTGATTGGGTTCTTGTGTCAAAGTTTTGGGTTTTTTGTAGGGAAAAACGTGTCCCTCCTTATGGGCTGGTGATGCATACTTATATCAAGCTCCAAGGGATGCTTGTGACCAGTTTTTAGGTGGGAGGAAGGCCTTGGACCTTTCAGATGTTATTCCTATGACTTGGTGTATTATGTTTTATGCTTAGGGAAGGGTTTGGTTGCTTTTTGCATGATTATGGAAATAAAGTTGCTTCCTCTTTATAGCTGCTGCCTCTGGTCTCTGTTGGCCTTGGAAGACTACATTTGGGTGGCTGAGTGGGCTAGACTGCCCAGCTTTTTCTTAGAGTCAGCTGCTTGGTGTGGGAAAATGGAGCTGGACTGAAAATTAGGGGCACAGTCACACAGAGCATGGAGTCAAATCTAGGGTGGAAATTTCTGGCATTGGACCTCCTTCAGGGGCCTTAGATGCCCCCAGCGTCCATGGCCCACTTCACAGCACGTACAGGCTGGGCCTATGTAAAACGTCCAATGGGAACTAGCCCACACTCGCCAAAACCATTCCTACTCAATTCCCCAACGATTCGCATGGGCTTGGACCATGCAACAGAGCTAAATATATTGACACAAATACATTAGTTTGACCCGCTAAGCAATTGGGCTTAGTCATTCCGTCGGACCATAAAATTTGTCGCGAAAATGACCATTAACAGGTGGTATTTCGGTTTTTTTTTTATTTATTTATAGGTTTCATGGGTATTTTGGTTATTCTAAGGTTTTGGGGGTATTTTTGTCATTTTCTAGGTTTAGGGGGTATTTTGGTAATTTTTAGTGGTTTTGGGGTATTTTAGATTTGGGTGATTTGTAGAAATGATACTTGAATCATAATTGGGTCTAATTGGATACCCAGTTAAAACCCAATAAACATTAATGTTAATTGGGTTTTGTAGGGGCTAGGGCCTGGGTAACCGGGAATGACCCATGCAACCAAGGCCCAAGGCTAGCCCGGGTAACGAAGGCTATCCCAAGAAATAGAAACTGGCTCGATACTGTAGGGATAGGCCTAGCCCAATGACAAGTGTGCAAGGGTTCAAAGATTAACGTTCAGGGGAGTCTTATTGTGTCCGGGACAGGTTAGGCTCAATACTGACTAACAAGCTAGGGGGAGGCTAATGAGGGGACGGTCAAATTCAAGTCGATCCCCGATTACTGTTAGTGCCTTTGGGAAGTTTGCTGCCGAAACGCTATTTGGCGTCTGGAACAAGTTTCAAGAGAATTCTCAAAATGAATGATTTTTCCTTGGGATTCTAGGCAGAAGTGGGATTATGTGGGAAATGATGAAAAAGTAATTATTTAAAGGTGAGGGCAAGTTGAAAGAGAGGGAGAAGAAAAACCAAATAGTGGGTGAGAACTAGGACTAGAATCACATGGGTAAAAGAGATTTGGCTGTCAAGGCAGCGTTTGAGGCAACTATTCGTAGGAGTGCAAGGAAACCCACCAAAAGTAAATTGGGAGCCCAAGTCCTTTGTCCCTGAAAACATCACTCTCGGGTTCGAGCACCACGGGTTTAACTGGGTTAATACCCATTTAACCCAATTAATAATTGAGTGGGTTTGGGTGGGTAAATGGGTTTAAGTTGATTTTGCCACCCCTAATTTTGAACCAACCATCACTGTGAGAGATGGATCAAAGGGCGCCTAACCCATTTTAGTTTGTATTTGGATTTGTAGGGCACCCACGACTAGGATAGTAAAACTTACCTCTCCAGCTTCACATTTAAAGTGGGATGGTTCATATGATTTATATTCTTAAACATTTTAAAAGCGTATAAACAATTACTTACTAGAAAATCTTATACATTTTCTCTCCATGCACAGAAGGAAATAAATCCTATTGAAATTTAAATGGAATCATATGATTATCATTACTTTAAATTTAATCATATAAGTTTTAACAATGATTGAAAAACTCTATGGCTCTAAACCAAGCAACAATGGAGCAACCCTTAACAAAGGCTCCAATGTAATAGGTAAGAATTTTCTAGCGAACAAGAAACATATTGATGTTGTATTTTCATTATAAGGACATGTTGATCCAAATCGAATTTGATTTAGAAACTCATCAGTGATATCACCCCATCCAAATTTTGCAGGATGAGGGCCACCCCTGGACCAATCAACCCATGTAATGCTTCGATTTGAGTTGAACTCCGAGTACAACATGTTCGCAAGTGTTGGAATATAATGTTCATCCATGTAACATGGCATGAGACAATGTTTTTGAAAAATAGGGTAGTATTTGGTGTCAGACACAATGTGCATGGCAAGGTCACGGTGTACTTCAAACCATTGAGACCCTTTTCTCCAATCTGTGATGTTTATTAAGGGCCACATTTGGGGACTATATCGACCACGACCTGCCTTCCTTGGGTCATCGAAGGAGCCTAGGAAGCTCAAATTTGAGTCCATGAGGTAGTTATAAACAATCTTGAAGTTGAATAATGGAATGCATGAGTCTGAGAGCAAAACAAATCTTTGATTGGAGATGTCAAGTAGGGCATTTGCTAATAGGCGTCTCTCAGCGTCAATCATTGAGGATGTACCCCAATAGACTGGCTACAATAAGAAATGTTGCACGTGTATTAGTTTATGAAAACTACTAATCAATATCTTGCTGCCCATGCGAATATGAAATATGCTCTGCAAATGTACATGTACAAACAAGAAATATTAATGACAAAATGCCTCTATCTTGTCTTGGCTCACTTATAACTCGTTCATTCCGTTTTTTTTTTTTTTAATTGTATTCTTATCATTGTCCCTCCTCTCTCTCTTCTCTCTCATTCTTTTTAGAGTTTACACCCCATTATTGATGTCTCTAAATTAAAGTTTTCTCTAGTGACACCCCAGATCTGATTTGGATATAGTCTAAGTATGTGTTGTATGGGTGTGTGATAAGTCCTACATCAAGTATTTACTAGATAGATCTGAATTTTATTAACAACTACAAGGATAGATCTGGGCTTTGTTTTGAACACTCATCTTGATCAACTTAATTACAAGTAGACTCACACAACCAAAAAGATTAAAGATCTCCCAATGGCCAAACTGGTCATAATCAACTTTTGGATAGTCAAATTTATTATCAAGTTGAAGATTCATCAAGACGTACGTATCAATGACCAAACTAATCAAGACTCCAGTAGTCCATTGAGTAATGTCACCCTAAAGCTATCTATGTTTGATTCTCTCCACTTTAATGGCCCTTATAATTCCTACGATTTGGATTTATTAGATTTCACATAAGGAAAATGTTTCTTTAGTTGATTATCATTTTAGAAGAGAGGCGAACTTATGGTATTAGACTATTAGTTACTCAAGAAGAAGACAAACTTGAATATTTAAAAAAAAAATAAAAATAAATAAATAAATAAAAGGAAAGAGAGAACCCCTTCCCAAAGGTTACCCTTGATGACATGGGTAAAATTAAGGATGAGGAAATATTATTTGCCGCTACTTCATTTAATATTGTTCTCTTTTTTTTTTTCTTTTTCTTTTTCTTTTTTGGATCGAGTTGGCCGGGTAAATAGATAAGGGCAGGGTAGCTAGTGGCGGAGCTAGAAGTATCTTTAAGATTGTTCTTCTCTTTTTATATGGATTTGATTTGGGTAAATAGATAAGGGCAAGACAATAGTGGCGGAGCTAGAAATATCTCTAGAAAGGAGGGTGTGGGATGGATGAAAGCTAAATATATATATATATATATATATAAAATTAAATCCAAAAAATAACTTTTATAGACACAAGATATATGTTTGTAACATTTTTCTTGAAAAAAAAAATGTTTGTAACATGATTAACAAATGATATTTTATTACATACAACATTAATTTAAACTAAAGATTTTTTAACTCCTAAGTCCTAACCATGATTTCTTACCGTTTTCTCCACCAAAAAAAAAAAAAAAAAGTCCTAACCATGAAATCTACATTTATCATTTCTTTTAAAAGGAAAAAAAAAATGTCCATAATCCATATCTATAATTTTCTAAATTGAAAATTAAAAATATTAAAAAAAAATAAAGAAGGGTTTAATTAAAAATATTTACTAATTTTTCTCATAGATTTCTAGGAGGTGCTATTATGGTATAAGAATTATTAGAGGAAAAGAATAGTGTCTTAAAAATGTATAAAATTTTCTATTCTATTTTTTATGAAGTACATTAAGTACACTTTGAATTAATGAGTTATGTATAATATGAGAGTAATTATTGGAAACAAAAATGATGAATTAGTCATCTAATTAACTAGATGATTCTCAACCAAAAAAAAAAAAAAAATCATCTAAATAGATGTGTTACATGTTTTAAAAATATATATATATATATATATTTCTTTTTCTTTTTTTCCTTTTTTTCCAAAGGGAACAATTGCTCCCCCTAGCCCCACCTCCCCCCTCCACCTTCGGGGTAGTATAAATTGTTAGGTTAGTCTTCAAATGAATCTTATCACTTGTAGTAGATGAGTTTCTTTTGAATTTGAATATTATGTTTTTGTTGTAAACAAATATAAATTGACGTTGAACAACAATGCAAGCCGAAAAATATTATTATTATTGGGTAAAATTTTACTTTGAACGCTGTTTTCACAATAAGAAAACCCTGTTTGGATTTTATCCATTTTTTGAGATGCCCTCCCGTAACATTCTGCCGGCTCATTCCTAAGAAAACGTAGCACTATGCGTTTGTGTGTTTATTGTTTTTGTTAATCAAACCAAATTAATTAGCATATTAATCATGAAGTTATATTCAACATCCATAAAAACAATAATGAGCATAGACAATTTTATGGAAGAAACACCTTACCTGGCTAGGGATTCTTCTCCCATAGAAGATAGAATCTTCAGGCTCTGAATCATTGAAAGAAGGATGTGCATGTACATATATGGAGTAAAAGGCTTCATGCCCTTTAAAAAACTTCTCCCACAAGAGAGAAAAAGGCAAAGGCCCTTTTGTCATAAACATGAAGGCCACCTTTGGAACCTGCCTGCCAGGCAGTTCTGTTTGTGAAACCATTATTGCGTTTTGGAACAACTCTTGGTCACTCATATTATGAGTAAGGAACTCCTGCTTTTTCAGTGAAACTCTAGCATAGTTGGATGTCCTATTTGCTGATTCAACAAAACTTGATAGCAATAATTCTAATGGTGGTGGTGGTGGTGGTGTTGTATGTGATGCTTGCGTTACTGTTGATGATATTGGTGGAAGAGTAGAGTATGTTGGGGCTTGTAAAGAAACCAAGAAGCTTTTGAGGTATAAACAAGCTACAAATCCAAACGTCAAACCAAAAATAAAGAAGAAAAATTGAAAGATATGACTTGATTGTAATTGGAAATAGAAGGCCTTGGAAATCCTTTGCAATAGATGTTGCTCATTTCCCATTGGTAACCACAGAGAGTTGAGATAGATAGAGGGAAAGAGAAATAGAGAATTAATAAGAGATTGTTAATAGTTTAAATTACAAAAGCGGAAAGCCAATTGAAACGCTTGTAATTCAAGTAACGGTGGACTTTCTCGTCATTGCGTTATACTGTATCACATGTTTTGTAGTATTATTAGTAGTGGACTAGTGCGTACGTAGGTAATATCTATATGTATTGCGAGGTAGACGTCCTCCAGGCCGACTTCGCCATTCTTTCTTAATGAAATTACAGTTTTCCTTCTTTAGAATTAAAAATTAAAAAAAAGTAATATTCATATAGCGAATATAAATTATATGTCCTACTTTTTGTATTCCATTTTATATTTCACTAATTAGGCCGTTATTACTTGCCATGTATTGTTTATACTATCTTTATACAATAAAATAAAAAAATTAAAGTTTCACTTTAAAAAAAAAAAATTAATGGAAGTTCCACTTTATACTTCACAAATATGACAATCACAGCTTGCAATGTATTTCTCATTTTTTTTTTTTATAAAATAATTAAAGTTTAAAGTGAGAGGAAAAAAAAAAAAAAACACAAATCAAAGTTTACCCATTTTTTGTATTCCACTAACACTAATCACAACTTGTATGTATTTTTTTTTTTTTTTTTTTTTTGTTTACTCTTCTTTATAAATAACCAAAAAGTGGAAAAAAAAAATTCAAACAGACGGCAAGTTTTGGTTAGTAGAGCATAAAATGAAACACAAAAAGTGAAATAGAAAATTTGTATTCAAAAATCAAACACATGACATATTACTGTTTTTTTTTTTTTTTTTAATAAGAGTATAAAGTGGAACACATGAAAAGTGGGGCGAGGAACTTGTATTAAAAAGAATTTATGTGGCACTCAAACTTTTGAAAACTCAACTGAGTTCTCTACTTGACCATTGCGTATGAATTTTAGGGCTTAAGACAAAAACTTTAAGCAGTCTTTTCTTATATATAAATGTTAATTAAATAATATATTTAAATTTTTTTATAAAAAATTAGTTTCCGTTAACATGGCAATAAACTAATTTTTTATTTTAGCCATTTGCCACATCATCAATTTTCGTCTAAGAGATAATGGTAAGAACTAAATTAACACGGCATTGAAAGATTAGAAACTAAATTGAAATATAATGTAAATGATATGAACCAAATACAAAGTTTATCCTATAAACAAATAAAAAAAACTTCTATGCTTTAAATAGAGTGGGAGTTTTTTTAATAGTCAATTTATTTTAGTAGTCAATAGAGGCCTTAATTTTATTTGGGAGCCTATTAGGTAATGACCTAAGTTGCGTATATAGTTGAGCTAGCTCAGCTTTTACCAAATATTCTTGGCAACGTGATAACTTTGATTCACTATATAAAATAAAATAATTTATATATATTTTGTTTGAAGTAGAATTTTATTATTAAAGTTTCCATAAATTTAACAAACTATTCCCGTTAAAACTTAAAAGACCAAAAATTACAAGAAATTTCTTCTCAAAAAAAATTCAAGAAATTTAAAATAATTTTATTATTTACTTTACTTTCACTGCCTTGCAGTTTTTTTTTAATCTTTACTTTCTATAGTATTATTTTTAATTATTCTATCAATAATTTACATATAATTTTTTATTATACCGAACATTGTTTGGCTAATTTATTTCAGTATCGAATTAATTAAAAAATATATTAATGTAATTATTAGAGCAAGGAAACATTTTGCAAAAACCATTGCTAAAATCTAGGTTGCTAGGCTGATCAATTTGACAATTTGTAAGCTTTCTACTGCATGGGCTTTCGTGTTCTTGCTTGCTTACTCTGTTTTAATTTATGAACCCTAGTTGAGCCTAGTCCTTTTTTATTTTTTAATGTGGTCAACAATTCAAGAAAAGATGGTGGACAACATGGGCTCATAAATATATATATATATATATATATATATATATATATATTTTAAATTTTTATGAACAACAACATGGGCTCATATGTGCTTGCCGCTTGGACGTAAAGCAAAACTTGATTGTAGCATACTTTCTAGGGTTGATGTCACCTCACTTGATTAGTACACAATTTTTTTTTTTTTTTTTTTTGAGAAACTAGTACACAAATTTTTTACTATCATATAATATACAAGAGATCTACAATTAGCCTATCTCAGAGTAACGAGGATTTAAGATCATGGAAGGGAGTTATTTAGGTATACAAATTCTCTGTATTTCACTAATTATAACTTATTTTATATTTATTTTACTTTTTTATAAAATAACTAAAGAAATTTTTTTAAATTACAAATTATGATTGATAAGACATCAAATGAAACACAAAAAGTTGTATAAATAATTCGTATTCGAGAGTTACTTCCTAAAATAATAAGTGGATGGACAAGAGATATTACGACTATATTTAGATTTAAATCTTCAATCTTGTAAAAACTAATTATAAAAAATACATTCAATGAACCACTTTTATTTACGTGTAACATCATCAGTTTCAAACATGTGTTTAACTACTAGGGGTTTGACTAGCATGCAAAAGATATTAAAAACAGGTCTTGGTTTTTGAATTGTGATATCCTCCAGGCTCAAGCTACAATGAAGGGTTTTCCTCAAAAATTGCAAAATCAATCCGTTTCATCGGCCTAAAATCTGCTCAATTTTAAACAGTTTTTTGGCATCTTCAATGTAAATAGTATATCCAGGCCGGAAAAAAGAAAAAAAGTTTGGCTGTAAAATACTGTTTAAATAATCAACTTAATTTTAAACTGTCAACTTTCCAAGATTGGAGGTCAATGCTGTGCTTTTACCTTATCAGGGCCGGAAAATACTGTTCAAACTTCAAATTATTAGCTTAAAAACATTTTTAATAGAACAGCTTAGATTTGAAGTTTCAAACTCCAAACAATATTTTATTGGAAGATTAATTGATCATTTCGTTACGTTAATTTTCTGTTGATTGGGTTTTACTTTTTTTTTTTTTCTATTGTTGCTGAATAAATTAAGGTTTTACTTGCAGTGCATTTAATTTTTCTGAAATGTAGTTTTGTAGCTGTCAAAGACACAATAAAAGGAACCTTTCAAAAATTAAAATCAATCAAGTATAGAAGTTGTCCAGAACTAGAAGTAGATATGCACAAGGCTAATTAATAAACAGAAAGGTTTGACACACATGGTTATTATTACCATATACATCTACTACTACATGTCAAGAGGGATATAGTTCAGTGACATAGTATATTCTCCTTTAAAAAAGAAAAAGAATAAAAAATAAAACCTTCCTATAATTGTAACTTGGATCAATTGAATTATTTTTTAAAACTTGTTATCAGAAAATACCATTATTTGTCACTTATTTTGTAACCCATATTTCATTCAATCTCATCATGTTATTAAACAGAATTTTTTTAAACTATTTCTCTCAATTGTAACCCCTTAAACAAATAACTTTGATAAGGAATATTTCTACAAGACTAAAAAGAAACTAACTCAAGTTAGTTGTTCCACTAAATCCAGTTGTCTGACAGGATCTAGTCGTCCATCACTGATGAAGTCAAGGATTTCACCAATGAGCCACACGATACCTACACGCCTGGATGTCAACCTGCACAACACAAAGAAGGGGAAAACCTCACAGAGAGCACCGGTGTGGTGCCGGCCGAATACCCTCCGAAGGTTAAGTTAAAATATGCTCACAACTCTAGAGTGCTAGAGAGGGTAAATTATGCGTACCTTTCTTTGAGAGGGTATTGAGGCTTTTATAGTAGTAGTGGTGGACTTCTCTTTCTTGGAGTAGAAGTCTTTTCCATATAGGAGTCCCCTTGAACGCAGATTGCGGGATCCTTTCCTTATAGGACTCGTATATCAAACGTGGACCGCAAGCATTTTATACCAAAGGCCTTTATGGCCTTCGGGCCTACTGATATCTCATCTTGGGCCCGTCCACTATCGGCCCACAGTAAATGACCGTCAGGCCTACCTCTAGCCCAAATTCTTCCTCTTCAGTTGCCCCCTTCACCTCATGGGTCCGTCATACTCTAATGGACGGAAGCATGGGGTGACGATAAATATGTTAGGGATGACGGTTCAAAAGGACTGTGGGTCGTCGGTCAGAATCACTAAGGATGACGGTATCAGGGTTTAAACCGTTCAGTCGTCTGGCAGCCGACAAGGTCTGGGATGCATTAAATGATTCATGACACGCGTCACCCTTCTACAGGCGATTGTGTGGGATCGAAGCGTCGCTTCGTCTTCCGTGCACTTTCCTTATAAATATCAAACTTCGACTCTCATTTATACACCACTAGCCAAAGATTAAATTGTCAGAGAGCGATCCGTCACCTTTTGTCAGAAATTTATCCGTCATATTGGCTAGAGACTTGACCGTCCAGTCAATTCATCCGTCGACTGCAATTTGGTAAGTAATTTTTATCCGTCTACTTTTTGTTTATATTTTCCTTTGGGATTCGTCATATATATTTTCCTTTTGGACTTTATGCTCCCGTCGTTCTTTCCAGACCGTCAGAGTCTTAGGCTTTGTCATTATATGTAGGCTATGTCTAGTGCGTCAAGTAACCAGTCGGTCGTCCGTGACGGGGCGGGCTATGACGAGGTATACCCGTCAGGTCACAAAGACCAAGACGATTTAAGCGAGAGGAGTTCATCTTCATCCTCCTCGTCCTCATCAACTGAGGATGTTGAGATGGTCGAGGTAGAAGAGAGTTCAGCGGATGACGAAGATCAAGTAGTTAGATCCGTTGTGGGGGCTGATGGACTCAGGGAGTTCATCATGCTTCCAGAGTGGACGGTAAATGCGTTCACTTCCACCATTAAGGAGACCCATTTTAAAACACTTAGGGCCAACTACCAAATCCCAGATTACATCCCCATCCGTCTACCCTGTTCATCAGAGAAGTGTTATTACGCAGGGGTAGACGATGTAGGAGTGTACGAGCAAATGCTTAAGGCAGGTCTTAGATTTCCCTTGAGCTCACTGCACCGCGAACTCCTACAATACTTAGGCCTATCCGTCAGCCAGTTATCCCCTAATGCCTGGAGGGTCTTCATAGCCATGGAAGTCCTGTACGGGGCCATGTCTGACGGTCGAAGAAGATTAACAATAAGGGAATTCCTCCACTGCTACCGTCCAGATGAGATAGATAGATCAAGAGGGATGTATAGCTTTGTTCCTAGGAGTCATCTTTTGAAAGTAGTTTTTGAGACCCCCGACTCGAATAGAGACTGGAAGAGCCGTTATTTCTTTATTGAGGGCGACGGTTGGATGTGTCATCCAGGGGAGACGGACTTCATGCCCGTCGACAAGGTTTGGGGAGTATTAAACCAGTCTGGTACGGGCCCGTCATATAACAACTTTTTAAAAGCTTATTTAATAATTCATTTTTTTTTTTTTTAACGTTCGTCTACTTTTTGCAGTTTGACGGCGGCCTCAAGTTACATTAGAGGAGTTTAGTTTTCTTGAAAAAAATTTTAACAAGTCTAAACCAGAAGAACGGACCTGGGCGAAGCTAGTCAACCTCAACACAATCCACTGGTACTGTGACGGACCTGAGCCTACCCAAGACGCACTTAAATACGAAGAGCGCACCCGTCAACGTAAGTCCGTCTGTCTTCTCTGTTTAAATTGTGTTATCGCTTTTGACACCCGTCTACCTTTTCAGAGATGGACGATGCAAAAAGGAGAGCAGCTATCAGACTGCAAGCCGCGAAGAACAAAGGGACCAGCGCGGACCCTACAGGGACGGGTGCCAGCAAGCAGGCGGCAAAGCGGAAACAACCGTCCAAGGGAGACCGTCTACCAAAAAAGCCCAAGGTTCCTCTGGAACCCGTCCTTGGCTTGTTGGCCGGAGAGGCCAAGACGGTTAACCCAGTGAAGCATGGGGCTGGTAAGGGCCTCATGACTGGTCCGTCCGGGAGCCAGAAGAAGCCACCCCCTCTACTTCGCGAGGATTCGAAATATGCCCTTGAACGTCTTTCATCTATTATAACAACTGAGGACTACGAGGACCTGTGCAACCACTCGACGGAGGCAATGGGTGAGACGACCCTTTTTAGCGTTGCTCAGGTAATTTCCCGTCGTTATATGGTCCGTCGTGATTCCTTCTTTGTCTCAGTATTTTCCTTACCCACGTTTTTCTTTCAGGCAATGATTATGATGAAAGGGATGATGGGACGGTGTCTCAACCATGAGACGACCTTAGGCCGGGTCCGTCAGAAGGCTAAGGCGACGGAGGACGAGTTGCTCGAGCTGAAGTCCTGGAAGGTCGTTCAGGATAAGAAACTTAAAATGGCTGAGGAAGCAAGGGACGATTACATGAAGCTGACGGAGAACCTGAAGAAAGCCTTAGAGGAAAAAGACCGGGAAGTCCGTCAGGCTAAGGAGACCGCGATACGGGAGTATCGGGACTCTGAAGCCCTTATCACTGAGCTCAGTCTGTCCTATAACGATGGTTTCGATGACGCCGTCCGTCAGGTGAAGGCCTTGCATCCAGAAGTTGATTTGTCAGCCGTCAACATCAACGCTCCAGAGCAAACATCCGTTCAGCCCGCTCAATCAGACGACACGGACGACCTGTTTTGTGAGAACACTGCTAACCGTGAAGCGTCCAGGGATCCAAAGGATAACCAGCTGGATGCAGACACGACGGCTATTGATCAGACGGTGGTGGTCCGGTCGTCTGCTGATGATCAAGACCGTCGAACAGAGGAGAAAGACGTTCCAGAGACCCGTCATGATGAGCCGACGGATATATAATTTGTAATAGTTTAAGTTTTTATTTGTTTTGTTGTACTCCTTTTTTGAAAGAATATGGTGAACAGTTTTATGATACTCGTCCTGGTGTAAACATTCCCTTTTTGGGTTTATTAATATTTGGTCCGTCGACTTTTTGATGTTAATGGAATATATCCGTATGTTTTGTTTAATCTTGACGGCTATTTGCTTCATCCAGTTTTATCTTTAAACTCCAAAATGAGAATCGTGTTTTTATCCGTTCAATCCATGGAACGGTTGATATCCGTCCTCTTTGTTGATTTTACATTTTCATCCCTTTGGGATAATCCGTCCACCCTGTGGACCAAGTTTTGTATCCGTCCAGCTTGTGGAATTAGGATTTTTTATCCCTTTTGGGATGGTCCGTCCACCTTGTGGACTTATTTCTGTATCCGTCCAGCTTGTGGACTTAGGATTTTTGATCCCTTTGGGATGGTCCGTCCACCTTTTGGACTTGTTTTTATATCCGTCCATCTTGTGGACTTGGGATTTTTTATCCCTTTGGGATGGTCCGTCCACCTTTTGGACTTGTTTTTATATCCGTCCATCTTGTGGACTTGGGATTTTTTATCCCTTTGGGATGGTCCGGCCACCTTGTGGACTTATTTTTGTATCCGTCCAGCTTGTGGACTTAGGATTTTTTTTCTTTTTGGATGGTCCGTCCACCTTGTGGACTTATTTTTGTATCCGTCCAGCTTGTGGACTTTGGATTTTTTATCCCTTTGGGATGGTCCGTCCACCTTGTGGACTTGTTTTTATATCCGTCCAGCTTGTGGACTTTGGATTTTTTATCCCTTTGGGATGGTCCGTCCACCTTGTGGACTTGTTTTTATATCCGTCCAGCTTGTGGACTTTGGATTTTTTATCCCTTTGGGATGGTCCGTCCACCTTGTGGACTTGTTTTTATTTATGTAGGAAAAACACAGTAGAGTCTGAATACTTCTCTTTATTGAAAGAAAATAATGCTAAGGAAAATGTACCTGCCCCCTCGGGCTTAAAAAGGTACTTGTAGAAATATTTGTTCGAAGTAGAGAGCAAAACTTAAATAACCAGAAAATTGTCTGAGGTAAAAACTTCATAAAAAACTTAGTAAAAACATAGTAATAAACTGGAAACTGGGGGAGAGTCGATGATCTTCACGGTGCCCCTACTGGTAGTACCTCCGAAGGTGCTCTGTGTTCCATGGATGTTGAAGCTTCTGTCCGTCCATGGTTTCGAGGTGATAGGTGCCTTTTCTTTTCCAAGAGTAGATCCTGTATGGTCCTTCCCAGTTGGGGCCGAGCTTTCCTTGCGCTGGGTCTCTGGCAGCTCCTATTACCTTCCGTAGCACAAGATCTCCGACCCGGAACTCCCTGTGTTTCACGTTGGTGTTGTAGTATTTCGCCATGAGGTTTTGGTACCTAGCCAACCTCTGTTCTGCTGTAGCTCGGACCTCGTCTATCAGATCCATCTGGAGCCGCAAGGCCTCTTCGTTGCGATCCTTGTCGTAGTTCTCTACGCGGTAGCTCGTGAGCCCGACTTCTGCTGGGATGACGGCATCGCTCCCGTACGTCAGCCTGAACGGTGTCTCTCCAGTGGGTGTTCTAGCTGTTGTGCGGTATGCCCACAAAACGCTCGGTAGTTCTTCGGGCCAGATGCCCTTTGCCCCCTCGAGCCGGGTCTTGATGATCTTCAGCAGGGACCGGTTCGTGACTTCTACTTGTCCATTGGCTTGAGGGTGTGCGGGCGATGAATAGTGATTTTTGATCCCCAGCTCTGAACAGAAGCTCCTAAATGCTCCGTTATCGAACTGCTTTCCGTTGTCGGAGACGAGCACTCTTGGTATCCCGTACCTGCATATTATATTTCTCCAAACGAAACTCCGTATGTTCTTCTCCGTGATAGTGGCCAGGGCCTCTGCTTCTACCCATTTGGTGAAGTAGTCGATGCCAACGACCAGAAATTTCAGCTGTCTTGCTGCTATTGGGAAGGGACCCATGATGTCTAGTCCCCATTGGGCGAACGGCCAAGGGGCCGTCATAGGCGTCAGCTCCTCGGTCGGTTGCCTGATTAAGTTACTGAACCTCTGGCACTTGTCGCATGTCTTGACGTATGCTTGCGCGTCTTTTTGCATCGTTGGCCAATAGTACCCAGCCCTGATCAGTTTGTGCACTAAGGATCGTGCCCCCAAATGGTTTCCACAGATTCCCTCATGCACTTCCCTCATTACGTATCTGGCTTCCTCTTGACCCAGGCACCTCAGGTACGGACGCGAGAAACCTCTTTTGTATAAGATATCGTTGATCAATACAAATCGCGAGGCTTGGACTTTCAGCTTTCTGGCATCATTTTTTCCCTCGGGTAGTGTACCCATTTTTAGGTATGCTACTAATGGCGTGGTCCAACTATCTTCAGAAACCAACTCCTGCACTTTTCTTCCGTCATCAATAATTGAGGATAGTTGTACGAATGACAATACCTGTTCGGGAACGAGCATGGACTCTGCCGAGGCTGCTTTCGCAAGACGGTCGGCACATTCGTTCTCTTCCCTTGGGATTTGAACGAATCTCACTGTAAGATCACCGATCCGGTTTTTAACTTCTTCCAGGTACTTCCTCATCCTCTCACTTTTGCATTCGTAGATACCATTAATTTGGCTCGTTATCACCTGGGAATCGCAATGGACGATCATGGATTCGGCACCTGCTGCCTTTGCGAGGTCTAGTCCTGCTACCAAAGCTTCACACTCGGCCTCATTGTTGGTCGTGGGAAAGTCCAGCCTAATCATGCATTCGATTCTATCTCCGTCGGGGGTATGGATTAATACACCGGCCCCTCCTGCATGCCTGTTGGAGGACCCGTCCGTGTGGATGCTCCATTGAGCCTTTGTGTCTGCCCCCTCGCCTTCTGACCTGGAAAACTCTGCAATGAAATCCGCCACGGCTTGTCCCTTAACGGCATTTCGTGGGCGATACTGTATATCAAATTCACTCAGTTCAACCGTCCATAGGGCCATGCGTCCTGCCGTCTCCGGGCTGCTCATGGCTCTCCGTAGGGGTTGATCTGTTAGGACCACTATTGTGTGCGCCTGGAAGTATGGTTTGAGTTTTCTTGCCGCAGTCACCAGCGCGAAGGTCAACTTCTCTATATATGGATACCTTTCTTCTGCTCCCCGAAACGCTCTACTTATAAAGTAGACGGGTTTCTGTGATCCGTCCTCTTCTCTAATTAGGGCCGCGCTGACTGCCGCTTGCGAGACTGCTAAATAGAGGTAGAGTTCTTCCCCAGGTTTAGATGGGCTGAGTAGCGGTGGGGATGACAGGTACTTTTTCAAATCCTCAAATGCTTTCTGGCATTCGTCCGTCCACTCGAACGATTTTCTTAACGTACGGAAGAATGGGAGACACTTATCCGTCGCCTTTGAGACGAACCTGTTCAGAGCTGCAATTTTGCCGTTCAATCTCTGCACATCCTTGATTGTCTTCGGCGGTTCTAACTCCATGATGGCCCGAATCTTCTCTGGGTTAACCTCTATACCTCGATGGGAAACCATGAACCCCAAGAACTTTCCTGCCGTCACTCCGAATGCGCACTTACTCGGATTTAACTTCATATTATACGATCTGAGAGTGGTGAAAGTCTCCTGTAGGTCTTTCAGGTGGTCATGCTCCAGAACGCTTTTCACCAGCATGTCGTCAACATACACTTGCACATTCCTCCCAATCTGGTGCGTGAACATTTTGTTCATTAGCCTCTGGTAGGTTGCTCCTGCATTCTTTAGCCCAAACGGCATCACCTTGTAGCAAAATAGTCCCTGGCTTGTGACGAATGAGGTTTTCTCCTTATCAGCCTCGTCCATCTTGATTTGATTGTAGCCGGAGAAAGCATCCATGAAGCTCAAGAGTTGGTGCCTTGCCGTTGAGTCTACCAGTGTATCGATACGAGGCAACGGGAAGCTGTCCTTTGGGCAAGCCTTGTTGAGGTCCGTGAAGTCGACACACATCCGCCACTTCCCTGTAGCCTTTTTTACCATCACCACGTTTGCTAGCCAGTCGGGGTAATATACCTCCCGAATGAAATCTGCATCAAGAAGCTTCCTAACCTCCTCGGCTATTGCTTTGTCTCGCTCTTCAGCGAATACTCGCTTTTTCTGTCTCACGGGTGAAAACGTGGGGTTCACATTCAGCCTGTGAACTATGACTGAGCGATCAATACCCGGCATGCCTTCGTGGCTCCAAGCGAAAACATCCTGATTATCCCTTAGGAACGTTGTTAGGGCCTGCCGTGTGGGTTGACTGGCCAACGTCCCCATTCTAGTTGTCCGTTCGGGTCTTGACTCGTCTAGAGCTACTTCCTCTAGCTCTTCTACTGGTTCTGCTGCCACCCGCTTTTCTTCTATGCACATTGTGTGCTGGTGGTCATCCATTTCTAGCATGGCAATGTAGCATTCGCGGGCGGCAACCTGATTCCCTCGCAACTCACCGACCCCATATTCCGTGGGGAATTTAATCATCAGGTGGTATGTCGAGGTAGCTGCCCTCCAGGCATTGAGAGTTGGCCGTCCAAGGATAGCGTTGTATGCTGATGAGCAGTCGACTACGAGGAATGTCACATCCCGAGTGATCTGCTGAGGATAGTCGCCCACTGTTACTGAAAGTGTGACCGCGCCCAACGGGAATACTCTTGTTCCTCCAAACCCCACCAGCGGGGCATTCGTTGGTATCAGTCGTTCCCTATCAATCATCATCTGCTGGAATGCAGGGTAGTATAGGATGTCCGCCGAGCTGCCATTGTCGACCAGCACTCGGTGCAAGTTATATTCTCCTACTCGTAAGGTGACAACCAATGCGTCGTCATGCGGATGGTGTAGCCGTCGTGCGTCTTCTTCTAAGAATCCGACGATTGGGCTATCTCTCCGCGCAATCTTTGGTACCGAGCCCGTCAGCTGGACGTTTTGAACCATTCGGATGTAGGTCTTTCGGGCCTTTTTGGATGAGCCTGCTGTCGCTGTCCCCCCAACAATCATCCTTATGTCTCCGATTGGGGGCTTGGGGCGCTCATTCTCCCTCCGGGGCTGCCTTTCTTGAGGTGGAAGATCCGTCCTTTCTTTCCTAACATATTTCTGCAATTTCCCTTGTCTGATAAGGGCTTCGATCTGCTGTTTCAAGTCGTAGCAGTCGGATGTATCGTGACCGTGGTCCCGGTGAAAACGGCAGTACCTGTCTCTGGACCTCTTGCTGGGGTCGCTCTTTAGCTTTCCTGGGAAGGTCAGAGCCTCTTCGTCTTTAATTTGCATCAGGACTTGGTCTACTGGGGTATTCAACGGGGTGAAGCTTGTAAATTTTCTTCCTTGTGGCCTTGATCGTCGGTCGTCCCTTCGGTCCCCTGTTTTGAATCTTTTCCCTTCTCGGTCCTGCCGGGTGTCTTCCTGTCGTTCTCTCTTCCTCGGCTTATCTCCCCTTGCCAGCAATGCGTCTTCCGCGTTCATGTACTTTGTTGCCCTGTAAAGTACCTCCGTCATGGTTTTTGGGTCGTTTTTGTATATAGAGAACAAAAATTTACCCTCCCGCAGCCCATTTGTGAAGGCTGCTACCAGTATTTTGTCATTGGCTTCGTCTATTGACAGTGCTTCCTTGTTGAAGCGCGTGATGTAAGCTCTAAGCGTCTCGTCCTCCCGCTGCTTAATGCTCATCAGGCAAGCTGTGGACTTCTTGTATCTGTGCCCTCCGATGAAGTGCGTTGTAAACTGGGCACTCAGCTCCTTGAAGGTGCTGATGGAGTTCGGAGTCAGCCGGCTGAACCATATCCTGGCGGGGCCTTTTAGCGTCGTGGGGAAGGCCCTGCACATGATCTCGTCAGCAATCCCCTGAAGGTGCATCAGTGTCTTGAAGGTTTCCAGGTGGTCCAGGGGATCCTTCATTCCGTCATAGCTTTCGATATGTGGCATGCGGAATTTATAGGGTAGGGGGAAGGCGTTCACGGCGACCGTGAAGGGCGAGTCCGTTCGGTTGACTAAGTCGTCCAGATCACTAGAGACTCGGCCCTTTAGTGCGTTCATCATCACCTCCATCTGCTCCCTCATCGCCTGCATCTCTGCGGCCATCTGTGGTGGCGTTGCATTCGTGAGGGATGGCATGCTCAAATTCTGCCTTTCGGGTTTGCTCGGGGCGTGGCTGCCTTCAGGTATCTCCTGATTCTTCTTTGGGGCGCTGGTTCCTTCCTGATCTTCTTGCTGGTTGTTCACTGCCGCATTCTTCTGTCGCAGCTGTTCTTCCAGATCAAGGTTTTGTTTGGTGAGACGTTCCACGGCAGCACCAAGCGTCCGAACCTGCCTTTCGAGGGCAGTCGTGGGTGGTTCCTCTTCTTGCACGTCGTTGGTAGTTGCCATTGAGCGGGTGAGTACCATGCAACCCTTTAGTCCGGGAAACAATAGTCGACTTTCCCACAGACGGCGCCAACTGATGAAGTCAAGGATTTCACCAATGAGCCACACGATACCTACACGCCTGGATGTCAACCTGCACAACACAAAGAAGGGGAAAACCTCACAGAGAGCACCGGTATGGTGCCGGCCGAATACCCTCCGAAGATTAAGTTAAAATATGCTCACAACTCTAGAGTGCTAGAGAGGGTAAATTATGCGTACCTTTCTTTGAGAGGGTATTGAGGCTTTTATAGTAGTAGTGGTGGACTTCTCTTTCTTGGAGTAGAAGTCTTTTCCATATAGGAGTCCCTTTGAACGCAGATTGCGGGATCCTTTCCTTATAGGACCCGTATATCAAACGTGGACCGCAAGCATTTTATACCAAAGGCCTTTATGATCTTTGGGCCTACTGATATCTCATCTTGGGCCCGTCCACTATCGGCCCACAGTAAATGACCGTCAGGCCTACCTCTAGCCCAAATTCTTCCTCTTCAATCACCAAAAACTCAACCGACAGTGTCAATCAAATGACTAACTGATAGGCATCCTTGTCATCCAACAACCCAAGTAGATGGATGACCCCGGACATAGTCCCACAAATATACAACACGCCTTACACTCCAAGCTTGTATATGTGGAAAGTTTAACACATGAGAGTCATTATGTCTCCAAGGAGTCATCACATACTAAGAGGTTGTCAAGTACCCTCCATGACACCTAACACGTGAGGGTCACCACATAACTAGGGAGTCAACATGTACCCCCCGATCGCCAGGTACCATTCCTGACGATTTGCAATACAACCTTCCTAGCATTTACACTTCCGACATGCAGTGGTTACGAACGAGTAGGACTTGACAAATCGTCCTTTACACTTGGTTGCCAGACTCTTGCGCATTCTCCACTCAAGTATTTCCATATGGAAAGAATTTTCACACCATGCCCAAATATCCTTTTACATATTCATATCCTCCAAAAATGGAAAGTTAAGCCTGAAGATCCCAGAGCATTAACTCCATATACTCCCTATAAGGAAAGAGCCTACATTTTCAAGATCTTTGTCAACTCTATATCACTATATAGTCCCGCAAATATACCTAACAATCCAAGTAAACGAATGATTTCAGACATAGTCCCGCAAATATATAACACGCCTTACACTCCAAGCTTGTATATATGGAAAGTCGTTATGTCTTCAAGGAGTCATCATGTACCAAGGTGTCACATGGTTAATTTTTCACTCAAAATTTTCTGCCTGTGATGGCCCTAAGTCCCTTGACTTAGTCTCAGCCAACACCACACACACACACACTGCAAGAACACTTAGAACATATTATATAGGGACTCACACACATTGCACACACTATGTTTACACCCCCAACCTTTATTACTCAATCTCAAGTACAAAGGAAACCCTTTATAAGCTTGGAGAAAGACACACAATTCTCCCTAAGGCAAAATACACTTTGTTGTTGATACCTCCAACAGTATTAGGGTCATATCCACAGAAATAATTACTATGGCAGTTACTGCCTAGTAACTATCTGGGTCTTGGACAATCTGCTACTTGTGTTCTAATTTAGGACACCTTGAATTGATGCTGTCTTGGTTCATTCTCCACATTTTTAGCCCCTACATAGTAGGTTTAAACATCAGGAAAACTAAGAACTGCTTGTAGCTGTCACTACATATACTGCACATGCACAACCCATGTCTCAACAAATCATGGGGCTTCTGCCCATCCTCCAGCAGCCCACACCGCATGTGTCCACATGTTTTGGGAGGTTTGGCCCATACCCAAGCCCTCCCCTATCAGATAACACAACCCACACAGCATGCCCACATGCAACACACACCAAGTAACTGCTATCAATCCACTAGCATTTGTCCATGCATTTAGCCAACAACCACCAGCCTAATGCCTTGCACATAGCATCTGATTGCACATCATCATGGTAGCCCAGCCCTGCCTTGCACACAAGCCACCAAGCCCACACACAAGCAATTAGCCAACAAGCCACCAATGTCATGCACCATCATATAGGGTCGACACCACCTATTGCTACCCATCATTAAAACTAACTCTGCCTACCATGGCCCCACTTTGCCATGGCCTCAGGGCATCATGTGGAGCTAGGTTAGGGCATCATGTGGAGCAAGGTGCCTCCACATGCTGCCTCCTCACACTGCTCATCGATCCAACTCGAGTAAGGAGACTGGGCATGTCCCCCCTCAAAGAGCCCTTAGGAGCATTACTAATCTGGCATAAGGAACCATCAATGTGTTAAGAAAACATGAAGCCAAATGACTGGCCTAGTGCTACCTAAGCACCCTCATTCCTCATGCCATCATCAACAACAAGTAAAGCTCCTAACACAAGAGGTCGTTAGGTCCCTTTCTTGACACCATATGATACAATCCATTCTAACAGTTGTCACGTACCCAGGGGTCGTTAGGTACCCTCCTTGACACCTAACACGTGAGAGTCACCACATAACTAGGGAGTCAACATGTATGCCTTGATTGTCAGGTACCATTCCTAACGATTTACAATACAACCTTCCCAGTGTCTACACTTCCGTCATGAAGTGGTAACAAACAAGTAGGACCTGACGAATGGTCCTTTACACTTGGCTACCAAACTCTTGCATGTTATCGACTCAAGTATCTCCATATGGAAAGAACTTGCACACTACACCCAAAGATCCTTTCACATATTCGTATCCTCCAAAAATGGAAAGTTAAGCTTGAAGATCTCGGAGTATTAACTCCATATACTTCCTATAAGGGAAGAGCCTATATATACGGGATCTTTGTCAGCTCTATATCAATATATAAACACTAAGCCTTATATTCTCCAAGGTACGTATAATTTCCTAACTTTCACACTTTTTGGAGTTATTGGAATTCATTCAGTCACTGACTTAATCTTTAGAGGATCTTTGGCTGACACCCCACCGATGGTCTCTGTAGGTTTTTCACTTTTTGTTCTTTGGGTACCTCCAGTCACTACAATTGTGGACGATGGAATCACTAACGATTTTGTTCATCATCAATCTTGAACTAGAAATTTCTTTTCTATATAAGTGAATGACCAAAGGGAACAAAAGCTTGGATGAGCAAGGTGGAGATGTTGGTACCCAAGAAGCTATGGAAGAAGAAGATACTTAGAGTGGGTGATGAACCAGAAATTCACTATCACAGGATGTTTGATATATTCAACTTTTGTTAGTCCTTTACCTATTTTTTGTCTTAAAAATAATATGTCCAATGAAGCTCAAACCTATTTATTTGGTTTTATTTATTTCTTAGGTCAAAATATTAATTAAGGAAACGAAAATTAGAACATTGAATTGGGTGTGTCAAATGAAAATATAAGTTATGTGTAATATAAATAGCACCCTATTATAGTTTGATAGGCTTCCGACTTGAACCAATACCCGAATCGGCCCAATATATTTTCTTTATAATAAAATTATAAACTTAATTTTTTTATTGGCTCATTTTCAATGTATGTTTGTATACAAAGTTTATATTAATTTTTCTATATTGTTGATGTAAATTCTATTTACATTATTTGTCAAATATAGATTAAAATAATAATGATGATATTATCCATTAACTTAATGGGAAAAAGTTTTGCTCCAAACATGATTGAAGTTATCTTACTCCAATCTAATATTTGACAATTGAAGAGGTCATCCATGTGTAGTTTTAGTTACATGACTTTTTTAATGAGTAATATGACTTGTTTGAATAAAACATATGAATAGTCTTATAATTTGCCACGTAATGGGTTGAAAAAGATAGCTCCAACCATATTTGAAGCCAAACTCTGTCCAACATATCGAGCGATTCTCATCTAGACGTAATTAGGGCTGTCCACAAGTTGGTTCGGGTCAAATTTGTGCCCAACTCACAACCGACCTAACCACTTCAAGTCTCCAAGAACAAGACCCACCGCCGACTGGTAAAAAGAGTTGGGGAAGAAGGATCTGGCCGAAACTCACCAAAATTGGCCGAAATATGCCCAGATCTGGTGAGATCTCGATAGATTTGACAAAAAATGACTAGAGAATCGCTCATACCAGTGGAAAAATGCAAAATTCTGGTGTATAGATCTGTCAGGTCAATTGCAGGTCTTGATTGCTAGAGGCAAAGACCCACCGCCAATCGTCACTGGCATTGAGTCGGCCAATTTTCGAGTCGGTCTGGACAGTTATGTTAGGTGGATGTGGTTCCAAGTTTCGGTGGATAGCCCTAGACATAGTTTACATCTAAACCGGTTTGAAGACAAATTTCTTCAACTCATTAATTACTTGACATCTCAAATAACCATCCATGTGTACTTTTAATCACTTGACCAAATAACCTATCTAACGAGTCAATGACTCAATAGACTTCTTTACATCTATAATACACATGAATGATTTTATAAATTGCTACATAAGGGGTTAGAGATTTTTCCAACCTAATTGTATTATAAAATTTATTCAATTTAGGATTTTTATCTGATTCTATTAAAAAAAATTTTGTATGCAATTAAAAAATTGAACACAATTTCTCACATAAAATATTTTTATTGATTTTATAAAAAAAATTTCATGTGAGAAAAATAATTTTTTAATGACAAATATTTAATGAAATTGGATAGAATGTCAAATTTAGATGGTGCCATTTTAGCCTAATATTAATATATCTCTCAATCCGACCGGGTCGAACTCGAATCCGATCCACCCATACCCGTTTTCCAGGACACGATATTTTTCTTTCCACAGAAAGAAGGAAACACGAAGAAACAGGCGGTGGTGTGATGGAGAAGAAAGAAGAGCAGCAGGAATTAGAAGACGAGAGACGGGAAGCAGCAATAGCTTCAACCCCATCTCTTCAACCCAATTTCAAGCCCAAACGAGGCATAACTCAAGCCCAGCTTTCCAAATTCCAAGTACTTTTTCCACTACCTCTCTATCAATCCCATTTTATATCTCTTAAAAAAGGTTTATATTTTTTACAATTTTTCATAGCCAAAATTTAATGTTAATGGAGATATATAGGAACACATTTTGTGATCTTCTTCAATTTTTATCATGTGGGTACTTTTTTATATGATCAGATATCTGCCTTTCGGTATGTGAAAATTATAGGCAATATGTTATACAAATAATAGCGATTTTGTTTAACAATGTATTTTAATGCTTTGGGATTGTCAATTGTTGTAATCGGGGTCTGTGAGTTTAGGAGTTACTCTAACTGCACTGCTTGTGTCCTTGATGAATTTGATGGTGATTGAGGTTAGATGATACAACATTTCATGGGTTCATGTGTTGTATGTGTTTATGAGGTGCAGCCTTTTTTTTTTTTTTTGGTGGTGAAAATTCCATTTCGTGGTCACTATTATTTGGTCCATGTTATTTTCAACTTTGGTCCCTTTCGTCAACTTACTAACTGATTGCAAGTTGACTATAAGTTGAAAATAACAATGACCAAATTGACTGCTGCCAAAATGTAGAGATCAAATTAACACTTACCCAAAATGCAGGGACCAAAATAGTATTCAACTTTTTTTTGCTGTTTTATTTGAGCAGGTTAGGTGAAATATGAGTTCACATTTGTTTTACTCAGAAATATTGTAACACCTGGTGGGCTATGAACCTAAGAACTTATCCTCCACCTTGCACTTACAAGGGGAGGGGTGTCATTTGAGCTATAGCTCATTGGCTCAGAGCAATATTGTAAATTATGAGTAATTAGAATTCTAATGCTTTGTATTACTAATTTGCATTCAGACATTCCTTTTTAATTCACTGATTTTGGTTGTTGGGTAACACTCTGATCATATTTGGCAACGATTGTTGTACTATTTGCCCAAGTTGATTTAATTGTTGATGTTGTGATGAGTATTAACCAATGGGAATTATGAGAAACTAGGTCTTAAATAGTGGGCTTAGTGTTCTAGAGTATCTTCAAGGTGACAATTAAACACTTATATGCCAATGCATTTCTTCAGAGGTAGGGTCATTTAATTAAAATTTGATAGGTTTCTTGTCTAGTGATGAGCTACTGTAATTAAATGCAAATGACACAGTGAAATTAGCGAGTGACAAAGAAATTGCATGGTCAAATGGACCATAGGAAAGGGTTGTGTTAACTACCAAATATATATATATATATATATAAAATAATAATAATTATTATTATTATTGTTATTATTAGTTGGAAAAAAAAACTACAGCACATAAAATATCATTCTTTTCCTTGCTGAGTTCTTTTCGATTTTGTGGTTTTGTCTGCAGAAGAAATCCTAGGTGACATCATGGGGAAATTTTATAATATATAGGCAAATAATAAATTTAAATTAGAGAAGTAAGATTTAATACAAATGGTTACTTGGAGACATATATTATATTTACTGATATAAAATGGTCTCTCTGTGTATGTGATAATAAGTAACCCAAGATGGTTGCTTCCCCGGCTTGGTGTTCATTCAGAATCTGAGTCTTGACGAGTGAGTGCAGGTAGAATTTCCTGTGGAGGGCAATGGCACATAAGGGCTCCTCCTAGGTTTTGGTCTTTTGTTCAATTGCTATACAATGTTGGTTCTACCTTTTTCCCTGTTTTGGGTTCAAATCATCATATGTTAGATTTACTAAAAAGGATGTAATGGAGTTTTGGAGACAAGAAAGAGATGCATTCCCTGGAAAACTGCCCCTTTGGTTCTGATGTGGACTATATGCTTGGAGAGGGATAATCGCACTTTGATTGGTTGAAGCAAATGCATAGCTTTGAATTTATTTATTAATTTATATTTATAACAAATTTATTTCTTATAAAAAGAAGAAAAGTCCAGCAAATATAAGGCCAGAATGAGAACAACATTCATATGAGTTTTTAAATGTGTATTGTGGAACATGATGTCTGCAGGGATGTTTGGGCATTTTCTTATAAGATTTATGGTCAATTTTCCACCCCAATAATTGCTTACGAAAACATAATTTCTTGTATATGACAGGAATTGCACATGAGGCGTTTGCAAATAAAGTCAAAATCAAAGATTAAGAAGAAATCAAGAGGTTACTTGTCGGTTTCATTCAATTATTATTTCTATTATTGTTTTCTCCACAAGGGAGTCCTCTGTAATCTTGTCCAAAATTGCTGCAGGGACTGCGGTTGGAAGTGACAGATCACATAGCAAAGACCTCAATGTCCATGACTCTGTGGTTGAAGATTCAACTATAGCAATTGAAGAGTCAAGTATTTCCAACTCCGAAAACCACATTAACAAAAACAGTTCCTCCATAAGGCAGAGCAATGTAGCTGCTCCTTTTGCATCAAAGAAGCACCAGAAGCTACATTGGGGGTATGTTAACCCTTAGCACATAGTGTGTTTGTGGGTAATCATGCTTGATTGTCTTTCTCAGGCACTAATAACTTGGTTGGAAGATTGCAGCTTTATAGCCAAATGTTTTCCTGCGTGATACTATTTAGAGTGTGTTTGGCATGAGCTTATAAACTCAGCTTTTAGCTTTTAGTTTTTTTTAGCTTTTATGTACAGCTTTTTAAAATCTCACTTTTTCCCGTCTCTTTTCACATTTTCAAATTTATTACAAGGTACAAGCATACTTTAGCATACTTTCAGCAAAAAATTTTCAATTTCAGCTAAATAAACTATTCCCAAACGGACCCTTCGTGTGTGATGTTAATGTGCACCATAAGGTCTTCTGTTTCTGTTCTTTTTTTTTTTTTTTCCTTTCCCTTAAAATCTTCTTCTGTGCTATTTTGTTGGCAGGCTTGACACAAAGGAAAGGTGGGAAAGGAAAGCTAACATGTAGACATTGCCAATTTGCCATGGAAGTGAAATGGAGCTCTCTTAGTTGTTTCCAGGACTCTCTCTAGTTGGTCTCTTGAGTTAAAGAAGCCTTCCTCTGATCTTACTGCAGATGATTTGTTTTGGGGGTGGGGGGTGGGAGTGCAGCTCTATGCTTGCATGTTGAGAGAACACCAACCTGGCTGATATTACTACTTTTATCATCAGGAGTATCACCCTCTCTGATGGCTGCTGTATCTAAGTAACTCTTGTATATATAGTAGTTACCAGAAAGAATAGAGATTGCAATTTCACAAGTTTTATTTTTATCATTTTGTTATACGTCTTGATTTCATTTAACTTTTTCGTATATTTTCTGTTCCAATCCCCCGCCCCCCTCTTCCTCTCTTTTCAGAAGCTTCAATGAGATCCATTTAGTTCTTGATTGTTGAGGAGTGAGAAATTCATGTTTTGCCATAGATTATGGTCTACAAGGATAACAAATTTTGTGGGATAATTCCAAGAAATATATATATATTTCAATGTAAACTTTTTTCTGCAGTGCAAATTTGATAAAGTCGATGTCACCTCTTCAATCTTCATATGCAACAAAGCATCAAATTGAACAGCATGTTATGCTCTCCTAAATATGCGTATTTGAGTATGCTGTAGGCTATATGTTTTTTATATTTTTAATACACATATCAAATTTCATGTTAATTGGATTCTTCATTCGATATAGAAACTCATTCTTTTTTATGCATAATTTTAAAATACAAAAACTTTAAATTGAAATATTTGATAGATGACGTAGTTATTAGTCTTTGATCATCAAGAAATTTTGCAAACATGTAGTGTATACAAGAAAATGTAATCTAATTAGTGGATTTTTTAAAATTTATATCCATTAAAAAACATTAATCTTAGACCCTTTAAAAACAAAAAAATTAGCCCAAATAACAACAAATAAGCCTTTAGAAAAATCCTTTTTATCATATGGATAATAGATCTTAGTTCTATTAATTTAAATATATCCCTGAATTATATGAGATCCAATTGTATAAAGAGACAATCACTTCCCCATTTGGTCTCAATTACACAAACCAAGTGACGTTGCCATCATCATCATCACATTGAATTGCCCTGACCATAACTTCACTATATGTTAGAGAGGCCAATTAGAAAACTGTAGCTTGTAGCGTACTCATCTGCGATTCTACATCATAGTCTTTGTTAGACACCCAATCTGCTTAGTGGTATTTTCTCTCTCTCTCTCTCTCTCTCTCTCTCTCGTTTTTTTTAATAGTTTTTGTATTAAAGTTGAGTATAGTGTGTAGTAAGTTTACTCTTGCTTTACAATCAATAAAGCCATGATGTTTTTGTCTTTTAGTTTAGAATATCATGACAGTACATAATATACTCTCTTAAGTAGATTTAGTTAGTGGCATAGTCAGTGACATACTTAGTAATTAGATTATAAAATTAAAAATGTCACACTCATATGACACACTACACACCATTCAATACATTTTAGTTTAAATTAATGTGAATTTTTTTTAGTTTTACACTTTGGCCCTCTTAATTGAAATCCTAACTTCTTCCCAACCTATATTAAGCCAATTTTAGCCAAAAACCTTGTAGGTTGTGGTTCAATTGGTTGGCACCTTATGCTGTTTCTTATAAAGATATCCAGGGTTCAAATTTACTTTCCTAACTATATAATTAAGCCAATCTTGAAGCAAGGTTCAATGGTTTGCCAACTCCCCCCATAAAATTCAACACACAACTCTAATTTTGTTTGCATTCTTGTTAATCTTCTGAAGGCACAAACTTATGGAAGTGCACGAACAAATAGAAAACAGTCACACTAAAATTATGGAGGTACAAGAATGAAAATATGATGTATGGTACGCTTGTGCTTCATGTCTAAGGTATTAGTTTATTTCTTTCACATCTAGTGCAAGTAAATTATTCTGACTTGATTATCAAAAAAAAATTATTCTGACTTGATGTGTGGCCTGTATGAGACACCAATGGCATCTTACTTCCATAGTTCCATTCTCCAAAAATCAAGATTCCAAATTGGGAAGCAGTACCCTTTTTTCGCTTTTTGACAGCTTATATGATAATTCATGAAGTTATTCAATTAGCCGCATGGAAACATTCAAAAAATATATTGATGGTCTTAGAAGTTTCATATGCTTGTTTTATGAACAATCACATGGGAAAATTTTAAATACTCTTCACCTTTGACGAAGATCTCACTCTTGCATGTGGCTTGTAGAGTTTTAGAATACAAATAATAATTGTCACAACTACCAAAGTTTATTAATGAACTGCCACCAGGTCTAACATTAGGCTCAAGACCATTTCAGCTTTGGGGTCCCTGACAAGAAACTTGCGAGTTGCGACAGATAAAAAAACATATGCTCCCTTCTTTCCTCCATGCACATATCCTATTCACACTCCACACCTTATATTAAAATTGGTGCAAAGTTTTTTTCCCCCTTTCTTTGCTTTTCGCCTACTATGGTGATGATCAACATCAAACAAAACATTAGCATTAGGTATTTGTCATATTGCAAGGGCTAGCTGGAAGCTTTCGACAAAGAGATCAATAAAATGCCACTTTTCAAAGTAATGTCCTGCATTCATGTTATTTAGTGTGCGTTTGGATTGGGATATAAAATTAAAATAATTTTACTATTCAGCTTATTTCTGCTACTATTTATGGACCCTACTACACTTTTTAATACTATTCATGAGCCCCACTATATTATTTCAATTAATTTTTACCTTTATCTACCGTACTTTCAGTAATAAATTTTCAGTTTCAGCAAAACAAGCGATATCCAAACACACCCTTAATCTGAAAATTCAAGAATCAAGTGACAAAGTACATTCTTATTTTATATCACATAGCCTCAGTAACCTGATTCTAAAATGTTGTCACAATTAAGGAACTCAATATAGCGAAATGTGGAGCAATAAACATAAGATTGTGAAATTTGAGGCAATAGACAAGTTAGTTTTGAGTCCCAGCAGATAATGCAATACTGTCCTGGAAAAGGAGAACCAGAGCACCCGCCCCAAGGTCAAAATCCAAGAGTTGCAGTGAGATTGTGATAACATGCACTTTAGAAAGATATCCTCATCAAATTGCAGGGTTAAGCGCACGCTCTATTTCCTCCAAAGATCTCCCCTTTGTTTCCACAACATTAGCAGCTATGTACAGGACAGCAAGAAGACAGACAGTTGCAAATCCCAAATACACTGAGCTGATTCCAAACTTGGTCACAACACTCAGGAAATAAAGGCCAATGACGAAGTTGGAAATCTGATGGGATTGAAAAACCATAGAATTCATAATCAAAGGAGAGGTAAATATACAAAAGACTACAATATAGGCAACAAAGTTAGCCAATCTAATAACTACATAACTTAGCATAGCATACTATCTTTTTCTTCATTTAGAAGGCCACATGACAGAAAAGGCTATTCTGTTCTAGCACACTCATATCATGTGTAGGCAAAGACATATGAACACAATTATTAACTTTGAAATGCTATTAGACAATATAAATGATGATCTTGTTTGCAGTTAGCATCTTCTGATTTCTGATAGATTGTTCATCTAACAAATGTCTGTTGTTCTTTCAGTCGGTATATATAATAGAAATTGAAGCATGCTACAGCCCACAGGCAGTAATTAAGTGCACAAATTGAATATGTAAACATGCATTTGACTTACCCAATGCATGCCTAATGACAAAGCAACTGCTTTTGCTCTGATTCTAGAGGCAAATATCTCTGGCAGAAGAAGAGCAGGTACAGGACCAGCACCAAGTGAAAAGGACAATACATAGCTGTGTAAGGAGAACGGAAGTCAAGTTCAGATTTCATAGGCCAATGTTAAACAGAAATGGAAATGACACCAGATCATAAAGCTTTAGTAGCTAAGGAAATACCCAAAAAGTTATGACTTACAGAACAGTCCCAAGAACAGCAAGAGTGCCAGAGTATGGCGCCAGGACCTTCCAAGTAAAGGACAGAGAAAGCAACAACATTGAAGCAGCCTTGACAAGCAGATAGGAAGAGAGAGTTATCAATTATAAAATCATCTGAAACTTTGAATGAACTATGTGCATAAATAGGAGCACTTAGTGATATAAAGATAATTGGTTTATGGTAGAAAGTAATCGTTGATACAAAAACAATAATTATGTGCAGTAAGAACTAGAAAGCAACTGCAGAGGGCAGATTCCAAGATCACAAACTATGTGCTTGATTATGATAGGAAGGTACTAAGGTATCAGAAGATTCACATTTTATCTACTTGACATAAATAACACTACCATTCCACAAAAGCTTGTGATGAGAAGACTTTTCCTTCCCTGCCTATCCATCAAGGAGGATGCAACAGCTGTGCCTGCAAGAATATCAAGCATCAGTCAAATAGAACATAATATGCACAATGTGAGATTAAATTTTACTGGCTCCATAGAGAAAGTTGACAGAAAACTAACCAAAGACATTTGCCGTCCCAACAAGAGCACTTGCTGCAACATCAGAGGCAATCCCAGCACTCCGAAACACAGAGGTAGAATAATATACCACAGCATTTATCCCAGCCAATTGTTGGAACAAGAAAAGTGCTGCACCTACACTAACAACTGCAGCAAGACATATATGTCAGGGATATACATGCTTTACCATGCCGCATCAGAGAGAATTATTACATCAACTACAAAAAGTAGTAAGAAGATGAGTGGCAACACTAAGGCATGGACTTTAACAGTATTGTTTTAATCTCTCTTATCAAACTTGCTTATGAACAAAATAACTGACCATAAACAAAGAAAAATGTATCATTTGAATATATAAACCCAAAGACATATTATCAGTGAAGTAGTTAGCCAGAAAGAAACTAAGTAACAAAGTTGTCTCTGGTATACCTTTCCAATAGCGGCTACTAAACAGATCAAACCATCCTGCTTCAGGTTCTGTAGAACCTTGAGTTGCTGTTGTTAAATCATGCATAACCTCAGCAACTCTTTCCTTTCCAAATAGAGTTCTTATAGACTTTTCAGCTTCAGCAATTTTTCCTTGCTGCAAATATATATGTTTAACTAAGCATCTTTATTATTAAAAAAATAACCCAAGAATATATGTTACATTAACAGCTGAAGGAGAACATGTTAGATTGTATATATAAAAATTTCAATAACAAGTGACTCCAGTCATGCAAGAAAACCTGAAAAAGCCACCGAGGACTTTCTGGAGAAACTGCCATTCCTAATGCCAATAAAATAGAAGGTAAAATTGCAATACCAAACATTGTCCTCCACCTGATAAAACAATCAAAAAAGAAAATAATGACAGAATGAGATCATGAAAACAGAAACACTCATATCAAAAAGATCAGACTGTAAAATTCTTATATATCCATATATGGACAACAAGAGTGAAGTTCTTAGCAACTGCTTTGTACCATTCTGTCTCACCAGTAGTGAATATAACAAAGAAACATTTGTTTGAATGAGTGAAGAATCTATGACAAAGAAGTAGCGTTCCAAGCAGAAAGCCAACATGAGAATTATGAAAACAGGACTTTAAAAGATACAGTTTAGTGAATTCTCCAATGGGCTAGGATTAAGGCTTAGTTGAGTTGAGTAAATATTTCAATAGTGCATTAAGGCTGGAGCAAAGTTATGGAGAATGAGCTTAACTAGGACAAATTTGACAAACAAACCAGACAAGGGCGGAATCAACTGAAGTCTGAATGGGTGCTAATAAGACAGTTCTTACAAAATTATAATTTTTTGGACAAAGTTTAGCTCCAGATTTGAAGCTATTTCCTCCAACCCACTACATGATAATTTATAAGACCATCCATGCGTATTATTTAAACAAATCACATGACTCATTAAAAAAGTCATGTGGCTAAAACTACACATGGATGGTATCTTCAATCACCACATAGTGGGTTGGAGGAAGATAGCTCCAAACTGATTGGAACTAAAAAATTTCCTTCTTTTTTTTTTTTTTGTGTGTGAGTGTGCACGTGTGTGAGTCTTTGGGTGTAGGTATTAATATTATAGAGTTCTGTGACATGGAGTGGGTATAGATTAGTTCATGTATAGTATGTTATATGTTTGAAGCTTAACATTTAAGAAATTCCAAAGCAACATCCCTCTATCCCAAAATAGATGAGGTGCTTTCCTTTTTGAGTTGTCTGAAGTCTGAACTCCCAAAACATATTGGAATTTCCAAAACAAAAATATTTCTCCATTTAACTTCCAATATTACCCTTAAACTTGAACCCACCGAAGGGAATTTTAAGAAGATTGGTACTTTTTATTTGGGTTAAAATGTGTGCTAATTGCAAAATCCCATATATTTTAGGGCCGGGAGCATTTATCAATTTTTTAGGAGTAAATCGCTCCATAGTACTAGATAATGTTAGTTTGAGAACTTGAAACATATTCTTGGCTTTGAATCCTATCAAAATGCTTTTAGGTTTGATGGATGTCAAACATGTTATCAACTCTAAGTTATTGGTTCAAGTCTTGAAGACCCCCTTTCTAATAAATTCTTCTGTTCTGTATAAGTACACATGCAGTTTCACTGGTGTAATGGATGCATGATCAAAAAAATAAGTCTGGAAACAAGATTCTGAATATCTTTTCCCTCTACAAAATTTAACAGTTATGACCCAATAAGCATTCGATCTAACCTCTAATAATAAGTCTTGAACATGATCTGACCCTTTCTTTTCCTTCTTAAGATTTAAAAATGGAGAACTTGTAAGCATTCAATTTAACCCCTCCACAAAAGGTGAATATATAAAAGTAGGTATTAGATTCATTACATGAAAGAAATTTCTTATCAAACTTAACCATTGTTGCAAGCAGCCTTGTTAAGTCTTTGGTTTCCAAACCTTTCTCTTGCCATGAAGTGATTAGGAGAGACGTGTATCAAGCTCATTAGGCGAGCACCCCAAACAGCACACCAAAAGAGTTCCATGACCCTCCAGGTGGCCTACTCTACTTTCACAAATATATTATCACATCAGATCAGGACATATGTTTATATGTGTGATGCCTAGTTTAAATGACCAGGACTATCTACTTTTAAGTTTATTACAACCTTGATGTATAAAGTTAATTAATGCAGACATTGTATAATTTACATAAAAAATTGAACATTAAGGTTGAAGTTTAAGAAGCAAGCATTAGGGCTGCAAAGAGGCAAGAAAATGCAGGTTCAAGTGGGAGTTACAGGGTTGTGAATAATAACCTAGAAACGGTGCAAGTATAGAAGGAAGAAAGAGAAGAAGAAGAAGAACAGGCCTTTAAAAGATTAAAACACTTAATATTCCATTAATTAAATTCTAAATTCATCCAATTATAAATATAATAGCACATTCATTCCATTCTTCCTTTTACTAGGATAAGGTGTATTAAAATTTCAAACTCAGAAAGTACCCAAAAAATCCCCCAAAAGACCTACATGAAAACTAAGAAAACACACAGTACTCACAAAGATGGTAAAAAGCCTATGACCAAGCATAGTATGGTAAAAAGCCCCTAGAAATATTTAATCTTTTTAACCAAAATAATAATAATAATCTGCTGAAGTTCTGTGGAAATTAATGATTTCACCCCATTGCTCTTAAACTAAAACATTTCCTTTAGTCCCAGAGTCCTTACAATGTGACTTGCGAAATCATCTAAGACCAATCTACAATGGATGCTGCACATGGGCCTTGCACATGAAACTTGAAATTGCAACATTGAAAATTACACATAAGAAAACAAACACTTTTTTTCCCATCACTTCTTTAGATTAAACTTAGGATACTTTGAAAAGCAAAAGAAGGCATGGTTTTGGTAGTATCTGGGAACTGAAGCACAAGATAGAGTCTAAAAATACAAGGTTTAAAGTAAAAAAGGAAAGCCAAAAGGAAAAATGAAGATGTACAGACTGAGAACAAAGTAGGTTTCCTAGGCATCATACGCTCATAGCTATGGGTCTTGAACGTCTCAACTAAGAAAGGACGTGTCACACATCCTTGGATGAATATATGTATGGCCTCAGGAAACCAAAGGGAGTTGAAAAGGATACCCTCTCTCTCCCTCCTAATGTTAGGTACCATAGTGGCCACACTTTTGATAGATGTTACTAACAATCATTTAACTATTATCTGGCAGTTTTAGCCAAATGATAATACGCTTTCTTTCGGTTATTTATAAATAACAGAAAGTAAATGACTAACAAGGAAAAATTCAATTAAAAAAAATACCATAGAGGGTTTCCTGCCAAAGGTAATCCAGCCACCAAAGCTGCAAGAATCCCAATGCATATAAATAGCTGGTTCACAGATCCAAGTGTACCACGAATTTCAGTTGGTGAGATCTGCATTTTTAAAGGGTGTTGAAAGATATTATCCTCAAAAAAATACACATGATCACACAATGCCTATAATAACTACATAATACCACCTCAGATATGTAAAGTGGTACAATAGCAGATGTGACACCAATTCCTATGCCAGCAAGTAAGCGGCCTATTATCATAGTCTGTACACTCTGGGCTGTGACACTGAAAATATATAAGACAAAGCATTAGTGTCCAGCACATATTTTACAATATCACAAACCTGTCTTCAGCAAGAGATGACAGACCAAAGAAATGCTCCAATTGTCAGTGGGATGGCATCTAATTGAAAACTCCTTGTTCTACCGAACTTGTCTGCCAATGCTCCACCAGTAAATGAACCAACAGTGGCACCAGCGAGAAGTGCACTAACAACCCATCCTGCTCAAGGTGTTACATTATGGAGAAGTATCAGCATGAATATCATAGAAGGAAAAAGAAAAATAATCTGAAACTTTAAAAAGAACAAAATATGAAGCAATTAATATCCCAACTGAAGCTTTTCAATATGCAACTTTCTTTTTCTTGTTTGCAAAAATTGATGGCAAACATGATATAAGACAACATCCCTTACGTTATCAAATTTGCTAAACATATGTGTTGTTATATATAACAACATACTAATTTACGGAAAACAGGAAAAAAAGAAAGAAAAAAAAAATTACTGCACTTGCCTTGTAATACAGTGTTTTCTGCAATCCCAAGATCCTTGGCGAGGTACTCAAGAGCGCCATTTACCACCCTGCAGCAGCCAAAGCAGAGTACAAAACCATTATAGCCTCAGAACATGGATATGTTACATAACAAGACATTTCAGGACAGAAAAAAATGTCCAATTTGATGCAGGACTTGCATATATATTCTGCTGCTCTATTCCTCAAGAGTGGAGAATTAGAGAACCATACCCAAGATGGTAACCAAACAAAATAGCTCCCAAACAAGCAACACCAACGTATGGCAAAACAGTCCCAGAAGATTTGCCCTGAGGCACAGTGAAAGGAGCATTCTCAAGATCACCATCTGCAACATAATTTCATATGATACTTGTAAGAAAATAGAAACTAATCAATATTCTAAGAGTATCATTGTCCATGGTTAAATGTTTAAACTTCTACATGCATGGAAGGAACTTTTGTGATATATAGACAGCTTCAAAGAACCATGCCCCATAAATCCCATGTTAAAACACCAAAATGAAAAGAAATGGTCAGAGCTGATCATAACACAAGTACAAGCCAGCATATTATGTTCTCAGATTGTGTGTCCTTGGGATAGCACCAGAACGGGATTGCTAAGTTTATAAAGCACCCAAAGGATGACGGATCCAGGGGATAGTGGTGAAATAGAACCAGCAAGGTACAAGGAAGAAGTGCATTTGTTCTTCAAAAATTTCAAAACAGAGAAATGAATTATTAGCCAATCACTGCCATAATAAAATATAAGGCCACACAGGACCATCCGGATTTCAACAAGACATGCTGTCAGGTAAATATAGTTCATTGAGAAAAGCGATTTACTTAATAATAAGAGCATTATTAAGCTTGGCCTTTGAATGGATTCTTCAATTCACAGAAAGAAAATCCAACTAAATCCGCTGGCAATGTTGTAATGGACTGGACTCCGAAGTGGGTTCTTCAATTCCCATTTAAGGTCCCCAATTTCGGGCAAATAAATCGAAACCTTACCATTACAAGGTAATATGAACTTTAACTTTGTAAGGTTTGTACTTTGAAGTTTGATCTCTCTCTCTCTCTCTCTCTCTCTCTCTCTCTCACACACACACACACACAAAGATCTAAGTAGAGAATGTGGCAAGAAAACATAAGGAAGTAAACAACCTTAACATGTAGCCAAATATTGAAGTAATTCAAAGAAAAAACTGTAATCACTCTGCTAAATTTAAAGGAAAAAAAAACTATGACCCAATAAAACTAAACAATTTTTGAAAATGAAAAGAAAGCCAATCAATCAGATATTTCATGAACAAACCAGTAGCCTGAGCCTTGACTGATCTGGGCTTGGCCGAGGACCTGAAAATGCCATAAGCACCCACTCTTGCACCAGTGAGCTCAGTCTCCATAGCCGTCGAACTGGTGCGTAGACCACAGCAAGCACTCCTATCGGTCATTCTCAATCCCAAACTTGGTTTTTTAGATTCCCCAAAACCATTCAAAATCCTTGTACGCTTTTGGACCCCAAAACCTATACCTCCTTTGACTGCAAAAGTTGACGCCTGCATTTTTTTTTTTCAACCTGAAAATTTAAAAAAAAAAAAAAAAAAATCCAATTACCCATAAAGTCAAAATTAAGTAAAAACCCATTAAAAGTTTGAGTATATCAAGCATAAAAAACGTATCAATTAAGAAACATATTTATCACAGAAGGAGAATTTAACACAATGGCATTGAAGGGTATGTAAAAACAGAGTGATCAAAATTAAGTACAAAATTTGCAAAACAATGCTACTATTTTCGAAGATCTAATTCATTCTACAAATTTAAAATTACAAAACAAGTGGGAATGAATACAACTATCAGTGACAGAAACAGAACCGCAATCAGACTGTCTCACTTGCTTTTTGTTAGTTTGTGGTGGTTTCTCTCAGCTTACTCTGTTCCGATTGCTCTGCTCTGTTTTGGTTTTTATGGGGTTTTTCAGTGGGAGACGCAGGCTTCGGAAAGTCCGCTAAACAGAGTGGAAATGAGTGAGAGTGAGACCTACGATGACGAATTTGGTGGAGAATTCAATTCCATTTCTTTGATGCTTTGATTCCTTCTCTTTGTTTTCTTTTTCCCTTGTAAATTATAGTTTGCTCACTGTAATAGAAATAGATAGGACAACTGTATAAGATAAGTTCGATTTTTCTACTTATTAGTTTTTGAATTCAAAGTACTTTGTAGATTAATTTATAATGTGAAATAAGAATTGTTATCAATAATTCCTATAACATTTTATCAAATAATAATAATAATAAATAATTCCTATAGGCTCTAACAAAAAGGTTGCAACTTGCAAACAGTAATTATATAAAAAGATATTTAAGTAAAGTCTCTTAAGTGTAGAATATTAAATTCGGTCATCAATTAAGTTTAAAGCAATTATGCTTGAGGCTAATTAACTTTCAATTTCTGGCTTTTATAAAATATACATACATATATATATTATCCTTCAAAAAAATAATACCGATTATGTTTAATTGTTCAGTTTAATCTTGTATTTTTTTTATAAAAAAATTCTTCTTATAAAATACTTTTTCAAACAAGTCAAACATTATTTTCTTATGTTAATTAAAAAATCACCCTTTGTAAAAAAAAAAATTATAGTTAGATTTGTATGAACACTTATTAATTTATCGAGAAGTGGTTAAAGTATATTTGTGCATAACATTAAAGAAAACAAGTAAGATTTTAGAAAATTGTATATAAACACATAAATTAAAAAGAAAAAAAAATCATTATACAATAGTGATAATTTAAATGACAATCCATATACATTTTAATTAAATTACTTTTTAAATGATTTAAAAATTCAAATTATTAATGCATGTAAAAAATCCTTTTTTTTTTTTTATACTTAGAGGGAAGATTTTCCTTCAAATTGATTTCAAAGAAAATTACTATATTTTGTTTAAATCTATATCAATAAATTCAACCCATCTCATGTTTCTTGAGTAATTAGATACTTTAGGAGCATGGAGAATTATACACCCTCTTTTTACATTCTTAACGGGGTCCACTCATTAAATTTATAATAAATTCAATTATAAATGTAAGAGAAATGAGCACAATTTTATTATATTTCGGAAGTATCTAATAATTTTTTATTTTCTAATTAACCAAGATGCTTTCAAATATATATACTTAAGAAAACAGTTTGTAGTTTTTGTTTTATCTATGCCAACTTAGCTATGTATAAAATATGTGTTTCTTTTGTTTTGTTCTGTCCTTGTTGATTGGAAATGACTTTTGAACGGTGAAATGGGGAGATAAATTTGGGGTTAAAATTCTGTATGAGTGATAAATTTGGGGTTAAATTAAATTAGAGAATGGAAAGTTAAAAAAAAAAAAAAAGGATAAAGTAAATTGAATATGATGAATTACAAAGTTACACGTTGGATTGCGGATTAGATTTGGGGTGGGGTTGGGTTGGGTTGCGTTTGAGATGAGAATCATGAGATGATGTGGGTGGGTGCACGTGGGACATATAGTAGGGGTTTTTTTTTTTTTTTTTTACTTCTTGTGTACATACTTTTCCTTTTTAAACAATAATGTTCTTTTGTTTAACTATGGGCGCAAAAATTGGAAACTTGAAATAGGAAACAATTATTGAAATAGGAAACTTTTAACCGCATGAATGCAGACCCCAAAAATGGCTCATGCTGCATCTGCATGCACCTACTAGTCTTCTTTTTTGGTTTTATTTAAAGAACATAACGTCTTGATTTCAAAGGTTAACTCCATGTCATGATTTGCCAATTCTTTGACTAGAAAGTCTCTTATCCATGCTCCATGAGTGACAACATGGTCCTGTTAACTTTTTATGATTATGAATCCATATATGTGGTTAAACTATATCTAAATGGGTATACTTGCAAGTGTGGAAATTATTTTCCCATGCATGTTTGTGGTATGATGTCATGTCACTTTAGCCTACATATTAACAATGGCTTGATCGTTCAAAACACTTCAAGCTTTCAAATAAATGATTTTACAATGGGATTTATCGAAATTTCTTTCCAAAATAGTCTAGACATCCTTGAAGAAATCCTTTTCAAGAAATAATGGTTTGGTACTCTTTTTAAGAAAGTATTTTCTAAAGAAACGTTTTCTATGGTCAATGGAGGTTCCGTTTCATAAAAAAGTGGGATACCTGTTTCTCAAAAAAAAAAAAAAAAAAAAAGGTGGAATACCTAGTTCCAATGGACAAAAACAACAATAAGAATATATATATATATATATATATATATATAAACAAAAAGAAAAGGAAAGAAAGAAATAAAAAGAGATTTTTTTTTTCCAAAGGGTATATTTGGTAAATGTTTTTTTCCTTTATTTTCTGTTTCCAAAAATAATTTTTTATTTTTTAGATTAAAAACTTGTTTGACAACTTAAAATGAACTGAAAACAAAAATTATTTTCAAAACTCAATATGTAAAGCAAATTGAAAACAAACAAAAGGCTATTTTCAGTTTCCAATTTTCAAAAGCCAATAAAAACAGATGTCTAATTTAATGAATCCATCTCATTTAACGAGTTAGTTTCAGAGTTCGAATCTTAGTAACAACATATTTCAATTTTTTTTTTTCTTCAGAAAACTTTTTTTTTTTTTTAACTAACCAAACATGTTTTTTATTTTAAAAATACAAGAAAATTGTTTTTTCTTTTTATTCTGAAAAACAAGTTTTTGAAAATAGAAAATAAAAACTGTTACCAAACTTATACTTAGTAATTTTGACATTGGGGTTTGTAACATATGTACTAAGGCAAAACTTAGTTATAGACTTATAGTTTCTTAATTTAAACACATAGTTGCATTGAATGACAGTTAAGGTTTGTTTCTTGGGGTTGGGGGTCTTGGGGGAGGGGTGGTGTGAAACATAAAAATAATGGCCATTAAAAAATAAAATAAAAATATATTGAAATTCAAAAATAAATTAATATATGAAAAAATAAAATTAGCATCTATTCAATATTTAAGAAATAAAAGATATATATAAAATAGTTATCTCTTAATACTTTTATACTCAATCATTTGTGATCTATCAAAATGTAACTCAAAAATCTTTTAAAGCAAATCATTCTAAATGATGCAACAATTTTCCTATTAATGTAAAAAATCAACAGATCCGTTGTAAATCAACCCCGAAAGTTAAAATCATATTTAATATCATTGTATGTCCAATATTATGCTTACTAAAAAAAAAAAAAAAAAATAATTATTGTTGTTAGGTAATTCTTTAAAAAAAAATTAAGTGTAAAAAAAATATAAACAAAAAATAAAAAGTACAGGTGGAATCGAACAAAACAACATCACTCAAAACCGAAAGCCCCAAAATTTTAGCTTTAAGTCTCAAACATCAATTAAATAAATTGTGAGTGTATTCCCTTATCTCATCCCCCTTCCCCTATATATAGGTGTGTGTGTGTGTTTCTCAAATAAAAAAAAAAATTTAAATAAATTGTTATACCAAGCTTATATAAGTCAAGTGAACATTTTATTTTTAGAATTTTTGGGTAAGCTTTCAAAGTCCCAAACTTTAATGCAAAACACATATAGGTTAGGTGAACATTTAATGGGTTCTAGTTAATTCAGCTGGTAAAGTCTCTGATGGTTGAATAAGAGATCTGGGGTTCAATTCCCGCCTACACTAAAAACCGATAGGTCTCTTGATCTGATGATAAAAAATTATCATCAAAAGCGGACGCCATAAGTTGAAACTTTCTATAATAAAAAAATAAAATAAAAGGTTAGGTGACCATTTTATTTTTGAAAAATTCTAAAACTATTACAAATTTTAGAAAATTAAACTTATAGATTGAAGTGACAATGAATATGAATGGTCAGTTTCATCCATCTAGTAAATGATGGTTTGATTTATTTATTTTTTAATGATTATTGACACATTAGTTTATAAGTTTTACATAATAAAATTTGTAACGTCACTAGCATCAATCTTTATTTTTTAAATTCCTTGGATTAGCTTTCAATTTGAAATAACTAATTTCAATTTTGGGGTGCCAAATATATATATATATATATATATATATTGTATCTTACTTTCAATGTATATACTAAGAAACTTTTTTAAAAAATTCTAGGAGGATCATGGCATCCCTTAGTCTACAAACAACTTTGTCTTTTGGATGCATTGACCAATAAAAGACATATAGTGTTATCTTTTTTAAAGACGTTTAAATTTAATTTAATTGGAGAACTTACTCTATTATAATTGTACTTATGTTTTACCCATATACTATTGGTGAAAACCCTAGCCACCTTTAGACCCATTAGTTTTTTTCTAACTCAAATAACCCTAGATATAAGACTAAGGATTCTAAAAAGAGGTGGCTTCAAGATTATTAAGGTAAGCACCACCTCGTTTACTATATGTTGACTGGTAAATTAAAATTGTTTAGACTCTTACACTAATGATTAACATTCAAAACACGTGTCGAAATCTATAAGGGTTTGACTTATTTCCAGTATTTTTTTAACTGGACATATCTTTTTATTTTAAATATACAATGGTAAATAGTAGTGAGTTTTAATCTTCATCTTTTATTTAATTAGTAGATGATATTACATTTTCTCATTAAAATAAAAGGAGATTCAAGTTAAAAAAGTAATTGAGGTAAGCCAAACTCAATCTATAAAGTCTCTAAAATATGTTGTAGTGATCGTTGCATGAATACAAAATTTTATTTGCTCCAATGGATTCTACTTAAAGGAAACATTTCATCATATTTCTCCAAACAATTCGAAAGTAATTCTAGTTTCCATTATAGTCATTAGTAATAGTATTTTTTGTGGTGTTCCATATTTGTAGTTCAAATCCTATTTCCCTGGCCCACTATCTACCTATCTATAATAATAATAATAATAATAAGACATGATCGAAGGGAACATCTTCTACAATAGAATTTCAGTTCAAGAAGTGAAGTGATACCATTTTTCTTTTTAATATTATGAGCGTATTTGATTGTCATGGAAAAATTAATTGTACATGATAAATGTGCTCCGTCAGGTCAATTATTTTAATTCATAATTAATAATTGTAAGAGATTATAAAATAATTTAAAAATAAATAATAGAACTCCATTTAAATATCATGAAAGTGGATAATTGAGTTTTAATTTGAGTCTTATTTTAAATAAATAGACTTAACAATGCACATTTATCAAGTACGATATAGGTTTGGCCATTCCTTAAAAACTTAGACATTGGCATAAATCAATGAATTTGTTATTTTAGGTAACAATTGCAAATAACACCCCTTTTTATCCCTTTTTATGTGTGTATGATCTCACAAGCATGGTTATCAGTATCCTGGTCCAAATCTTTGCATATTAAAATTCTAAGATTTTACATCCCTAAAACGTTATGAATCTTACTAGGATTTCTACTAAAGTGAGATTCGTGTGGAATCTCAATCCCACGACAATATTAATGATCTTGTGCTATAAAGGAAAATTCAAATTTTTTTGCTTATTTCGAGCCTTCAAATGGACCCTAATAAACAAATCAGTCCAATAGCCATAGCCCAAATTAATTTTTTTTTTAAAACATATATAAAGAAAAGCAAAAAATAAAACCCTAAGGCTCGCATCAGTCGTCACCTTACCTAACAAACAAAATAACATAAGACAAAAGAGAAGAGAAGAGACTAGACTAATAGAGAGTAGAAGGCGAGTATGAGAAGCTGAGAAATTCGACGGTGATGCCACTGTGAGAGAAACCATTGACGACAAATGTGATTTTTTTTTTTTAATTCAGCTAACAATGTCGAGAATGTTGTTTATAATAATCAACCACACTTTAAGAAACCCATCCAAGGTAACCAAAATTTCGGTCTTGATGATTGAGTGTGTTTGTGGTGTTGTTTGAAACATTGCTGTTTGCTTTGTGTTGTTTACGTAAGACATTAGGTATTGACATTGTTATTTGCTTTGAGTCGTTTATGTGAAACATTATATATGTTTTGAGTTGTTTAACTTAAAACTTGGTATTTGTGAGTGTTAACTTTTGAACTTCGAAATTTGAACTTTGTTTATGTATTTATAATTAAGTACTTGCCTTTTATTAATAATTTCACTAATTTGTAGGATCTCGATCCTGATAATTTGCTCACAAGTGTGAGATGCATCCTTATTTGCAAGAGGAAGCGTATATAATTATTACACAAGAGAGGAGACCTCCTTGAGTCAATGAGGAAATGTCGACTGAAAGTTATTATTATTTTTTCAAATTGGGAAAAGTTAATGAATACCATAAGTCATTGGTTTAAGAAATATATTTTTAAAAATTTTATGGAAAAAAAAAAGTCTGATTAACGGGTGCCTCTTTTGGCATTTGTTAATAAACAATTTTAGAAAAATTTTGATACCACTTTTATGGGAAATATAAAAATCTTTCAAAATAATCCTTTACTTTTTTTCTTTTCTCATTAAAAGTTTCTAAAAAAAATTTCTAAACCAATTCCCTTAGAGCATCCTTTAACTTTTCCTAAAGAAAAAAGCAACTGACTTTGTGATAGTTTTTTAATTTTCCATGAAAGTGGTGTTAATTTTTTTAAAATGGTTTATTAATAAATACCCTAAGGTCGCGTTTGGATATTTGAATTTTAAAGTGATGGATTTAAAATTCCTTAATTCTGAATATATAAATATTAAAGTCTGTCTTATAAATTTCTAAAATTCTATGGGTTTAGAAGTTATTTCAAATTGAAGGATTTAAAGGTTAAAATCCTTAGTAGATTTGTCAAATCCAAATTCTTGACCATTTTTAAACAATCCAAATAAAATATTTAAATTTTAATCACCTAAATTCAAATTCATGTACCAAAATTCTACCTTCCAAACACACCAATACCCGCTAACAACAACCTTCAAATTTTCCATATAACTAGTCGTTCTTTTCCAAAGCTGCATAACAATATCACAGATAGCATGCCAGAATTGTAGTTTTTTTTAAAAAAAATTTAAAAATCAATAATTGGGAAATAATGGATTTAAAATTTAGACATCTGTTTTTTGGAAACACCAAAAGGAGGTGATAGAATTGTAATAAATTAAGCAGCTGAAACCTGGAGGATGAGGTTGCACTTGTGCCGTGTCTAGGAATATAGTTATAGAAATTCTAAGGCCCGATAGGTAGAAGGATTTTTGTTTTTATTTTTAAAACAGTATAAAAATAATTTTCAAAAAATTAAACTTAAAAATAGTTTTCAAATAATAATTTTTATATTATACGTGTTTAGCTCCCACTTTTAAGAATAATTTTTAAAATACTAAAAACAAAAAATAATTTTCTGGGAGACCATTTCTATTTTTAAGATTTTGAAAAAAATATTTACAAAAAATAACATGTAGAATCTGTAGATTATTTTTTTGTGTGTGGATAATGATAAGGGCATAAAGCGCATCATGTACCTTTCTTTTTAATGATAAATTTCAAATTTGAAGTGTGAGAATTCTTTTTGTGATAAAGATAAATTCCTTAATTTAAGAGATAAAAGAGTTTAGACAAAGAGTAATTATTGAGTACTCCCGAACTACCATAAATGTGTATTCCTCTCTCTCACATAATTGTGGGTCCCACTAATTAAATTTATGGTGGGACCCACAATCTATGTGAGAGAGAGGAGTGCGCATTTTCAATTAATTTACAGCTATGTCATTAAAAACATTTTCTGTATCTTGAAAACACCCTTTTATGGCCTGTTTGGTAAGAGTATTTAAATAAAGTTTTTTGTTTTGTAATTCATAAAATGGTAGGTCCCACACTTGAGTTTAATATTTGGCTAATATTTTTTAAATATAGTTTTCAAAAAACTGTATCCTATTTTACTTATTTAAAACAAAATTTTGAAAACGGCTTAGTGGATGTTTTTAAGATACAGAAAATGTTTTTAATGACATAGTTGAAAATAAATTGAAGATAGTAGACCCCACATATTTGTCTAAACTCTTTTATCTCTTAAATTTAGGAGTTTCTTTTTATCACAAAAAGAATTCTCACACTTCAAATTTGAAACTTATCATTAAAAAGAAAAAAAACATAATGAGCTCTATTCCTTTATCATTATCCACAAAAAAAAAAAAGGTAATTTACAGATTCTACACGTTACTTTTTGTAAATATATATATATATATATATATATATTTTTTTAAAATCTCAACAAATAGTCTCCCAAACAATTATTTTTGTTTTTAGTATTTTGAAATTTTTTTTTAAAAGTGGGAGCCAAACACCTAAAATATAAAAATTATTATCTGAAAACTAGTTTCAAGTTCAATTTTTTAAAAATTGTTTTTATACTATTTTGAAAAAAAAAAAAAAAATCCTACTACCAATCAGGCCCTTAGCCGTTTGAAAATAGAATACAGTTTTTTGAAAATTGTATTTAGAAAATATTAACCAAACAATAAATTCAATTGTGGGACCCATCATTTTATGGATTGCAAAACAAAAAATTATATTTAAATACTCTTACCAAATAGACCCTAACACATTGTTCACATTTCTTGGTATCTTATTCAATATGCTAAGTTACCTTTATTATATATATATATATATATATATAAACACCAGGAATTATTAGTTAAAATATAAGGCTTTTAGTTATACCTCATTTTAAATTTTAATTAGTGTGCGAGGATATTACATCCTTATGTTGATTAATGATTCGTAAATAAGATGTGAGTAAAGTGGGTAAATTGCGGGCAACCTTTCACCACAACACAAATCTCCAAAGGTTTTATGAAAAAAACTTCCAAATAGATAACTTAATACAAAAATGCACAATTTGATGAAGATTCATATGTAAACCCAAAAAATTTAAAATAATTAAAACTAAATTATTAAATAAATAGTAATAATAAATTATAAAAAAGTAAATAATTTTAATAAAAAAATTACTTTAAGTTTTGATTGTTTAGAGTTTAGACTTTATAAGTGTTTATCTATTTTTATATTTTAAAATTCTCTTTGTGCTTTGTGCTAATTTCTTAATATAAGATGTGGGGCCAGCTATCTAAAAAGGTATTGGTAAGATTGTAGGAAGTGGGCCTATGGCCCAATGGCCCAGTCTGAAGACGTTAATCCGTCCGAGGATGGCTAAATGAGGACATGGTGGGAATAATATAAGAAAAGGAAGTGGAGATTGTACATAATAGTCCAAAATGCGTCCGAGGATAAGGTTCATCTCGGAATGATGGCCCAAGGTCGATGCAACTATCTTGTTACCCTGGATAGTCCGCAAGGTTGTATTGTAACTGAGAAACAGATATGGGATAAGGGAGGTAACAAATATCTTCTAAAGTTGTTATCTCCATATTAAATGATTCCCAGCTAACTCTCTGACCGCATTAATGTGGAGGTGATACCTGAACAGTAGTCAAGCAACCTTATGGCTGCTAGTTGAAGACTCTGGGAGGTGTTAGATGGGACAGGAAGGAGTTCCCAGAATCTAACCTACACGTGTATGGTGAAAATGATGTGAGGAACGTGGTATATAACATGAAAAAGGAAGAAAAAGGAGAGGGGGGGAGAACCTTTTGGGGGGAGAACCTTTTGGGGAGAACATTTTGGGACTTTGTTAATCAGGAAGATAGAACCCTAAAAAACACCTGAGACCTAGCCGAGGACAGTTTTTGTCGTTTGGTTAATTTTGAACGTTCTTTGCTGAGTAATGATCATGATCTTTTCTACAGAATAAAACTAGTTCTTTCACCCACTCTCTAAAAATTGATTGTTTGGGCTTGTTGGACTAAAAACCCTTTCCTATTTTGGGTCCAATCCAAGTTGGGTCCTTACATAAGATATGGAATGAATTTGATTGTTTCTATTTGGGTTATGTTTAATTTATGCCTTAGCTAGCACAAACAATAATAAACAAAATAGTTCCTTAATACCGATTTTTTCCCTAGTGATAGTCTAATTGGAAAAATAAACACACTCACAAATTAAATACAATAACCAAAACCAAAAATCAAAACATACATAAACAGTTCAAAAATTGAAAATATAAAAATATAAATAAAAACTTGCATAAGAGAACCAAGATCTTAAATGGGTGTCCATTATTTTGCTTTTTAATAATAAACTTCCTTCGGTATAATATCTTGCACACAAATTCAGAAGTAGAGAACAATAAGTAAGATGAATTTATTATATTAAAATTTAAGAGTAAGTTGCATTTTGAAAAAAACAATAAAACAACGTGATGTGTATTGTGTGAGATTTAATTATAGGAATGACTTATAAGTTAAGAGGGATTGTATCGAAAAACCATGGTTGAATATATATAAATTCTGAAAATTTTGATAATAGACTTTTAGTTGGAGTATAACTTAAATTTCTAAAATTTAGATAATAAAGTCTTATCTAAATTAAATTATTGTTAAATCTTATCCCTTAATCAAGAGCTTTGTAGCTTAATATCCTAATAAAATATTAATTTAATAAGATACAACTTGCGAAAAAAAAATAAAAACAAAAGCGTGGGTTGTGTGTGATTTAAGTTTAGAAATTTTTATAGACTTTTAGTTTGAATAAAATTTAAATTTGTTTTAAATTATTGTTAAATCATGCAACTTAAGGGAAAAATACAAAAACAAAAATGTGATAATTGTTAAATCTTATCCCTTAGTCAAAAGTGATTTTTTTTTTTAGAAAGAAAATGTGGGTTTTGTGTGGGATTTTAGTTTATAAATTTTTTATAATAGACTTTTAATTTGAATAGAATTTAAAAACAGTTGTTAAATATTATCCCTTAATTGAGGAAATATATCCTAACAAAAAATATATAATTAATTTACTAATTAGTGAGAGCAGCCATTTGGCGCAATCATGAAAAGCCATGACTGAATATATATTGAAAATTTTGATAATAGACTTTTAGTTGAGTAGAATTTAAATTTCTAAAACTTAGATGATAAAGTTGTATCTAAATTAAATTATTTTTAAATCTTATCCTTAGTTAAGAGCTTTGTAACTTAATATCTTAATAAAATATTAATTTAATAAGATGCAACTTGAGGGAAAAAAAAGTGTGGATTGTGTGGGATTTAAGTTTAGAAATTTTTGATAATAGACTTTTAGTTTGAATAGAATTTAAATTTGTTTTAAATTATTATTAAATCATGCAACTTGAGAGGGGGGGGGGATCGTGGGTTGTGTGAGATTTAATTTTAGAAATTTTTTATAATAGACTTTTAGTTTAAATAGAATATAAATTTGTTTTAAATTATTGTTAAATCTTATGCGTTAGTCAAAATGTTTTTTTTTTTTATAAAATTAATTTACTAATTAGTGAGAGTAGCTATTTGGCCCAATCACAGCTTCTAAACCCAATTTTTATTATACCTTAGGGAAAAAAAACAAAAACAAAAACGTGAGTTGTGTTGGGTTTAAGTTTAGAAATTTTTTATAATAAATTTTTAGTTTGAATATAATTTAAATTTGTTTTAAATTATTATTAAATCTTATCCCTTAGTCAAAATGTGGGGTTTTTTTTTTTTTTTTCTCTATAAAATTAACTTACTAATTAGTAAGAGTAGCCACTTGATGCAACTATGACTTTTAAACCCAACTTTTATTATATAGCATATGATATGATACGATGTGTTATTTTTAATTTATTGCCCACATAAATGATTAATGATCTAACACAAAGGTACACTATAACTCTACTCAAAAGTCATGATAACTTTTATATTAGAATCTTTTTTCATCTTCTTTCTATGTGTGTGTTTGTTTCTATATAAATAAATAAATAATTACATATATATATATATATATATATATATGAATTGTGTTGACAGCACCTTTTTGACTTTTTTTATTTATAGTTTTTTGTCTTTTTTTTGCAGTTCTATGTCATTTTTTTAGTGTAGGCCAACTTTATAAAAGGAAAAAATATATTTAAATAACTTGTAAGACCAGTTTCATGTCGTTTTCTTTTATTTATTTCATTTTTTTTTTAAATAAGACCTACCTTAATACAACCTTAACAAGCACAAGAGCCTTGCTTGTTAACATTTGCCAATATATATATATATATATGTAAAAGATTAATGACCGAGAGGAACCAAGCAGACTGTATTCAGCTCATGCGCATGCCACATTGTTTCTATCGTACAAGGCACTGATTTGGACTTAATCGCCCTTGTATGTATGGCTCTCAACGTACAATGATTAAACTCCTCACATTTGAACCACCAATCACAATCAAATGCGCCCCCACCAATAAAAAGAAAGGTCTTGCAGCTCTCGCTCCACATCCTGAACTGAAATTCCGTTGTACGTATATAGCGAAGAAGGGAAGGTAGGACTTGAACAAAAAATATGGAAAATCACAAAAAGATGTCATTACCATCAAGTTAAATATAGTGTTACTCTTTGAATGTTTAAATAAATTTTAGTAATAAATTTTGTATTTAAAAAAAAAAAAGTGACCTTATTTAACCCCTTGCAAAAAGGTTTTTAGGTGATAGCTTAGTGTTGTTACTATTTTTCCTAATATGTTGTCAATAATTACTTGTGAAAGCATAAAGGCTTTCACAAACAATTTTAGTAACGCCATTATTTTTCACTAAAAATTAGTCATCAATTGAGATTTGCAAATAACTAATTGCGAGTGTATAAAGGCCATCATAAATAATATTTAGCAACGCCATTATTTGTTTCTAAAAAGTAAGTCTTTTATTTGAAATTTGCAAATAATTAATTGTAAGGGCATAAAAGACCTTACAAATAATTGTTAACAACAACTGCATCCCTCACTAAAAATAAGTCATCAACTTTTCTTGTTATTTAGTAATATATTCATGAGGGTAGATTTGTTCAATAACAATGGTAAATTGCCTCGTAAATTAACTATTTGAGGGTCATGTGCCCTCAGTAACAAACTTTTGTGATGATGCTTGACATTTTGCAAGGGTGTTTTACCCTTACAGTTAAACTTTTTTCTTGAAGTTTATTGTACCTGATATCTTATAGTTTTACATGATTTTTTTTTTTTTTTTAATTTTGATATGTTTTAGTAAAAAAAAATTTAAATTTAAGTTACTTTTTAATTAATATAAATTCATTGAATTGAAGTATGAATTAAAATAATTTTTAAAAAGTCTGTTGTTTTAATTAAAAACTTTGTAAAACTTTGGGGGTTTAAATTAAAACCATACCAGCCAACTGGCAACTATAAGGAAATTATATAATTTATTTAAGCTAAGAAATTAACACTCCATTTGTTACAAAGTAAAATATTTTCAAATGTAAAATATTTTACACGTAAAATATTTTCATTTTACAGTGACAAGGAAAATCATTTTCAAGTTTTGTTTTATGTAAAATGTGAACATTTTTCTAACTCACAGCCCACCGGATTAGTGCATATCCAACCAAATTAGAGCAAAATTCAGTCTATTTGGAGCTACTGGAGGATCACCGGTAAATCCAAAGCCACAAACCCATGGAAAAAATAATCAAGATCTACCACAATCATCCTGAAAAATAATTGTAACCCATGAGAAACAACTGAAATCTGCCACCAAAATGAAAAATTAAGATCCATGAAAAACAACCCACCCACGCCGTCCATTTAGCCACCAGCATCCTGCCACCATTGACAAACCCAAATCATACCCAAAATCCTTCAAACAATTGAGACCCATAATCCATCAAACCAAAAACTATCCAATCTCAATCACTAGATCCAACTTCGACCCACTAAAAGCAAGCTCAACCGCAACTCAATCTCTAGAAACCTAACTAAACAAGATTGACAGTGACGCCGAAAAAAAAAAGGAAAAAAAGAAAAGAAAAGATGGAGAACAACGAAAAAAAGTCAAGAAAAAGAGATATCAAACTTGAGAACTGAAGGTGGCGTCGATCAAGGGCGGAGCCAGGAATTGTTGTTTGGGGGGGGGGGGGGGGGCAATTATGACGCTAAGCTAATATATTTATCAAGACAACCTCCACACATATATATACACACATTTTTTTTTATTTGATAAGTTATATATATACACACACCCAACCAAAAAAAAAAAAAAAAAGCTTAGTATTTTCAATCAAAATTATTTTTGATGGAGATCTTTCATAAAATAAAATTCATTTTTACCATTTTCATAGTGAAATTCTTAAAAAGTTTTATTTTAAATACAAATTATCAAATTTTATACTAAAGTAAGTAAAAAATCTTTCAATTGAACTAATGAAATTTTAAAAAACTTGAATGATCCAAAACTTGGAGGAATAAGTTAGACTCCAAACATATTTAAAGCTACCTTGCTCTAACCCATTATATGACAACTAAAGACACATTTCATGTGTAGTTTTAGAGACAAATTTTTTTTAATGAGTCAATGACTTGTTAATCGCCACATAACGGGTTGAAAAAGATAGATTCAAGCAGTACCAAACTTTATTAAATATTTAATAGATATAAAAGCACATTTTACAATAAAAAATTGAATTGCGAAAAATAAAGTTACTCTATAACTATTAGACCAACTATTTTTTTTAAGAGCATTATTGGACTAATTCAAATATTTTGGGGGGGGGGGGGGGCAACTCTTATTTTTGTATACTAAATTTTGAAAGCATTAAAATAATTGTATATATATATATTTTTTTTTTTAAAAAAATTTTAAAATTTTGGCCTCCCCACCCTTATACATACCTCCGCCCCTGGCGTCGATGACATGGAGCCAATGATGGGTGGCGCTGGTGAAGGGAGAGCCGATGATGGATGGTGCCAAAGAGGGTGGAGCTGGTGATGTGTGGGAGAGAAGGGCTGATGGTCGGCTGGGTTGTGGAGAGAATTGAGAAAGCATGAGATGAGAAAGAGAGGTGGTGTATTGGGACTATGGGATAGCAACAAATGTAAAATATTTTACCAATATTTCAAGTGTAAAGTATTTTACACAAATTTTCCTTGGTTAGTTTAGTTGACTGGAAATATTTTACTTTTGACTAAATATTTTTCACCAAAATAAACACTGTATAATGTGAAAATATTTTCCTGAAATTTTTTTTCATCGAAACAAACAAAGCATAAATAGCTTTAAAAATTTATAAATACATTGACTGCCAAAACATAAGGGGAAAAAAGGGGAATGGAGTTTATATCCAAAGCCCACCTTAAATAGTTTAGACACTTATAAGTTCACATTCTTACTTTTTTAACAATGTGGGACTTAGCCCAAGGAGCCTAAAGGCTCAATTTTTATTTTTTTTTGGTGGAAAAAATATCTTTTTGGTCCTATATTTTAGGCCTAATTTTCAATTTGGTCTTTAAGTCTTCACAACTTTTATTTAGGTCTTTATATTTTTGTACTTGTTATATAGGTCCCTATCGTCATCTCACCTATAGAAAATGTCTACGTGGTTAATGAACTACACTACTAATTTAAAAAATAATGTTTTATGTGAGTGAGATAACAGTAAAAACCAAAGAACAAGAAGTTTAAAAATATAAGAACTAAAATGAAAACTATGAAATTTAGGACCAAATTGAAAATAGGGCTTGTAGGGATAAAGGCCCAAAATCATGTATTGGGCCTTGGGCTTTGTCCGAGGACATTGACAAGTCCGAGGAGGGATAAACAATTATGAGGGATTTCAGTTCAGAGTCTCATAAATAAGAAATGAGTGGAAGACAGTTTGAGGAGGAATTCCTCCTCGGATATGATAGATATTGCTCAGATGTGTATTCCAACGATGAAAATAAGCTCCATAGAAGCCCCAGTGATAGGGACGCGCGTCATGAACATATGAGAATGAAAAGAACCCAAAAATATCTAAGGAAAAGCTGCTACCACCGCATTAAATGCACTGCAGCTACTTTTCTGGCCGCATTTATCTGGAGAAGACCCCTAAACAGTGCTGTTTTGGCTACCACAACTCACAGAAAGCCAAAGAGGGTGTCTGATGGGACGGACACTCAAGTAAGGGCTCAAATGATCAACAAGTATAGGATCATGATGGTCTAAGGGGAACTATATAATGTAAGAGACCCTCCATAAGGAGAGGATCGAAAAAATAGAGAGAGAGAGAGTACTGTAGCAATCAAAATTGTATTTGTACCCATTGTTATTGATTTATATAAAAAAATATCTCCTCAGACAGTGAATAGATTCAACTTTATTTTCCTTGTTCGTACTTGATCATCTTTTAAATCCATACTAGCCGTTGTCAAATTTATTAGGGCCTAGTTCTCCGACCTACTCTCTACAAATTTATTGTACTGGGCTCACTGGGCCAAGATCCCATACATCTTTGAGCTTGGGCTGCAAACTGTGTCCTTACATGGCCCATATATGAGAACCTAAAATGTGTTTTTCCTTTTTATTTTTATTTATAGGCAAGTGAAGGAAAGAAATGAGCAGATGGAATCATGGAACTTATAAATAACTTTGTAAGTGTTTAAGTTTCTTTCCAAGTTAAAGTATTATTTTTTACATGGTTTTGAGATAAGGTATGTAATCATAAAGTAAATAGATGAAATATGCTTTAAAGATCCTTTCTAATCCATTCCTTTGCCCATCTTCTCTTTCAAATGAAATTTTAATGTGTCTAGATTGTTATTGTCCTTTTCCAAGGGGCAATAGTCTTGTGGTCATGTCGTTGACATCCTCCTTAGAGAATTCACATCAGTCGGGCTAAAATTTTCCTTTTATTTTAGTATAAAAGTCTAATTTTTCTATTTTACACAGTAATTTTGCAAAAACACCTGTATCAGACTTCTATTATACACTTTATTTTCTTTAAATAATAATTTTTTGTTCTTTAAACCTACTATATTAAAACACTCTCTCTCCCAATTCTCAAAAACTAAAAAACTCTCTCGCCTCTCAGTTCTCTCTTAGCTCTCCGCCTCTTCTCTTTCTTCTTCTTCTTCCTTCTTTGTTGGGTTGCGGTACTGGGTTACGGTGGTGGGTGGGCAGTGATGGGTTTTTGGATCTCAATGGGTTCTTCTTCGAATCTCCGTTGGTTCTTCTTCTTCTTCTTCTTCAGATCTCTATTGTGTTCTTCTTCAGATCTCCATTGAGTTCTTCTTCGTTGGGTTGCGGTGTGTTGGTTTACGGTGCTGGGTGGGTGATGATGGGTCTGATTTTGGTTTTCTAGTTGACGAGTTAATTGGGTTTTGTAATAGGATGAACAAATTTTAATAGGTTGTGACTGGTGGTGGTATTGGATGGTTGCTGGTGGCTGGATTTTACAGTGAAATGAAGGAGAGAGAAGAGGAAGAGAGATAGAGAAATTAATAAAATATTAAGATGAAAAGCTACGGTAACAATGTATGTTTACACAATTACTATAGCAAAAATGAAAATCATACACGGACTGATGTGGGCAGTTTTGAGGCCAAAATGTGTAAATTTCACATATTTTCCTATTTTATGCACACTGGTGCAGATGCTCTTAAAGCATCCACATCAGTGGATGTAAAGTCATGTATAATAGAAAAAGACACAATTTTTACACATTTTGCCTAAAAAATGCTCCACATTAGTGCTTCTAAAAGTGTACATATTTGCACATTTGCTACAGTAACCGTGCATATATGCACGGCTACTGTAGACCTTGTATCTAATATTTAAATTCTTTTCTCTCTCCTTCGCCTCACTTTCTCAACTTCTCACTCTCACCTTTTTGGGTTTTTCCGTTTCAGTCCACACCACGCCAATCATCAAACCACGCCACACTGATCATCAAACGAAGCTCTCTCTCCTTGTCTCTCTCTTTCTCTCTCAAGATCGGCTTTGGGTGGGTGGGGATGTGGGTGGTATTGGGTTTGTGGGGCCGTGGGTAGTCGTGGGGTCGTGGGTAGCAGCTCGTCGTGGGTCTTGGGTTTGATGGGTATGAATTTCACGGTGGTTTGTATTTGGATTTGGGTTTTTGGCTGGGTTTAGATTTGGTTGTGGTGGGCGTTGGTTTGTTGTGGTGGTGCAACGACAACATTGGTTTGAGTTTCACGGTGAAGCTTTCTCTCCCCCTCTCTTTCTCTCTTTTGGGTTCTGTAATTTTCATTTGGTTTTTGGGTGTTTTCCTTTGAGGTTGACCATGTCTATCTTGTGTTTCTTGTTTTGTGGGTTGGTTTTCCTTGATGATGCTGGTTGGGTGGTGATGATGGTGGCTAGGTGTGGAGTGATCGTTGGTAGTGTTGGGTCTGTGAGAGAGAGAGAGAGAGAGAGAGAGGGGCAGTGAGGGAGGGAATAATACAAAATTGTAAAAGAATGAATATTTTATTGAATAAATATGTAGAATAGATAAACTGATGTAGGTGTTTTGTAAAAATGTATGTGTAAAATAGAAAAAGTAGTTTTTTTGGTATAAAATAGACGATAAGTTTGCATCCACTGATGTGGATGCTCTTATAGACATAGTTTGACTGCCTTGTGGTGTGCAAATAATCTTAGGCCCTTCCTTAGATTTAGTCGGTCCTAGACCATCTAGGCTTGTTTTTGCTAGTCCCTCAAATTCTTTTTTGCATCATTCTCTTTATTCTTGGGGCATGTTTAGAATGTGACTTTTTTTTTTTTTTTTGGGTTGAGAGTAGGAGTTGATGATGAAATCATTATAGATGGTTTTGTTATCAACCTTGATAGATCTTAGTACTTTCTTTTATAGACTAAAGTATATTTTTCGGTCATAAAGTTCATTTACATCTTGGCCATTTATATTTCTAAATTCCTCATTTGGCTCTTCATATTTGATTACATTTTTATATTGACTCTTTTATCCATTTCTATCAGTAATCTCACTGTTAAGTACCTTTTCAAAATTATAGGCAAAAAAAGATATTATAGATAGGGGTGTTCACCAAACCACACAAACCGCACCAAAACCGCCCGCAAAATGGCATAACCGCACCGCACCGCAAGAAACAGTGCACCGCACCGCATGATGTAGTGCAGTTTGCGGTTTTATAATATGAAAACCACACAAATCGCACCACACCGCACCCTTTGTCTATATATATATATATATATATAAGGATAAAAGATCAATACATTAATAATTTAATACCCTAGTCCCTAGCCGTATCTTATTGTTATGCAACTTCTGTTAGTAAAAATAAAATAGAAAATAAAAATCTTATCACTCTCTCAGCCCTCAGAAGTCAGACCCTAGCCGCCACACTTCCCCCTAGACTACTCACTGTCGTTGCACCAGTTGCTTCTACTATTAAGGTATTCATGTGTTCAATTCAAGTTTTTCTTTGTTAAAGTTAATCTATTGGCCTATTATACTATTCACTCAGGACAAGTTGTCAAAGTTAATCTTTTTTTTTTGAAGGGGGATAGAGATTCATTGCCACAAGAAATTGAAGTACAACAGGAAAGACAAAACAAAGGAAAGAGACACCCAGACACAATCCTGACAGCGCAGGAACAACATACAAAGGTAGTCCCTCCCAAACCAAAAAAAGATTTACCCTATACACACCAGCGAGCTAAGAAAGCTTATGTACTACCCTGTTGAACTCCCTTTTCAAGTGCACAAAACTACATGAGCAGAAACAGCCCAAGGATCCCACGAACAGAAACTTTCCCAAGCCCATCATTTCTCTCGGTAGCATTGCCCAGCAGTCGCCATTTCTAAAGCAGAGTCAGCCAAACCCGAGTGGACTGTTTCACAGAAACACTTTTGAGCCCGAGTATCCTCTTCCTCTGAAACTTCTTTCCTTCTCAAACGCTTTGTTCCTATCTTCATCATCTGGGCAAGAGTTTGTTCATTGTTTGTTTTTCCTTTCGCACGGGCAACTTTAGGTTGCCTTTACCCATAATCTGTTTTCCTTTCTCATTGGATTTGGCCTAAAAAATCACACCATCTTTGACAGTACAGGCCTCTCTATTCTTTATTGGGTTGTCTTTCTCATCTTTATCTAGAGAAGCATTTGTACTTGGGCTCCCCTGAGAGATAGAGCCTTTTGGTCCTTGTGAGGTAGGGCTTTTTGGCTTATGAAAGATAGAGCCTCTTTGCTCATTAGAAACATCGAAAACTAGGTGAACACGTGACTTCTCACAAAAATCCAAAACACTCATTACCTGCTCTGAAGCACCACTGATGACCCGTACGTCCCCTGGGAGCTGTCCATTCACACGTGTGGTGTTACCACTTCCCCAGGTATCGCCCTTCACTAAGTTTTGGTTCCCGCCCTCTAAGCCTCTAACCCAGAAGCACTCCGATGAAGAACCAGTTGCCGGCCGGACCTTTCCCTAGATTCCTTGCTCGTCAGAAACATCACAGTTCTTTCCCTTGCTCGAGTTCTTTTCCTTGGTGGTCTCTTTTGCAGTCCACCCAGCCCTTAACCAGTCCCCATACTAATGACAAGCACTTTGCCAATCATTGGACGTTGGGCAATGCTTATTATCATGTCCAAGCTTCCCACAGATGAAGCAGATAGTAGGTAGCCTTTCATATTTAAACGTAAGCCATAGGCGTTCTCCATCAGAGCTTGCAATATAAGCTCCCCTTCTCAATGGCTTATCAATCTCCAAATCCACACGGACTCTCATGAATTTTGCCTGATCATATTGCCACAAACGCCTATCAACTTCAATAAATCTTTCTAGCTTGCTACCAATTTCTTCCCCTACTTCCTATGACATATGCTCAAAAGGAAGACCCCAAATTTGAACCCAAAAGGGAGAATGGGTGAAAGAAATATTTGTGGAAGTCAGCCCTTTTTTCCATCTACAGAGTAAGAGGAGGTTGTTGTCAAAACTCCAAGGCCCACACCTCTCAACCCACTCTAATTGATACTTTGAGCTAAACTTGAATTGGAGTATATTACTTCCAACTTCCACTATTCTCATGTCTGAACCCATTTTCCATGTTGATCTAAGGGTGCTCTTCAGAGCTCGTTGGTTTTGTTGCCGATCAGAGAGAAGCCGCCCAAAAAGACTTAGCAAACATTCTTCAGGGAGGTCTGAGCTGTTTGTGACAGTGATAGGAATAGCTTCTTCTTCTTCTTCTTTTGTGAGTTGCAAGTTCTGTAAACTATAAAGAATACTCAGATCCATCACCGACAATTATTGGTTACTGCCTAAAGAGAACTAAAAGACTACTAGACAAACCTTAGAAATGAAGGTTAGGGATAGAGTAACTCGCATTCAAATGAGAGAAAATAAACTCCTACTAGGGAGAGAAATAGTACACCCCTGTTGGGAGTGGGATCTCCTGTGCACGTTAAACTGAATTTTGTTAAAGTTAATCTATTGTAAAAGTTTTTCTTTGTTCAATTCACTACCGTTGCACTAATTGTTAATTATATTATTTTTTTTATTGATTGTTGTGTTGCCGTTGGTATACTGGCACTTGGAACTTCCTATGTTAGATATTTAAGTTATATATTATTTGTTTATTGATGGGTCCTATGTTAGACATTTAAGTTTAATTTTTGTGGGTTTTCTTTGTTTTTGTTTGATATTGAATCTAGGTATATATATATATATTTTGCTTTTTGCTTAGAAGGAAGGAGAGGAAAAGGCAGATTGGGAAGCTAGCAATGATAGAATGTGATATTCTATTTCAATTTACACTGCACTGCACCACACATGTGACCACAAAAATGAGGTGTGGTGTAGTTATAGTTTTAGCTAAACCGCACCGCAAAGTGCGGTGCTAAAAATGGCCTAAAACTGCACCGCCCCACACCGCACGGCTAACACCCCTAATTATAGATGGTTAGATTACTAATTGAAATGAATGGTAAGGCAAATATAAAAATGAAATCAAATATAAAGGGTCAAAATGAAAATTTTAAAGCTTAAAAGGCAAAATGAAAACAAACACAAACTTTAAGGGCCAAAAATATATTTTAATCTTATTTATAGATAACCAACTATTGTGCCTAAGAATGTTTCATTTAAAAAATTTTGGCTTCGCTCCTCATTTGATAGCTCCATACCTTAAAGTCTAATAAGTGTAGAAGTTCATGAAATTGCATAGGTGCATTTAACCAAAAACAAGTGAAGAAAATGGAAGAGATTATGGCTAATGTAGATATCCCATTTTGTGTCGGTTAATAATTTTAAACCCTTGATTCCAATGAGGGTGTACCACCCTGCAAATTTTAACATATTATTCTATAAATTATGTATTTTGCACAACATAAATATGAGATTAAAATTTTTATAAAAGGGAATCTTGTTTTAGGAAACCTAGCATGTGCGGAAATAAAATAGAAAAGATTGTTTCTTTTTCGAGGAACTTAATGTCAACTCCAAGGGGTTGGCTTAGTTGTTTATAAGGCCTCATGATATTCATAAAATTCTGGGTTCAAAATATCTTGGAGTCACTTCCATGGGATTCCTTCCTATAGTAACATGGTGTCTGTGGGACAGAAGGACTGCATACACTCGAAGAAATAGTCAAATATTCAAAGAGGCCTGGACACTTTCGTTTATCAAAAAAGAAAAGGGGAACCTAATGTCTTTTTGTTTAAGACTTGGGCTCAAAATGTTGGTAGAGAGATGAACGACTTTGGACTGAGAAACTAAAAGGCAAGGAATTAAGTGAGTGGGCTTTGTAGGCCTAATATCGTAGCCCATAATTTCACACATAAAAAAGACGGAAGCAAAACCGAAGACCCTACAAGCACTGTCAAGCCCAACGCATCTACTAAATGCATGCATCAAAGGCAATCTCTACAAATTAAAAAAAATAATTCATCAAGAGGGATTTTTTTTTTATAAAAAAAAAAAAATTGGGAGACTGGTAGATAATACAATACCTCCACCTATCACTTTCCTTATATTTTCTCATATTTTTTTATTTTATTTTTAGCTACGAAATCATTGTACTTTTTCTTAATTATTAAGTACTAATTTTCAATAAAACTTACTATTATTTGAGAGTAGGAAGTATATTGTGTTACTGTATTACTGGAATACTGAATAATTACTCTTACAATGTAATATGATGCCACCGCAATAGATTTTACAATTAAACTTGACTAACCTTTAGATAAACAAAATTAAATACCCTTTTTAGATAAAGTAATTTTTTTGAAAGAATTTCAACTTATGACGTCTCTCCTGATAATAGCTCTTTATCATCAGATTAAAACACTAATCAATTTTTGGTGCAGACGGGGATTGAACCCCAAATCTCTTATATAACCATCAGAAATTTTATCAATTTTTAAATAAAGTAATTAAACATACCTTGAAAAGGACAAAATGGATAGCCCTCATTTTCTCAAAGCCTAGTTCACATGAATTAAGAATGTAGATCTTGATTAAATCATTAATTTTTTATTATCATGTAACCGCTTGCAAACACACCTTTGCATTACTTGTCGTATTGCACATGCGTAGCCGTCCGTCCAAGTGTCTTATCTACTTTGTTTGCAACCTATTTAAATTCTCTATCTTTCCCTAATTTGCTGACTTAATCCAACTTGTCTAGACTCTAGACCTACTTCACGGATATTAATTTTTGTGGTTGTATTAATTCTTCTAAAGCTGACATATGAACATGATCAAGCATGAAATCTAATGCATTGTGCTATTATTAATTATAGTATTGGTTTTGATGCAATTTTATTTGTGTCAAAGAGCCTTCTGTGTTTAGGTAGCTCTTTCAGCCGCTTTCTCTTGCTGAAAATTAGCTCAGTTTAATCCTGAATGCTAGCTGTTGGCCCTGCTGGATCATAAGCTTTTGTTTGATTGAATTTTAGCATATATACTATATATTCCAGAGTGTTTGAAACTTCTGCTCCTTTAAATTTTTTTTTTTCCCTAAGTTATAATATTCAATTAGAGAGAGAGAGAGAGGGGGGGGGGGGGGGGGGGGGAATAAAAAGTATAACCTTTGTCACAACTCACATCTGAATTGGACCTCAAAGTTAACATTTTATTAAATCTTAGGGGGAAAAAGTGAAAACGAGATCAAAGAAAACACAAACCTGAGTTAGTATTTGAATCTTGTTAGGCTTGAACTGAAAAAAAAAAAAGATTCAAGTCAATATTTTTCTTGAAATTCAGAAAGCAAAAACATTTCTTTTTTTTTATTTTTATGAAGCTGTTCTTTGTTACACTAAAGAAGGTGAAAGTCCTCTTTTCTCTCATCCTAATTCCTATTCTACATCTCTACCAACCATGCATGCCTTTGGATCATTCCATAAATACCAAAACGGCAATCAAGTATGTATATATATATATATATATATATATATATATATATATATATATGAACATCTCAAGGTGGATAAGATCAAAACACGTGTATATCCACTAATTGTAACAATAATAATATGGACTTTCTTTTTTAGGAAAATAATTTTATGGACTTGAACAAATACAATGAGGGTAAGAAAAATAATAATAGACAATAGAATTAATATAATCACCATATATGAAATATTTCCTTGGCCTTAAGTCGCAGTCCTCCAAACCTAAGACTTTCATCTCTTAGAAAAAGGAAAAGAAAAGAATAATTGGGTTTCTTTTTCCCTATTTTACAAACACCATGGTCAGATACCACAAACCAAATTAACTAAAATACTCAAAATACCTAAATCAGAACCAATCCTACGAAAATACCAAGCATAAATCATATATAATTGCCTTTATTAAAATTAAAAAAAAAAATAAAAAACCGATAGCAGTTCAAGCAATCATGGCGATTTTGGGTGGCTGCACTAAAATTTATCTATCTTTGCCTAGCATGTACCCCAAATTATACCCATCATTGTCTTATTCTTGTAATAAAAAGCTTGTTAGTTGTTATTGAACTAAATCAGGTGATAATTTTCCTAGCATCTTGGTATATATCTGCAAAAACTCTAATAGAATCAAGATGAATTATGCCACCAGATAAAATAATTAACATACATATTTGAGCCTAACAAAAATTTTCAGTAATCAACGTGTCTAAAATGGACAATTAACTCGTTAGATGCATGGTGCCCAAAACTGAACCATTATATCAATTAAAGTTGCAACAATTAAAAATTTTCAAAACTGCATTAATAGTAAGTCAAATAACATGTGTGGTGTTTAATTTTGCCTTATTTTTGTGCTTGAGTTATGTATACTCAAACCACTTTAAACATACTTTGTAGTACACAGCAAAGTGATATTTGCTTATCGATCGATCTGACAGAATAATTTTGATTTCCTTCGAGTGGATCCACCATGCATGCTGATATCTTGTAGACTTCGTCCTTGAAAAATATATTCATAATCATGGTATCAAAATGAATAAATCATTTAGATTTATCACAATATATACGAGGGTGGGAAAAATCGAATCCAAAGATCACATATTAATTCTTAAAGGGATTTCATCAAACATACGGAATACAATTATAATAGCAAATATATAGAATACCAAAATAAAATATAAGAACAGTGCAAAGTTTAATCTGAATTCAATGCAACCCAAACATGCAAATCAGGTCCCATTTACAAACACCATAGACACAAAAGCAACCAACGAAACATAATTTTGGCTTGAATGATTACACATAAGGTAGCGCCACATGGATTTATAATTAACCCACTTAATGATGATCTTCTTTTATTCAGGTAGGTAACATTTCTTAGCCGATTTTTGTTTAGCTTCAAATTGGAGCTCTCCAATTAATTATATATTCTCGGTCTTGGACTAGTTCTCCAATTATGTGATATGGCGTTGGTTATTTCTTCTCGTGTGAGAGTACGTAGTACCGCCACTGGAGAAAGTGAAATTTCTCTCTAATTTTTCTTATTTGTGAGGGAGTAAATTCTTGGAGTGTACTGTATATTTAGGGTGGGAGAGAGTGCCTCTTTATTACTTTAATAATCTTCATATTTGTTAATGAAATTCTGTAATGATTGTCACCCATGGCAGAACCACATAAATTATCGGCGTTCTTTTTGTTTTTTGTTTGTGTGTGTTATTATATATTTTTTTCTTATTCATTCCTATTATTATTTGTGTGTGAAACCTTTCTCATGTCCATAATAGTTTTCAAAATTATGAGTGCTTCCAAAGACACTTTAGCATAACGTACAACTACACGAAGACCTAGATAGAAGAAAGACATTGAGTTCAGTTCTTGCCGTCAATTTAGGGGAAGAGAAAAAAAAACAAATCAGTAGCTATGTCCCAATCAAATTTCGTGGGGATACAATATCCGCTATGATATTGCGAAGGTAGGCCACAGACTATATAATGCTTAGGTAAACCGCAGAGAGAGATTTTTATATTTTAGATTCCAGCCTACCTCACCCATTCAAGGAAGTAGGTTAGAACCATTTGGACTAGTAGGGAGTTCTCTATTGTAACTCTAATTGTGTCTCATAGAATTGATCAACCATATATAGAAATGATCCAATCGACTTCAAAGCAAGAAAAGACAATGCAAGTGGTCGGGTTACTGTTCTGTTGTTGTATTATATATAATCGTAATTGGATGCATGTTCAACGTACTCTCAATTTGTGTAATATTAATTCTATAGTACTGCTTGACAATATGTATATACTAATTTACTAGGTGTATTTTGATATAATTAGTCCTTGTCTTAGATTTTCCTCAGAAAGCACAAACTAGTGTGGGGTCATGTTCAAAGATTCGGGAAATCTTTAAATGTTAACATCTGCATCACCTCAATCATCTCCATAAATTAAAAATGACTCTTATTAGGGGAGTTTTTATTTTTATATTAGGTGGGAAACATAATTACAAAAGGATCGAGCTCATTCTCAACAAACAGCAGTACTTGTTGATGAAGAAAGAGAGAGATTGTGGCCTTGTGGGGGCTCATTCCGCACTCACATGTGTTTCCATGCATGAAGGGGTTAACTCCATGTGCCTCATTTTTCTTTAAAATTCTATTTCCCTTTTACCTAATCTTCTACTTTCTATCGTCCCTTCACTGTGCATGTCTATGTGTGTCCAACATCACTGATTGGAGCAGCTGGGTCCTACACCACCATTAATTTACATTATCATAGTTTCAAGTCCTTTGAAGTTAGGACTTTTAATTTGAGCATCAAATTTGCAAGCGCGTGAGCAGTTTAAACCATAGTGCTTGTCGATCTGATCCCAACAAAAGACCCAAACATTTCACTTCAATTCACCATCATTGTCAATCGCTTTAAGCATTGCTATATTTGGGGGGAGTTGTTTGGTTTGCAAGAAACATTGAGAAATTTTATCACATTTATAATTACAGAGATGCGGCAAATTAAGAAAATAAAATTGCATACAATAAGACAAGTTTAATTAGAGTTATATATAGATACAGTGATGACTTTGGATTCTGTTAGTTATGTTGTTTAAATAATAATAAAATAATTCTATTCTTCATAATAATCAACAAATATGTTTACAACAAATAATATTAATTTTTTTCATATCATCTGAATGTGTGTATATATATATATATATTCAAATGAATAATAACATATAATGGAACGTACGGTTAATAATCTCGATGTATATTTACATTCAAATGAATAATAATATATAGTATATGAAAATTTGATAATTGCTGATAAGGTTCATAGTAGAGATATTTCTGATATAGGCTCTTAGCAAGACTTGACAATAGCTGGTAAGGTTAATAAGAGAGATATTTTCTAATATATATGGATTAATTAGGTTGAGGCATTGATGTCTTATCCTTCTTGAGGAATTTCGTATTTCGTTCCTTCAACAAGGACAGCGGGTTCATTAGAGTGTCAGCGTTAAGATACAATAAGACAACCACATATGTCAAAGCATAAAGAAACACCATTCCTAATTTGCTCACAAATAATGCACAGAAAACCCATCTCGCCTTTGTCTTTTTCCTTCTATTTCTTTCATATTCTATCTACCATATCAAGCATTCCAAGGATTCCTTTATATAGAATTAGGATAATTGTAAGTTACAAATAAGGAATTAAAATCATAACATTACAAAGAAATAAATTACCAGTAAAATTTGGTGACTAAGGCTTTTGTTATTTTATAATAAAAACTAAATTACAATATAATGCATTAAATAGGTCTAAATCTTTGTAACAATTGTTTTAATAAGGGGTTTGTTTGTTGTAGCTTAAAATGCCAACTTGGTTTTACAATAAGCTAATGTACAACTTTTTGAAATCTTATCATTTTTTTTCCCTAGATACAACAATGTCTTGGGGTGGGTCTTTGATTTTGGTGGATTTAAAGTTTGGCAAACCACGGGTGGTGCTAGTCGAAGGATTAGGGTTCAAATTATTTTTGTGTTGGGTTAGAGCATTCTCATTAGTCTAGTCAAACTATAATTTCGCTAAAAATATAACTAAACACACATAAAAACTTCATGCATCAGGCTCAACATTTTAACATTCATAAATAACATATGAACAGTAATTCAATACATCTATTGGTATTGTTTATTCAATATACAAAATTTTAAATTTGTGATGCCCGAAAAATTTGGCCGAAAAAAGGGAAAAGAAGGAGTAAATTAGAGAGAAAGAAATGTGTTAAGTAGAATAAAGAAAAGACAAAGTTTAGTTACAAAGTTGTTTATAGCTTATGACTACAATCTTACTCAATGTCTTTTTATTGGAGGTGAATTTTGACAAATCCATCATTGGATTACATCTTCTTCTTATATCCTCCATGCTTGCAAAATTTCTAGAAAATTAAAAATCAATAGCTATTTTATCAATAAATTATTTAAATTGCAAGTTTTTGTAATTTAAAATTATACATAAAATATAAATATATAGATCATATAATAAATAGTATTCAATTAACACAAAATTTGACATGTGTATTAAAAGCATAAAGAACATGTAATTCAATGGTTAGATTTTTAAAATATATAGTAATATTTATTTTATTGAGTAATGTTGTAGCTTTAAACTATAATTAATTTTGTAACTAAACTTTATTCATAAAGAAATAAATATTAAATTTGACATAAGAGTTCGTATCTACAAAGAGTTAATTAAAATAATTTTTTAGGCCAAATGATAGGGTCAGCCTTTTACTTTTTCCTCCACTCGGATCCTTCTTTCCTAGTAGTCTAGTACACTTTGGGTAGATATCATTTCTTAGATTAGATGAGTTTTGGTATTCTTCACATAAGATTTAATCACTTGCAACTTTGATTGAACAAGCATGTTAAAATTTTAAAATAAATTAAACATATTGAAAACATTACACATTTAAAATACAAAGTAGCCTACAAAAATCCATCAATAAGAATTAGTAATTAAATTTTTAAAAGAATATCAAATCTAGTTTAATGAAAATTTTAATATATAAATATATATAAGCTTATTGCCAACTTTTATTTTAAAAATTCAAAGGAATCAATTGAAACATGTTAAAAACAAACACTTAAATACAAAGTAGCCTACAGATAAGAATTAGTAATCAAATTTGCTTAAAGAATATCAAATTTATTTTAATCAAACTTAATTCGTTTTGTTTTGGGTTTCTTTGAACCAACAGAACTTGTGATAGTGACATTTAGTTGGTTTCAACTAGAAGTTACACTTTAGCATTCATTAGAATCATTACTACACTTTGACAATAAAAGCTAGATCTTTCAAAATCTTTTAATCCTATAAAATGTCTAATGCTTTTATTTCACTGTTATGCGAGTTACTATAACTCGGGCAACCCATAAAAAAAAATTGAAATATATATATATATATATATATATATATATAAATTCTAATGCTTAAAAAATTTTGATATTCATTTAATTAAAAAATTGTAACATGCATAAAAAGTTAAAAATAGAAGAACAAATGAAAAGCAAAATACCACCGCGCACCCTTAGTGCGGTAGTCACTTCATAAGTATAAATGCTTGTGGGGTGTGGAGAGTAAGGGCTAAGGTTCAAGTTTTCAGGAGAGAGGTTCACACACATATACACTTAAATTAAGTTAGAGTAGAAATTCTATTCTGTAAAAAAAATAAATAAATAAAGAAGCAAGCAAAATAAGGCAATTCATTCGAAAAATATTAAATCTAACTAGAACTTGTAATAAATGAATTTTAGTTAATTTCATACTTTCAGTTATCAGACAAGAATTTAGTATTCTTTACAAGTTTAAGATTTAGTATCCCTTTGGATACACGTCCCTGCGTTTCACATTTTTTGATTTTTTTTTTTGATAAGTCAATTTTTATGTGATTATGTACTGTTCAGTGGGTCTCATGTACTATTCACGATACCTACAAATTTCTTTTTTCAACAAAAATTTCATTAAAAATAGGTCACACGGCACTATTCACACATTTAAAAATTATTTTGTTACAGTATTTTCAGTTTTCAGTAAAATAAATTGTATCCAAATGGATCTTTAAAATACTGATGTACAGAATTAATAATTTTAAAAGATTAATTAATATGATGGCAAAAAAAAGTTTCAATTTTTTTTAAGTGCTGTGTCCTAAAAAAAATGCATGTAGTGTCGCCCACGCGCACTAGAAACATGTTAATATGGAGACCACAAACATATATTTTGATGAACCAATCACAGTTGATCCATATATAAGCATAGCTTGTGAATAAGCATGTGAAGCTTGATTTTAAAAAAAAAGAAAAAGAAAAAGAAAAAGAAAGAAAGAGTGAAAGACTTTGAACCCAAATCATGGTAGTTAGTAAGATTCGAACAGATTTTCCCATAATAAACAAAGCAAAACCTCAACGTCAATCACGCAAACATGGTTAAGATAATCTATCTATAACTTTATACGTCATGGCCGGGTCAGGGTGGACCCATGTAGCTCCTCAATCCTCAAAGCAATCACACACTCTTCCTCCCACGCAGTTTGACAACAAAGCTCTTATTAGGAAAAAGAAAGCTCTCCACGTCCATGGAATTGAATTACCAATGTACGTTAGGTTCAATTTTTCTGAACTAACCCAAGTCTTACGGTGGTGATGTGATGTAATATGTTGGATATAGGCAAAACACACATGATGGTTATGACATGTGGGTCATTGAGTAACGATGTGAGAGACAGATATGTGTTAGATTTGAACGTTTCAATCATGCCCATCATATATAGTTTCGTACGTACCTTTACCAAAATTATATTTAAAAAGAGAGATATATGAAAGTGGGAACATAAATACCTAATCATTTTCCAGGTATTGCATGCTAGCTAGTCTATACAAAGTTGCAAAGAACCCAAGGAAAATGACTTATGAGATATACAAATTTGCATTAGAAAAAGACTTATTTGGACTTTGAAATAACTTATAATATAGGTTTGTCTATGTAACTTATCACATTGAGTCCCTCTAAGTTTTCTTGTTCTGGGTTCTTCTTCTTCTTGATATTACTTGCTTTCCTTTCCTTGGGATTTTCGCAACTAACACTCTCTTTTCTTGTTCCTCTTCTTTTTCTATGTATCCCACAAATGATTAGACTCTCATACTGTGGCCTAACTTTTTATCCTATATAACTAGTCCCACATGCATCCACTACTGAGTCACACACTTTCATTTCTCTGATCTGCCTCTCTCATCTCTGATATTTACAACTCTCTCTCTCTCTCTCTCTCTCTCTCTCTCATGGCGGAGATTGATCACTATCCTACAAAGCCAAGTACCAACGGTACTACCACAGCTCTAAAGCTTTTTGGCTTCAACATTCAGAACGTTTCAGAAGAAAACGACACAGATTCAAGCAAATCTCCATCTGGGTCACAAGAATCCGAGGCTTTCCAATCCAATAATATTGATGGCAGGAAATACGAGTGCCAATACTGTTGCCGTGAGTTCGCCAACTCACAAGCATTGGGTGGGCATCAAAACGCTCACAAGAAAGAGAGACAGCTAATAAAGCGTGCACAATTACAAGCTAGTCGAAACCTACAGGCTATGGCTGCAACTTCACACCTCCAAAACCCAATGATATCAGCCTTTTCACCACCACCACACCTCTTTGCTCAGGCACCACTGCCTCACTCTCACTCTCACTCACCTTCATGGTTTCTCATGTCTCATGCAGCTGCAGGAACAGCCAATTCTACTACTGCTACTCCTTTTGCCCTTCCAAATGGTGGTGTATATGCCACCACAGTGCCTGGAAGGCGTGTCTATGCTGGAGGAGGAGTTGAGGAGTCTATGATGGCAGTTTTGTCTCATGGGGTTGGAAACCGTGGTGGAGTTGTGCAGGGATTTGGTGGAGATGGTCTTGGTGGAGGAGGGTCTCACTTTGATAAGGGTTTGAGTTTGGATTTGCATCTCAGTCTTGGGCCTGCTGGTCCATGATTTGGGCTTGAGTAGTCAAGCTCAATCAGATTTGTTCTTGAGAGAAACTTGTGAGGTTAGGAACTTGGAGCATGTAAATTTCCAATTTTCCGACTTTCATGAGTGAAGTAATTTCCATGTACATTGTACCCAAAAAAGAAAAAAGAAAAAAATCAATTTGATCTACATGCATTTCCCTGTCTTTTTTCATTTTCTCTTTGAAACTAACGTTTCTCTACTTTCATTATTATTAGCCTTTTATCTCATAGAAAGGTTCAACTTGTTTCTTTTTTTCTTAGAAAGCTACTCATAACATAAATTGATAGGGGAAAAACTTTTTGCACACAATATTTATGTTTCACGTTTTCCGTTTCTGAAAACACACAATGAGTTACACGCGCCTTGTGAAATAAACAATGCCCAATTGATAGTGACTGGGAAGGTTGGTCTGTTCAACAAGCCCAGTGCCAAACTAAAGGTTGTACGTACGAACCAGTTCAAAGTTTTGACAATTTCTCTTGGTGTTCTACTCTACCTGCTAATTTATGTTGTCAGGATTGAACTTTGGGCAAATTAATTGTACCATCTGCATCTGTCGGCGGAAGTTTAGGTGAGACTTTAACTAGCCTTCTCTTCTACTCATTTGAATCAATTAATTTGAGCAAAGAAAATAATGCCCAGGTCTGCCAATCAAATAGATTTCGTTTCCAAATTGATTTGGCTCATTCTTTATCATAAATGTAAAATATTTACATAGGGCGTATTGTAGTTTAATCAAAATGGTAAAAATACGTTCTGCAATAGCGGAAACTATTATTGTGATTTGAGCTTAGCGAAAATCTATTCACACAAGCAAGAACAATAAAAAATCTATATAATACAACAATGTTTAATGTAGTTCAATCAACTTCATACTTGCGTTTATAGGTAATTGAAACAAAAATCTACTATCAACAATATAAAATACAACCACACTTAACCAAACTCATATCACAAACAACATTCAAACCTAACAAAGATAAACAAAACCTCTCACAAACTTCATATACATAAACTCACAATCCCAAAGCCCCAATGCACCCAATAACTCTCTCACACTCACAAAACAAACAAACTCTTAACACATGATCACAAATTCTTTTATCCCCAAATATCTACCAAATTAACTATTCTTCCAAGAAATCCAATCTATGTTCTTCTAGTAGTCTTCCCCTCTCCCCATGTGAGAGGACCTTGGATAAAAGTCACCAAACATTTTGCAATAATACTATTTATAGAGCTTTAATTCTATTCTTTAACGGACAAGGAAAACTCAATTACTTCTTCAATAATAAAAGGTTTTTCCTTCCATATCAAGAAGAATCATTGTCTTTCGCATCAAAGAAAATCTTTGCCTTATACAAGGAAAAACCCTCCTTCCATGCCAAGGAAATCCAGACAAAATTTAATTAGGAACACTACAAGAAAATACCTTTTTAGTGCCAAGTTGTAGGCACCTTTTTTTTGTCAATCAATAAGTTGCACAGAAGATGGAGCTTATGCCGGCCAAATAAAAAGAGAGCATTTAGATTTTTTTTTTTTTTGTAAAATTATACTTTACCACCCTAAACTATACTCTCATTTATACTTACCATCATGAACTTAATTTTAGAATATACGATTATTACCCTAAACTATAACTCGTGTTTCACTTTACACCCTACCATCGATTGAGCTGCAAAATTAGATGGAAAAACATGTTATGTGCGACTCATGTGACCTCTATATACGTGTCACCACATGAAGATACTGAATTGCCTCTCTTCAAACCCTTAAAATAGAAATATTTAACAAATTTAACTCTTGTGATACCACATAACCTTTGTTGTAAGGGATTGAAGATGGAAAATTCGATCTTTTTATGTGGTGTCATGTATGCATAAGTCACATGAGTTGCATGTCACATGTTTTTCCGTGCAAGCTAGAAGTCTAATTGACGATAAGGTACAAATTGAAACACATGTTATAATTTAAAGTGATAATCGTGCATTTTGAAAGTTTAGTGTGGTAAGTGTAGTTAAACGGGATATAGTTTATAGTAGTAAATTGTAATTGCTCATTTTCTTAACGGGCCAAAGGTTAGCCCACTCAACACTTGTTTAATTTTTTTTTTTTCTTTTATCTCTCTCTCTCTCTCTCTCTCTCTCTCTCTCTCTCTCTCTCTCAATATTAAACCTGGACTTGTTAACTCGTGTAAATCTAAAAGAAACAATAGGGTATTTTTGTCTTAAAAAGGAAATAGGGTAGGGGTATAGGAATGGAAAACCAATTTAACCCGTAAAAATTTTACCCATACCCAATTTTTATCCGACTCACTTGAGTCAAATCCATACATAACCCATTTTGCAAGCCTTTATTATAAACTTTGTAAACTTAATTTTTGAATTGAATTATTTTCAATATATTTTATATACTAAAATTATATTAAAATACTAATGACTTACCCGTCAACTTGAGAACATTTCTCAAATATAAATATTTTCAATGCCATTTCTACTAATATGGAGTAGTTTTTGCATCAGTTCATTATAGATTTTTTTTTTCCTCAGTATTAACATTTTCTTCTACCTTATATATTTACTTATATACAGCTTTCTAAAAGCCTCAATTTTTTTTAAGTACAACTATAATTTCTCTTACTTATTGCAAATAAGCTTTCACAAAAAGATAATCCAAAAACACTTAAATTTATGTCTATTTGGGTGTCTCATAGTTTTAGGTAACTTATTTACATGGTGAAATACAAAATATATAACTTTTGGTATATTACTAAATGTATGACAAAAAACTAAAAGCTAGCTTTTTTTATTTTTATTTTTAAGTCATGTTAAAATTAATAAAAATAAAACCCCTAGCTAACTGAGGCAAAAAAAAAGAAAAAAAAGAAAAAAAAAAGAAAGCTATAAGTTTTTGTCAAATAATATAGGTAATTTAACACTATTTCATGTTTCATGTATAACATACATCTTTTCTTTTCTTCTTTTGTGTGATAATTTGACTAGCAAACTATTAGAGTTAATTTTCATACTAAAAATTATGAATCTATAAGAATTTATGTACTATTCAACTTTTCATCTATGCATGTTTTTTTTTCTTGTTCTTAATTTCAAACCCATTTTCTTTTCTTCTTTTGTGTAATCATTAGACTAGGAAACTATTAGAGTTAATTTTCATACTAAAAAATTACGAATCTATAAGAATCTATGTATTATTCAACTTTTTATCTGTGCATGTTTTTTTTTTCTTGTTCTTTCAAATCCATTTTCTTTTCCTCTTTTGTGTAATTATTAGATTAGTAAACTATTAGAGTTAATTTTCTTACTAAAAACTTCAGGATTTGTATATTATTCAACTTTTATCTTTGAGTGTTTTAGTTTTTTTGTTCTTTCATTTGTGTCGAATGAAAAAAAAAAATACATGTCATTCTAGGTTGACCTAAACCTTTAAAGACCATGTAAGAGTCATAAGAACAGTAATTGATTCTATTCTAATAAGTTTCTGACCCAAAATCAATCTAACATAAACCCAATTGGTTCAAACCCAAACCCGATCGTCCCAACCCATTTGTCAAGTCTATACACATACCAAAAACCAAGAAAAAGTCTCTCTCTAAATACTAAATTGTAGGTCTAGTTTAGTAATTAAAATGTCAAATTTTGTAGGCCCACTTGGCTGAAAAAAGTAGATGTGACAAACGGGTCGGGTAAAGTTTGCATAGACTCATATTTTTTCAAATGAAATATATATATATATATATATATATTGTATTTTTCACTTGTTAATGCAACAAATTACTTGGTGTGACAATAAAAAGATTTGATAATAATTGATCTCACAAATGTCACTTAAATATCATGATTAGTCCCCCAACAAGTGGATATACAACCATTAAAGATGACACAAAGTATAATTCAGAATCATGATATCATAGACTAATAAGTATAATTATTAAGTGTACACAATAATTTGTACAAAACTAAGAAATTATACCTGTGCTTTTAAAAATAAAAATAAAAAAGCCAACAATTTATTATTTTATTCACTTGAACAAAAAAGTCCTTTCCTTTTTTATTTATTTAAATATTACATTCACATCTCACTAAGTAAAATGGTCCTTAAACGCATTCTCATATTTTGTTATGATCATATCACATGTGATTCACAGCTTGCCATTCTTTTTTATTTGGTTCACTAGCCTTTTAAGGTAGGCTTTAGCTTTACAAGTCTACAATCCGTTTGCATGAACCAAAGGAACCCGGCCTGACTTAAAAAAAAGGGGCCATTTTTTACTTCGAGTCAAGCATATTTCTTTAGACTATCGGACTTAGGTCCAATTTTGCCATGTCTAGAAAAAAGTCCCCTAGATTTGGCAACGCAATTGTTAAAATAACCATCTCTCCTTAAACCCTTAAATAACTTCACATATGCCATGTAATAATAAAACATTCATTATAAACAATGTTTTGCCAAATCACTCCATGGACACCCCATTTCGTTTCGACTATATCCAAGCCCCCAGTCCCAATGACGATAAATCAAATTGCTATCAAAATAATCAATATTGTGTGTGGAACCCAATGAGGATGACGCTTAAACATGATCCAATACAATCCAAGCTCAAGCCCAATTATGGAAATATGTAGGAAGCCCAAAGCCCAAAGGCCAAAAGACAATTTTTGACCTAATTTGGCCCAGGCTTACAAAGAGTGCAAACGTACCCAATCTGTGGCATACATTCTCTAGACAAAAAGCCTAAAATCACTTCATTTCCATTTTGATGAGATTTTAGGGCAACTAGCCTGATCAATTGGCTGCCCAAATATGTCATCAAACCCTAGCTACCCATTTCCCCTATAAATACCCCCATTTTCAACATCCAAGATGATCAGAAAATCAAGCCTTATCAAAACTCTGCCAAAATCCCTAAAGAATACCTAAACCTAGAGTTTTAAGGCTAGAAGGGCAAAAGAGCTGAGCATTAGATTGATCTTCAAATCCTTGTAGATTTGAAGGTAATCTCTTTTTCATCCATATTCGAATTCTAGTTTGGTACAAGCTTGCAAATACCATCATTTAGGGCATCCCATTTTACCCTAATCAAGTCAAACAACTCATCCTCCCACACACACAGCTGTGGTAGTTGATTTCAGACGAGGGGCCAGTTAAACTACATCACTGTAAGTGCTACGAGGAGGAGATGTGGATCCTTTCCATGACCCACATTCTCCTCCTTGATTCTTGTTTTTATTATTATTATTATTATTTTTTAACCTTAATATGTTGTTTTGCATGTATATATTTCATACTGTGTTTTTAATTTTGTTCATTTCTGCAATTTGTGTTAAGAACATGTAAGAATCTTAATCTGCCTCGAGATGCGTACACGCAAGATAAGACGCATACGCGTACAAATCCTACTGTACGCACTTTTCATGCGGTTAGGGTTCTTGTTTTGAAGAAATTATAAGATCCACATGGTGGACAAGTGATGTGGTCCATCATTCCACTAAAAAACTACCACTTGTTTAAAATTGTTAGTTAGAAAATTTTTTTAAACAAAAATTAATTACTGACTCAGCAATTTTAAACAAGTGGAAGTTTTTTAGTGGAATTGTGGACAAGTGACATGGTCCACCAGAGGACTCTATAATTTCTCCTTGTTTTGGTTGTTTTCTGAAAATTTGTTTTTGAGTCTCAAGTGCGTACACTAGTAGAAGAGTGTGTTCGCACTTTTCTTACAGCGTATGCCAATTTTGGCACAATCAAATTTCCTACTTTTTCTGTTTTATTTATCATTAATGTCATGTTTTATTATCTCTCCTTATCTGCTTTTACTAGTTTTTAATGTGTATATTCTGTTTGTTTTTGTTTCCTTTCTTGTTTAACATTAATTGTAAAACACCAAATATATATATATATATATATATTTTTTTTTTTTCATTTTCTATCTCCAAACCCTAATTTACTCCCTTTCTTCTCTCTCATCCAATCTTTAATTATGATTCAAAATCAATAAGGAAACTAAAAGTCTGAGAGATAAATAAAGCAAACATTTCAAATATAAAAGATTTAAATACTTTCTAAACTTATAGTCAATAGTGTATTCAATTCATTTGAGTCTAATTAGCTATTCAAATATAATGAAATTTTTTCAAATGAGGCTTTAATATAATTAAGGTAATTGATTCGATTTTAATTGGTAACATCAGAAGTCAAGTCAATCAAACCCTAATTAATTAAATCTCCTTAGGCCTTAAAAGATGCAAGCTCTTAATGTCAAATCAAGTCTACTAAAGGGAAAACACACATCAATTAATGAAGACTCAACTTCAAATTAATAGTCCCTTCTCATAAGAATTAAGCACTCTCTTGGAGTAAGACTCGCAACTTTGTATGGTACCCACATGCATGTGTCCATGCACATGCATGATTATACACATGCACACACTTGGATGTTGTTGTTTTGTCACCTTGCACTTACATATTTGTATGCTTGAGTGTTCACATGTCTTTATCTCTACCATGCTAGCATGTTGATTTTGTTACCCACCTATTTGCCTCCTTGTTCACATGTCTACATTGCTTTCCATATTTGTTTCCTATTCAAATCAAGCAACGATATATGAAGGTCAGCTATGGCTGGGTAGGCTTAGGATGCCTAACCTCTTCCCATCCTGTACCCTAACTCCAGACCTTATCTGGTAGAAAGACCTTCATGGAGTCATCTTTTGGTTTCTGGACCTATAACCAAGTGGCAACTCCTTTGCTTTTTTTAAAGAGCCACCATGTACCCCCAGGCTCACACTGGCTTGAGCCTAAAACCACTTCTAGGAAGATTGGATACTACATATCCCGCTTTTGTGAGAAGGAACTGACATGCCGATTTGTCATCTAAAGGGGGTATGGATCACGGAACTTACACACTCCACAACAGCCACCATCAATGTGATCAATATATTTAAAAGATAGTTTAGAGTTTGTCTCTACAACAAAAAAAAAATTGTTTTGAGTAATTTCTAATTTATTTAATAAAAAATCTTGATTTTAAATATTTGAAAACTAGATTGTAAATTATGCCCTTAAAATTTGATATAATTTTTATTTTGCCCCCCTAAAGCTTAAATATTTTGGTATTCTCCCTTAATATTAGATACTGTTTGGATGTGAGTATACTCCTATCAATATCTGATAATGATGTGGCCATTGAGTGCCACCTTATCTTAAAATGACATAGTTTTACTATATTAAAATTACGTTGTTTTATTGTTTTTTTTAGCTCACTCTATCAAATTTGAGAGAGATAATTCTATAGTGGGAATTGTTAAGAAACTCGAGGCAATTGTTGGCGATAGTAGTGATTGGTTTCTATGGGATTTTGTGTGGTTGAGTCATGGGTCTTTTAGTGATTGGTTTTTGGTTGGACTTTTGGGTTACCGCGATTGGCAATAAGAGTTGGGGTTTTAGCCAAGAGTTTGAGCCACCACATTGAGTGGAGCGAGTTGGTGTTTCAGGTTTGGAATTTGGTTAAGGGATTTTGGTTAGGCTTGGTTTAACTGCTTAATGAGCATATGCTAGGTTTAATCCTTCTAATTTCTTTTTCTTTTTCTTTTTTAATCTCTATTTAATTCTTTGTTTGAGATTTTCAGTTTCTTGTTTTTGGGATCCAATTCTTCAGAAAAATTTTGGTGCATTGATTTCACAGAAAAAAAATTGGTGAATTGATTTCTTTGTATAAAATGAAATGGGATATGCAAAAGATTTTGGGGGAGAACAATGAATTGTGTTTGTTCATTCTAGAAAATCTTGAAAAAAAAAATCAAATTAAATCATTAATTTATTGGCGGAAATAGCATTTTCGTCCCTACATTTTCACGCGATTCCCACTTTGGTCCCTAACTTTTTTTTTCACCGATTTTAGTCCCTATCCTAGAAAGCACGTCTCGTTTTAGTCCCTCACGTCAGTGCCTTAACGGCAAAGTCCTAGGTGGCAGACGGAAGCTGACGTGGCGTTGATGTGGCACTTAAAATATTATTAAAAAATATTATTTAGTTTTTTTTAATGCCACGTCAACATTTTAATTTTTTTTTTAAAGCCATGTCAAAAAATTTTAAAAAATAAAATAAATTAAAAAAACCTTAAATTTAATTTAATTAAAAAAAATTTCTTAATGTTCTTAGTGTTCTTCATCTTGTTCTTCATTTTACAACTTATTCTTCATATTCTTCCCAAATCAAACCCAGCAACTAAGAACTCAAACCCATCACAAGATCACAAACCCAGCAGCCCAAAAACTCAAACCCAAATCACTAGGACATAAATGAAAACAAAAAGAAAAAATTAAATTAAATGCTAACAAGAAGAATGAAGAAACCAATAACTCAAATCTCTAGCAAATCAAGAACTCAAACTCAGCAAATCAAGAACTCCCAAATCAAACCCAACAACCTAAGAACTCAAACCCAAATCTTTAGAAAATCAAACCCACAAATCTAGTAAACAAACCAATCTCCAATAAACCCATAAACCTATAATCAAACCTAGATCCCAAAACCACCACCACCACCACTGACCAACAGATCCATTTTCAAAACCCCAGAAAATTCAAAGCCCACAAGGAGAAGGAGAACAAAAACAAATACAGAAACCTCAAGACCCATCCCAAATCAAACAAACCCATAGCTCAGGCGGCTAGATCGACTTCAGGCGGGAAACGTCAGCGGCGAGATCGGCTTCAGGCAGCTTCAGGCGAGATCTGTTTCAGCAGCTTGAGGTGGCTTTAGGTGAGATTAGCTTCAGGCGGCTTGAGGATGAGAGAGGAAGAGAATGAGAGTGAAGAGGGAGCTGTGGAGGACGACTATGGCTCCGGAGAGATTGGCGACTTCGACGAGATCGGCAAGAGAGAAGAACTCAGATGCAGAGAGAAAAGAATGAACTCAGATGAGAGAAAAGAACGAAGATAAGAGAAAAGATGAGATAAAAGAGAGAGAGAAAGTATAATATGGGTGTGATGTAGCTGTGGGTATGGTGGATTTCGGAGTGTTTTGGTGGTGTAGGGTTTGAATTTAATTTTTTGGGTTTTAAATTTGCTGAGTTTGTGTTTTGTTGATCTTGTTCTTGCTGGGTTTTAAATTTGTTGTTCTTGGGTTTGGGTTTGAGTTCTTGGGCTGCTGGGTTTGTGATCTTATGATGGGTTTGAGTTCTTGGTTGCTAGGTTTGATTTGGGAAGAATATAAAAAATAAGTTGTAAAATGAAGAACAAGATGAAGAACACTAAGAACATTAAGAAATTTTTTTTAATTAAAATTTTTAATTAAATTAAATTTAAGGTTTTTTTAATTTAATTTATTTTTTAAAATTTTTTGACATGGCTTTTAAAAAAAATTAAAATGCTGATGTGGCATTAAAAAAAACTAAATAATATTTTTTTAATAATATTCTAATTGCCACATCAGCGCCACGTCAGCTTCCGTCTGCCACCTAGGACTTTGCCGTTAGGGCACTAACGCCAGAGACTAAAACGAGACACATTTTTTAGGATAAGGACTAAAATCGATGAAAAAAAAAAGTTAGGGACCAAAGTGGGAATCTCGTGAAAATGTAGGGACGAAAATAGTATTTCCGCCTAATTTATTTAATATATTAGATTTTAGAGATTTATTTTAATTGTTTAAATTTCTTTAAGTTATTTAATTACATGGAATAATTGAATTAACGTAACACGATTTTTTTTAAAAAAAAAAAAACTAAAATGGAGGCCTTTATGGTTATATTACACCCCCGGGCAGGGCGCCAGTGACCTCGGTCGGGATAGCCCGATCTCGGGGGCTCTTCTATACTACTGTGCGGGGAGTTACCCCACTAAGGATGCCCACCAAAGGACTCATGCGGACAGCGGGATTCGAACCTAAGTGTAGTGCACGAAGCGAACGATCCTTACCCACTCAGCCAAGCCCCCGTTGGTAACGTAACATGATTTAATTGGACTAACTAACATATGTTACAAATTTAAGTGACACCTAACAAATACATTGGCATCAAATATTGATGAAGTGACTTTATTTTTTCCAAACAATATATAATGCTAAAGGAGTGTATCAAAATTTTGAAACTAAAAAAACAAATTTTTAAAATTTTAAATTACACCAGATTTTTACAATTTGCAATTTAGTAATTATATATATATATATATATATATTAACTGTAATCGAAATGATATAAAGGATGGTTTATAAACTGTTGAGATTCAAAAAAAAAAAATGGCACAGACCCAACTCACCAATCTCACAAAAGACAAGCCCAAATACCATTTGAAAGCCCACTGGGAAACCCCAGAATCCAGATGAAAAAAAAATCTGGATTGTGTGCTTTTTCCAACTATCTGTCGAAGCATATGCATATGCATGTCATGTGTGTCCAAAACCAAAGCCTCAAAACTGAACGATACCTCTCTACCTCCTCTGCTTCGCTATCTGCAACTTCCCACACTCTTCTTATATAATTCAAGTATCCAAATTTCAAACAGGTTCGCTTGTAACCGCTTTCTTTTATCTTTTCCACTTTATTTATATTCCACTACTTGAAGTGTTTTTAGAAGAAAATGCTTTTTTTTTTTTTTTTTTTCAATCTCCAGAGCTTGTTTTGGTTGTGGTTTTCACTCAGTAACTTGAATTGACTGGAATTGCCATCTGGGTTTTTTTTTTGCAAAATTGCAATTATGTGTTTGTTTGGCTTTTGACTGCATTTGGTTTGGTTGCTGAGAAAATGGTGGAAAATAAATGCTACAAAAAAAAAACTTGTTGAAGATTTTGAATACTGAGGTTTTCATTAATACCTACCATTAAAACATTTAAGTTCTTGTACTAAAAAAATACAAATATTACAAATAAGATAAAAACCCAGAATTTGCTTTCTTTAATTCCAAGAACCCAGAAGCCACAGAAAGAGAAAAAAGGATAAATAAAGAATTTCTGTAGCTTCCAAGTTCCAATCGAATGCTTAGAGCTTAATTATTCAGGCTATGGATACCAACTATGTTGATAATGCTTTACTATTTGGTATATAGGTCAATGTTGTATGCAGTTTTGGCCCCAAACTCTTGCATATCTTATCCAAGAAGCCCTAATTGCCCACATTTTCTTAGAAAGAATTCGGTTCCAACAAGGCTTTGCATACGTGCTTCATTGCCGGATAATAACAATGGTGCTAAAGTGGAGTATACTCCTTGGTTGATTGTTGGATTGGGTAACCCTGGAAATAAGTACCACGGCACGAGGCACAATGTAATACGGTGCTTATGTGAGGTTGCTTGCTTCAATTGTATGCTCTGTTGCTGTTTTTCATCTTAGTGATTGTGTGATTCTCTCTATCAGGTTGGTTTTGAAATGATTGATAGCATTTCTCAAGCACAGGGCATTTTAATGAATACAATACAATCAAAGGCCTTAATTGGAATAGGTGGGTCTTCAGCCATATTCTTATTCATTTTGGTAAAAAAAAAAATTTCTATTCAAGGCGGGTGTGGTATTTATTCTGAGTTCTTTGTGTGATCAGTACAGGTTCCATTGGAGAGGTACCAATTTTATTGGCAAAGCCTCAATCATACATAAATTACAGTGGGGAAGCGGTTTGTTCTTATCTTATATTTCAGTTTCTATCATAGTTCCTTAGCTGTATAAATTTCTAATATGTATAGTTATGTGTTCATGACCTATGTATGGAACTTTTCTTTGAGAATTACAAAAGGTAGTAGCTTGTATGCATTTGATTCACAATGTGTACCATTAGGTGAATAAACATAATACCACACCAACTGGGAATGTACAATGTAGGTGAAGAAAAAAACAAAACAAAAAGCTTTACAATTTAGATATCTCAAGTGCCAAGAGCCTTGTAGCTCAACTAGCACCTCCTAGTGTTTCCAATAGAGACGTTCAGGGTTCAAATTCTCCTTTCCCCATTGTTGTAACTAACTATCAAAAAGCAGTTTAGATATATGAAGTGATTGAAACTAATTTTCAAGATGCTTAATACCTCTAAATTGCTTTGTGAACAATGGTTCCTCCTCTTTTTCCTTCAATCACTAGCATGATGGACATTGGGATAGTGAAAGTTGGACATCAAACCATTTCTTAGATGCCTATGCATTATGAGATTCTGCATCATTTTATAAACTTCTATTACAATTGATATATCTTCAAGTTCATGGGAGCCTTTTTGAGTTATTAAATCCCTACAGGTTCTTACCAGAATTCAACCCTTTTTCTTTCCCTCCCCCTAAAATATGAGCAGTGCACTAAGAGAAATTAGGGCTGTAATCTATTATTTTGGCGGCAAAATTGGTACTTATTTCTTTCACAGGGAACCAAAGTCTCACTAAAAGAACAAAGCTCACAGAAAAAATTCAAAGATATATGAGGTTCATAGAACATTTTTTTTTTTTTTAAATCATTGGGGAATACTTTGTATGTGGCGATTATATTGATTGAACATATAAATACTATTTTCTTATTCTCTTTCTGTTTGTTTAAGTCCATATTATCTCTTTGCTCTAATCAAATTTATCTCCCTTTCTTTGGTAAAACTAGTGGATGTGCACGTATTTTGATCCCAGGCACCTTAAGATGTTTATATATAACTCCTGACCTTTTCTTTTCTTTTCATTATTGTTAAGGTTGGACCACTTGCTGCACATTATCAAGTACCACTGCGTCATATTTTATTGGTATGGATTTCTATAACTTCATGCAGTGAAACCAAGTTAATATAGGACTTTACATGACAATTAATCTCAACCAATTATATTATTCTGACTTGCTCATGTAGGTTTATGATGAAATGAGCTTACCAAATGGTGTTATTAGGCTTCAGCCAAAAGGAGGACATGGACATCACAATGGGTATGTTTGTTGAATATCACTTCAGCATTTTTAGGATATGAAAATATTGTTTTCTGATAAGGAAAATTGTAGCTAAGAACCTATCAGATGAAGTGGTTAATCAGTGAACTACGTTTTCATGTTAAGTAACATATTGATGTGTGTTGCTAGGTATGCTAAATAGAACAGTTATTTATGTGCCTAAATAACCCAAGTTTCTCTTCACTTTGTGCAATATGAACTTTTTTCCCCCCTAAGAATGTGAAATCTTTTTGTTCAAAGGTGAAAAACTTTGTATCATCCACTAAGCATCATTGAGCTTGCTCAGGATCTTTGTTCTTAACATCCTGCACTAAGTGACTAACAGTTGAAGTCGTCTTAGTTCAGTTAGAAAGCCTGGCAATTGATCAGGGGATCAGAATAGTATAGAGTGAAAATGAGTTTATTTTGTTATATTTTCACTTCAGTGGAGACAAAACATTACATGTGAAAAGATATCGAGTTGCGTGTGCTGTTAGAAGACCTGAGCAGTTGCTGTATGAGTGAGGTACAAATAAAACATACCACTTTTTGGGGATTTTTATGTCATGTGTAGCTTCTATGGTGAGTGTTAAGATAACATACAGAAAGGGGCTGCTTCAACTCTGCAACTACTTGGTCAAATCAAATAGCTATAGAATTTGCAAGGGTGAGTGTTAAGATAGCATGTAGAAAAGGCTGCTTCATCTCTGTATATTTGGGTTATCTGATTCCTCACTTATTGCACCAAGCTCAGGTTTAGTGGGTCTGACTTATGTGAAAATCAAACATTCTATTAAAGTCAAATGTCTACATTTCTGGAGTACTTGTTTAATCTACGTTATATTCTTCAGTCATTGTAAAATCAAAACTGTGCCATTTTTGCCTTGATGGCAAGAAGTTAATGACCATCCATGGAAGAGGCTGTTTTAATTCAACTGAAAGAGCTAAGCTAGCCCTTATCTCAATCATTAAAAAGTTGATACATGCATCTTGTTTTTCCATTCCTCTCTGATTTGGGATATTTCTTATATAATATATGTTTTCAACTACTTTTATATGAATGACCTCATAGCATCTTCATTTTAAAAGTTGATAAATATATCTGACCATTTTTTTAAAGTAAATGTTCTAATAAAATCTGCAACATTCTCTCAAATTTTTTTATTTGTCACTCTCTCTCTCTCTCTCTTTGGGACCGGGGGGTGCGGCGGTGGGGGTTATTATTATGGTCACATATCTAGAATTATCCTTAATTAATGGATCTCTTGTTGCAGAGTGAAGAGTGTAATGGGCCATTTGGATGGCTGCCGTGAATTTCCTCGGTTGTGTATAGGTGTGTTCCTTAAGCATTATCACTTGCATATATAAATAGTGGTTCCTTAATTTGAGGAACTATACATGCCATCACTTTAAAATTTTCCGAATTTGCAGGCATTGGAAATCCCCCTGGTACCATGGACATGAAAGCTTTTCTTCTACAGAAGTTCAGTTCAGTAGAGCGAAAACAGGTATATAGACTCTCTGAATTGTACTGCCAATGTTATTACATGTCTTAATGAGAAAAGCTTCTATACAGTGATATGTCTTGTAGCATCTTGTGTCCTATTGGTGAATTTTCCCTAGTGCAACTTTGACAGGCCATGGTCTTTGGCAATATTCTCCATGACATTAAAATATACTTTGTTGGGTCTTTATTTGTGATTAATTCGAGATTCCTGTGTATATTATGTGATTCTAAGCCATTTATAATTTTCAATTTTTAGCAATGAGCTCTAACTCAAATGGCATTTCCTCCCTCATAAAGTGAATGGAGCAAAAGGTGTGGTCATGTATTTAAAGCCTAATTAGTGTTTGTGTTCCTACCCGATGAGGGGGGAAAATTGGAACTTGAGTCATATTACTGTGGTGCATCTGGCTGTTAAGATGGTTGGTTTTCCGCCTCAATCTCAATATAATTGCTTGCTTAAGTGTGAGCACACACATCTTAATTGCATGCCTTGTTTGTCTGAAATATTTTTTTTTTATTTTCCTTAAGTACTGTCAAAAATTTTAACTGGTAGTAGCTATCTGGACAGATTGATGAAGCACTGGAACAAGGGGTTGAGGCTGTCAGGACCCTGGTGCTCCAAGGATTTAACCACAATATTGAAAGATTTAATTTGGGGCAGAAGTACAAGTATCATAAAGTTTGATAAAAGATGAAGGGGATTGAAGAAAGATACAAAGCAATCAATCATATTTTGTCATGGTATGCTTGTTCTGTTGGGTGCCTCCATGCTTGAACCAGCAGATGAAATTGCTTGTAATCTTCCTCACACTAACGACCAAAGAGATGGTGACAATTTTTTACCATTTTATGGCACCTCAATTTTTAAACCTCCCCCCAAAAAAATCTATATTACCAGTTTTCTGTAAATGTACTTGGTTATATATTGGATGGCTTCTATTCATGATAAGATTTATTTTTGTTACTTGTAATATCATGATAAGATTTATATATTGGATGGCTTCTTTCCATGATAAGATTTATTTTTGTTACTTGTAATATCATGATAAGATTTATATATTGGATGGCTTCTTTCCATGTAACTCTTAAATTATCTCCCTTATAATGTGTTGAAATCTGAAACATTTTCTTCCCAAAATCAGGAATATTAAAACATTTGAGTCTTAATAAAATTAAAAGATTATTTATATCAGCTCAGGAGGCGCAATTAGTAGTACAATGGGTGGAGGGGTAAATGCAGAAGATATCATTCTGCAGAACAGAATGGACTGTTAACTTTATTTGAAATTTGCATACTACCATGAAAGATTTTTAGAGTTTTGCCTCCATTTAGGAAGGGCACATCTATGTCCACCTATCCATTTAGTTATCCCGTAGTTTCTGATAGCTTATCTGCATAATATTATATATATAACTTTGAAAGAGTTACAACTTTTCTAAGTCATTGATTTGTAATAAATCTAACGGTAGAAACACTCTAATAGCATTTTTTTTTTTTTTTTGAAAATGGATCATTCATTCATTCATAAATTAAGAGAATCTTGATACAAAGCTTCCATAGCTGGCGGAGGTGAGTCCTCCATCCAATACATATCATCAGAAATATTTCTAATATGTTGTGCTAGCGCATGAGCAACTGTATTTCCCCCTCTCCTCATGCAGCAAATATTCACCTAGTGCAGACCATGGATCAAATGATGAAATCTTCTATCACATTCCCTATCAATGACAGATTAGCTATTGAAGATGAAATAACTTGTATAACATTAGCATCATCCCCTTCAATGACTAGTTCTGAAAACCCAGCATCCGCTGCAATTTCAATTGCTTTTCTGCAGGCTAGCATCTCAGCTTCATCACTGCTGCTCACTGCTGGACCTTTGGCAGACATGGCTGCCATCACCTCTACCTTATCGTTTCGAATAATCGTGCCAAACCCAGACCTGTCCGACTCCATGAAAATGGCTGCATCTAAATTCAACTTGAAAACCGATTGGGGAGGAGGTTTCCAAACATCCCTGCTTGACTGCACAACCGGACCTGCAGCCAGTTGAACCTGTACACGCTGATACTCCTCTAGGAAATCTGCAGCTCTCTTATTCAGGCAGTTTGGATCATGAAATTTTTCCCCATGCAGCAATCTATTTTGCTGGTTCCAGATGATCCAAGCTTGGACCAAGAACAGTTCCACATCCTCCAGTGCAAGCCGATCCAGTAAATACTCCATAAGCTGAATCATATCAACCTGTCCATGCGAGCAATTCTGCAATTTTTTTATGCTCCCTTGAGCAACATCATAGTTCCACAAGGCGTGTGCAACCGATTCTGGAAATCTGGTGCAATTTGGGCAAACATTCTCATTAATAATTCGTCGCTTGGCTAGGTTCATCCGAGGTGATCTAATAGCATTAATTATTACTGTTGAACATTGAAGTTAATCATCTTTAGTCTAATTTTTCATACCACAATATCTTCATTTTCCTATAATTCATTCTGCACAAAAGAATTGTGTATCACCCGTCTCACCAGATCTCCATAGCAATTGACAAACACCAAAAATTAGTCTAAAACATATATGCTGGCATAGCACTCTCCCAAATTCTAACCTCTCTCTTGGGTTTGTATTTTTGAATTGCTTGGTGAGCTCCCATCTAAAATTTAAACTCTTAAAAAACTAAGGATAGTAGTGGGATTATTTTTTTTAACAATTAAATTGTTGAACAAAGTTTCTCTCTAAACTAGTTTGGAAAGAAACTCTTCAAACTTCTCACATATTTCTTTTTTTTTTGTGTGTGAATTTTGAAAATCTAACCATTGAATTTCATGTTCCTTATGCTCTTAACATAAGTATCAAATTTCGTTCAAAGTGGATGTTATTTACTATTTGATCAATTAACTTATTTTTTATATACAACTTTAGATCACAAAAACTTGAAATTATAACATTTATTTGATGACATAGCAAATAATCTTTGATTTTCTTGAAATTTTGTAAGTATTAAGATTGTAATAAAAACTTTTTTTTTCCCCCTGTAAAACTCAGTGGCGGGATTTTACAGTGGGGAGATATATGTTTATGTTGGCAAAAAGGGAGAAAATCAATTATACAAAAATGTGGTGAGAAAATTGTAGTAAAGAAAGGAAAGTTTATGAATTTTCTATAAGGGGACAAAACATTTAATAAATTGACGGGTGGGAGTTAATGACATGACCGCTACTTTTTATCTACTATTAGATTTAATAGAAATCAATGGTTTAAAAATGGTGTATAACTCTTGCGAAGTTATACTTTTTTCTTTTTTTTGGTTTCCCACAGTGTTTCTTTAAAACTTTCAACCAGAGATTAATCACTGTTCACGATGGGTGGGCTCATAGTGGGGTAAATTGCTGGCCTAGGGAGTTTTTTTCAAAGTGCTGGTGCTCGGACTTGAGCAAAGTTACATCTAGTATAACTTAAACCCATCTCTATATGATTTTTGTTAATTTTAGTATTAAATGTGTGACAAAAACTAGCTTAATTTCCATTAAAAAAATAATAAATAAGTAAAAAGTTAATAGTTGCCAAACTGTGATGGAATCTCTTACATAAATTATTTGAATGAATTGAAAATGTTATACACGCATCACTGCAATCAAATGGATGAATGATAAATCTGTTCATTCTTGGTATGTTCTATAAAATCAATAAGACACGATAGGGTTCGGTCTATAAAAAAAAGGTACTAAATACAAACTTTAAGATGAAAGAAGCATGTTAAAGGCTTTGTAGTTGAATTGACACCTCCCCATGCACAAAGCGCTTGGAGTCTAGGGGAAAAAGGGTTCGGTCTAGAGGGAAAAATGTTCGAACTATGAGATTAGCAACTTATTGTAATTATCTCTTAAAAAAAAGGTTTGATTTCTTGTAAAATTTAAGTAATAATCTAATGATAATGGATAATAACATCTTTTGTAGTGTCCGTTTGCGATTCAAAATCAATCTCACCTTCTCCCGTTATATATATACACTGTACACACTGAGTGGGATGTCAATGGAAGGTTCAATCATTAAAAGATGTATTTGTTTTGTGAATTATTCTCATTAGAGTGTAGTTTGAATGGAACTCATTGTATTATATACTGTTTAATTGCATGGAGCCTAATTTCAAGCCATATGTAAAGCTTTCAAATGGCCGACCTTGTTATCAAACATTCCTCAAAATTTGTCCTTTGACCACAAAATTAAAATAAAAAATCAAAAGAAAAAAGAAAAAAGAAGAAGAAGAAGTGGGTCAAACAAGTGCACCATGCTCAACGCAGGTGCAAACAAAGGGACTTTAACCAAGGACAAGAAGGATCCCAACGTGGCTGTGTTCTATTTAGAACCAATAAAGTTAACACGGATCTTTGAAAAAAACATCATGACGATCCACCTAAAATCATGCGGTTGGTATAGAATCCAATGTGATTCCAACTTTTTGTGATTTTTTACAAGGGACCCACCTCAAATTGGAACGTTGGAAACTATTAAAAAGAATAAAAACTAGTAACAAAATCAAAAAGAAAGAAAGTGACTCTCTCTCTTAATAGCCGTTGCAAAATCAAATTTTTAATTCAGCAAAGTACACAAAACCCCAAGAGGAAACTACAAAAACAATTAATCAATCAAAGATCTCTCTCTGCCTCCAAACCAAAACACAGCAAGAAACACATCCAAAACCTTAAAATTTTTCAACAATGGCAGAGATTAACGGCTCTCTGCGACAAACCCATCCAGAAAATCCCACACTCCAAACTTTCTTCCATGCCCTCGACCCCATATCTCTCGTCCTCTCTCAGAATTCAAACTCCAACCAACCCTTCCCTCTCAGACTCACCACAGAGAGCTTTATCATGGAGAGAGGACCCAGATACGGCGCATACGCTGAATTGAGAGAATCAAAGCTGAGAATGAGGCAAATAAAGGAACAAGAACCTGAAGTATATGAACCAAAGCTGACCCCACCAAAGAAACAGGTAAAATTTCAAGCTAATTTGGTGTCTAGGCCTAAAGGGTCCTCTGTTCTTGCACAGTCGGTACCGGATTTCTCTGCTACATTGCGGAAAGAGAACCGGAAGCCGGTGAGTATGCTTCCTCCAATGCTGGAGATGACTCCTCCGGCAAAGAATGGATCCAGAGTTACTGGGATTTTGTCGAATTCGAGAGGGAGCAAGTCTGCGAATGCAGGGGAGAAGAGGGGTGTTGGTGGTGGATTGATGGCAAGGAAGAGTTATGCAAGTGTTGAGGAATTGAAGGGGCTGTCTTCGGCCGCGGCCAATGCCATCAATGGTGAAAACAGGGGAGGGAGGAATGGCAGAATGGTGGGGAAGACTGTGTTGGGGTACAGACAGTTTTGAATGTGGTGGTGGTTTTACATACGATTTGTCTTTAATTTTTTCTTTTTCTCTTTTTTTTACTTGTTCTTACTTGATTGAATTTGAATTTGTTTCACGAGTTTTTAGAGTAATTTTTCATTGCTTTTCCTAAGAGATATTGAAATGTGAAGATGAATTTGTTTTCTATTTTTGTCTCTACTGGTTCAGAAGAGTGCAAAGCTCTGGATGTAACCATGAGATGTTATTGTAATATACTGAAGGTGGGTCTGTTCCTCCGTAAATGAGTTGGGAGATTTGAGAACATAGTTGTTCCTTTTTTACTTTTTGGGAGACACTAATTTCTCGTTTCGATTATGTGGTGTAATTCTAGGGCCTGAATTACCAAAGAGATGCTAGAATGCATCTTCCTTTCATGGTGTTACTTCTCTCATCCAAGTTTGGAAGGATTTTGGAGGCTCTGTTTCTTTTTTTCCTCTATGGTGTAATTCTGGGGCCTGATGTCATCTTTTATTCATTTTAAACAAATGGAATACCATAAGCCAAATGGCAGACAAACCTTTCAGTTGTTTATTTCATAAATGATGTGACAAACAATGTATCAAATGGACTGGCTCATTCTTGAACTGCTTTCATAACCTTGGCTACCATTGATTAAAAAAAACCATTACAAATTGTTGGCCTAATCTACAAATGCAGTAGCCACTTTCAATAAACATCATTCAATTTTTACAAAATACGTGTCTTGCTTCAGTTAACAGGCAGAGAAGTTCTAGAGGGTCGCATTAACCAATCAAAAAGAACTAAAAAATTGTAGCACATATACGAAGTTCAGAAGGAACATGACCTGCAATCCAAAAGATCCATCACAATTTCCTCAACCAAATTTTGAAGTATGTCCCCATCAATTTCATTGCCAGTCTCAAATGCTTCGATATCAAAATCTGTCCATTTCCCCAAGGAATAACTCATCTCCCATTCTATTATCTCATCAGGAACCATCCCAGCCAAACCTGTCCACCTTCTAACCTCCTTCGCAACATCTTGAATCAATGTCTTCGTATTCATACATAATGGAAGTCTTGACCATGCCTTGAATCCAGAATTACAGTATCGACCATATTTTGAGTCTAAACATTCTATGATACAGTCAAAAAGAAATCCCCTGAGGTGGTTTCCTGCTTTGGTGTCCTCCAAACCTATAAAGCCATTGGAATCTGTCCATGCAACACGAGCAAAAGATTCCAATTCGTCAAGGAGACGGGGACTAATGACAAAACCTTCCATTCCATCTAAATTATGCGCAGTTCGAGTTCGGAACAATAGTTCAGCATTCAAGATTTTCTCGTTTGCATGGGCAAGTTCACTTCCAGTTAATCTTTCCTCAGAAAGATTCCAATGGCTCTGCAAGATTTTAGAGACATTCCTGACAAAATTGATCAACAACTTACAATCAGTTCTCCCTTTATCCAATGAGGTTGCAGAATCTAAGAGATCCACATCAGATTCCAATGGTTGTAACTGATCATAGGAGTAATCCATGGAGTCAGGGCACAACCTATGTCCTGGAACTGCAAGCAAGGGTTGGAAACAGAAGAACACTTAAAACAGGCAGAATTTTGAAATCGAATTTTATTGTAAAAAAATATATATAGTGTTTCAAAAATGCATTTTAGAAATCAGTCAACAATGAAGTGGATACAAAGGTACTAGTATTTCTTTGTTCTGCATTCTCTACAACATAATTCAAGTTCTTTTACCTGGGCTTTCATCCAGACTACTAGAAGAGAATGAAGCTTCAAGAACAGATCCAGGGCTAAGATGATGACCTTCTTGCGATCTTCCAAGAAACCTTTCCATCTTTGCTTCATTCTAAAGAGGGTAACACTTGTCAGTAATAAATGAATGCTGAAACACAATTCACTCAACAATAGCAAAAACTTCTCTAAAGAACAAAAAAATAAATAAAAAATAAAAATAAAATAAGGATCATATAATCACATTTGAAGACATATAATTTATAGATTGGTATGACATGCTATTAATATGACATCCCACAGCTCCCTATGAGAATTGTATCAATATAAATGGTCCTCAATGAATGAGGAAAAGCAAATTCACACTACTAGGTGTCCAACATCACATTACAATCCTGGTGGAATATCAGTCCAAAGAAGTTTTCATAAACCACATATAGTCAACTAAATAATTATCCAATTTTCTTTACTCAAATTATTGCAATCCATATCACTTCCAATTTCATTTTCAGATATCCCAGGCCCCAAATCATTGTTTATAAATTTAAAGAGTTCATTCAAAACCCCAAATAAATAGAGGCACACTCCAGGTAAAAAATTTGGATATCTTTAATCATTTGCATGGGAATAATTACAGGAAATCTAACAAAATAGGTTATTAATAAAGAAAGTTTGCATCTTGGCCAATTTCAGTGGAATGTTATTTATGACATGGTAATCAAAATAAGCCACTGTAAGTATCCACGTAATACTGTCTAATGCAGAAAATGAGCAAATTTTATTATCTAATGTATGATTTTTTATTCATACAAGATATACAAGACAATGAGAAAAAATTTACATAAGAAAAATAAATATTCAGTGCATAAGTCCATAGTGGATTCTGCTATTATTAACCACAAAATGCTGACTTTTTTTTTTTTTTTCAGCAATAATTATCAAGTACACAGAGTTCAGTCTGGAGTTTACAACAAAGAGGATTTTTGCTGTAGGCATTAAAGTTTAGAATGAGATATAAGTGTTTTCATGAAATCTCAACATACATTGACCTAAAAAGTCAAATGTCGTTTCTTCTTCTTTTTTTCTTTTTTTTTTTGTTGGCCAGTCGATAAAACGCCAAAAATTAAAGCAACAATCCCAGCTAAAATAATGTCATCTTTGTTTTTCTAGGTGTGTGGATAAAATAGCTAAAGAGGTAATGAATGCCTGGGGATTAAGCAATACAAGTTAACAAAGCAAAAGCAAAAGCAAAGCCAGAAAAGATGGTCACATGAACAGCAAAAAATATATGGCAACTTACCTCAAAAACTAAATCCTTATTGAACATGAGAGTATGACCATCCTGAGACAAAGATCGGTCTGCAGTCAAGGCAGCTATTAACTCTTGGAGAATCATAGCAGCTGTTGGAGCACCAGTTGATAACTCATCATTTTCTTGAGAAGTCAATTCCTTCAATTTTTGTTCCAGGAGGGCCCCTAAAGCATCTCCTCTTAATGTTAATGGATTTTGAAAAGACATATTTCCATCTTCATTCCTTCTTTTCTCCTCCATTTCAACGGGAATGGCAGCCTTCTGCCTCATTGGGGAATTAAAGGTAAAAGAAATAACATCAGTTTCCTTATTTCCCTCAGCTCCTTTTCCATCTCCCTGATGGGCTAATCTACCTTTGACACGATTATGGTTTGAGTGAGTATTAAGTCCCATGCCTTTTCCAGTCAAAGTACCACACTGAACATTTCTTTGCTTTGCAATAGTTGAACTGACAAAACCTGTACTTTCAGATTGCCCACCGACATTTATTGTCCTCCTTTTTCGTACTGGAGTCCTTAACTGTGACAATGATTCACCCCTTCCATTACAAGCCCTCCTCTCTGTATCAAACCTAGAACTGTCCACTTTGGTAGGCACCCTCGGCCTGGCTCGACCACTTAAACTTCGGTTCAAAGCAACAAAATCTTTGGTCCCACCAGCGGCATTTCCAGCTGATGAGACTCTTCGACTCTGCAGACTACTTAGTTTAGATGTAGTCGGGATTCTATCCCTGCCCAACAACATAGGATCCTGTGTTTGCATCTTGTGCTTAAATACAATGGAAGATGATTCATCCCTTGGAGGCTTGCATGTTTGGCTCGACAAATGCCATTGTCCTTGACCTTCATGCAATGGAGGCACTCTTTCTGTAATTGGTTCATTACAGAATCTCATATTGTCCTTTTCTTGAGAAACAAGAGAAACAGCCTGGTCTTTACTTTTCTGAAAAACCACATCCGTTTCATGCTCATAGGAGGATACTGGTGGCCTTGGTATACTCCATCCTGAATCCTGAGAAGAGGCATTGACAAAGTTTGAACCAAAACAAGCAGAGGGATGCTCCTCAGTATTTGCTCCAAATTCCACCAAATTGCCACAATTTCTACAAGAAGTCTGCCCCATCAAAGGCTTTGCTGAACTTGCATTACAACTAGATTGTTTCCATGTCTCTGGTGATATAATCTCATCCCTAGGAGAATAATGCATAGAACTCGAATAAGTAATAGCACATTTTGCTCTGCTTGTAGCTTGCAACCCTGGTTCCAAAATCCTGGTGGCAGCACCAATTAACCGAGAGCTTCGAGACACATTCCTCCCAGAGGAAATCCTTGGACTCTTCACGGGAGAAGCAAGCTTCGGGTGATGATGATGGTGCTTTCTTGACCGAGACAAAACACTCTTAATCTGCAATGCCTCAGCTCCAAACCTAGTAACCACCCTTCTCTCAAATGGCCCCGTCTTTTGAAGCTTCTGAGGCCTCGATTCCTGCTTCCCACCTCCTTTCTCCAAATTCAACTCCTTATCAAACCCACCATGATTACCTAAAAAATTCTCATCCCCATTAACATTACCATCAGAAAATGAAGGTTTCTTAGGTTTATCTCGATGCACAGCTGGCATAGACTCAAGACCCATTAGCCTAGCAACCAAACTTGGAGCCTTCATTTCGTGCTTTCTCTCTAAATCTACACTACGATTCCCATTCTTCTTCACATTTGGGAAACCCCCACTATTTTCATCAGCAATCTATTACATTAAACACAACCAGAATATATCAAAAGAGTAAAAATCAGCCAAAAGGAAAAACAAACTTTCAAACCCACTAGACAACTAAATCAACACTTCAGAAAGAAAAAAATTGAAACTCAGACTACTACAAAAAGCAAAATGCATACCAACTGTAGCTTGGAAATGGGCATCTTCTCATCCCCTTTAAAATTCTTCGAAGCTTGTTTTGCACGAGCTAACACATCCAAAAAATTCACCAAACATAAAAATCAAACAATTTTACCAAATTATATCAAAAGGACGTGTATGTGTAGAGAGAAAACATCGAAGCAATATGGGTTTTCTTTAGTGAAATGGAGCTTGGAAATGGACATCTTTCTCATCCCCTTTAAACTTCTTATAAAATCAAACATTTTTACCCCATTTTATCAAATGGGACATGTATGTACGAGTGTTTATGTGCCTGCTTGTGTGTGTGAGAGAGAGAAAGAGAGAGTGTGTGAGTGTGTGTGTGAGTAACAAAGAAAAAAGCAATGTGGGTATTGTTTTGATTGGTGGATAGAAGATAGTGAGAGAGTGAACCTGGAGGAAGCAATTTCTTAGAGAAGAGCTTTTTCTTGGCGAACCTACGGTTCCAATCGAAAAGCTGAAAGAAAATCCCAACACAACCACCAGGCCTATGCGTTCTCTTCTCAGTAATCGCTAGAGAGGACAAAGTTTGCCCTGTATTCTCGTTCATTTCTCCAACAAACCCCAAAAACCCTTACAAACACCTTTCACAAAAACCCAAAACTCAAAAAATGAAACTCCTTTCTATCACAAACCCACCTCCAAAAACTCGAAAATCTCTCAAACCCAAATCTGCATTTCGCCAAAATATTACTACTACATTTCAAGCTCAAAAGTCTCTTTTTCTGTGTTTTAAGCTAAAAGAACAGCGTGAATTGCCAAATGAGAAAGGGAATCCAGAGCGAGCAGAGAGCTCCTAAAACAGGAAACTCCGTACAGCAATAATGCTGGTAAACGAGGAGAGAAACCAAAGTGTAATCTTCATAAAGCTGAAGCCAGAAAGCAACATTTCCTCGCCGCAAAACGACGACAGCACAGTCCACGATGCTCAGTTTACCGACAGAAACAAAATAGGAGACCTCACTGTTTCTTTGTACAAGTCTGTACGCAAAAGAGCTGAGCCAAAGCGAAGAAGAATAGAATCTAAATGCAATGTATATGTATATGATTCGACAGACTATATAGTATATTTTCGCGGAGCCCAAGAGACCCAGAGGGTTGTATGAAGCTCGTGTGTGTTGGACTCTCAGCTAATGCCATGAAGCCATTGGCGTTGGAAAAACAAACACAAATTTACTGTACAGGGCCAGGCTAATGAGTTGTAGAGAGAGAGAGAGAGAGAGAGAGTTTGAGACTGTGAGAGTGAGACAGAAGAGAGTGAAGTAGGTGAGTAGGATAAGGAGAGGAGGGCGGGGGGACAGAGAGCGCACCCCACGCGCACTAGAGCACCAGTCAACACTACAGACACCCATACCCATTAATTAATTATTGCTTTTTTATTTTTTAATACTAGTTTTTTTTTTTTTTTTTTGATTGGATTTAATACTAGTATTTTAATTACTCTTTCTCTCTATATATTATGATTCTAAACCTTAAATTCAACCGTGAGCTTGACGAGAGACATAATTGTGAGGTTAACCTAAATGTCTAGGTTAAAGTCTTGTTTCCTTTGTTGTAACTATCTAATATTTTGTTTACCAAAAAATAATACTACCTAATATTAAAAAAATAATTATTCATGTGGTGATATTGATTAATATAATACGAAATGTGCTATGATTCGATGTCATGGTTTATTGGCTATACTCAACTTACCCTTCGTGAAGGTGTATTATTGATTTCCCTTGCAAAGATTGTTTGACAATTATGAACAGTATTTTTCTACCTATTATGAACAGTTTGACGATTATTTTGCCAAGATCGGTTGTGTTTAGTTTGCTAAAAAATATTTTTCAAGTGTTTGGTTGCATTCCTAAAAATATTTCAGAAAATATTTTCAAGTATTTAGTTGCATTCTTAAAAATGCTATTAAAAACACTTTTTCTACTACTTTTTCACATTTTCTCATCTCACAGCAATGGCAGCAGCCATAGAGGTAGTAGTTAGGTGGTAGATAATGGGAGTGGGGGGTGAATGTTTGATCGATAAGTTTTTGGTGAGGCGGAAAATAATTTATGAAAAATGAAATCATAAACCAACTTTTGCCATAAGTGTCTTTATTTTACTGTCAATTGGAAAATAATTTCCGGTTGTCCAATATTTTCCATTACCCCAAACACCCTTAAATGCGAAAAATATTTTCCCAAAAATCAATATTTGTCGAAGCAAACACAGCCTTGAGAAGAATATGGCAAGCATCCATAGGGCACACCTCACACCAACATTCATTGAAAAACATATTTGAAACACTGAAATTATTGTCTTTCTTGAACTAAGAAAGATTGTAAGGATGGAGTGATCTTTGGTTTGAAGTTCAATTTGTCTATCACCTTTCAGGAAACTACATTCTCACAATTCTATCAATAATTAGATTGCATCATATGGTTTATTGGCCAATGCAAACACATGGTCCAATTTAATTAGAGAAACTAATAGATAACATCTAAGAAATTGTATTTAGGTATTCTTATATATAACTAGGAATAGGAACTTGAAAAAAAATATATATTAAGAAATAGATCTTTCTTATGGAATGTGTGAGATCATTTTCAAAAATGACAGTCACTAAGGCTTATAAGAAATGTAGCATACAGAATAAAATTCTTATTTTGTACTAGAGTTACCATGTTTTCTTAGATGATCATGCCCTTTGTTTTGTTTTTGTTTTTTTTCCTATTTATTTATTTATTTTTTTGGGATAATTAAATGTTAAAAAATAGAAAATAGGAGATTCAAAATATGGTTATCCTTATAAAGAAGAGCGGGCAATACTATTAAGTTACGAGGATATAGGCCCTTCATTGATTGATAATATTTAAAAATGTCTTTCATTATTAATAATTTTTTTTTTTTAAATCTTGAGTTATTTGATTTATCCAAAAATTATGGACGATATTATGGATGACAATGGAAAAGGGTAAGGCAAATTATAGTTGCCCATTTCATGTCTTGTCCTCTCTTTGAAGTAGTAAAAAATGAAATTAAGGCAAGACGCAAGTATTATGTGATGATGAGACATGAAAGTGAAAAAAATGAGAGAGAATAAAGGATGACAATGAGAACATTGAGGGAGGCAAAATTTGTTGTAATCCTACCTCCTCTTTAGGATGGGATAATGTATGTTGTACATACGTCGAGTGTTTCAATGCATGCAAAATGAAACTCATAACATATGAGTCGCAAAAATAAATTGAGTAAATATATAATGAGTGTGATAGTGCACAATTCCAAAACATTTGATACTTTTTTTTTTTTGTCAAAGAGAGGCTTGACAAATTAGGTCAAGGAATTTTACCATCTCTAAACAATTCACTTAACTAAAGGTAGGTCAAGGATCAGGGCCGGCTCAATACATTGTGGGGCCTAAGGCGAAAATGTTATGTGGGGCCTTTCTCATACTATAATATTAAATTAATAAATTTTTTATTTAACTTTTTATATCAATTTTTATTTAAATATATTTTTTCTGCTTTTTAAGATACAAAGTTATTGAAAAAAATTTTGTATTCAAGTTTCCTTAACATTTTCTTCAATATAACTAATCAACCTTTTTTTTTTTTGTGGCATAACTGATTATTTATACTTTTTTTTTCGCAAAATTAATTTTTTTTTTGTTAACAACTAGAATATTATAATTAAAAACCCAAAAAATATATATATGCATATATACATAGAAACAAAGAAGAAATTGAACGTAAAATTTGTTAAATTTTTTTTTTTTTGTGACTAAAATAATAATAAAATAAAATAAAATAAAATAAAATAAAAACCTAAGAGATAAGTATGTAGGGATGAGTGGTTGGAGATTACTATGCTACCACATGTCCCAAGGACCCTAGCCCAACCCAATTTGACGCGTCTATGCTTTGTCAGAAGGTTAAAGTTTCACAGTGTAGCAAAAGTATCAAACAACCAAGTAAACATTCTGAGAAAATAAAACAAAGTAGCAAGAACCAAACAACGACATAAGTAAGCAAGAATAAGACATTTCAGAGAAGTGCAAAAACCTCAAGGAGGGCAACGCTCAACGGAGTGGAGGGTCCAATGCGCTGCTAAGAAACGTATGAAAAAGTCACTCTCCAACAATTCATTAAAAATATTTGAGGTTTGAGGTTTGAGATTGATTTTGATTTTGATTTTTTTGTCTTTTGATTTCTGTTTTGCACAGTCAATGTTTTTTTTTTTTTTTTTGGTGGGTTTTTAATATAAAAATTAATAATACTTTCAATTTATTGGTTAATATTTGGGGCTTAATTCATACTCTCAATGGTAAAGAAATATCTCTATTACTTAAATTTGATTTTTTCTTTTACTTTTATTGGTTAATATTTTAGGCCTAATTAATCTCACAATGACAAAGAGATATTTGTATTACTTAAATTTGGGGGCCTTAGGAACTTAGGGGGCCTTAGGCGGTTGCCTCAATTGCTTCATGCATTGAGCCGGCCCTGTCAAGGATAAATAGAGATCTCGTCCTGTACGCACAAAAGTAAATGGCATTTCCTTCTACCAAAGGTAATAACTAATAAATAATAAGTAATATAACTTTCCTTGAATATTCTTAATTTGGAAGTTCTATACGATCTTTTCATAAAGATTTCCATTTTTAGTCGAAAATATCATTTTTGGCCCTACAATTTGGGGCTATTGTCATTTTGCCAATTTGACCCCCAATATTTTGATAGCATTTAATTTAATTCAACTTATTTTTAACATTTTAAGTCCAAATTTTTTTTTTTTTTTTTTTTCAGCTGCTGAGTTGATATTTGTGTCAATCGGAGTTACAAGTTGGTAAATTTGATTTGTGTTTAGCTTTCAATAAAGTGCAAAAAAAATGTAAGAAAAGTTGTGATTAACCTTAAAAATTAAATTAACTATAAGTTAAAAATAATAAAAATTAAATTAACTGCTACCAAAATATAAGAACAAAATTAATAAGAATCTAAAAATATATTTTTGTTCATTTTAATTAGCAATGGTCATTTTTATATTATTATTATTATTATTATTTAACTAGAAAGTGAAGGAATGCATGGGACAAAACTGAAAAGGTGGGAGTATAAAAGAGAAAAGAAAACGGAGTTTTTGTGTGCGATGCCGTTGAGACTACGTCTGTCGGCAGTCATGCTTACGCTGTAGGAGTAGTAGGAGCGTCTAATTTCCAACTTTTTATTAAATTTTTATCTTTGACTTGATTTTCGAACTTTTCAAATAGATCTTTCCGGTAACAAAGTTGGCACTCGCTGCGACTGACATTAAAATGTGCACTCGTTCGTTTCTTTACAATTTACATGCTGTTCATTCGTTCGGATTGTAGACTACTTTAGAATGAAACAAAATAGATTCAGCACCGATACAAAAAGGGAGTCCCCACCTGGCACTGCCACTGTAGGATACCCCTTTTATTATTTATTAATCAAGGAAAGGGAATATGCATCTGCATCATCCCCCTTTTATTAACTCTCGTTCATTTGATTCTCCCAAAATAATAAAAACAAAAAAGTCCGGTTCATTTTACAAATTTATAATTTATAATTTTTATATATTTAAAGGTATACCAAATGCCAAGTTAATCCAAAAATTTATTCTTAATTATGTAATGGATGAAATAGATTGGATTTGAAATGGACTCCTCTCTCTCCTTCCTATAACTATTGCCTGATTTATTATAATAATAAAAATATATTAAATCTACTACTATTAAAAAAAAACCAATAAATTAATCTTAATACTAATAATAAATTCTAGTTAGCCTAACTAGTAATGTCTCTTGTTATTAATAAGGTGACATAGGTTCATATTTTGCCTATACTAAAAAATATTTATGTGATGATAAATCACAATTATCATTATGTGGATGGTATAAGTTTGAAGAGGTACAAATTTGATTATGGGACTATCCACAAAATGATCCAAATTGTTATATGGATTTTGCTAAGCTCAAGTTCGTCTAGGGCTTCGACCCACCACTCTAATCAAGGCTTCCCTTGATAGCTAGTGAGACGGTTAAAGATCCAGCACTTGAAAAGGCCCAAGATCAAGAACTCACAACCACATTGAATGATTTAGTATTTAATGTTGAAGCATATAAATAAAGTAAATAATGAGTTAATTTAAGACTCATAATTTGCTCAACCAGTGAAGCTTCTGCTTGCTTAAAGTAACTCATAGTCATTGATAAAGCTTCTCTTCTCTTACTGGTACATGCTTACTGTGCTTCCACTGATTTTGGAGAGAGAGAGAGAGAGAGTACAACCAAGAGGTGAGGGTGGTGACGGACTTTAAAGAGATTAAATTCAGAGTTTAATGTTAATAAAGCTCTAAAAACCCATCCAAAAGTCAAAAGCTGTCAAAATCGAAACAGAAACAGGCGTGGACTTGGTCCAAGTGCTAAATTGGCATTCAAAGTCAAAATTCAAGTGTCGATTAGGCACTTGAATCCAAACTTCTATGAAATTCATTTTTGAGTGAGTTTTTCTATTTCAACTTGCATTGCACGAGTTTATTCCTACATGTGCGAAAGAATTAAGGTTAGAGAGTTTCAAACTCATCCTAACTCATCCCCTAAGCCCTTTACTCCCTCTATAAATAGATCAAACCTCATGTAATGCCACACAATAAAGGTGAGGGCTTAATGGTCTTTTCCATTATGTGTCTATAAACTTTATTTTCAATTTGAGAACAATAAAATCTAGTACAAAATTGTTCACATCTATTAAACCTATACGAAAGTTATTTTGATCCAATCATATCAATACCTTAAAAAGTTGTGAAAATGTTAATTTCTTTTAAAAAATCTCAAACCTTGCTCATTGGAGAAAACTATAAGAGCATTTACAAACTCAATATGGATATAATCAAATCTTGTCTAAAATCCCAACTTTTCTTATTTTAGCAAAATTATATTCTACTAGTGTAGGGTCAACTTTTGTAGCCCAAGCCCAAAAGGTATGGAATGAGCCCAATGAACCCAAGACAATGAATTTGTAGAACGTGAGTGAAAGAACTGGGCTGGATGTAAATTAAACAAGAGTTGATTATGGTATTTACGGATGAACTAACATGCAATCATGCTTGGACAAAGGCAAAAGTGAAAGTCTGAAGAGGCATTTTATTGAATGAAAGTTGGTTACAGTTCTTAGAGCTACAGTAAAGTTATTTTCTTCTTCTCTCTCTTTTTTGTTCCGTCCTCCCTTATCAGAGGCCTCTCCCCCTTATATAGCACCCTCTTCCTTCATCTTCATCGTCCACTTGTTCATCATCTAAACATCCACTTGAGTGCATGTCCCATCATGTATCTTCTTTAGCCTTGTGTGAGTGGCGGTAGCTGAGATTGTACTGTTCAGGAGTCTTCTCCACATTAATGCGGCCAGAAAAGTAGCTGCAGTGCATTTAATGTGGTGGTTGAAGTTTGTCTTCTAGATATTTCTTCGTTCCTATCATCTCCATGCGCGCCTGAGGTTCATCTTTATCATTAGAATCGTCAGGAGGATTACTTGAACTTCCCAGACATCTGTTTGACCAAGCTTCTTTGAATCCGAGGATAATGGCCTCTTCGGACAATTGAATATCTCCTCGGACTATGCCCCACATTCATCTCCAGGTATGTTTCTTTCACATGGGCTTCTTCTCAAATTCTTTCCTCTCTTCGGACAAACAGTAGTCCTCAAATAGGGTTTTAGGCCCAATATATTAGGTTGGGCTTTTCACCCCCCACAACTAGAATTGCATCAAACTCTTCACCTATTTCTCTATTATATATAAATATTATTTTTTTCTCTCTCCAAGTGATTCCTTTCCCATTTATGGCAAAAATTTCTTTCTTTGCCTCTCATTATCTGTCATAGATACCATTCATGGATCAATTCAAAAATAACAATCACAAAATCTAAGCAATCACTGTAGTGAGAACCTTCCTCAATCTTCACTCCTCAATTTAAAAAACAAACGACCAATTGCAACAAGAAAGTTATTAGAAATCCCCAGTTCAATCACTCATACTCACATAGGCACCTATTCACACGTTAAATAACTCGGAGACCCATGGTGACTTAATGCTAAACCAAAAATGACCCAGCGGTGGTAACCATGATGGCCCATGGTGACCTAACGACGCAATCGTCTTATTTGTGATTAAGAGAGAGATTCCAACGGTGGCCCACTAAGACCCACAATGTTCCAACAAAGAAAAAATTTAGTGACCAACGTGTGATTATTTGGTCTATGATTTGGAGAGAGATTTTAATGATCGCGAGCTTGTCTCCCACCTCAAACTTCTTCACTCTATCACATATCTTGACCGTTTTATTTAAGAGAGAGAGAGAGAGAGAGAGAGAGAGAGAGAGTTTATGATTTTTAGAGCATGTTAATGAACAGTGTCTCAAATACTTGTCTTGAAATACTGTTTATAAATTAATTTGGTTTATAAGTTATTAAACCTGGAAATTTTTTAGGTACCCTTGGAGTATGAAAAAATGATGTTTTCTCCTATCACATTTATGGTATACTTTTACTATGAATTTAATAAGTAGACCTTATCATTGTTAACGTATATAGTGTTGTGGGCTTTAGGCCCAAATTAGGTTACTTGTATAGCACACATATTTACTTGTACTGCACACATATGCCTCCTATATAAAGGCACCTATGTACATTCTTTTATGATGAAATACAATATACAATTACATTCAGTATTTCTAACATGGTATCAGAGCCACTGCTCTGACATTTTCTTAGCAGTCTTGTCTTTATTGGTGTGACTCCATTCTTAACATCGCTTCCGCCATCACAGCAGCCGCCGCAGCCTTTCGCCGTTGAATCTCCGACATCTTCCTGCCGTCGTCTTTGGATTCCGGACCTGCAGCCGCCGTTGTTGAGGAGTCTTGCGCTACAAAGACCACTGCCTGTTGCATCACCGCCGCAATATTGCTTCGATAAAGTTTGTGAAGGCACCACAGAGATCGTCTTGCACCGATCTACACACTCGTGGAAGCCTCGAAGCCATCGGAGACTGCACGCGCCTCCACGCGCCACTCAAAGGTTCTACGTCGCAACGCATGCGCTCCACGCGCCTCCCACGCGCCATTGCATAGCTGGGTACCTCCTCACGCGCCCCCACGCGCCGACCCTACATTGCCACGCGCCCTCATGCGCTATCACGCGCCGTGTCTGCTTACTCACGCGCGACACGCGCCTCACGCGCGAATCTGCTCTTCCACGTCAGCCCTAGCTGACGTCAGTGCCTTGTCATTCTGCTGACGTCATCTCACAATCAGCCTGCTGACATCATCTGTTGACTTTGACACCGTTGACCGTTGACTTTCATAGTTGACTTTGACCAGGGTTGACCGTTGACTTTTTGCCAGAGTTGACTTTTGCAGTTCAAGTGCTCCTTACCCAGTTTTTCGCGTAGGTTTCATTTTTGCAGTCCATTTTTGCATATTTTGCTTCTAAATGAAGAATAAGGACAGGTCTTCTTCTTATTGCAACAATCGTCGCTGCCATTCCATCAAACGTTTTTGCAAACGTTTTGGCCACAATATTGAGAGTTGCTATCATCGCAACAAATCAGCTGTTTCAATTTCTGCTGCTACTGTTACTAACACTGAGAGTGTCCAACCAATGGCTCCCGTCTCTGCGCAGTCTCAGTCTTCTGGATCCACTTTCACCATTTCCAGAGATGACCTTATAAATATCATCGCCAATGTCATTCGTATGGTTGGTAATGCATCTTATTCTTCTTCTCTCTCAGCTTTATCTGGTATGTCTCCTACCTCTTGGCTTATGGATTCTGCTTGTTGCAATCACATGACACCTCACTCGTCCTTATTTTCTGAACTTAAACCTGCACCACACCCTCTTAATATTCGTACAGCAAATGGTTCCACAATGTCTGGTCATAATATAGGTTCCGTTTCGACCTCCAACCTCTCGGTTCCTGGGGTCTTTAATATTCCTGACATTTCTTACAATTTATTCTTTGTGGGATAATTAGCTGAGTTAGGTTATCGCATTACCTTTGATTATTCTGGGTGCATTGTGCAGGATCCTAGGACGGGACAGGAGCTTGGGACCGGTCCCAGAGTTGGGCGTATGTTTCCCGTGGACAACCTTCATCTTCCACTTGTTGCTCCTGTTTCTATTGCTGCAGCTGCTGCAGTTTCTTCCACTCCTTCCCTTGCACTTTGGCATGCTCGACTTGGTCACGCATCTTCCTCTCGAGTACAACAATTGGCTTCTAGAGGTTTGTTAGGTTCAGTGTCTACAGAAAATTTTGATTGTGTTTCATGTCAGTTAGGAAAACAACCAGCTTTGCCTTTCAATACTAGTGAATCCATATCCACTGATATCTTTGACCTTATTCATTCTGATGTTTGGGGGCCTTCCTCTGTCTCTAGTATTGGGGGGTCTAGATATTTTGTTGTCTTTGTTGATGATTACTCTCGCTATAGCTGAATTTTTAATATGAAACATCGTTCTGAATTATTGGAAGTATATTCTAATTTTGCAAAAATGGTTGAAACTCAGTTTTCCAGACGCATCAAAATTTTTCGATTTGATAATGCTCTTGAATATACTCAATATGCTTTCCAAGCTATTTTGCATTCCTATGGCACTGTTCATCAACTAACTTGTCCAGGTACCTCTCAGCAAAATGGTAGAGCCTAACGAAAACTTCGTCATATTCTTGACACTGTTCGTGCTCTCCTTCTCTCTGCTAAAGTTCCTGCTCCTTTTTGGGGTGAAGCTGCTCTTCATGCTGCTCATACTATTAATCGCATTCCGAGTCTTGTTATCCAAAATCAAACTCCATATGAGCGCCTTTTTGGGTCACCTCCAGACTATCACCACCTTCGCTCTTTCGGTTCTACTTGTTTCGTTCTTCTTCAGCCACATGAGCATAACAAACTTGAACCTCGGTCAAGGCTTTGTTGTTTTCTTGGCTATGGCGAAACTCAAAAGGGGTATAGGTGTTATGATCCTGTCTCTCATCATCTTCGTATCTCCCGTAATGTTGTTTTTTGGGAACATCGCCTCTTTGTCGAGCTCTCTCATTTCAGTGCTTCCTTGTCTTCCTCCTCTGTCTTAGATCTTTTTCCAGATGAGGCACATATTCCTTCTGTAGCTGCTCCTGATCCTCCTGTAGTTGCTCCTGATTCTGTTGCTGTAGAGTTCTCTGTCCAACCACCAGATATCACTGATCTCTTTCCTAGTTCACCCTTTAATGAACAGGTGGAAGATGAACAGGTTGAAGACGAGCTACCCAACCCCAATCCTGAGCTTGGGTCTCCTGCTCCTGCTCCGCCTGAAGATCTTGCACAAGACATTCCACCTCGTCACTCATCTAGGGTAAGATTTACTCCTGCACATTTACTTGACTATCATTGTTACACTGCTCTTGCTACATTACACGAGCCTCACACCTATCGTGAGGCTTCCACTGACCCTTTATGGCAAATTGTAATGAAAGAGGAACTTGATGCATTATCTAAAAACCATACTTGGGATTTGGTGACACTTCCTCCTGGGAAATCTGTGGTTGGTTGTAAGTGGATCTACAAGATTAAGACTCGCTCTGATGGGTCCATTGAGCGCTACAAAGCTCGTCTTGTTGCAAAAGGTTTTACACAAGAGTATGGGATTGATTATGAAGAGACCTTTGCTCCGGTTGCTCGTATCTCATATGTTCGTGCCCTCTTAGCTGTTGCTGCTGCCAGTAAATGGGACCTTTTTTAGATGGATGTCAAAAATGCATTCCTTAATGGGGATTTAAGTGAAGAAGTGTATATGCAACCTCCTCCTGGTCTCTCTGTTGACTCAAACAAGGTTTATCACCTTCGACGTGCACTTTATGGCCTTAAACAAGCTCCACGAGCTTCGTTTGCCAAATTCAGCTCTACCATCTCTCACTTGGGTTACATGGCCAGTCACTATGATTCTGCCTTATTTCTTCGTCGCACTGACAAAGGCACTATTTTACTTCTCTTATATGTGGATGATATGATCATAACTGGTGATGACCTCAGTGGCATTCAAGAACTCAAGGTTTTTCTCAGTCAGCAGTTTGAGATGAAAGATCTTGGACATCTCAGCTACTTCTTGGGTCTTGAAATCACTCATTCTACAGATGGACTTTATATTACTCAAGCCAAGTATGCCTCTGAACTCTTGTCTCGCGCTGGACTCACTGATAACAAGACTGTTGACACTCCAGTTGAGTTTAATGCGCATCTGACTCCCTTAGAGGGGAAACCATTGTCTAATCCCTCTCTTTACAGACGCTTGATTGGCAGCTTGGTTTATCTCACTGTCACTCGTCCAGACATTTCCTATGCTGTTCACCAGGTGAGCCAGTATCTGTCTGCTCCACGATCGACTCACTATGCTGCTGTTCTACGCATTCTTCGATACCTAAAGGGCACTCTCTTCCATGGTCTTTTCTACTCTGCTCAGTCTCCTCTTACTCTCCGTGCATTTTCTGATGCTGATTGGGCTGGAGACCCCACTGATCGTAGGTCCACCACTGGTTATTGCTTTCTTCTTGGTTCTTCTCTGATTTCTTGGCGAAGCAAGAAACAAACTCATGTGGCCCGCTCCAGTACTGAAGCAGAATATCGTGCCCTTGCTGATACCACATCTGAGCTCCTTTGGCTACGATGGCTTCTCAAAGACTTAGGTGTGTCTACATCCTCTGCTACTCCTCTTTATTGTGATAACCAGAGTGCTATTCATATTGCCCATAATGATGTTTTCCATGAACGGACTAAACACATCGAGATCGATTGTCATTTTATCCGTTTTCATCTTGTTCATGGTGCTCTCAAGCTGATTTCAATCTCCTCTAAAGATCAACTTGCAGATATCTTCACCAAGTCACATCCTAAGGGACGCCTTCGTACTTTGATTGACAATCTCAAGTTGGTCTCACATCCACCTTGAGTTTGAGGGGGGCTGTTAACATATATAGTGTTGTGGGCTTTAGGCCCAAATTAGGTTACTTGTATAGCACACATATATACTTGTACTGCACACATATGCCTCCTATATAAAGACACCTATGTACATTCTTTTATGATGAAATACAATATACAATTACATTCAGTATTTCTAAAGGCACCTATGTACATTATTTTATGATGAAAAAATTTAGTGACCAACGTGTGATTATTTGGTCTATGATTTGGAGAGAGATTTTAATGATCGCGAGCTTGTCTCCCACCTCAAACTTCTTCACTCTATCACATATCTTGACCGTTTTATTTGAGAGAGAGAGAGAGAGAGAGAGAGAGAGAGAGTTTATGATTTTTAGAGCATGTTAATGAACAGTGTCTCAAATACTTGTCTTGAAATACTGTTTATAAATTAATTTGGTTTATAAGTTATTAAACCTGGAAATTTTTTAGGTACCCTTGGAGTATGAAAAAATGATGTTTTCTCCTATCACATTTATGGTATACTTTTACTATGAATTTAATAAGTAGACCTTATCATAAATGTAAGAGAAAAAAGTATCATTTTCTATATTCTAAGAGTACCTAAGAATTACTCGTTTAACCTGATGTAAATAAGTTTTCGGCAAATTTTGATAGATAATTTAGCTAAAAATGTTATTTGTTGAGCATGATAGGAATGTTTTAACAATTCTTACTTAGTGATTCCTCTCCCAAAATGTGTTGTTAAAGGAAAGTGGTATGGACGCGATTCAATTAGATGTTAAGCTCCTAGCAAGCCTAAACAAAAGGGTTAAAGGGTTAAAGGAAGAAAAAAAAAATGTCACCAAAGCAAGGGTTATTTAAAGGCACACGTGAATGTCTGTATGCAGGCAAAGTTTTAACAAACCGAGGAAAATGTTGTCCTTATTAGTTGAAATGCGAACCTTTTTCACATGAATATTAGAGATGACTTGGACCAACAGTGGCTTTTAAATTTTGTCCGACAAAGGAGGGTAAAGACCAAAGAATTTTGACCAACTATATGGTCTATAGATTTGATTTTGTAAAACAATAAACAATATTTCATTTAACAACACATTTTTCTTATCAAAAAAAAAAAAAAAAGATTTCATTTTGTTGCTTATTTTGTTTCTGAAGCCTCCAACTTTGTTTTGGTTTATAGTTCTGTACTTATTATGCACTAACTTTGTGTTTTATACTGTGTTGGCTCAATGGTATAAGCGATTAATATAGTCGCCTAAGGTTCTAAGTAAGAAAAAAAATGCTCTCAAATTTTAACCAATAATATTAATTAAGCCGAAATATTAATCAATAAATAAAGTAATATTTTTTATCAAATGAAAAAAAAAAAAAAAGAGAGAAAGAAATGCTATGTCAACAACATTTTTCATAACACTTTTATAACAAATCTTAAATAGCAGGTTATTACAGAATGTTATTGACAGTAAAAAAATAATTTTAGTGGTAGGTTGAAATAGAAAACAAGAAGCAACTTAAAGCCTAAAATTTGTTGTGAAAAATATTGTGAATATAGTACTTCGAAAAAAATTAAAAAGAAGAAGAAAGCAATACACAAAAAAAATCACAACATTTTTCACAATAGTCAAGTTAGCAAACTTTTAACATCACTTTTAATATCACTCTTTTACTTACCACTATCAATCTGCCATATCAACAAATGTAAAAAGTTTTGTCAAATTTTTTGTGTTTATAAAATTTCTAAAAAAAGGAGAAAATTTTAGGTGGTTCATGTTAATTAGTAGTAATTTTGCATATAAAACAAGATAATCAATTCTCGTCTTAGGTCCCCAAATGCATCAAGCGGCACCTGTTCATACTAAATAGGCTCCCAGACTACTTGTTTATTTATATAATCCAAAGCATTTTTAGCCCTATAAAGACAAGATTTTTGGGTTTTAAAATAACAAGTATAAAACAAAGAAATAGAAAAACTAAAAACTGAAACTGAACACAATACAATAGTGAAACACATTTACCTGTTGGTCAAACCCTCAATTTGTTTTGCTCATATAGACAGATAATCCTTGAGGCCCCAATCCATCATAAAGATCTTGGAAGATAGGTGGCAATTTTTTTTTCCTTTTTTTTTTCAGAGTTTTATTTGAATACTTTATAAATGAAGACATAGGTGGCCATTTCATTTATAACAAAATATTGCTAAACATGTTGATTCCAATTCCATTAGAACATGCTGAAGAACAATAACTTAGAACACACCCAATTAAAATACGTTTAAGTGGTCAAAGTGGTCGAATGTGACAATCTGAGTAGTAGAAAAAGTGATAGGTGTCAAGTACACATTTTTTGTACTTGGGGTAGGGGTGGAGATAAATAAGAAATATTACTCTTTTTGTTTTTGGTTGCAAGATATAAGATAAAAATCAACACTTCCAATACTAATAGAATGCTATTTGTGAATCATAAGAAGAGTATCTAAATGTAAATTAATAGTCAAGTAGTTGGCACCTACTTTTTAATTCTCCCCAACATTTTCTCATAATTTATAATCCACTTGACCTAACTACGCAATTTTATTTTGAGTATGTTTCAGATTAGGGTTAATAAGGGTGGCATTTTGGCCCCATTGCATTGATCTTATTGATCCAACCAACCAATAATCTGGACCAATAATCTGGAGGAAAAAAAAAAAAAAAAAAAAAACTCCTATCTTTCTCTCACTCTTTGGTAATTTTCATAAACAGGATAAGAAGCCAACTTCTTCTTTACGCATGTATGAAGAGAAGGGCTATAGTTTGTTATAAGCCATTCGACAATCCTTGCATCAATTGCTGGACATGTCATGAATGCTTAAGCAGTAATCAATGAACTAAATAATCTATTACCAAATAGACCACTGTATGTATATTGTATGCCAACCAATAATATCTATTAGAAGTATTAACTAAATAATTCCGCGTCAAGTTTTGTGTACTCTCTTTTATGTTCTTTGATACATTTCTTTCCCCGACCATAAAAGTATTGACATTTTGTTTTCCAGATAAATGAAGACTGAATTACATAAATAATTTTCTTTATAAATTATAAATAGATATATATATATATATATAATCATATATGATTATAAAATGATCAGACTGTGTTATATATATAATTAAATAGTTTTTGTTTTTGTTTTTTTAAACAAGATCATCTCTAAAAAGCTCCATTTATATCTTGACAATTTTCATTTTGAGATTTACTTGTGATAAAGATTGTTATGTGTGTGTGCGTGTGTGTCTATATATAATATATTAAGTTTTTTTTTTTTTTGAGAGAGAGTTACAACTTATGGCGTTCAAGACACCAATCAATTTTTGGTGTAAGCGGAAATTGAACCCCAAATATATATATATATATATATATATATATATATATATTAACATATATATATATATATATATATATATATATATATATATGTATACACACACACACACACACACACATATATATATATATTAAGTTGATTTGGTTATATGTACATTTTTGTTATTGAAACAACATCACTTTCATACAGTCCATTATTTATCAATTTTATGAAAATTGTTGTGTCCTTAGACTTAGAGTTTTATTGTTATACATATAAAATTATAAATTCCATCATATTTATCATCCTTATTAGAGTTGAAAACAAATAATAAAGAAGACAATATGTCTAAACATAAAACTATAAGAAGTTAAAAGATTATTATTCCTTTCGAGATTAACTTGTAATTTGGAATAAGATGCCCTCACATTTAAATGCTCTAATTCCCTTAGATTTTTAGTTAGATATGAGTTACATAACATTAATTTAATTTTATATGTTTTATATGGAATTTTTTAAGACCACTGAGTTTTTAAATGCCACGTGTCTTAAAGCTGCATTAAAACTAGCTAGAAGAAATTAACTAATTAAGTGATTTTAATTTTAATTTTTTTGGGAACTTTAATGGGTAGATATCATTTCCTAAATTCAATCATCGCCTACTTCTTAACCAATAAAAGAAGAAGAAAGGAAAACCATATCTCTAAACTTAAAGCCTTCAACTTGCTTGTTAGCTAAAAACTTTGATGATTTGATCCCCACCAATAATGATGCTCCTCTGATTCTTTGGTCTTACCAGAGATGCTCATAAAATAATGGAACTGAAACAACAATATTGCTAGAGTTGGGAAGCATTTTTCCATGCCATTTCCAGTTTCCCATAAGAATTTGACGAAACAAATTGTGTAGTAGCTCAATATATACCTTGTTCCATAAAAAAGGAAAAAAGAAAAAAGAAAAAGTAGCTGATCAAAACCTAGTTGAATTGTACCTGCAAGCGAGGTCCATTTGAATAACTTTCAACCTGACTAGAATGACGAGTCACGAGACAGACTGACTCAGCAGGAGTCATGTGTTGAATGTCCAAAAATCAAAGCCTTTTTTGCCTGTCTATTCAACTCATCTGTCAGGGACTGATCTGATCAGGATGAAAATGGAAGTTATCCACACATAAACGTGGCTCTGCTAATCAAAGCCTGCCCTGTCTAGGAGAGGAATCTCTTGCTATCATCCATGAGAATCGAATGGTGGTGGAGAAGTATCAGAAGTAAGAAATTGAACTAACTTATTGTAGCAGGTTTGAACCAAAAGCCAGGTTCCCCAAACCCATGTCAAACTATATGAGGCAATTAGTTGCCCACTATATTTTTCTAAGTTTAGATGCATGAATTTGAATGTAAATATATTTGAAAAAAAAAAAAAAAATTAGAGTGTGATTAGAATGACACTTAATCTAAAATTGAAGTATATTTATAGTCTAAAGACACTTTAGTATCAAATTATAGTACAATTAAAAGGATATTAAACATAAAAGTGAAATACAACAAAAATCTTATTTGTATTCTCCATTGGGCTTCCCCTCTAATATATTATATATTAGCCTCTGAGCACGCGCGTGAGAGACTCTTCTATTTATTTTGTAAATTGAAATAATATTCATAACAATTTTCTAACAAAAAAAAAAAAAAAAAACGCAGGTTCTTATTTAAAAAAAAAAAAAAAAAAACTGCCTTAATTTAAAAAAAAAAAACATATCTCTCATTTTTTGTTTCTCTCTCACCTTTTTCTTTTTTAGTATGTGTTCAACTCTATCAAAAATAAACCCAAGTTGATATGATTTAAAAAAAAAAAAAAAGTGTAAGGAGAGGTGGTGTCTAATTTTATGGGGTATGGAGAAACATGGTGGAAAAAAAAACTGTTTATTTATTTATTTAAATTTACCTAAAATTTAGGAGTTTTATTAAGAGTCTACGATTTAAACGGTTTGAAATTCCTTAAATAATAGTATAAACGATAAAGAGTTCAGGTTAGGGTTATGTAATTTGAAGTTTTATAATTTCTAAATCATGTAGCAAGAAGCTTTTGTTGTTTATTTATTTTTTTTGAATAGTAATTTTCAACTCATTTAGGACAAACAATTTTGTTTGTTAATGAACAACATTTTTTGTCTAGAGAAAAGACTACCCAAAAGAGAATTTTTTTTTTCCTACTCTTATTTGCCAATGAGTATTGTAGGGACTGGATTTGGGCACTTCTACGGGTTGAGAGAGTGGACCCAAGCCCAGCTAACCCTGCAATGAATTTATAGAGAATGGGTTCAAGAACTAGGCCCTAGTGAGGAATGTAGTGGCCATGCATAGTTATACGTGAGTGCTTAATAACTTAAACGTTAACTGGGATGAACAATAACGCTCCTCGGACTGGCCCTTCATGTTGGAAAAAATCTGGTTTTTGTATGTCATACAAAAACACACGCAGCGGAAGCAACATAAACAAAACGGATCTACTTCAATCATGAAAGATAAATATGTAACCATGAATTCTAGAATCAAAGAATAGAAAGCATACCTTGGTGCAGTAAACTTCAAAACCTTGACTTGAGAATACCTTCAATCTTCATCTCAATTCCACATGGTGCCCAAGATGTGTGGTCTCTCAATCAGTCTTTTGTACATAGACTCTCAAAGAAAAATCTGTCTTCTTCTCCTTGTGGAGAAAAACTGATTTCTTTTTCTTTTCATCTTACGTACGTTAAACCATTCTCATAATTTCTTTATTTAATAACACTTATTAAATAATGACTGATTTCTAATTGGGTTAGCCTTTTGGGCCTACCCAATTGGGCTTTAGTTTGTGGCTTGAGATGGGACCAAAGGGACCAATAAGACACTAGCTCCAATGGGCCTTGGGCTTTTCCGTCAACTCTTGACAAGTCCAAAGTTACCATTAATTATATTCAATACCACTATAAGAATATAATTGCACTCTAGGCCTTATCTATAAATTATATCCCAAGACTTTATTATACATACAACCCCTTCATTAAAATATTCGTAGTAATACAAAGTCATTAATATTGACTGCCACTTTGAAGATTACTACATCTTAATCCTTGAGTACCCGGTTTAATCCTTTATGTTATTCATAATATATTTATGAAATCCAATTCCATAAATATATACTTTAGTAACTTTTTACTAAAGTGGTTGGGCCCGACACTCTGAATAACCAAACTCATTAAACTTATCTCAAGGGAATATTTTATATCTCCGTTAAGAGATTATGAATTCCATCTTGAGAATATATGTTCCATCAACACTAAATGCGGTTGCCCAACATACTGAGGTTTTGACCATAACTTATAGATCTCACTCCTGATATATCAAAGCAACCTACATCTCATGATTAGGTCCATTATTCTCTCAGGATTTAGAGTTGATGTAAATAGAAGTCGTGAGCTTTATTATTCATTTGACAGTCTTTAGGAGAATAATAAATCTCACAGCGGTCCAGTTCAATATGTCTTAACTCTTAAAACATATCAACATACCAACTAGAAGTCTCCACTTCCATGATCAAGACAAATCATCTTAGTTGATATGTTATAGCCTTCGCAGATGAAATGCCCAATTTCATCACCGACTACGAACTAAAATTCTGAGTTTACAAAGAACTTGTGATTTATATCTTTCTGTGACTTTTCACATAAATCACATACTATGCATCTCATGGACTAAGATAATGTCCTATTAGTTCATAAATGGTCTCATATAATTAAACAACTTAATTATTTATGACATGCCAATAAATTGGATTTTAGGGCACAAACCCTAACAATCTCCCACTTGCCCTCAAAGACAATTTACCACATATCCGACACTTATCTTCCTATAGAGTAATTCACAGTCACTCTAAGGCAAGGCTTGGAAACAAGTTTCAGCCAGATTTATTGCATAAATTATCTTTTCTACTACTACTTTTCACGTACTCATATCTTCTCTAATGAGATGATACTTACGCTTGATGTGTATCTTCACCACCTAGGATGAATACATATCTTGAAGTCCAACTTCATGAATCATAATCAAACTACAAGTCAGTATTTGTACATCCAGTATCTATCAAAACCTCACTTTTGTGGACAAGCATATAATCCCTCATTCTCCTAAGATATTTAAGTATATGCTTTACTCCCACTAAATTAAGTGATCTTTGATTCACTTGATATTTGCTTACTATGCCCACCTCTAAATAGACATTTAGCCTAGTATTTAGCATAGCATAAATACTTCCTATCGATTTGATATAAGGAACCGTCTTATATGCTCTTCCTTTATATTTATTAGAACCATAGTCCTATATAAAAGAACTTCAAACTTAAAAGGAAATAATCATTTCTTAAAGTATTACATGCTATACTTGGCTAGAATCTAATCTATTTAAGCAGTTTGAGATAGACCCAACATCCTAATTTCTGAATTTTAACAAAGTTTTAATTCTTAGGATGTGACTAGTCTTTCCCAAGTACTTTATATCAAACTGGACTAGACAACCAAAACTCTATTGATGACAATAACTCTACATCATTCTAAATGATTAGAATGTCATCAACATACATTAAGAAATTTATTATTCTATATAGCCTTTACACACATAAGGCCTTTTAAATACTTGATCAAAATCAAACCATTTGATTGCTTGATCAAAGATGATATTTTATGATTTAGATGCTTGCTTTAGTCCATAAATGGACTTTAAGCAACTTGCATGCTAAACACTACTAGTTCTTTGCTATGAACAAGTCTAGTTACATCATATAGATGTCTTCCTCAAGATTGCTACTAAAAGAAGCTTTCTTGATATCCATTGCCATATTTCATCCAAATGAAATATAATGGATGAGAGAATCTAGATAGAGTCAAACTTGACTATTGGTGAAAAAATCTTTTCATAATCGAACCATTTCTTTTTGAATAAATCTTTTCACCACTAGTCTTGACTTTAAAGGTTTGCACCTTCAAATCTATCAATCTCATTTACTTGTAGACCAATTTGAAAACAATAGGCTTAATGCAATTAAGCGCCTCTACAAGTTCTAGACTTTAAATAGAATTTAATTCTATTCACATAACCTTGAATCAGTAATCTATATTCATATCATCTATTGCCTTTACATAGGATCGATGATCGAATTCATATTCTTATGGAATGACTTCAAAAGTTTATTACAAAAGTATGAATTTATTTGATAATCCTCCCACTACGATATTGTACCCGTGTATTAACTATATATCTAGAATAATGTCTCGTGGTGTATCTAATACAACCATTTCATTTCCAAATGTACTTTATAGTTGTCCTATAACAAATTTTGACATTTTTCTTCTAGAACAATCTACCTTTACTTTGAAAGAGCCCTATTCCTCCTTTATGTATGCACTAACTTAAAGAAGTCATTGGAACTTCATTCCTTTACGAAAAGAAGCCCTAGATCATATTATCCTCTAAATAGAATTCATAGATTGTGAATATAACAAAATAATGGTTCTAAAAGCCCATCTTTCATCAATCTTGAATACCATTAAGATTAATAAGATCTAGACTTAAGTGCCAAAACATACAAAACCAAAGGATGGAAACTTTCTCTTTAAAAAGTAAAACATATAAATTTCCATCTAGAAAACAATCATGGACAATGCTTAGCTTTACCAAAACAGAAACAATTTCCTTTTGGTCATGCTTTTGAGACTAATTTCCTTTTGGCAATTACTAGGGCAACTAACTTGTCCATCTGTTTGGTATTATAATTCCTCTTCTTATCACCCTTACCTTTCAGTTTAGGCTAAGAATTTGAATTAAATCATATTGATCCTAGCCTTAGCTTTTAGGATGTCTTCCGTTGCCTAGAACTCACTCATCAATTCAGATAATATAAAAAGAATTTATTTTCAAAACAATCTGAATTGATCAAATGATTCTAACAAGGACTTGTGGATCATATCCACATGAGATTAACATTTAATCTCTACATCCAAGAATTCCAATTCATTTTAAAAATAAAATATTTTCATAAAATGACATAGAATTGGAACTTCTTAAGCTTTTCTTAGCACTCAATATGATTCATACCAAACATCTCATTTAGACTTAATATAAAGTCTAAGTCTAGTACTAACTCTTGCATCTCATGCAGTAGCACAATTGAGATAGAAGCCAATATAACATATTAGCATTTCAATGGAGACTATGATCATATCATAAGCTATCTTCCATAAATGCATCATGTATAGGAAATTATGACAATGCTGAATCAAAACATAAATATGTATTTCAGCTCCTTTAAGCAACATGTCCAAAATTATTTCTTAGTTAATGTGATTCACTTAAAATAGTAGCTAGAGGACAAAATTTATGACAACTTTATTTTGAGACCATGAACTTAAATACTAGGACATTATCATTTTGCATCCATAACCATATAATATGGAACCCGAAAACCATACTATACTAGGTGCAACGACAACCTAATCCCGCAATTAATATTCCTCAACATAGAGTGAATACCAATCACTATAATCAGGCAAGAATTATTCTCATTATTAATGCTATCATGGTAACTCTTACCAAACAAAAATAATTTGCTGCTCTTCCTTTGGCCTCTAAGTAATAATAGCAAGAACTCAGCATAGAGGATGCTATCAGACTTAGTCTAGTGTACACCATTGTCTAGAATCATGTGTAGCCACATTTCATCTCTTTAACAGGCTTATTTTGTAGTACCATGATAAAAACACCATCCGCATGGAATGCAAAGCTCGAAGCTAAGACAAGGTGTTTGATCAAACCACTATAAACCAGGAAATTTAATCTTGTAATACCATGAAATAAATATCCTCCGCATGGAACGCAAGGCTCGAGGCCAAGACGAGATGTTTACCCCACACCACTATGAACCAACAATGGAGGCCGTGATATCCAACCCTTGTATCTCTCTCCCACTAGAAATTTTAAAACAAGTGGATTGTATTGAAATCATTGTGATCTAATCACAATTTTAACCCTACACATTAAATGTGTTTAATTGTTTAAATTCAATGTGATGTAACTAAGTCACGTCACAATAGTGTAACGGACATTCGCGCAATCACAAAGAAGTTTAACCTTGTAATCCGTGAAGTAAATACCCTCCGCATGGAATGCAAGACTCGAAGTCAAGACAATGTATCTATTCACATTACAATAAACTTAACAAAATGGCTATTTCAGCACTCCCACTCGTTATTTGGGTTTTTCTTCAATAATTGTGATCTCATCACAACTAATAACCTTGCACTTGATAAAGACTCTAATCTTATTAGAATCACTAACTAAAATGGAAGTCCTAAACTATTTAGGATTCCTTAAACACTAATGAATAAAAAATTAGTTATATAGAACTCTATCCTTAATTAACTAGGCAAAGTATTCTAATCTCATTAGAAACTATATAACTTTAATTAGAATTTTAATCTCATTAAAAACCTCTAATTAAAATAAATTAAGGACTATTAACCATAAAATGATTTAGTACCAAGAGTTCTATTTAACTAACATCTTTGATCTCATTAGGTCTATTAGTTAGAACCATGTGTAATCTAATCACACATAACCTTGCTCTTAAAAAACTTGAAAACACTTAGAAAAAATTCTGATTTTCTTTCTTTCGATCGATCGAATGTGACTCTCGATTGATCAAAAAAATTAAAAAATTCGAACTTGACCACCTGACTTGTTCGATCGATACTCGATTGCCTCTCGATCGATCGAAAATCAATCTTCTTAAAAAGTCTGATCACTATTTCACTCGATCAATCGAAAGTGATTTTCGATCGATCGAAACTCGTGAAACTCGAATTTCCAGAAATTTTCTAAGGCAGTTTTCTAGGGTTTTTCTTGAACAAACAACTAACCGTTTTTGACATCTTCATTGTTTTCTTCCAAAAACACTTTTGACTTTATCAACGAAGATTTTTAGATCAAACATTAGGGTTTTCAATATCAAAATCAAGAACCATAATAATGCTAGAAACCTTGAAAACACAATCCTAATCTCATTAGGAATAAATTTCATAATTCTAGCATTAACTTACTGTTTGATCATAAAATAATATAATGCAAGGCAAGCATAAATATGAGAAATCCTTTATTAAACAATGAAAGATGACACCTTCATAAAAAGGATATAATTTGGGCAACTTCATCCTATACAAACGTTTTGCATATAAACCCATATATATAATATACGGATTTAATAGAATCCTTGTTGAATAAGAATTCCTTGATCACAACACCAGTACACGTTTATTTTAAAGCTTTAACAAACATATAAACTAAAGCATGTTTACGGCAGATTGAATATGCCATATTCCACATGGATCCACAATATACATATACGAATCCATTGCCATCTATATCCAAGAGAAGCAAAACGTCCAACCGGTGCAAGACCGTAATGCTCACACTCTTGACCGATATATCAGTTCCATTCAAAACTAATACCATGAATCATGTCAATGATTTCCGAATCAACAATCAACAATCAATATATCATATATATATTAATCATGGCATTCGGTTTTAACAAACAGTGGTTCTGAAACAAAAATATGCAGAAACTTTAATGCAGAAAATTAAATCACCAAGAAAACGTTTTTTCTTTTATTCTAAAATTCAATCACATGTTATACAAGCATGATATTGAAGACCGCTTTGATACCATTTGTTGGAAAAAATCTGGTTTTCGTATCTCATACAAAAACACACGCAGCGGAAGCAACATAAACAAAACGGATCTACTTCAATCATGAAAGATAAATATGTAACCATGAATCTAGAATCAAAGAATAGAAAGCGTACCTTGGTGCAGTAAATTTCAAAACCTTGACTTGAGAATACCTTCAATCTTCATCTCAATTCCACATGGTGCCCAAGATGTGTGGTTTCTCAATCAGTCTTTTGTACATAGACTCTCAAAGAAAAATCTGTCTTCTTCTCCTTGTGGAGAAAAACGGATTTCTTTTTCTTTTCATCTTACGTACGTTAAACCATTCTCATAATTTCTTTATTTAATAACACTTATTAAATAATGACTGATTTCTAATTGGGTTTTAATTTGTGGCTTGAGATGGGACCAAAGGGACCAATAAGACACTAGCTCCAATGGGGCTTGGGCTTTTCCGTCAACTCTTGACAAGTCCAAAGTTATCATTAATTATATTCAATACCACTATAAGAATATAATTGCACTCTAGGCCTTATCTATAAATTATATCCCAAGACTTTATTATACATACAACCCCTTCATTAAAATATTCGTAGTAATACAAAGTCATTAATATTGACTGCCACTTTGAAGATTACTACATCTTAATCCTTGAGTACCCGGTTTAATCCTTTATGTTATTCATAATATATTTATGAAATCCAATTCCATAAATATATACTTTAGTAACTCTTTACTAAAGTGGTTAGGCCCAACACTCTGAATAACCAAACCCATTAAACTTATCTCAAGGGAATATTTTATATTTCCGTTAAGAGATTATGAATTTCATCTTGAGAATATATGTTCCATCAACACTAAATGCGGTTGCCCAACATACTGAGGTTTTGACCATAACTTATAGATCTCACTCCTGATATATCAAAGCAACCTACATCTCATAATTAGGTCCATTATTCTCTCAGGATTTAGAGTTGATGTAAATAGGCTTTATTATTCATTTGACAGTCTTTAGGAGAATAATAAATCTCACAGCGGTCCAGTTCAATATGTCTTAACTCTTAAAACATATCAACATACCAATTAGAAGTCTCCACTTCCATAATCAAGACAAATCATCTTAGTTGATATGTTATAGTCTTCGCAGATGAAATGCCCAATTTCATCACCGACTACGAACTAAAATTCTGAGTTTACAAAGAACTTGTGATTTATATCTTTCTGTGACTTTTCACATAAATCACATACTATGCATCTCATGGACTAAGATAATGTCCTATTAGTTTATAAATGGTCTCATATAATTAAACAACTTAATTATTCATGACATGCCAATAAATTGGATTTTAGGGCACAAACCCTAACACTTCAGGACTTGGAGCTCTTCTTATTTCTTTGAAGGATGGTTACAAGATCTGAGAGAATACAAGTTGCTACAGTACTTCCTAATTCTGGTTTCTCCGTCCGTCCCCCATTCAAGAGGGACTTCTTACATTATATACATCTCTCTCAGTTGATCCTAGCCCTACATTTGTTGATCAGCCAGGCCACCACTTGAGAGCCTGTCCCATCAGCCGCATTCCCATCCCTCCTGTGGGTTGCAGCACCCAAGACGGCACTGTTCAGGGGTCCTATCCTCATTAATGCGGCCAGGGCGTTAGTTGAGGGCATTAAATATGGAGGTGACAGTTCATCTGGGACTTGCTCCTCCACCATGCTTCCATGTCCGGCGCTTGGTACTTGCTATTTGCCCTTTGGATGCTCGGGGAGGCTCACCTTGATGGTGTGCTGTAATCATCCTTGGCAATGTTTCCTGGGCAACTGGGCTTTACACTTTCGATCCTCAGACCTTGGACGCCTCCTCGACGTGAGCCTTTGGGCCTGGTTCGAAGTGGGCCGGGGTTGCCCGACTCTTTCTGGCCCCACAAGTATGATTATATTTTGTTCTTGGGCTTGCCACTGCATATAGTTAGGTTATAAACTAACCAAACTGTTTATGAGCAATTCTAGAGCTCGGCTTAGGAAAACACTTATTTATGCTCATTTAATTAGAAAATAGGCTAAGCTTAAGCCCAAATTTAGGCTCTATTATTAAATGAGACAAGCTCAAATATAATAATGTGTATGTAAACAAGCTTGTGAACATGAGACTTGATTTAACCAATATAGTATTATATTGATATATGTATACTTGTCTAAATATATACTTATATAGATTTAAGATTGAGTTCTATAAGTTTATAAATAGGTTCATATGATATCAAATTATTATTTATAGTTTATAGATAATACAAATATTGTATTCATAGTAAAAATTCATAAATTTGTGAAGGAATAAAATATTTTAGTCATGATTTTACTATATATGAGAAAAGAATAAGTTAATTAAGTAGTTCGTGAATAAATTTGAGCTTGTTCAACATAAAAATAAATTGAGTTTAAACATATAATCTTGTTTGGTGATATGTTCAAGTTTAGCTTGAATTCGAAATAAAATTCAATGAACAAGTCCATATTTTAGATACTGGACTCGACTCGTATATAACCCTCCATATGGTTGGAAGTGCAAGAGGATAACGAAGGACGAGACAGCTTGACAAAGACTATTAAGTGATGGTCTGCTGGGCTTGTCCCACCAAACGAAAGGGCATGGATGTAATTATACTACTTTATTTTATTTATACACCCTGGTCCCCACATAAAGTTGAGCTAAAGTCCTCTAGAGTCGATTCCTTGATTTTTTTTATATTTTATTTTACCATCATAAAAAAAAAAAAAAAAAAAAAAAAAAAAAAAAAAAAAAAAAAAAAAAACAGATGGTTGATTATCGATTAAGGAATATGATTCTCCTATAAAAAAAAGAAAAAAAGAAAAAAAAAAAAGGAATATCAGATCCAAAAAGAAAAGGAATATGATTCTACTAGCAAGCATATATAAGCTTGCATGGTCTATTATCGTGCCCACGGTAAAAGTTGTCAAATGTGGACGTGTCTAAGCAAGGTTGTTGAATATTCCAAAAGGGTCGCATCACATTATAAAGGCATCCTAGATTGGACTACGCCTTATCCATGACCTTTCAACTAATTTTAGGCTAATTATTAGCATATTTTTCACTGATTGGCAAATATACAAGTAATTTTTTTCAGGATGTCAGATTGTGTTTGGCTAAGTGATTGTCTATCACATTTATGATTTATCACTTAACCTAAGACGTTTGTTGATAAAGGTCAAGGGATTTTGCTCGATCTGTATAAATAAAATAGTTGGTATTGTATAATAAATTGACAACAAAATAATATTTAGGAATAATATAGAAGAGAAATGAATTCAAAGCACTCATCGTCAAATTCAATAATACATCTTCAAGCTTGGAATTGCAATTCTGGGATTCGGAGGAGTGTGGAGTGGAGAGTGTTAAAAACTTAATTCAGAAAGACGGATGTTTTATAATAGGCGAGGGTCAGAGCTGGCAAGATCCATACGGTTAAAGAACTTTCAGCCCAAGGCCCAAAACCAAACAAACCGGAGTTCTGTGATCGTTCTAAATCTTTAAAGTGGGACACAAGCAAGTGTGAATTGAATAACACAATTCAAATGTGAATTTTAGCGTTTTGGTATTGCACTCGTTAAGCTACAACACAATAAAATTACTGTAGGAGTTTTTGCCTTTTATCTCTAAAATACCCTGATCTTTCTCAGGAACTCGATCTCCATTTTATCAACTCTCTGACCACAAAATATTTACAAAAAATCCTACCGATCGAGATAAGCAAATTTCAATGATTTGGTGGTGGGTCATGCAAGGGTTTCGGAATTAGAATTGGTTTTGGGGTTATGGAGAGAGAGAGATGGAAATTGGTTTTGGGTTTGGAGAGAGAGAGATGTGACGAGACTTGTTTTGAACCCTTAGTTTATTAGGTAACAGATCAATCAAGTTATGCAAATTATCAATTTATGTGATCAAGGTTTTAACAATTTGAATACCACAAACTAGCAAGTCACCATATAACATAATGTAATAAATATTAAGTAATAAGGACAACAATATGGTGACGAAGTAGAAAACTAACAGAGAACCTTCAAAGGAAAAACCACTACAAGATACCTTTACTCCAACAAAGATATTCATTAATGGAATTAAAGTTTACAATCTAAGACAAACCCTTGGCTCAAGAGTTTAGACTCAACTCAAGAGGTAAACTTACTGACGTTACCCCTTAATCAGGTTTAGATCTAATTTGAACTCTTCTATTATGTACGCTTTCATGAACCGTGTTTCTGCTCATGATCAGCCCAACTAATAATGCCCATCTTAAAGATTTAACCTCTGCAACAATGTATTGGAAATGGGCTCTGTGGCATTAACTTTCTTGATTACCATACAAAAACATTGAATTAAGATTGATCTTCTAAACTCACGGATTGGTGAAATCTAAGTTTATATTATCTTTCTTTGATGTGCATGGCAAAGTTTTCTAAACCTATCTTGAAGTTGTCCAATAATAAGCCCTTTTATTTTTTTGGCATGTAGAGCACAAAAATCAAGGCAACAACTAACTTATTAAAACATGTAAGAATACTATTTTTACAATTCTCGATAGATTGAGGTGCGATTGAAAAACTGTTAAAGTGTTTAATCAATTGAACAAGTATCATGGAATGAGTCAATAAACTTGAAATGTATTACGAAGAAAATGTCATGAAATTAGCCACCACTAAAAAACCTAAGGGAAGGTACTTGTAGTTCTAATGTGGTAAAAAGGGGTGTCAAAGACAATGATATTAACCTCATAATTCCAAGACAGGTGACTTTTGGGCCATATAGGACTAAAATCTGTGCACAAACTTGCGGATTCCATTTAACTTTGAATAGGAGAGAAAATTAAGTACGCAAAGAAACATATTATATTAATTAGTTGGGTAGTTCATAGTCGACCTGATATTAAATAGCAAATTAGTCAGAGTTGGAGGAGCAACTTTACAACATATAAATCTTGTTACAACCGACTAGTTTGTTTAATCACGTAACAGAAATCAAAAACGAAAAGCAACTCATTTTCTCTTTAACCAAAATTTGAGAATACTTCACATCCTCGAAGTCGAAGACAAGTCGCAATCTGTCCTAGTATATATTACTCGCATAATGTAGGAGAAAAAGGGAACCAAAATCAGAGTATATTCACCATGTGTGAGAAAAACACCAAAATGAAGACAACCATGAAAGCAATAGTTGCCTGTCAAGTTTTGTACTCCACAGCATCAGTCTTCAATTATATCATCCCTTGTTGAAAAATCTGTCTCCCAAGATTTAGATTTGTATTATTGAACCTCAACGGAGTGTTTTTGATACGAGAACAAAACACGTACGCAACATTCACAACCTAAATGCTCAATGAAAAAGAGGGAAAGATGTTTTTTTTTATGTGTCGTTCTTTACAACACCACAAAATTAATTAATTTTCACAACCTTTAGTAATTGGCTGAATTGGGCCCACTATTGGGTATACTCTCTTTGAGTTTGGTTTGACGCAACATTTCTAACATCTCCCATTTGTACATATATAGTGGGCACAAGATAACTAAACATCTTTCATATCAGTTTCCAACATTATCCATACCACGCACAGGATTTACAACACTCTTTCCTAGCCCTCATATGCTTTTTCCATTTAAGGTTTAACACATGAACCATATCATGGCTATATCTGGTAGCCTAGAAAATGTACATGAGACTCAAAATTTCTGAAACTGAAAATTCTTTGTTACAAAGAATTCTCACCAGCTAACTAGGCCTACTTATAAAAATAGCTTGTATATATAGTTCGCTTTCTAATTCTAGAAGGAAAAAAAAAGTTCAAATTACAAATTATATTCTAACTTTAACCTGTTTTGAACTCTATATTTTAAGTCTTATCTTTCTTTTATTTCAGACCTTCAGTTTTAATATGTTTTCAATATAATCATTTTGTCTAGCCTAGTTCCATCCTATCTTGCCATCAATTATTTATTTATTTATTTTTCATACTTTCCAAAATAATGTTGTTTTGGTGGACTTAACTAAAAGAACTACATGGTAAAATAACAAAAGTTAAAAGTTAAAAGACTAAAATGAAAAAAAGAAAAAAAAAATTAAGATTAAATTGAAAACATGTCAAAATTAGAGGATTCAATTTATAATTTAGCCAAAAAAAAAAAAAAAAAAAAGCACTCAGTCTTCTGAGCAACTAAAGGAGGTTTGTAAAATAACTAGCTTAGGAAACATGCAACTATACTAGAAATTAAAATTTCACCCGAATCTTAATCACAGTCTCTTGTTCTTATATTTGCCACTAAAAACTATTGAACCTAAACAAAAATGGCGCCCCAACTGAAAATTCAGAATTGGACCTGACTCCAAGACGATTGCCATATGATCCATAACCCTTCTTCAGTGGAGGATTTTGATAACCAATTGAGGAAGGAGGTTGTGAAGGCTTTATTGTTGATACCAGTGAACTTTTCTGCCAATACTGCTTATGATGATGACCTTTTTGTAACACTGGCACTGGCTTAACATTTGCTGTAGTTCCAGTTGAGTTGCTTCGCAAAAAAAGTGGCAATAAACATAAAGCATGCTTGCATACAGTTGTAAAATTCATACTGAAACACAGCTTTTTGAATCTCCATGAACCTTGCTTCTCATTTGCTTCTTTATGACTAGTACTAATCTTGATTTCTTCTGAATTATCCTTGTTCAGGCTTTCAATACTAGTTGCATGATCATCATGAAGAACAGGCAGTGGTGGTACTGGGACAGAATGATACATTTGTTTATTCGAGAAATTCTTTTCTTTGATTTTAATAGGAAGAAGCTTTCCATCGACGAAAAGCTCATCAGCTGATGATGGTTCTTGATGGAAGTTTTCAGAAATGCAAAAATTGAAATCAATGCTAGAACTCAATCCTGATGAGTCTAATGGAAGAGAAAGTTGTTGCTGTATGGGCATGACATCTGATAGGAAAGGATCATGGGAAAATGAAATTCTAGGACTAGTATCCATGCTGGGATTTTCAGGAGAAGAGCTCAATGGCCAGAGGTAAAAGTTGTCAGCGTGATTTTATTGTCATAAAGAGAAAGTATATCCAAACCTAACAAGCAAGGAATTGACTTGAAGTCTTCGTATTCATAGGAATTGCATGGAAGTTTGAATTATGGGGAAAGCAAGCAACTGTTAAATGAAAGCGGAACACAAGTTGATAAATTCAAAGACTTGTGAACCTTTTTGTTTTTGACCAGTCCTTATTGTACATTATTTCACTTCCATTGTACAGAACAGTTCTGAATTGTATCACGATAGACCAAGTCTTCTATTGTTGCCAAAAAAGTTGCATGACACTATGCTTATGGTGTGGGGCATGAGGGGCTGTAATGGTAGTCCATTTCGTTTCTGCTGACAATTCCATTTATACGAAAATAATTTTTTTCTATTAATATTATTTTTATGACTTTTATCATGTTGTAAAATAGTGGATGCTCAAAATATCAAATTTGATTGTGAAAATAATTTTGGCTTGAGAAAAATCCAAAACAAATAATTGGAATGAAAGAAACCAACCCAACAGAAAAATAGACACAAACTAATGTGGTTTGACAATAGCCTATATTCACAATAATCATGGATGAATTTACCATATTAAAAAGAGATTATAAAGTATTTACACAATCATATCATCTCAAGCTACCTCCAAATATGCTAGTATTTGGGTTGATTTGCACTTTCTCTTTGAATGAGCTCTAATTTGGTTTCAGCGCTTAAACACACATTTATGGCTTGAGAGAAGTTTCACCAAGGTGGAGATGAATTTGATTATGTTTTGTATAGTCTACAAATTTTGCCAAGGTGGAGAATTGTTGTAGAGTTTGACTCAATTTGTGATTCTTGCCTTTTGTATTAAGTTGAAATTTCAAATTTGATTTGGTTTGGGTTTTTTTGGTGTGAAAGAAAAGTGTACGTATTACTTGAATCTTTGTCTACGAAGGAAATGTATTCTTTGTCCACTTAGAAACGTACTTCTTATTTACTATAAAAAGCATTCATTGTCTACCAAGAAAAGTATTCATTGTCCACCAAAGAATAGGTATTGTAGTATTATAAATAGACTATACCACAAAGGATTTGGTGGTTTTGGCTCCCACTTGAGGAGAGTCTTTGGATTAGTTTGAGATAGCCCTAAGAGATTTTTTTCCCCCTTTGCTCTTTGTATTTGTGAAAAAGCACTATTTGTGTGTATTAGGGCTTTGGGTTATGTGAGAATTTCTTTACACCACTTTTTTATTTGTGAGTGTTTCTTTGAGTGTGTAAACACTTTGTAATCTATCTTTGATATAGTAAATTAATCACTTATTACCCATGGATGTAGGCTATTGTTGAACTATGTAATTCTTGACGTGTTTGTGTCTTCATTTTTCTTTTTTTTTTTTGGTTTCTTTCGTTCCTATTAATTTTTTTTTTATATCTTTTTTAAGCCCAAAATTATTTTCACAATCTATCTTAGTATTTTGAGCTATCACTATGACACTGTGATCCATTATCTTACTGCAGGATCCTATCTTTTTCTTCTTTCAAATAACACCATTTTTAAATTTTTGCCATTCCCATTAATCATAGTCATCTCCCCAAGATTAATTGTATGCATATCACTTACAAACTGTGCTAGCCTACAATGGAGAAAGCAAATATTGAGATGTTATGCTTTGTCAACTGCAAGACAATCTTTTTTTAGCGAACTAGTTACCAACATCAGATGTGTTTATTATTGGTTTGAAGCATTAGTCCAACTAATTATTGATTCATCCCATTAACATTTTTTTTTTTGGGGATGAAATCATCCATAAACATATGGTACTAGTAGGACTAGCATGTTTTAATCTTCCAATGCAGATAACAGAATGCGAGGGATAGAACTAGGAGGTTTTTGTGTCCATAACAAAGGAAGAGAGGATTAAGAAAAAGAAAGTCGTGCCCTCACCATGTACACGAGAACATGTGTGTGTACCTAAAACAACTATTATGCCCCCTGATTTTGCAAGAGTAATTGAAGCCTAACAAAAACTGGTCAGAAAATGAGCACATATATAGGATGAGAGCTGGAATTAAGTAAGCTGAAGTAAGGATTTTAATTTTAAAGAAATAAATGCAACATAAGAGCATCTCTAATGGTGTAGCTAAATGCATAAAAATCTCTATAATAGAGAATGACACCATAAAAATAGTCTCCAATAAATTCTCTATATCCGGAATTTTTTTGGACTCATGAACAGTAGCTCATCAAATATGATGGGCTAATGTTTATTCTTCAAATGTTTTTTTCTACTATAATAATCAGGTATTGAATAAAAAAATATTGGAAGATGTGTAGTTGTTAAAAAAAGAATAAATAATGAATAAAGAATAAATGAAGAAATAATATTTAAATGAGATGGAGAATGAGATAAAGAATCTGTTGAAAAGTGTATTTGAAAAAGTGGGTAACTAAAAGGTAAAAGTCATTGTTCATACTCCAAACAATACAAAAATTTAGAGAATCTGCTAGAGATATTCTAAGATGGTGCAACTATGAAGCAAGGGGGACCTGTTGTCCTAGAGCAGGTCACAAGATTATTAAGTCTTTCCCAACCACCCATCCTTCCATGTGTAAACTCTATAATCTCTGTGTGTATATTTCCCCAAAAAAAAATGTTCGGAAAAGATTACACTGGAGAGACTCCACATGACCCAAAAGCTTAATAAAGTTGGGAAAAAATGTTGAGTAATTTATATAAGGTATAACACCACATAGCTTAAAAGTTTAAGCTAATAAGTTTGGACCTAATTATATTTAATCACTAATTTTTGTCGGTTATTATTCAATGTGAGACTTTGCTTACATATATATACTCAATATAAAAAAATCAATTTTAAGGTCTTGGTTTAATAATAAAGAGTAATTATTATAGAACATAAGTTATAGAGTCAAATTTTATCATATTTACAAAAAAAAAAAAAAAAAAATTGAAATTAGATTACTTCTATCTTTTTCATAACCTGAAAATTGAATCAATACCAAAGAATCTAGTAAATGAATTTAGTTATTTACAAAGAATTCATTACATCTACACTATTGTTTAGTAAATGAATTTAGTTATTTCCAAAGAGGTTTTCCAACCTAAATGTCAAATTTATTTTACCAGTAGAATTTTGGGATCTTCTTTGAAATATTTGTGGGTCTAGATGATGCAGAAACAAACATAAAAGTCCTTTCTTTTTTCTGAATAACAAACATAGAAGTCAGTGACTTTTTTATGGGCTGAAGTATCTGGATACTACAAAAGGTGATATTATTTCGCAACATGTGGGAGAGGGTGAAGCGGAAATAACAAATTCTAGTTAGACAATAATAATACAGTGCTTGAAAACAGCAAATCAGTCAGGAAAAAGGTCCTTATCTTTAATACATTGATCAGTTTTCAAACAAGTACAACAGATATGAAAAAGCAATTCATAAGCTCTCCCAATCAATAATTCAAAGAAAATTTCAAACTTCACTCACATACATTAACAACCATCAACCAACTACCTAATCTATTTAGCAAAAAAAAAAGTAATAAACCAACCTACTCTTAGTCTCTTTACTCTTTCTGTAAAAGAGTAAGAGATAAGAGAACTAAAATCAAACTATGTGCACCATGTGTGAGCAAAGACCAAAAGCATATAAAGAAGAACAACATGGGACAGCCATGAAAGCAACGGTTACCTGTCATCTTGTGTCCAAAGCATGTGCCTTTGAATTATGCCATTCCTTGTCCCTTCCTTCAAGCACCTCTTTATCTCTTTGTCTTCTTGATACAAACAAACCCTTTACTCTTCCACTTTCCAAACATATTATAACTTCTTAATCACATGGAATATCAAGAAACATCTAGTAAAAAAAAGACTCAATCCACAATAATTGCAAATTAGACATGAATTATTATCTCATTAGAGCAAAAGTCAATCACTTTTTCTTATTCTTATCTTTGCCACTCGAGAACATTGAACCTAATCCAAATAGATTCGCTGAATAAACATTCAAAACAGGACTAATCGGAACACCATTTCCATAAGATCCATGACTACCTTTCTTCAATGGAGGCTTTAAGTAACTAGATGAAGCTGAAGATTGTGATGCTTTCATTGATGAATGTTTGTGAGAACTCTGCTTAGAATTTGAACCATCATTGGACAATGGGGCTCGCTTAGCATTTGGTACAGACCCGGTTGAATTGCTCCTTGATAAAAGTGGTGCCAAAGGGCATAAGCTCCTTCCATATCCACTACCAGAGCTACTACTTCGCTTGAACCGCCAAAAGGACTTAGAACTTTGCTTCCCATCGGCTTCATTACTCGATCCCTTGCTTTCTTTGGAGCTCTCTTGCTTTGTAGTACTACTATCACTCGTACTACGTGGTGGTGGCAATGGTGGATGAGACACATACTGATCTATTTGCTTTGTGCGAGTGACCTTTTTCTTGATTTCGGCAGGAACAATTTTCCCATCAGAGAAAAGCTCATCTGCAGACGAAGATTCTTGCTCGAAACTCTCACGAACACAGAAATCAAAATCTATACCAGAACTCAAACCAGTCGAGTTTGATCGGAGAGGGTGTTGTTCAACAGGTATTATATTATCTGATTGGCAAAAATCATGAGAAAATGAAATTCTAGGACTCGTACCCATGTTAGAACTTTCAGAGTAGAGGTCAACAGCCATTTCTGAAAACCTTGGAAGAAAGCAAAAACAATGACTGAAACCCAATAGTCTGAATTGCAAAAAACTGTCACATAAACACACGTTTGTACTTTGGAGTGAAATCACAAAAAAGTTAATGAAAACTTTGACGTTTTATCTGCAACAAAAGAAGCATTAAAAAGATTCAAACCTAACAAAGCTCTCAATTAAAAGTCTCAGCATTCACAAAAGAACACCATAATGAACTTTGAATTCTAGAAAACGATTGACATCATGGAACATTAATTCCAAGGCTGGAAAAACTTGAAAATCTCGGAAACCTATGGTCCTAGCCTAGGAAGAAAAAAAATATACATGTATATGAGATTAAAGTGTGCGATCGAGTTGGTGATTGAGACTGATAAACTAACAAAGAGAATCTGATATAGGCAGGAGACACAAAGACTTAGCCTTGTGTGTTTGAGGGAGTGGGAGATATAGAGTCGCGGTGAGAGCTTAAAGCAACAAAAGCCGGCCTCATTTGAGGTTCGTAGTTAAAACTGCCAAGTTTTTCTGCTGCTTCTGTTGGAACTTGGAAAAGGTTGGCTTGCTGCTGACGTGGACGGAGACTATTTGACAATGACAAACGTGATCAAAATGATTTTTTTTTTTGTTTCTTTTTTTACTCTCTTAAAAGTTAAAAGAGGGAGAGAGAGAGAGAGAGACTTTCCTTTCTCTTATGGCTAATTATTGAAACGAAAATATCATATAAACAAGTTGGGAAGTATGCCTGTTGTTTTGATAAGAATTATAAACATTTCTTTAGATGTTGATTATCTTTACATTTGATAAGAAAAAAATAAAGATATATGGTAGCTAGTATGAAAAGTTATAGTAACAGTTTTATAATAGAAGTTTTTTTTTTTTTTTTTTTTTTTTTAAATTAAAAATAAAGAAGAAGAGACTTGAAAAAAAAAAAACCGAGAGATTAGAAGTTAGGAAACCACAAATTCGAAGGAAAAAAAACCAATTAAGCCTTGATAAAGGGCAAAAAAAGAAAAAAGAAAAAAGAAAAAGAAAAGAAAACGTGAGCTTATAGGAGAGTTGGAGTAGTTAAAATTTGTGAATATATAATGGTCATATTTTGTAAACACAATTTTATGTAGACTTAGAGATATATTTCTATTGAGTTGTCCTCAAGTATTGTCACTGCTTAAACTTAGGGTGCATGAGTATTTTTGAACCATAGAATTGTTCATCCTAAATCGGAAAAGTTTCTTAAACAGTAGTATAGACTAACCTTATTAGGTAATTAATGTTGATATGTTGATATTTTCTCTTTCCTTTTTATCTTTTTAATATGATTTTTAAGTTTTCTTTGCAGCAAGTACTGAACTTCTTTTGGAATTACGTAATTGGAGACCAAATTATGATGGATTAAAAAGATCGAACCTAACAAAAAAATTTTCTTTTTGAAAACCTGAGTGACCAAATTATAATGACTCAAAAGATCAATCATAATAAAATTCTCTACTCAAAAGCCAAAAGAACAATACTCTACCGCTGTCAACATCGCAATTTGTTATGCCCTCTCACTCTCACCCTTTTCTCTTTTAAAATATTTCTTCTTAATGCGTTAAATTTTGTTATTCATATTTTTCTCTTTTTGTTGATAATTTGATAATTATAATGAAAAAGAGAAAAAATCATAAATATCTTCGTTGGAACATCTGAAAATGCCAACCATAACTCCATAAGCTAATATTGTGTGTATAATTCTAAAATACAAAGTAAATAAATAAACATCCTATAGATGAGATATAGATATTAATTTTGAGCATCTTGATATCAAATAAATTCAATAGGAAGCTATTAAATGAGAATAAAAGTCTAATGAATTAAAATAGTGTAACATGGACTAAAATTACATTAGGTTTAACTTAAAAGTAAATTGTTATACTATAGTTTTTTGAGATAGATAGATAAATAGTAAGGGAGGGAAAATGTGGAGTTCAATTCACAAATCTAGAACACCACAAAAAATGGCATTACTATAGTTTACTATTAAACTATCACTTGAACATATAGTGACAGTTAATTTACAGATTTTATGAGATTCAATGGGTGCTAATGTATTTGATTTTCATAATAATTATAGGGATTCTCTTCTTTTCGTGACTCCTGTACACTAAACGTGAGTTTCTTAGATTAATTAATTAACTAAATATTCTTTAATAAGAAACTTGGCTCGCTAGATTTTTAAGAGTCTGGATTTCGTTTGTTGATTGCACTTTTGTGGATGAGAAGTTATTAGAGAATGTCATGCATGCGTAAACTTTAAGTGAGGTAGTTCTTATCAGTTTTCATTAAATATATTGCTCATGTTTGATGACCTATACGTTTGAACTTGCTTTCCCGTACGGGGTTGTTCTAACTTTTAACATATATATATATATATATATATATTTTGGCCTCAAGCTAATCATTTATTTCTCATATAAAAAATATAAAATTGATTTGAGTGGAATTTTGTTTTTTTGAGAAGTAGTTCAATACATATTTTTAAGAGAGGTTGTTCAAATCAATATAAGCGTAAATGCATTTTTAGTTCCTACATTTTGCACTTTTTTTATTTTGGTCCTTACATTTTATTTTTACCACTTCTAGTTCCTAAACCAATTAACGCCTGACATTTAGGTCTTTTCCATCATCCAACTAACAGCAAAAGCTGACATGGCTGATAGGAGAATAAAAAAATAATATAATCACACACATTAATTAATTAAATTAAATACAAATATTAAAAAAAAAATTCATTAGTTTTTGGGAAGAACATGACTGTTAATAATCTTCATGTTCTTCTTCTTCTTCAGAACATGAACTTCATGTTCTTCACCAAATCAAGACAAACCCAACCACCCAACATTCATAATCAATCTCAACACAGAAAATTCTAACACATTCAACATTGAAACCTCTAGTAAATCAAACCCATAAATCCAAGAAATAGACCCGTAAACTCATAACCAAATACTCTTTCATGTTCATCCATACAAGGTTCATAAATCCAAGACCCACAACCTGTAAATACGAAACCAAATTCACCATCCTTGACCCAAATCCGCCATCAATAACACCACCCCGCCGATCAAACCCATTTCCCAAAGCAGCAAACACCACCACCATCGCCGGAAAAACCCAGCCCCATGGAAACCCAGAACAACCTGATCAAACCCACATAACCATCGTCGATCAAGCTAGAAAAACCCAGCCCCACGAAAACCCAAAAAAAACCCGATCAAACCCACTCCACCATTGCCGATCAAACCCACACCACCATCATTGATCAAACAACAAAGAGGGAGAGAGAGTCGGGTTTAGAGAGAGAGAGAGAAAAAAAGTCAAAGATTAAGATTTAAGAGAGAGTGAGGGATCGACAGCTGGATCAAAGGAAGAAGAAAAAGAAAGATACAAACACAAACATGCACCGTGAGAAAGAGGAAGAGAAAGAGAAAGAGAGGATCTGGAATTGAAATGGAAGAAGAAAATGAAAGATCATAAATTTATACAAAGTAGGTTTTTTTTTAATGGTGGAGAGAGGACTCAAGGGCATTGATGCGTTATTTTAAATCTTTGATATTTTAAATTTATGCGCAATTAAACATGTTTAGGGAAGAACATGAAGAATATGAACAGTCACGTTTTTCCCAAAAACTAATGATTTTTTTTTTTTAATGTTTGTTTTTAATTTAATTAATTAATGTGTGATTATATTATTTTTTTTATTCCACTGTCAGCCGCGTCAATTTTTGCCATTAGTTGGGTGACGGAAATGACCTAATTAAATATCATGCGTTAATTGGTTTAGGGACTAAAAGTGGTAAAAATAAAATGTAGGGACCAACATGGAAAAAAAGCAAAATGTAAGGACTAAAAGTGCATTTACGCCATCAATATATAGTACATATTCAACATCTAGTAATACATCTTCCATCCAGACTGATATAGGTATAGGAAAGAATCATTCGTCTTGCAAGTAGGTGAGCAACCTTATTTCAATGCCTATGTATATGAGAAAAACATAATGTTGCAAAACTTGAGGCAATGTAGTGAATATCATTAGCAATATGGCCGAAATGAGCCAAATGATTGACGCCACTTTTCAAAACTTTTATGAGGACCTCAAAATCTCCTTCTGAGATAATTTGATCAAGCCCCATCTCCATAGCCATTTGCCAAAGTCTCAACCGCAATGACCGTAAAGGGTAGAGATATCCGTTGAGACAATAAAACTATAACCAAACTTGCATCATTCCTTATGACTACCCCCAAATTTACCCGCACAATTATCTTTTACAAAAATAGCTCCATCAAAATTTATCTTATACTAGAGTTTCAAGGGAAACCAATATGATATCAACACAGCTATCTTAGTGGACATTAAATGTTCATTTTGGTTTGAGAATGTAATATGGGTTTGACTCAAAATTAATTTGATTTTTGATTTTCCAGATTCCATGCATTCTTTTTAAAATGAATTAATTATTTGAATTTTATGATCCACATATGAAGTAGGTTATTCACTTAGTTGTAACTTCTGCTCCCATTTCTTTGCTTTTATTGTCTGTTTATTAAACTTAATTATCTTCTTCTTTTTTTTCCTTTTTTCTTTTTTATAATATGTATTAATTATCAAACCAACTTTTTTTTTTTTTGGGAGTAAAATTTATTAAACCAACTTGAATGCAAGATTTTTGTTTGAATTGAGATTTGAGTTTCTTTTTCATAAAATATAAGCTAGCGCGCGCGCGCACACACACACACATATATATATATATATCAAATTATCAATATTCTCTTTTCTGTCTACATATAACTAGTTCCGACTTCCGAGATAAACTTTTATACTTTTGTATTTTTCAATCTTGTTTGATTTTCAAATTCATTTCAATACTAATTAGCTCCTAATACACGCGAAAATTATTATTATTATTTTTTAAAGGACCGCGAAATCTAAGTGATATTGTAGTTCTATGGCGAAGATCTACTACTTAACAAGACTCCATTGGAATTTGAGAGTTGATTGCACAAAATCAAATTGTTGGGCCCAAAATTTACAGTTGATGTCCCAATTGTTTAAGTGATTAATTGATTAATATTAACATGAATGGATAAACATAAAACTAAACACAACCACAGAAAACCTCACCCACAACACATTGAAGTGTTGACAAAGAGGAAAACTCAAATACCAAGCAAAAAAACCTCTAGGTGTCATGATACCAAATAATCCATTAGAGAAAATAGTTGTAGTACATCTTACATACAAAGTCCTCTAAAGTCCAAACTATGAAGCAAATAATGTACTTGAGTTCTCCAAACTCCTGTTCGCAACCGACTTCTCAAGCCAACCCTTTCTCTTCTCTAGTCACAAGATTCGCAATTGTAGTCTAATAGCAATCTCCAAGTTTCCTTGGAAATTCTTGGCTATTCCAACAGTTCTCAAGCTACAATCAACACAATAACTCTAAAGGTTGATTTTTGTGTAATGGATTTAATCTCCTCTCCTGAATTTGGCAATTGTGAGAGGGAGAAGGTAGAGATATTGATGAGGGTTTTAGCTCTAGTGTTTATGGGTTTTCTCTAACTCTTCAAGTGAGAATTTGGTGTATAAAATCGTGGGAAATGGGATCATATATAGTGGAAACTGCACACAAAAAAAGTAACAAAATTGTCTCATGTTTTTTGAAGTTCGCTCCTCCGAAATGATGTATGAGAGTGGGGTAAACTCATGGTTCATGTGTTTCAAATTCAAGTTTTGTCTTTCAATTTTCCTCTTACAATGAAGTTTGTAGGAGCAAAATTCCTCAGCAGCAAACTTCAATTTTTGCACTTTGACAACTTCACCTCGTCAATCCAATACAAACGAAACCCCACAAAATACATGAGCACGTGGATATTAAGATCAACAAAATACAAAGAACTTTGTCATGGAATTAGCCAACAATTACAAGACCTTACATAATTCTTTTAAGAATTTAATAGGTGAAGAAGTTTTCGTTTAGTGTGGGTGTTTACTAATTAGATCTTCACTAATAGCCTTGTAACTCAATTGACATTACTTTTCAAGTCCTCCTTTTCCAGCTATCGAATTATCCAAAAAAAAAAGAAGAAGAAAAAGAGATTGGGAGAGGAAAAAGTGGGGTTTGAAACTATAGGCATGAGCCATTACAAAAAAATATCATTACTATTAGACTATCACTTGAAATCCAAAAATTAGATTGTTCACATAAAAAAAGGGTTAGATCGTCATGATGCCTAATAAATAATCAATAGTCCTATAACTTTTATTGCCCAAATAAAATTTCATAGTTTCGTTTCTATGTTTTTAATAGGTTTTTCATGAACAAATTAAAGGTGTTGAATTAAATGAGATAATTGATTAATGTTCATGATGAATCATTGGTCATATGTGAAAGCTCACTAGTTTAAATACTAGAATGGGTTTAGACCTCTAATTTTTAAATTATGATTAGATTGCTTTTTTAATTTTCTCTAAATTAGGCGGAATAAGAGTAATAAATGCACAATCAATCGGAACTACTAAGAAGTGCATGGATAAACATAATTGAAAATTAAGCAAAAGCACAAGTAGTAAGGGAAGAGAGGAGCAAATACAAGATAACACCGCGATGTGTTATCGAAGAGAAAAACCGGAGAACCCAGCGGAAAAACCTCTTTGTGGCCCAACAAGCTGAAATAATCTACTAGCAAATCAGTTGGAGTACATGAATACAAATTAAGAAACCCTCTAAGCCTAATCTACCCACTATACTTAAGCCGTCCAAGCTCCAGGTACCAACGAACTTCACTAAGTCTTGTCTTTTCTAGCTTCCCAGATCCAGTAATTATCACCAATTATTCCTACCAAAGATTGGCACGAACCTAATGCTTCCTAAATGCTCCAAATCAACTCTCTACATTCTGAATAGTGTGAATTGTGTTTGGGCTAAGTTCCTCTCCTAGGATATGGAATTTGAGAGGGAAGAGAGAGAAGAAAATTGAAAGAAATGTGTAGATGATTGTTGGTTTGCAATCTCTAACTCTCTAATGGATTTCTAGGGCTTTCTCTCCAAAACTCTTCTTACAATTTCATGAGTAATGTGGGCTTTTATAGTGTGAGAAAAGAAAAAAAGGAAACACACATAAATAGCTGTCAGTAGTCTCTCGCAAGTAAGCGAGATGCCTCTGGCACTTGAGTTATTTGAACTTCCAACATGTGCTCCTCACGTGGCCTTTTGCAGGTTGTAGTTGTCATGAGCTAGTCATGAGCAAGTCGCAAACTTAATCCCCTATTCTTCACAGTTCTTCACCAAACTGAACACTAAACCCATCACATTTAATCCCACAAAAATATAGGTAAATGATTGAATGAATTATAACTAAATTTGATACAAAATTAATGCCATCATACATGAATTGAAAATCACAACTTTAAAATATGATTGATTTGTCAATAGAATACATATAAAAAGTAAAATGTGGCTTTGATGGCCCCTTACTAAGCACATTGATGCTTAAGCAAGTGGTAACCACATAAAAAATAAATAAATAAAAAATCTTTATATGGAGATACATTATTGCCCATTAAATTATTTATACTTCTCATTGATTTAGGAGTTTTTGATTTATGAGAAAAGTTAATGGATACCCTAAGAGCATTGGTTTAGGAAATATTTTTAGAAACCTTTTTTATGGGAAAATAAAAAGTAACTAACTTTTTGGACAAATTTTTATATTTTTTCATAAAAGTAGTATTAAAACTTTCCTAAAATGGTCATTTAACAAATACTTTAAAGACACTCCTTAACAGAACCTTTAGGTCCATAGTTGTCGTGGTACCTCGTTGATTGTAGCCTCCATCTTAGCATGGAGCTCGGGAGTTCATGCTTGAGCTTCAAGTGAGAGCTTACTCCCTTTTTTCCTTTTTTTTTTGAGATAATATAGACAGAAGATATAGGGGATGGGGAAAGAGGGAGTGGGAAGACAAGACTTACAACACTAGCACTTACAAAAAGGGGCCTAACCTTTGTAATTACTAACGAGGCTTATAAACTGAAGACTCACTCACTAACTAACCGATGTGGTACTTTAGACCACTTATATATATATATATATATATATTAGAGATAATATAGACAGAAGATATATGGGATGGGGAAAGATGGAGTGGGAAGACACTTTATTTAATACCATTAAATTTTTATTCTTTGCTAACTTTATTTACGATTTAAATGAAATACAATTTTTTTTATACTTTTTTTTTTTATTAATGTTATCAGAATTGCTAAAATTTATTCAAAAGTTGATTAAATTTCACTAGATATTTTTAGTTAATTTTTTAAAATTTAATAACTTTATTTTAATTTTAATAAATTTCTAAATTAATTATGACATCATCACAATTCAATCTCACTCAAAAGTACATTTACTTTATTAACCTAAACTCATGAAAGACAAATAAATCTTTCACATTTTCATAAGGTTAAAAGCAGTGAAGTGATTTGATAAATGAAAAATCGTACAGAGACTAAATATTAATGATAAAAATGATTCTATACAAAAAAAATTGATTCTATCTATTTGAAATAGGTCAGTTTCATTGTTTATATTAAATTTTACAAATTTGAAAGTGTATAGACAACCACATCATTTAAAATTTTAAATTATATAACAGTCTGTACATCGTTAAATTCGGAAAATAAAATTTGAAATGTGACCTGAATGAAATGGAGAGTACTTGAAATAGAGAGGGTACAAGCTCTATCTTACACTTAGTTTTTATTTTCTTATCTTCCCATAGTCTTACAAGCAACTCAGATCTTCCCAATTGTATAATCCAACTTAATATCTGTGAAAAAGACTTAAAATCTGTTTGGTACTATCTTGATTTTTGTAGTTGTTTGACCTTTAATATGAATTTTGTGCTGCTTATCCATTGCAATAAGAATAAGTGGTACACAAAACCCTTTATCTATTTGTTTTTTTAGTAAATTCCAGTCAGCAAAGGTTGGTAAGTCATGCGTTATTTAAGGTTTCTGACTCCCTTTGCCTTTAATAAGATCTCAGTTACAAAAAGCGAAAGACCTAGCTAGCTAACTCATTAATGTCCACCTAAATTTTTTAGTTATCACAAAATGGGCATTGAAACTTAGCAACAGTCGGTTTCATGACGGTAAGGGATAATTAATTTTACTTAATTAATATGTGATTTCATTACATATATAATATCACATAAATAATCTTGACCTAGTACTTCAAGAAATAATGGTCTCGATCACCGCACACCCTTGGTCCGGTAGTCACTCTACAAATATAAATATTTGTAGAGTATGAGGGGTAACAGTCGATATTCAAGTTTTCAGGAGTGAGTTTCACATATATATATATACTTAGATTAGATTAGATTAGAGTAGAAATTCTATCTTATATTAAAAAAAAAAAAAAAAAAAAACAATGGCCTCGCACTCACTATATATATTTAGAGTGCCAAAAATTAGTTACTGCTAGTCAGATTACTACAGGTAAGTGAATGCGTTATGTAGACGTATTTTCCTAACAGGACACACTTTAATTCCTCCTGATTTCAAACTGTTGATGTGGGGTGCACGATGATCATTTTTGTGACTTGGGTTGTGATCAAGTTAGCAATTTTTGAGTTTTTATTATAAATATACTCGTTGAAAATATTATATCTTATTAAAATCAGGGTTTTTTGGTGTTGAGGGTCATTTCTTCGAAATAGACAAGGGTAGCCCAACCCAGCAACGCGGGCAGCAGACCAAGTAAAAATAAAAACCATTGGGCCCAAGCGGCAGGAACAATGGATCACAGGCCCATCAATACAAATGAATGGGTCTTGAGGAAGTAAGTGGACCTAAAAAGGCCCGGAAAGAGAGAAAATGGCACCCATGGGCAAGTATGTGTTGTAAAAATGAGAGAATGGGCTGCGGCAGGCCCAAAGTAAAGTAAGCAAAGTAAGTAGGGGATAATGGCAAACCCATGTACCCCAAAGATGAGAATGAGGAAATTGGGCCGGGGAAGCCCAATTGAGTTAGTAAAAGCCCATGGGATGCGAAGTAATGAATGGACCAAGGATGTCCAAAGAAACGAGCCGGAGAGGCCCAAGGAAAAAAAAGGGCATGAAAGCCCATATGCAAGGACACCAGTGGCCACCATTGATTGGGCCAACTGGGGGAAAGAATTGGAATGGCAGGCCTAAGAAAAAGGCCCAGTAGGAAGAAATCACCGCTGCAGGAAAAGCCACGCGGAAAGAAAGCAAAGGCATTTAAACGGATTGGGCTGAAAAGAAAACAAAGCCCAAACACTGGGTAAAAGCCCAGATCCTGAGGGAGCGGGAAATCAGAATAGCAACCTGTGAAAAGCCAGAAACGGGCGGCAGGCAAGAAAAGTCTTCACTCCACGGCAAAAGCATGAACAGCAGGCAGGATTCAGACGCAAACACGCGCAAGGCCCAGGCACCACCAGCCTGTACCCAGCCAATACAGGACATGGTGAGGTCATGGGTCAGAGGTAAGAGGGCACGGTTTGGAGGTGGGGAGAGGGGAAGGCTTATTTTAAGGTTCCTGCCCAGACTCTTTCGGGGATACGTCCTGCTGGGATGACATACCACCCGAAAGAGGCAATGCTGAGTTGGAACCAATAGGTGCATGCCACGAGGGATAGAGAGAGAGGAAGCGTCACCGCGGCAGGAATGCCGCGGCAGACTAACGGACAAAAAATGTCTGTACCCGTAGGCAGGGGAACCACAGACGGAACAGTAATGTTGGCAAGTACTCTCAGACCAGACAAAAACGGTTGGAGGGCAGAATAGTAAAATCCGTCCACGGCAGGCACTATAAAATGGGAGCCTCTGCCGTGAACAAAAAAAGGAGGTGTGAAAAGGCAACACAGAAAAACAAAAAAGATACTCTGTAATACACTTAGCAAAACAGGGGAGGCATAAACCAAAAACACTAAGGGTGGGAAATCACTAAGAAAAAGGAAAAAGAAAAAAACCAAGGAAGGAAAGATAGAAACAAAAAGAGTGAGAGCTAGCGGCATGCACCGATAGGTTTCTTCCCTTCTCTCCCTCTTGGATCCTTGTCCTCTTCCATATTCATTTCGGGTATTGATCATTTGGGTCCACTTCCCTCAAACCCATTAACTTCACGGCAGGATTTCTTTTTTCCTCGGAAGTTAGTTGCGTTGAGAAGAGGTGTTCTTCCCATTCGGTTTTTGCCCCGCGGACGAAACCAAATTATTTCCATGTCCTCTGATTAATTTTAATAGCCATTCTCATCACTATTTTTGTTAAGTGTCATTATGGTTGTGAATTATTTTATCATTTTCCATTAAGAAAGTTATCTGGTCATTCCAGAGTGTATGTTTATGTTCATCAATAATATCTGCCTGCCGTAAGCACTTTTCTGAAACAGCTATGCCTGCCGTAAGCACTTTTTTTCTCTAAAGGGCTCTGCTTGCCGTGAGCTCATCTCCGAGTCAACTCAGCCCGCGGTAAAAGCGCCCCTTGGCAGACGAGGCACAGTTCGTGCACAAGCCCGGCCAAGTTGAATTCCATTTGGCCCGGCCTCGACTCCCGCAACCCAGAACATTTGGGCCTACGATCACAAGAGGGCAGCCCAGCCCAACATAGCAGAAAAGGCCCCCACATTAAATTGGCGACTTCACTGGGGAGTTGAGAAACAGACGGGGACGAAAACCCACGCGAACGAATGCCTCCGAAATCCAGGACTACACGCAACATGAGTGCTGTACCCTCACAAGCAGAGTCCAGGCCTACAACACCCCACCAACCACAGCCTAATCAGGCAGAGGGTGGTAACGAGATGGGGGCTGTACCCCAGCCTCCGCCGAGGATCCACACGGACAATGCCAACACCTTCATTGAAGTATTGCAGGCTTTACAGCACTCACAACAGCAAATGATGGAAGAAATTCGTCAGCTAAAGACGGATAAGACAAAGGAAAAAGGAAGCCAACATGATCCGGAGCATGGGGCGGAGGAGACACTGGTGGGTGGTGTCCCACAGAATACGGATCAACGTTTTATTACCATGGCAGAAGTGGCAGCTCTCTTGGAGCAGGAGAGAGCCAGAGGACCAAAGGAGAGGTTCTACGCCCGTAGACCCCCATACCCGCTAAGGGTGCTCGGTAAACCATACCCCGAGAGGTATGAACCGCGAGTATTCGCACAATACGACGGCAGGAAGGGAAGTGCTGTTGAGCACGTAAGCAAGTTCATTGATACACTTGGCCCTTACGCAGCAGACGAGGACTTGTGTCTTCGAGAATTTTCCAAATCATTGTGTGACCGGGCTTATACCTGGTACATTGGCTTGAAGCCAGGGTCGATCCCAACATGGGATGATATGGTAGATGTATTCTGCACCAAGTACTTTCACGGAGAGGAAACGGTGACACTTGCAACATTGCAAGCAACTAAACAAAGGAATGGTGAGGACTTGATGGAATACATCAAGAGATTTAGGGACATAGCGCTCGACTGCTATGACCATTGCGAGGAAAGGACGCTGGTGGAGATGTGCATGACGAATATGATCAGGGAATACAGGGCAGTTCTAGAAAACCTTGAAATTTCCCAGTTCGCGCAGCTGCTACAAAAGGCAAGAAAAACTGCCCAGTCCGTAAAGCCAAGCACGGACAAAAGAAGTGCCCCGCAAGCCATGACCGTATCCACCGGTGAGCGGAGGAGGAAGACGGACGGGAAAGAATACGATACTCCTCCGCCAATACCATGTACCGCAAGGGAGCTGGACGTACTGCTAGACAAATGGATAGCAGATGGCATATTCAAACCGAACCAAGTTGCTAGGGAGCCCACCGAGGAAGAGAGGAGGGACCCGCGTTTTTGTCGCTTACACAACTATGTCCAACATGCCACCGCAGAATGCTGGGCGCTCCGCAGACTAGTGCACCGCAGGATAAAAGAAGGAACTCTAGAGCTGACCCAGCAGGAGGTCCAGAGAAACCCACTCCCGAATCACAAAGGGAAGGGTGTAGCGGCAGTAGTGATCTGTGCGGATCCAGGGGATGACGAAGGAGAAAATCCGGCCTTGCCTGCCGCAGCAATTACCACTTTACAACAGAGTTCAAAATTCAAAAACTTATTTGATCAACTAGGCCTCACAACAAAAGAAAGAAAGGTAGCTACCGAGGCTCTAGTAAGCATTGCCTCCGGGGCGGGGGTGGAATGTTTATCAGCAGAGGTCCAAGATGACAGGGCTCTTTTTCAGGAGTCAACCGAGATCACCTTCAGCGACGAAGATATGGAAGTGGGGTATCCAGACCACCGGAGACCTCTCTATCTTGCGGCATCCATAAATCAAATCCCCATAAAGAGAGCCTTAATAGACACAGGCGCTTCCGTAAACCTCATCCCCTTGAGCACTCTGCAAGCAGCGGGGATTTCAGAAAGAAAGATCCAAGGGTGTCCAATGGAAGTGACAGGATTCGGTGGAAGGGGAGAGTACACTGCAGGCCATATCCAGTTGTGGTTAAAAGTGGGACCCATAGCTTCCCTAGCTCGGTTCCACGTGGTGAAAACAGAAGTCTCATACCACGTCCTTTTGGGACGACCATGGTTGCATAAGCACAGATTAATTCCATCCACCTACCACCAATGCGTGAAAGGGCGGATGAACGGCAGGATGATACGCATAGCAGCGAATCACTCACCATTTGAGCAGGCGGAAGCTCATTTGGTGGAAACCATGTTCTACGATCAATGGGCTCCATCCGGGGAGAACTCAGTGTCAAGGCCGCAAGGTACCTTCGTGCCTAAATGGAAAGACATCCAGGATGATCCCGAGCCTGACCTAAGGGAATTACTAGCCAGAAAAAAGAAGAGGAAGCACGCGCCAGCCGAAGACCCAGAGGATACACCCCACTGTGTCAGGATCCGAGGTCCTGACGGCAGGATCGTGTATAAGTTATGAAGGGGCGCGGGGCCCACTGGTGAAATGCAAGAGGGCCCCACCCGGAAGTGGCAACACAGGAACTTGACGTGTTGCGTGGTTCAAAAAAAGTCGGAAGAAGAAAGTAGCGAAGAAGAAAACGAGAAAGTTGTGACGGAAAAAGAAGTACAGGTTACGGCAGAAGAAGAAATGGAAGAAGTTGACTTGGGGTCTGTTTCCCAAGGACCAAGACCTATCCTGATCAGTGCAAGTTTGGCCGGGACAGAAAAGACAGAACTGATGTTGCTCTTGAAAGAATTTAAAGATGTCTTCGCATGGGAATACAATGAAATGCCGGGGCTAGACCCTGGGCTAGTCGCGCACACGTTGAATGTAGACCCAGAGGCCAGGCCAATAGCTCAGCCTGCCAGGACGTTCCACACGGAAATAGAAGGGCAAATAATCAAAGAGGTGCAGAAACTGCTTGCCGCAGGATTCATCAAACCTATCCAACACCCGCGGTGGCTGTCCAACATCGTACCCGTAAAGAAGAAGAATGGCCAGATAAGATGTTGTGTGGACTTCAGAAACCTCAACAAGGCCTGTCCGAAGGATGAGTTCCCTTTACCAAACATGGACTTGCTGATAGATTCTGCGGCAGGCAACGCCATGTTCTCATTTATGGATGGGTTCAGCGGGTACAACCAAATTAGGATGGCACCAAGGGATGCAGAAAAAACCGCTTTCAGAACACCCATGGGCAACTTTTATTACACTGTAATGCCTTTTGGGTTGAAAAATGCGGGTGCCACTTATCAGAGAGCAATGACGGCCATATTTCACGACATGATGCATCGTGAACTGGAGGATTACGTAGACGACATAGTAGTAAAGTCAAGAAAGAGAGAAGAACACTTTCAAGTGTTAAGGAGGGTATTCGAAAGGTGCAGAACCTTCAAACTAAGAATGAACCCTCTCAAATGCGCATTCGGAGTATCCTCGGGGAAGTTCCTCGGCTTCTTGGTTCATAGCAGGGGGATAGACGTTGACCCAGCCAAGGCTACGGCCATTGCAACCATGAAACCTCCGGGCACGGTAAAGGAATTAAAGAGCTTCTTGGGGAAAGTCTCGTACATTCGAAGATTTATCCCCGGGTTGGCATCAATCACTGCCGTTTTCACCAAGCTGCTCAGAAAAGGGCATGATTTTGAGTGGGGGGGATCGCAGCAGGCAGCCTTCAAAAGGCTACAGCAGATCATGATGAACCTCCCCACAGTGCAAGCCCCGATTCACAAAAAGCCACTATTGCTCTACTTGGCTGCCAACTCATATGCCATTGGGGCGATGATTGCCCAAGAAGACGTGGGCGGCACTGAGCAGCCCGTATATTATATCAGCCGCGCCTTGAAAGATGCAGAAACTCGATACCCGAGGGCGGAGAGAGCATGCTTAGCCATTGTATATGCTTCACAAAGGTTGCACCACTACTTCTTGGCCTACGAGGTGTGGTTAATGACCAAATCCCATGCCATCAAGGCTCTGCTGCGACAACCGATCCTCTCTGGCAGGATATCCCAATGGCTGCTACAATTATCGCAATATGATTTAAAAATGGGGACGCCCCGGGCAGTAAAAAGCCAGGCTATAGCAGACTTATTAGCACAATTTCCGGGCGAGGAAGAGTTCCCACTGGATGATGAAGTCCCCGGGGAAGTGGCCATGGCAGAAGGAGCCGAAGAGCAATGGGTAATGAAATTCGATGGGTCTTCCACCGCCCAGTCTGGAGGGGTGGGAGTAGTTCTATACCATGAAGAAGATAAAGCAGTAGCACTGTCATTTAAACTGGAATTCCCCTGTTCGAACAACACCGCAGAATACGAAGCCTATCTAACCGGGCTGGCCACGGCTCTGGAAATGGGAGTTAAACACTTAAGGGTGTTAGGTGATTCAAATTTGGTGGTCTGTCAGGCCAACGGGAGCTTCTCCTTGAAAGAACCTAGTCTAGCCCCGTACAGAGCAATGGCTCAGAAAATGGAGGAAAAGTTTTCGACTTTTGAGATAGAGCATGCTCCCAGAAATGAAAATCGGTTTGCGGACGCGTTGGCCGCGCTGGGATCTCAGGTAATGTTTGAAGGAAATAGCACCCAAGTAGAGGTCAGCAAAAGGAGAGAATCGATAATTGATACGTTGAGAGAGAAATTCCAAGAGGAACAGTGCGACGAAGACTGGCGTTTGCCCATAAGGGAAGCCTTGATGAATGAAGATGATGCCGCAGGACTCAAGATGCTAAAAGATTACGCACTAGTAAAGGGGGAGTTATACCGCAGGATGCCAGGTGGGGTCTTGGCCAGATGTGTAAGACCAGAAGAGGCCCAGAGGAAACTGAAAGAAGTACACGACAGAACTTGCGGATCCTGCGGAGAAGTCAGTCTCTACCGCAGGCTTCAAAGGGCAGGCTTTTATTGGCCAAACATGGGCAAGGATGCGGATCGAGCCCAAATTCAGTGTGGGGCTTGCCAACTTGCGGCAGACAGAGAAGAAAGTTACGTTGTGTCCGCCTGCGAAGACTGGAGAAGCCCATTTGTCCAATACCTGACGAAAGGTATCCTGCCGCGGAAGCAGAGTGAAAAATATAAACTCAAGCGGCTGGCAACACGTTACTTCATGCACAATATGGTCCTCTTTAGAAAGGGGTATGATGGGGACCCCTTAAGGTGCCTAGGTCCTGAAGAAGCAGAGAAAATGGTGAAAGAAGTACACTCAGGAGAGTGTGGGGAACACCAAGGGAAGAAAAGACTCTACAGGTGCCTGCTGCAGATGGGTTACTACTGGCCTGCCATGAAGAAGGATACGGCAGAATTCGTAAAGAAGTGCCACAGTTGCCAGGTGCAGGCCAACTTAATCACACCCATCCACAGAATTTGCACAGCATGGTAACACCATGGCCCTTCCACACTTGGGGGCTTGATCTGGTAGGACCGGTTAACCCACCATCACGAGGATATATATGGATATTGGTAGCTACGGAATATTTCACTAAATGGGCAGAGGCGGTGCCTCTTCGCAAAGCCACCGGAGGAGCAGTGGCAAACTTCATCAAGGAAACATAATCGTGAGGTTCGGGGTACCCCACAGAATCATTAGTGACAATGGCACACCGTTTGTCAACAGTGAAGTAAGGAAGATGTTAGAATTCTATCAAGTTAAGCATCACCGGTCATCACCTTACTACCCTCAAGGGAACGGGCAGGCGGAGGCAACAAACAAAACCCTTATAAAAATCATAAGTAAAATGAGTCAGGAGTACACGGGAGGATGGGCAATGCACCTGCCGGACGCCCTTTGGGCTTACAGAAAATCGCCTAAGTCAGCCACAGGTTTTTCGCCTTTTTCTTTGGTCTATGGGACTGAAGTAGTGAGTCCAGCGGAGGTAATGACCCCGTCCCTGAGGGTCATGAAAATGCAAGAAAAAGGAGGAGAGGAAGAAGAGGTCTTCGCGGCAGAAAGATGTGAAGACCTGGAGGGACTTGACGAAAAAAGAGAACAAGCCCAGGAACACAGCCGTAGATATCGGCAAAAGATGACTGAAGCTTACGGCAGGACGACTAGAGAACGAGTGTTTGTGGAAGGGCAGCTTGTTTTAAAAGTGGCAGACTACGTTAGAAGAGGCCTGGCAGGACCATCCAAATTTGCACCAAAGTGGGAAGGGCCCCTTGTGATAAGGGAAGCATACCCGAGTGGGTACTACCGTCTGACTCAGATGGACGGCAAAGACTTAATGGACCCGATCAACGGGAAATGGCTGAAGCAGTACTATGCCTGAGGAGAAAACTTACATGATTGCCTCTTTTTCTTTCCTTTGTTATATTTCCTTTATGTTTCCTTTTACCCTACTATTTTTCAAGTGGCTGTGTCACAACATGAAATTGTAATTTTGCTTTCGGCAGGATGTAATGAAAAAGCATCAAGTATTATCATCATATGTCATAGCAAAATGTAAAGTGTAGCGTTACAAAGATAAGTTACAAGCCCTGGTCATGGCAAACTAGCCAAATAAGTATTACAACAAAATGTAATGTAATAAATAGTCATAAGCAAAAGGAAACAACGAAACAAGGAAAAGCATCAACGAAGCCCGGAAATAAGAGACTGATCTCCAAAACGATCGGATCCACCAACACTGGAAAGAAGACGCTCACGATGGCCCTCCAAGTCTGCCACCTCCTTTCTCAAAATCTCAAGACGCGAGTCAATAGCATCTACATTGGGTCGCACTCTCCTCGTGAAAACAGCCCGAGCAATCTCCCGGAGGTGATCCAAAAGGAACTCCACGGCAAAGCCTACGCTGACAAGTTCCTGCACCGCGGCCCTCCACTGCAAAATCCTCTCGGTAGAGACTGTGTCAACGAAGCTATGCTCTATATCATTCAATACACTCCCCAACATCTTCAGGAAATGCTCTCTAACAGAACGACCAAGTCGAAAACCCTGCATGAAGTCCCCGTGGTTGCCATAGATCATCACCAGATGAGAAGCACAGTCCCCCGGGACTCTAAAGCCGTGAAAGTCCACATAAGGAGGGCCCGAGCCCCAGAAAGCTGCAGGATCAAGATCATTGACCTCAGGTTGGTCAAAACGGGTGAAGAAGGCAGCGGCCTCGTCCTCGGGACCTGTAAGGGTAGTGGAACTACTACCCGCTTCAAACTGGAATGGGGCTATAGGAGGAGGTCCTACCAAAAAAAAAAAAAAAAAAAAAAGTGGCTCGGCATAAGATGAAGAATTAAGAAGGAAAAAGGGGAAATGAGCAAAGCCCACGGGGCGCAAAAAAAAAAAAATATATATATATATAATGCAGACAAGGAAGAAAAGGAAGCTTACCAGAACCAACATGAATGGGGGCTGTGGGAAGAACTGAAGCAGGCACGGAGGGCACGGCGGAAACTGACGCCGTGAGTATGGAAGAAGCTGGTGCAGAGAATACGGCAGGAATAGGCGTGGCAGGATTAGCTACCGCAGGCGTCCCTACGCTAACCGCAATGCCTAGCCCTTCGAAAGTCTCTGTGCACAAAAGAAAATAGATGTGCGAATGAGAAAAAAAAAAAGAGAGAAGAGTGGGCCCCGTGAATAAAGAAAGAAAAGCAAACCCAACAAAAGAAGAAAAAAAGAGTGGGGACATACCCGTGAATCTAGCCTCGGGTGGGGCATCCTCGTCCTCGGACTCAGAAATCCTCCTCGGCAGGACAGGCCCACTATCAATGCCTTCAGGCGCATCCTTTTCCTCCTCGGACTCGGAAATATTCCTCGGCAGGATGGGCTCACTATCGATATCTTCGGGAGCATCCTCGGACTCCTCGGACGATAAATCAACATCGGATCCGCGAATGGCCGAGCCGGGAATGGAAGAAGGAGTGATTACTAAGGAAGAACCGTCCTTCGCGGCCCGAGACAGAATTGCAAAAGGATCAAAGGTAGAAAGGACGAGAGGAGCAACAGGTGAAACAGCCTCGGTCTGAGTCGTGGCAGGAAGAGCAAATCCCCGTGGAGAAACGGGCATCTCGGCTGAAGAGGTAATGGCCTTGCTAACCCCCTCAGTATGAGTACCCTCTCTGGGTACCGGTCCGGTAGGAGGGCTAGGAGCCTCGGCAGGAATCCCAGGCGTAGCAACTGGAACAATGGACAGTTGGGAAGCTTCACCGACCCCGTCAAAAAAATCTGCCGCGGGTGTGCCCATGGAGGCGGGCAGCTCCTCGGCTGAAGGACGATAGACGGAAAGGGGCTCGGGCTGACCCTGGAAAGCAAAAGAAAAGAGAAATACATATGTACACGTGGTAAAGAATGAGGGAACCGACGGCTAGACCAAACAAATGAAGGCACGTAGCAAATGAAACATATGTAAAAAAAAAAAAAAAAAAAAAAAATAGGAAAGAAGGAAATAGAAGAGATTACCTCGAGTTCAGGCTCGTCAAGGTCAATGGGATGAGCAGACGACGTGTCTTCCTTATGCTTAGACTGCAAAGAGAGACAGGAGGCAGTATTAAGGAAGGGAATCAGTAGGCGTGACATGGGCTCACCGCAGGCAAGTTAAAATCAAGACACAAAAGATAATGTATGTAACATACCCTTCGCTCAGCAGCAGGCATGGGATGGGGGGTTGTTTTCCTCTTGCTACCCCGCGTCCTGCTAGAAGGAGCATCCGTGGGTGGCTGTGGTGCAGCAGGCTTGGGCTTACTCGCAGACTTGTGTTTGGCAGGAGTCTTCTTATTTGGTGCAGGGATGTTGATTACCTTAACTTTCTTCTCCCAACTAGGGGGAAAATCGCCTGCGAGCCAACACCATCCCTTTTTCTCCTCGTCCCACTCGAAGACAGCAGAGCGGCTCTGTTTCTCAACATAGTCTAAAACTGACCTGGAGGGCAAGAGCAACCGAGGGTTGGGAGACGCTAACATACTAAGCCCGTCAGGAGGAGTAAGGGAGAAGCCACGACTGCCTGCCAACTCTTGCCCGAATGAAGTCATCACTGCCTGCCAATAGCCATGCATGGCAGGAGTGCAAAGACCTTCTCTCGACGAGCTGGGAATGGTAACTGCACTGAAGCGTGATCTCCAAAAGTCATAAGCAGTCTGCCGCAGGAAAGGCCGAACAGAAGTAGGAGATTCCATGAGATAAGAAAGGTCATCGGGAACGTCCTGGTCCAGCCCAAACTGCCTCCTCACCCGGTTGGCAGGATAGTGGACGAACCTAATACCCTCATCAGTCAAGTAAGGCAGCCATCCAACATTGGTAGCCGCCAAATAGGTGATCCCCACCTCATCAAAATTAGTCAAAGGAGTGGTGGTCCCAATAATATCAACAAAGGAACCCATAGCAGAATCGGCACATGTGTAACCCCTACCCAAATTTCTGTAAGCTCTCCAAGTAAAACCAGTGCCGCTATCGAAAGACTCAACAACTGAGTGACCAATGGGTTTCAGACCAGACCAACGAAAAGCTAAAGGGAAATCAGATTCGAACCTGCCGCAGAAGTCAGTGATCACCCGCGGACATGCTTGGTACTTCTCTCTCGCGAAGCGAACAGGCCTACACTTCGCCAAGTATTGAGCACAACGCTCAAACAATAACTGCTGCAGGATAGTGCTGTGTACAGAAGAAGCAACTATATGGCAGGAACCAGCCTGACTCTCATCCCTCCGCAGGATGTCCAGTTGCACATATAAATGCCCCAAAAACATGGGGGCCAGCGGCAGACTAACTCCGGTAGAAATCTTAATGGCCAAACGGAAGTACAAAGGTTTGATGGCGTAGTGGGGATGCGAACCAAAAACAAATTTACAAAGCCAAAAGGCAACAAAGGCCGCGCGGTGGGCAACAACGGAAAACTTAGAGGAAGAACTAACCCAATAGGACAACTTAGCGTTCCCCGTCATCCTCTTTCTCAACTCGGCCTCAATAGCCTCTTCCTCCGGAGAAAGCTCTATGGTGGCAGGATCCACGTCACCAAGGATTGGCAAGAGCAGTTGGTTGGCCACGTCCTCAAGGGTCACGGTCAGTTCGCCGCAGGAGAAGAGGAATGTGTGGGTGGTGGCACACCACCGGCGAACCAAGTGACGGAGGTTGTAAGTGTCTCGAAAATTGGAAAGACTCCGGGACAGAACGATGGATTTCAGAACGCCGGCTTGCTGCAACAAACCCATGAAAACCGAGTCCGATAACTCTCGGTCAACCCACTCCTTCCAACCCAAGGCGGTTCCTGACCCAAACACGAAATGAATCGGCACCGGAAGAGAGACACCTTGACGGATGACCAAATCGGAAATGGAGGAAGACACCGGAGCCCAAGAAAAGTTGGGGTTTCGCCTACACATAGAGAGCCACACACGGCCTGGCGGCGGCGGCACATAATCGCCGGAAACTTCAGGGAAGAGAGGATAAGGGTTGTACCAAGGGTCGATCAGCGGCGCGCACTCACTGTCGGGGTCGCGCGGCGCATCTTCCTCGACGGAATAGTTGGAATCGGAGTACATAGCCTCCTCGCCTACTTCTTGTTCGGCGAGTGGTTCAGAAGCTTTTCCTTTCCCTTTGCGGTGAGAGGAAGAACTTGAGCTTTTCACCGGCGCCATTGTGCGACGGTTTGGTCTGAGCAAGAAAGATGAAGGTGTTTGAAGAGAAGAAGGCGATGAAGGAAGAGGGACAGACACGATTCTTTGGAAAAAATGGTGTTTATGAGGGATTTTCGAAAGGTCTCTTTTCTTAAATACATGGGTAATTAATGCTGGCCTGAAGGAAGGCGACTGATCAGCCATCAGAAGAAGAATGAAATAAATGAAGCGGTAGTTGTGTCTTAGAATGACTGCCGTTCTGGGAAAATCGAAGAGTCAGCACTGTTCACCGCAGGAAAAGAAATATAAGTACACGTAAAGGGGTCCACAGTTTCAAAAAGCCCGCGAAGAAAAAGAAAGAAAGGAAACAGAAGACAGAAAAGTCTTTTATTCACATATGGACCGCAGGAACGTTCCATATGTTCAGGGGGCTAAATGTTGAGGGTCATTTCTTCGAAATAGACAAGGGTAGCCCAACCCAGCAACGCGGGCAGCAGACCAAGTAAAAATAAAAACCATTGGGCCCAAGCGGCAGGAACAATGGATCACAGGCCCATCAATACAAATGAATGGGTCTTGAGGAAGTAAGTGGACCTAAAAAGGCCCGGAAAGAGAGAAAATGGCACCCATGGGCAAGTATGTGTTGTAAAAATGAGAGAATGGGCTGCGGCAGGCCCAAAGTAAAGTAAGCAAAGTAAGTAGGGGATAATGGCAAACCCATGTACCCCAAAGATGAGAATGAGGAAATTGGGCCGGGGAAGCCCAATTGAGTTAGTAAAAGCCCATGGGATGCGAAGTAATGAATGGACCAAGGATGTCCAAAGAAACGAGCCGGAGAGGCCCAAGGAAAAAAAAGGGCATGAAAGCCCATATGCAAGGACACCAGTGGCCACCATTGATTGGGCCAACTGGGGGAAAGAATTGGAATGGCAGGCCTAAGAAAAGGCCCAGTAGGAAGAAATCACCGCTGCAGGAAAAGCCACGCGGAAAGAAAGCAAAGGCATTTAAACGGATTGGGCTGAAAAGAAAACAAAGCCCAAACACTGGGTAAAAGCCCAGATCCTGAGGGAGCGGGAAATCAGAATAGCAACCTGTGAAAAGCCAGAAACGGGCGGCAGGCAAGAAAAGTCTTCACTCCACGGCAAAAGCATGAACAGCAGGCAGGATTCAGACGCAAACACGCGCAAGGCCCAGGCACCACCAGCCTGTACCCAGCCAATACAGGACATGGTGAGGTCATGGGTCAGAGGTAAGAGGGCACGGTTTGGAGGTGGGGAGAGGGGAAGGCTTATTTTAAGGTTCCTGCCCAGACTCTTTCGGGGATACGTCCTGCTGGGATGACATACCACCCGAAAGAGGCAATGCTGAGTTGGAACCAATAGGTGCATGCCACGAGGGATAGAGAGAGAGGAAGCGTCACCGCGGCAGGAATGCCGCGGCAGACTAACGGACAAAAAATGTCTGTACCCGTAGGCAGGGGAACCACAGACGGAACAGTAATGTCGGCAAGTACTCTCAGACCAGACAAAAACGGTTGGAGGGTAGAATAGTAAAATCCGTCCACGGCAGGCACTATAAAATGGGAGCCTCTGCCGTGAACAAAGGGGGACAGGAGGTGTGAAAGGCAACACAGAAAAACAAAAAAGATACTCTGTAATACACTTAGCAAAACAGGGGAGGCATAAACCAAAAACACTAAGGGGGGAAATCACTAAGAAAAAGGAAAAAGAAAGAAAACCAAGGAAGGAAAGATAGAAACAAAAAGAGTGAGAGCTAGCGGCATGCACCGATAGGTTTCTTCCCTTCTCTCCCTTTTGGATCCTTGTCCTCTTCCATATTCATTTCGGGTATTGATCATTTGGGTCCACTTCCCTCAAACCCATTAACTTCACGGCAGGATTTCTTTTTTCCTCGGAAGTTAGTTGCGTTGAGAAGAGGTGTTCTTCCCATTCGGTTTTTGCCCCGCGGACGAAACCAAACTATTTCCATGTCCTTTGATTAATTTTAATAGCCATTCTCATCACTATTTTTGTTAAGTGTCATTATGGTTGTGAATTATTTTATCATTTTCCATTAAGAAAGTTATCTGGTCATTCCAGAGTGTATGTTTATGTTCATCAATAATATCTGCCTGCCGTAAGCACTTTTCTGAAACAGCTATGCCTGCCGTAAGCACTTTTTTTCTCTAAAGGGCTCTGCTTGCCGTGAGTTCATCTCCGAGTCAACTCAGCCCGCGGTAAAAGCGCCCCTTGGCAGACGAGGCACAGTTCGTGCACAAGCCCGGCCAAGTTGAATTCCATTTGGCCCGGCCTCGACTCCCGCAACCCAGAACATTTGGGCCTACGATCACAAGAGGGCAGCCCAGCCCAACATAGCAGAAAAGGCCCCCACATTTGGAATTTTATTATTATCTACTTGTTGAAAATATGTATTTCTTTGGATCTTGAAAACGTAACGTGTGACTGTGTAAGTAAGTATTCAATTCGAATGCAACTAGTTTAAAGAAATTAAGAACACTGTATAATATCGAAAAATTTGAAACTAGAAACACATACCAAAAGCCGAAAGGGAAGGCTGATGAGTTAGAGTTTGACATGGGCAAGGCAGCGGCTAACCCATTTATGGGCCATATACAAAGGAGAGAGAGCGTATGGATTTTAGTTGAAAGTGGGTTTACAAAATTTGGAGGGCCATGCCCCATAACAAATGAGCTATATGCACTATATGCGCGCGCCGGTTAATATTTCTGTATGTGGATATATATATTATACAGTAGTAGTACACCTATGTACTTATATGTATAATGTATAGAGTATTGAAGAGCAGTGACTTGCATTATTTAATTAAATATTAAAGTCAAATACTTGGAAGTTAAAAAAAAAAAAGGACTTTGTTTATGGGCCATATACAAAGGAGAAAGAGTGTGTGTACATGTATGATTTTAGTTGAGTGAGTTTGTGTTTTATGTAAATGAATGGGCCAGGGCCCATGGAGGACACAGATGATTAATCAATCCAACTGTGGTGTGTGTTTTGGACCCAAAGATATAATAGATGGATAGCCACATAATATCACTTTTCAGCTGGCCTGTATTAGCTAAAGATAAAAATAAATAAATAAACAAATTCTACCAAAAGAGGCAGAAATATTCCTGCATAAGGATAGGGACAAGGGGTCCAAACGTTTCGGAGGCCGATGGCAGAATCTTCAAATGAGGCATTTATGTTATCACTTAAATAATATTGATTAGCATTTTATATAATAATTTTTTTTTTAAATCCATTCTTTTTACTTTTTGATGTGATTTTTTTTTTTGAAAATGCTAAAGTTATAATAAATTTTACTACAAATTGATGTTGTAACGGGTGTAATTAGTGATATGAGGCTTACAAAAATGCTAGAGATATAATAAAATTTACAACGTGAGAATTACAAAGTCACCAATCATAAAAATTTATTCAAAAATGCGTTTAATAATTTGTTGAAGCTAATAATTTGTTGAAGCCCACCTATCATATTTATTGTCACATCAAATTATAAAAGTTATGTAGTAAAATTTATAGTATTTTTAACGAATGCAAATCCTCTGTACCACTTTTTGTGTACCATTCTATGTTCCACAAATCATTACTTACCATGTGTATGATTGCTTTCTATTTTAAACTTTAGTTATTCTATAAGGAAAGTAAAATGAAAACATGGCAAGAAGTGATTGGTGGAACATAGAATGGTACACAAAAAGTGGTACAGAAGATTTGAACTCATTTTTAACATTTCCCTATTTGAATTAGTTGTGATTAGTAACACGTCTATTTGCAAGACCTATTTATTTAAATTTGTCTTATCTCTATCTCTAGTATTACTTAATTCATTGGGCCTTCTTAATAGTGAAAAAAAAAAATGTAAACTAAATTTTTTTTAATATCTCCCACAATTTTTTTTTTTTTTTTTTAAAACAACAACAATTTTTGCCCCCCAAATTTGGGGCCTTTCTCTAGTAAGGGGATCCTAGCTAGTGGCCTAAGTGGCTTAAGCCTAGGGCTGGCCTGATAGGGACACAAGTTTTGCATTGCATAGAGTGCAATACCTATGAAGGACTAAGGACTAATATATTTAAGTTAACTTCTTAACTTTTAATCTCAACTCTGATAGATATTACACCAAATTCTAGTCGCGTGTAAGAAAAGAAATATAGACTAGAGAGTTACTCTCTTTTTCTTTTTTTTTTTTCTTTTTCTTTTTTAATATTCTTTACTCTTTTTTTTGTTGTTGATAAAAATACCATATAAAACAAGCAAAAATTTTGCAAGCCTATGTGACGACACACTCCATGTGTTAAATGCATGAAAGTATGACATTTTAAGAGATTTACTATATCACTTTGTAAGAATATTTGACTTAAAAAGAAACATATTTTTAAAAACATATTAAAAGCATACATCAGAGAAATAGATGTAATGTTTTAGGGTAGTTTTTTTTTTTTTTTTGGGGGGGGGGGGGGGGGGGGGGGTGTGGGGGAAGGGGGATATTTTATTATATAATTGAAAATTTATATAAAAGAAAAAAAAAATCTTAGATAAAAATGTGAATTGTGTTCGGTGTTCCAAATGTTCAACATATGAGATTGTGGTTGCATGTGTTTGGATAACAGTATTTCCATATTATTTGTAAAAAAAAAATCTTTTTTGTTTGGGTAAAATTATATATATATATATATACATATATATAGAAACACAGTAGCATTACTCATCCAACTAAGTAGGATTGTAGCTGGTTAAAAGGAAGGGAAAAAAAAGGTAGGGTCCTAGGCTTTTCTTTTAGCTAGGAAAAAAAATAATGAATTATATAAGTCAAAATTTAAAAAAAAAGAAAGTCAACATGTTCCTAAATAGAACCGATCAAGCAAGTGGCCCCATAAACAACAATATTATTTACTTTTCATGACCTTTTCTCCTCTGTTTTATTAATCAACTTTTCATTTCTTGTCCATCTTTGAACATTTTTGCCTTGTAATTATTTGGGTAGGAGGCCACTTGGCATGTGAACAGATGGTAGAGTCATCTAAGAATATTACACTTTTTTTTTTTTGAAGGCAAGAATATTACACTTTAATCCAAGCGGACCAATAAATCATTAATGCAGCAATAGAATAGATAGATACAACCCCACCTTGACCTGGAGATTTTGTCACGGTCCTTACCTTATTGGCCATGCCATGATATGATAGACATGTGCTTTTGGGTTAACATAGTGACAATCACACTGTAAAGTAGCGTAAGTAGTGACGTGTAAGCACAATTATATCCTCCCACCTGCCTCTTTTACTTTTTATTTGGATCACATTAAAATAGGATGATGTATAAAAAATTTAATTGACATAATTTTAATAACCATTTCTTTTTTTGAGGGATAACCTTTCCAATTTATGTCTTACTGTATTTGAAAAACCAATACTTTTTTTTTATTAGCGTTATTTGAGTTTAAATAGAAAAAAAATACTTAGAAAGTTAGACTTATATATATATATATATATATATATATAATAATAATAAATAAATAAATAAATAAAACAATGCATCAAATAATTTCCTTGGTTTTGAATCTGTGGATTGGATGATGTTCTCTCATCAATAGGTTGATATAAAAGGAATGGGCAAAACTTAAAGTTGATATCCTAAGTGTAGTACATTATTTAGGCTTCCCGATTAAATAATTTGATTGTATCAAGTTATCAATCAATAAAAAATAAAAAAATAAAAAAATAAAAACAATGTTATAATTTTTTAGGACAAATAATTCAATATAGCTAATTATTTGAATTTAATTGGAGAACCTAATGGATTACACTAAAAGCATTGCACGTAGGCTTAACACAAAACATATCTACTCCATTATCTAGCCGGCGTACACTTCTCATACAAATATTTATATCATAAGCATAAATAACAAATTAACATTTTTTTTTTTTGGGGTTCAAAGAAACGTGAATTTCATTTTTCATTCAAATTTCTTTACATCCATTCTTTTTGGCATTTTAGCTTGTAAGGAGGCTTAAATAGGTGCCCATGTGGACAACCTATTTGTGATAGACCATGCCCCTGGCTTGAATCTTAAGGAGTATGGTTTTGGTATAACTCACACAAATGGTTGGAGTTGTGTTAGTGCCTCTCAAGAGTAGAGATTCTACTGATATTATTATCTCGTCTAGGTCAAAGGTTTTACAATGGTGTCACCATTTATTTAATTAAAAAAAAATAGCAAAAATTGAAAAGAATATCTTTATTGATGAATTGAAATTGTATATCTCTTGAAAATAACCAAAAAATTATATGGCATTGGTTCTAGATACAATCTAAGAAAAGTGTGTGGCTTTGATGCCTAGTTACAATCTTAGAAACTGAAAATTACAAGAAAAGTATAATCTACTAACCCTTGATCTAAGTTTAGACGCTAGGTTATAAGATGAGAAAGAGTTAGACACTCATCTTGTCTGGTAAAACTCAAGGTTTTCAGACCCGGACCGTTCATTGAACCGTAAAAGGGAGAGGTTCAAGGTTTTTAAGGTTGAACCGAGGTCGAACCGGGGTCGAACCGTGATGACGTCATAATTAATTTAATAATTAATTAAAACCTAAATATAGATATTAAATTTATAAAACTAGCAAAATTGACTAATATATCTATATATGTGAGGGAAATTTAATGATTTTCAAGCATATATTTAATAATTAAATAAGAAAGTTAATAAAATAAAATAATAACCATGAAAACATTAAAATTTATGATTAATTTTTGAAGTAAAGTTAAATATCTTTGAAGGATTTTAATTATAATTTTTTTTATTCCTTGTAAGAGATGGATAATTTAATTAAGTAGAATAAAATTGCGTTAAGTTGTTTTTTTTTTTTTAAAAAAAAAAAAAAAATTGCTAAGGGGTTAGACCTCACGGTTCTTGACCGGTTCGTACGGTCCAACCCCGGTTTTAGGGGTTCACGAAATTGCCACATATGGCCGGTTCTTTATGCTTAAAAAACCGGTTTTCATCACGATTCACGGTTTTCACGGTCCGACCTCCCGGTCCGGTCCGGTTCTGAGAACTATGGTAAAACTAGTCTTCTAGACTTTAGTGACCAATAATCATATCATATCATTCAAACAATTTATATCATCCAAGAACATGTGATTAACGATTGCATATAAATATTTAAAGGCATGATGAAAACTCTAATCTAGGCATGCAAAGATAGATCAATAAAATTGGAATTGAAAGAAACATCTCTATATATTTAGAGAGTAAGCAAGAGATGTCCACTTTTCCTTATTTCCATCTTCAATCCCTAACGATTGGTCTACATTTCTTTTTTGGTCAAACGATCAACTTGGGGACAAAAATGTATTTACACTCATCTGACTCTCACCGTTCCTACAATCTAACACATAAACACACACATGTTGATCACATCTTTTAATTGAATTAATAATTTTCTAAATTGAATAATGTGCATACAACCTTACCATAAACTATATCTTCAATCAATTGTATTATGACACATTATTTAATTTAAATCAAACTAAAAATAGGCCAATTATAATTAAGAGGTCATAACCACGTATGGTTAGAACCTAATTCATGTGAGCTTTACTGTTAAAACTTGTTTCCTTGATATCTTTCAATTCGGTTGTCTGATTAAGGTTCATGAACTGTTGTTTTGATCATTATGACTTCAAGATTTATATCATGCAATATAATTGGAAATAAAATGGTCCAAATTACAATTCTTCCCTATGACGTGATATGCAATGAGATGCAGGAAGCAATGCAAGTGAGTTTAATTGAGAGTTGCAAAATGAGGTATCTATAAAATTATGATATCTAAGTTGTTGAATTTTGACAAATGTATTGTTTATGGTTTCATTGTTTTGATTAAGATCTTTCTTACTACATTCATTTGATTGTAATGACATGAAATGAGATTCTAAATTTGTTGTGTTTTTTTCCACTTATCAATCTAAATTGTTATAATACAACATATGTAAGTTTACAATTTTTGAGGATGAAAATTTTATTATTAATTTATGTGTTTATGGTCCTAATTATGGACTACCTTATTTTCTATAATAAATAGAATGATATTTATATAATATGTTATTTTATAAAGCAATGGAATAAAGCATGGTAACTAATAAAATTTAATTTTGGGTATTATAAATTAATGTTTGTGTATTAGAACTATTACTTGAAAGCTAGTAAAAACAAAAGTGAAATTTTTATGGAATTCTATTTCTCACCAAAATTAGTTTTACAAACTACTTTACTTTAATATGTTGTGGGATAGTATAGTGTATCACAAAATAGGATGGACTTTCTCCCTTGTTCTATTACTTTCTGGGAGAAAGTATCTGATAAGACACTCCCTCCTAGGGGTGTGCATGGGTCGGGTTGGGTCGGGTTGAGGGGATTTTTGGACCCAACCCACCATGGTAGGTCAAAAAAAATTCAACCCAACCCAACCCATCACATAAGTCCAACCCAACCCACATGGGTCGGGTTGGGTTGGGTTGAACCCATGGGTTTGACAAATTTTTATTATTATTATTATTAAATTTATTAAATATATTATTATTAGTATATATTAAATATATTATTATTAGTATATATTAAATTTACAGCTGATTTTAAAAAAAATTATTAAATATATAATATATTTTAAATATATATTAAATATGGGTGAGTCGGGTCGGATTTGGCGAGTTTGTAATTTTATGACCCACACCCAACCCGACCTACTATAAAAAAAAAAATTTGCGACCCAACCCAACCCACCAAGCCTTAAAAACCGACCCAACCCGGCGGGTCGGATCGGGTTTGGCGGGTCGGTGGGTTTTGTGCACACCCCTACAGTCCCTCCATCTCAGCAACCTTATATGGTGAGACTAACCAATAAAAATAAAACACATGGACAATACACACAAATACCATAATACCCTCAAAATTTCAATACCATAATAGTTTCAACTTTTCAGCCACCACCATCCAAAGGCCAACCCGAGAAAAATAATAAATAAATAAAATCTTTATGATCTTTCTCAACAAACTCAAATTTGGTAAGGAGATTTCGATTTTCATTTTTTATTTGTTTTTCTCTCTTTATAGTTCAATCAATGAATAGTTAACAGATTTTCGAATGTAACTTTTTAGAAACTTTGATTTTTTTTTTTTTTTTTTGGGGACTGATTTCTCTTATATTATAGATATTACATAAGAATATCATCTTTTGTTGCAAAAGATTATCAAGTCTTTTGATTTATGTCTTGAAGAATTTGCCTTGTGATGTTTGTTTTCATTTGCAGTCTAACTTCTAATTATCTGATTCAGGAACATTTCAGGAGGGTGTTTTTATCTCTGAAGCACCGACGCGGCTGGGAGGGTGCCGCATCGGAGTCCGACATGGCCCAAAACGGGGTGCGGCGTCCGACGCGGCTGCTCACGCGCCGGTGTCGCGTCTGAGCTTTTTTTTTTTTTTTTTTCCTCAGATTCGCGCCGACTCAGCTTCGATTCGCGGCAAACTAGGCCGATTCAACCAGAATTGGGCCGTATCAACTGAATCGGGTAGTATTAGCCGACAACCGAAATGGCCGAAACAGGCCGAAATCGGCCTTGAATCATGCTGAAACAGGTCGAAATCGGCTTTGAATGAGGCCTAAACATCCTAAATTTGTCATTCCTTAATTTTATTATGAATATTTGTTGCTTCTTTTGTGTTTTCTTTTTTGTTTTGTGTTTTGTTTTATGTTTCTTGCCTTCTTCTTTCTTTGTTTTGTGAATCAATGCCATAGTAATGTGTTTTTTAAGAATATTTTAATAGTAAAAATATATAGAAAATATAAATAATAATTTTTTAATCACTGCATTCTGCCGCACCTGCACCCTACTTTTTCAAAAATTGCCGAGTCCCGCACCCGCACCCGCACCCGAATCTAGAAACGCACCCGTGCTTCATAGGTTTTTTGGCGTTTTTCATATTAAGCCCTAAATGTGTGTTGCAATGTTTTACAAATTCCTCAGATTATTGTTACAAACAGCATAATTAGGATATCATTGATGAAGTAATTTCAAACTCAGCTTTTTAGATGTCTAAGTGACTCTTACATACCACTGCCCATGTAGGCGAGTTGGTACCTAGGTCTCGTAATGTCCTGTTGCTCGGGGGTTCAATCCCCTGCACTTACCTAGCAAAAAAAAGAAAAAAAAAAGTGACTCTTACATGAGCATGTCTCGTGTGGTTTGCTTTCATTGTGGCTCTGCTCATGAGTTGTGTGTGTGTGTGTTTATTTCTTAATTTTTTGTGAAATTTAGTACATTGCATAGACTTTGGGATTTTAGTTATATCATTTGGGAAATATCATTTATAATTTATGATTCATAGGGATATCAATTTAGAAATTCTGATGCTTGGTTTTCATAAAATAAAATTTTAGAAATTTTGATGCTTGGTAATGAGGTATACTAAAAAATCCTTGTGGCATGTCTTTTTTGTGATTCATAGGGACATCACTGAGCTCTTGGCGTATCATAAATTGTAATTCATTATAAACATACAAACCTTGGCTCTTCATTGCTGCACTTGTGGGGAAATTTTTTTTCCAGCTTGAATTGTTACTAATCATACCAAGTATAGCCTAAATTTTAAGCCATCAATCTCATATTTTTATATTATGGGTTTTTAGTTCAAAAGAATCTTTCAGAATTTGGTGATGCTATTTTTTTGTTAATAAAACGTAATTTTTTTTTTATATGAACTTTAATTCTACTTTGGCATATCTACTTGGGCATTTCTATATGGTGTAATGACTAATATTTCCCATATTTTCTTGTTAACAGGTAAGCAATTAGCATCTGCTGTACAAAAGCTCATTGCATCTTGCCAAAAATGGTTTTGAAGTATTCCGTCATAGATTAAGTCATGTATAATGAAGTTAAGATGATTGATTTTGAGTTTTAGTGAAAGTGTATCTAGATGTCCAAGAGTTCAAGATTTTGCTTCTTAATTCATAACAGTGTAACAAGAAGAAGACTTTCTAGAACATTGTTGTCTTGTTTTCTCTAATTTAGACAGTTAGAGAATGAAAGAAGATGTTCTCTCTGTCATTGATATAAAAACTCTTACTAGGATGTATTGTACAAGCTAAGAGAATGTAATAAGATATATTTATTCTTTTATATAGTTTTAGAATGTAATAGAATGTACTTACTGTTTTCTTCATATTGAAATTTTGGTAAAAAAATATGTTCATGTTTTAAATCAACATGCATATATAGAAACCAATATGTTTGAGTAGCTTTATAAGTCAATTACAAAAACTATCCAAAAAGCTAATACAAATCTATATCTATATTATATCTAAAAGCTGAAGCGTAGCAATTATTGTTGTTACGCTCCCGTTGAGCCACCTCATCCGCCACATCATTAGTCTTTTTCATATTTATTTTTTAAATTTAGTTTTTTTTACAATATTAATTATATAAATATATTGACTTTACAAATTCATTTTAGGCGGTTTTAGCTTTACAAATTCGTTTTAGGCGGTTTTAACTTTACATATTTATTTACTTTAATTTAAATGTTATAACTAAATAATAAATCAATGGAAAATCAAAACAAAAGTGTTGTCTTCGTATATTCCTCTTAGACGGTTTTAAATTTAAATATTATTTTGCCCTTTTATCTTCCTTATTTTGACTTTTCTTATTCTCATCATCTTATTATAAATTTGCTACCCGATCTCTTCCATTCTATGCATTTTTTTTCCTATACAAAAAACTCTCTCTCTCAATTTTTTTGTTTCATTTTTTGTTGGATTTATTATTATTATTATTTTTCTTGCATTTCTACCTTAGATTGATGAATGTTTGTGTTTTTTAGAATTCTAATTTTGATTGCTTATAACTGAAAAATGAAATCAATGAAGAATAAAAAATATTTTTTAAAAATTGTCTATAAAAAATGTATTCACAAGTCTTGCTTAATCATTGATGGTAGAGAAGATACAACCTGATAGATGCCCATAGGAGGATCTCCAACTAGAGGTTTGTACCCTCATTGTCCTGTTATTGACTAATTCATATGTGTTTCTTGAAGCAAATATTTTTTTATCATTTTATTTACAACATTAAATACTTTTAATGAATGGTGTTTGTTGTTGATCTAATTTGAAGAAAAAAAATCATATTATAATATGTTATATTTTGTGTTGTTGTCAGGTTTTAGCTTATTTGAAAAACTAGAAGATAGTTTGAACAAGCTGATGAAGAATAGTTAGTTCAGTTGAAGACAATGGTTTTTGTGCAATTTCCTTTCAACAAATTAGTAGTAAACTGTTATGTATTTTTTATATGATGTTCTTAGATGTTTGGGTAATTGTTTTAAGTGTTTATGAATATTTTATGTTATTCTTCATCTTCCTTATCTTATTAGTATATTTTTAATATTTTTAAGAAAAAAAATTCAATTTTGTGTTTAAAATTATTTATTTATCTATTTATTTTTCACATATTGGATTAGAAGTTAGATTAGATTATGACAACATTAATACAATACTTCTTCTTTTTTCAAAAAAAAAATTATACTTTTTTCCCCTTTGGAATTGTATTCTTTGTTTTTTTTAAGGGAAAAAATGGTTACAATCTTTATTTTTCCCTTTCTTTTTTATTTTAAATTGTAGTTTTGATGAGTTTTATTAATTTTTTTAGTTACATTTCTCGGTGTTTTTTATTGTATGGTAGAAAAATTGGGTTTGAGAAAATTTATTTAAAACTAAAAGAATAATTTCCAAATTTTATGTACTTTTTTATGATACACAAAATATTATAAAGAAATTTTATCAAATAATTAATATTTTCACTAACTTACTTTTTGAATTCTTGAGAAAAATTGTATTGTGTTGATTTTGGTACGACAAAAATTATATAATTACATTTGTAATTGTCACTATAATAAATGAAAATATGATTATGAATTACATTATTATTTATTAAATTAGTTCAAATTGAAATATATATATATATATATATATATATATTAATGAGACCACTCTAAAAATATTATCATACACAACGCGCAGATCCACGACTAGTTGTACATAAAAGTTAAAACTACTTGAAAACTATCTAATAGGCTTTGCAAAGAACAATTTGTCCAAAAAGCTATCCAAGATTTTTCAATCTCTTGTATATGTCACCTAAGGATAGAATATTTATCTATGGTGTTTGCCTTTGGAAAGAACACAAGTAAAATAACTATATTGATTGAGGTAATTCATGCCTTTTGTCTTTTACAGTTGACAACAATGTTTACATGCTAAAATAAGGAAAAATGACAATTGACAAAGTGAAAATGCTGAATTCAAGGACTCAATGCAAACTCAACTAAAATAAAAAGGTTTGAAATAGGACTCAAATTCTATCATACTGCTGCTTGATACTTGGTCAGGATTATAACACTTTTCCAACCTTACAATTTTAACAACTCAAAGTCTCAAACACAAATAAGATAAACATCAACAAAAATTCACTTCTCCACTTCTTCATCTATGCTACTAGCTCGCTCCCCATGTAACAGTTGAAGGCATAATCGTATCGTATCAGTGCCATCTTTTGATGTCGTATCGCTCCCCTATTTATACTCGCTTGAACAACAACTTGCACAAGAATATAATATTGTTCTCCACCAAGAATATTTATATTGGCGACTCAAATCTAGAATTATGTGGTTAAATTATGGGGACACAAACACTCAATATTTTCACCTTAAAACTATTCAACGTCGAAGTCAATCGCGGGTTGTTACTTTAAAAGATGACACGGGCTTATGGCTTACAGGAGAGCCTTTAACCCAGCATATCACTCATGCTTTTAGTAGGTTGTTTTAGGCTATGTCACCTCATCTGCGCCTTTCATCTCGAACCTTAGTGCCACTTTGTCCAAATAGTCCTTTCCTTGAGCATGGCCAATCTCTAACCTGTATCCCCCAACCTGATGAAATATATAGGACCCTTCGGGATCTCCCTCCTTTAAAGGCTTCGGGTCCGGATGGCTATCACGCGCTTTTCTTCCAATCAAATTGGCCCAGCTTAGGCCCGAGTATAATTCAGGTCATTCAGGATGTTTTTGAGCAGCTCACTATCCCGCCGCCCTGGGGCTTCACAAACCTAGTTCTTATCCCCAAGGTAGCTCATCCAGAAACGATCTCACAATTTCGCCCAATTAGTCTGTGTAACACCCTCTATAAATTGCTATCTCGACTAATTGTGCAACGGCTCAAACCTTACATTGCTGAGGTTATCAATCCTTGCCAAGCTGGGTTTGTGTCAGGACGTCGAACGAGTGACAATATTATCATCGTTCAGGAAGCCATTCGGACTTTAAAATCTAGACGGGGTCGGGATGGTTATGTTGCCCTAAAGTTGGACCTTGATAAAGCGTATGATCGGCTAGATTGGGTATTTCTTAGAGAGACTTTAGAGTTTTCCAAATGCCTCCCAGCCTCATCACTCTTATTATGAATATGATTTCATCCACTAGGTTTCATATTTTATGGAATGGGACCCCTCTTCTGGAGATTGTGCCCAGTCGGGGACTTAGACAGGGCGATCCTCTATCGCCCTATCTATTTATTATGTGTTTGGAGAGGTTGTCGATCCAATTGGAAGAGGCGGTGCGGGATAAACTTATTCTCCCCCTCAAGTTTAGGGATAGGATCCACCTCTCACACCTCTTTTTCGCTAATGATATTTTTCTGTTCACTAAAGCCAAGCCTAGGGATTGTAGGAATCTACGCAACATTCTATAGAAATTTTGTGATTCTTTGGGCTAGCTTATAAGTATATCCAAATCCAAATTATGGTTCTCCCCTAGCACTCCTCGGCGTGTGAAAGAACAAGTAGCTGGAATCTTTGGTATTCCCACCACAGACCGCATTGGCACCTATCTAGGGACGCCCATATTTACCACCCGTCGTACTGTTCAATCTTATCAATATTTAGTGGACAAAATTCGCCTGCGTATCGAGGGATGGCAAACCAAATACTTATCTATGGCTGGAAGGGCCACCCTCATTAAAGCATTTGTGGCCTCCATTCCCCTATACACCATGCAAACCACGCTCCTCCCTCAAAAGATTAGTCAACAGATTGACAAGATGAGCTGTCATTTCCTTTAGGGAGATACTGCTCATCATCGTAGCTATCACATGGTAAGTTGGGATACTGTCACATTACCCAAAGAAGCGGGAGGACTGGGGATCCCATCCACCTGTCACAGAAACCGCGCAATTCTCATGAACCAGGCTTGGCGCCTCTACTCCAGTCCCAATACGCTCTGGGCGCAGGTGCTAAAAGCTAAATACTTTTCGCACGCTACCTTGTTCACTAGTCCGCGTAGTTCAAGAGGGTCCTATATTTGGACTGCATTATTGATATGAGCCAATTTACTACTCCAAGGCATGAGTTGGATAATCAAAGATGGGAAAACTGTTCGTATTTGGAAGGACCCTTAGCTTCCACAAGGTTCCCTTCGAAATTATATTAAGGGACCCCTCCTCCTCCAGGACGAAGAGTGTAGGGTTAGTTTGCTCCGACCTACTCACTTGTGGTCGTTCGAATCTCTCAATTTCCCTATTCCCCACCACCTTCAAAGTCTTATTCAAGGTATTCTTGTCGCACGCTTTGCTAGACTCAATGACGCCTTCCTGTGGCCTCACAACAAGGGTACTTGCTCAGTTAAATCTGCCTCTAAATTTCTTTGTCAACAACAAGAAGTTCCTTGGAATAAATCGTTTTGGAACTGGATTTGGTCGTTAGCATACCCTAAAAAAATTCAAATCTTCGTCTGGAAAGCTCTACGCAACTGATTACCCACCAAGAAATTCCTAACTTTTGGGCATAACCATTGGGATGATCAATGTCCTCGTTGCCATAAACCGGAAACGACCATCCACATCCTTCGGGATTGCCCCTGGGCAAAAGAGGTATGGAGTCAATCACCGGGTGCTTTGCTCCTATCCTTTTTTCATATGCCATTGCAGGAGTGGCTAAGTAGTAATGCCACATCCGACATAATTATCCTGACACTTCACCTCCCTTGGAAAGTTTATTTTCCTTTTGCGTGTTGGAAACTATGGTTAGCTCGAAATGAAAGGATTTTTAGGAATGAATCTCGATCTCAACATAGCCTTATCTATGCTACTGTACATGCTGCTACGGAGTTCTATTATCTAGCTGGCACTGAGGGAAGGACCCAACTAAAGGTCCTGCAAATTATCTGATGGCACGCTTCCTCGAATCCTTACATTACGTTAAACACTGATGGGAGTGTGTTAAGTAATCCAGGGGTCACAGGTGCAGGGGGGTATATTGAGAGATCATTTGGGATGTTGGATAGCAGGTTTCTCTCTTCATTTGGGTATAGCAACAAATAATATGGCTGAATTGGCCGCTGTTCGACAGGATTGGCAATGGCATGGCAACTAGGATTTAAGTTTATCCGCCTTGATCTTGACTCTAACGTGGTCCAAAACTGGCTAGTAAATACAACTATAAGCTACCCTACTAATATGATGCCTTTAATTTGTGATTGCAGGAACCTTATGGAACGAGACTGGGTGGTGCAGGTGCAGCACATCTATCGTGAAGCAAATGCATGTGCAGACGCTCTGGCGAAGCGGGGGACACACCGACAGGAACTTTTATTTGTGTATAATGGCTGTCCTAGTTTTGTTTATATGTACTATGTAAAGGATATGGCCGGCCTTGGGAGTACTCGTCTATGTGCCCAAGGACCTGTTGTTGGTGATGTATGAACTCTTTTATTAGATAAATAAAATCCCGTTTCCACCAAAAAAAAAAAAAAAATACACATCAAAGTTTAACCTATAGTAAATACTTTATTCAATTGTGGCATTCAGATAATTTCCTAAAATATTCTAATAAATCTTAACATAGAATAATCACAAGACATCTTAAGTGGAAAAAATGGTGCTTCAACATATCCTAAAAAAAGGGGGAATAGAAACAAAGGGTTAAACTCAACAAGTAAAACTAAGAAAAAGAGTGATTGAAATAATATAATTGAACCTAGCCATACACGCGCACTTAAATAGGCTTCATACCCTTCTTCTAAAAAAAGGGCTTTCTACCCATGGCAAAATTATCATAATTTTGTTAGAGAACAGCGGCAGATTACACAAATTCTGCCTCTGTTGTAGCTAATTTCCCTTATACAAATTTCAACTCACAAGTTGACCACACCCACAAGGCAACAACTTAGCCACCAACTGATCCTGATAATATCCCATGATTCATGTTCATGGGATCCTTTCATGTTTCTTTTAATCTAATGTACGTGTATATATCAGTACTTATTCGGTCTGTGAATATACTATAAAACCATTCTTTTGCATTATGCCAATTTTGTTCAAATCTCCACAATGACTCAATCAGTAACAGTATATTTACAAAATTTCCGAAAATATATAGTGATTAATCCATTTCTAAGGGGGAAAAGTCATTAAAAACTATACACTTATTTTATAGAAAAAAAAAAACATCTTGATTAATACATCCTAATCACAAAAAATGAACTAAGATAACAAAAATATGACATTAATTGAGACAAAAAATTTACCTGCCACTAGAATTGTTAAGTGAGTGCAAAAAACGATGGGAGTGGAAATTGATAAGAGTTTTGGTAGGTCTTTTGGCCTCTTTAAAGATGGGGGTTAAGGAAGTTCATGAATCTAGCCAAAGAAATGGAAAAGGGGCAGTAGTATATTTTGTAACCACATATGACACTTTTGTAACATCAAATCTGAGTTTGTTGATAGAGTGATAGAGAGAAGGAGAGCACTATTATTTTTTTCCTAGGATTAGCATGGGCAGATAAAAGGGCTGAAACTCGCGGTGTTGGAGCGGTGCAGGGTGGAGTTTAAGAACTGTGACGGAATGAAAGTAGAGAGATTTTCTGAAATTTGATTAGAGAGAGAGAGAGAGATTCTAAAATTTGATTTCAAAAATAAGGGGAGGCGGGCTGTTGAAAATTTTAAGGGTATAATGGTCTTTCCACATATTACATGTGTCCCATTCCTATTGGGTTGTCTCACCAAATATGGTGCTGAGGTGGAGAGAATGTCTTATAGGATACTTTCTCTACTTTCTAGATGTTTAACAATCTTGGCTTTGCATGTCACCAATATGTCCTACAATTAGGGCTGTCCATCTCACCCACTGACCCAGCCAACCCACCTGTACCCGACCCGCTACAAATCGATCCGACAGTTCCGGTGGTCGGACGCGAGTCCCGAGCTCCAAAACCCGACGCCGGCGGTTCGGTTTCGGTTCCCTTCCTTCAAAACCCGTTCAACCCGACCCGCCCGAAGAGAGAACGACGAGCTGCGATTTCTAGCTTTCCAGCATGATTTGGCAGATTTCGGCGACTAAAACACCAGATTCGGCAATTCTTAGCACGATTTGGGGGAAAAAGCATCGGATTTGGCTGAATCTCTGCCAAATCTAGCTAGATCGCACCTGATATTGGACAGATCGGGAGAGATCTCGCCGATTTTCTACATTTTTCGTCCTTTCCGGCAAGTTTTGACCTCACCCGAAACCACCGCTCACCCGACGGGAAACCGACCCTTAAAACCCGACCTTAATATGGGTCGGTTGCGAGTCCAGCACCTCCCTACTCGATCTCCGGCGGGTCGGTTGCGAGTTAGGCACAAACCCGACCCGCCCGACCCATGGATAGCCCTACCTATAATATAAAGAATATTTAATAAAAAGGTTATTATTAAACAGGTAAACACTTATCAATTATGGTAAATTTAAGTTGAATAGGTACGATTGATACCTTTGTCTCTAAGGCTACATTTGTTTTGGCTGAAAACGATTTCAGGAAATCCTCTTACATGAAACCATGTGTTTGGTTGCGCATGGAAAATAGAATTTTCCAGAAAATCATTTACTTTGATCGTAAAATAGCCCCTTTGACCCTGAATATATTTCCAGCTTCTGTTTTACCTTCAAATCATTTCTGGAGACGCGCAAAGAGAGAAAGAGAGAGAGAGAAAGGACTCACAGACGCGCAAATAGAGAGAGAGAGAGATTGCGCCAGTCAGATCGTTGTCCTTGTCCCCTCCACGTGACGGTGAGATCGCGCCACGAAACCACAAACCGATCGACCCATCCCTTATCATCACCGACCCATCCCTCATCATCACTGACCCATCCCACTTCGACGACCCATCCCACTCCGTTGACCCACCCTTGAGCCGATCTGTCCACCGGCGAGTCGCACCCACAAATTGATCTTTCTCTCTGTCCCTCTCTCACAATTGGTCTTGTGATTTTGGTTTTTTTGTTTTGATTTTTGTTTCTTGTGTTGTTTAGATATTTTGATTCTCTGTAATAATATTTGTTTGGGTCCTAAAAAAATGTGAGAAACACGATAAAAATGGTAGCAAAGATCATTTTCAACAACACAACCAAACACTAGAAAATATTTTCCAAAGTATTTTTTGGAATGCAACCAAACACTTGAAAATATTTTCACCTGAAAATATTTTACACTCGGAAAATATTTTACATTCAACCAAACGCAGCCTAAGTTCCATTCCATTTCAAGTCTTTTACCAAAAAAAGTGGTAAATGTTGTACACACACGCACACATATATAGAAATTTGACTTAATAAAACCAAATTTTATCCCTCCTAACAATATTTTTGGCCCTCTTATACAAAAAGAAAAATCCAAACAAACCAAACTAGCACAATCAACAAAATTTACTAATTTAAGATTCTCCCTTCACCCCCCCCCCCCCCCCTAAACCCCAAAAAAAAAAACTTAACAAAAAAATTTCCATTTGAAAAGTTAAAGAAAGATTAGCCCAATTAGGGGTGTCCAACTAGACCTAGTACTCGACCAACCTGCCCAACTTGGTCGATCCGGCCTAAAAATTGGCCGACCCAACGTAGGTGATGGTCGGTGGTGGGTCTCCACCCCCAAAACCCGAGACCGGCTGGTCGATTGATGGGTCTAAGCATGGAAAGTCAATTTTCAACTGCCCTAACCGTCTACACATCAGAAACTTGCTGTTCTCTGCTAATTGGAGTGGTTGGCTTGTCTGTTTTTGCCTGATCTCGTCAAGATTCAACCTGATCTCTTTGAGATTCGCCGAGATCTCGTCGAGATCTTGCCTAATCTCTTTGAGATCTAGCCTAATCTTGTTGATATCTCTTCGAGATCCAGAGATCTCGACAGATCTGACAAAGTTGGTAGATTTTGGCAAAAACCAGCCGATTTCTACAAAATCTAGTGACATTTCACATAGTTCTAAACTAACCGAGACCTGACTGGAAACTGAATACATCCAACCACCCGAATCGCCTCCGTCTACCGGTTAGCGGCGAGTTCAGGTATGGGAGACCCGAAGTGATTGGGTCGGTTCAGGGTTGGGCAAAAACCCGACTCGGATTAACCTGTGGATAGCCCTAAGCCCAATTAGCAAATTTTGCCAACAAAGTCTATCAAATTAGCCTTTCGCCATTTTTTTATTTGTTTGTATCTATAATATTAGTTTACATTGCAAGTACAATGTAAACATATAAAGGTTCAAAAAAATAAACATATATATATATATATATATATATATATAAGAAGACTAATTTTAGAAATTTGACCTAAGAAAACCAAAATTTTGTCCTTCCTAACAATATTATTGGCCCTCTTATACAAAAAGAAAAGGCCAAACAATAAAATTTACTAATCTTAAATCCCAAAAAAAGCAAATTAGCAAATCCAACAACAAAATTCACTAATTTAAGATCCCAAAAAAAACAATCTCAACAAAATCATTACCAATTGAAAAGTTAAAGAAATATTAGCCCAATCACCAATTTTGGCCAACTAAGTCTATCAAATTAGTCCATTTAACCCTCAAAAAATTGGAATAAACCAATCACTCAAATCATCTTATCAAATTCAAAACAAAAAAATCCTAAACGAAGAGAGATGCCCTCATTTCTGAGTCACTGACTATCAAATCTCCCAACTCCTTGCTCCCCCAATCTCAGACCCTAATCAAAGTGAGGCAGTGAGTGTAGATATCCTATTTGCAACTCCCATTTAACCTTAATTGTATTGCACTATGCATCCCATTGCATTTAATATCACAATGAGAAATTGTAATTTTAGACCAACTGATTTCTAATTGCATTGCATTATATTAATCTCATAATGATCAGAATGACGACTCATGAGCCTTAATCGGACAGTCGGATTGAAAGATGTCAAAGAAACAAGTTTTAATGGTAAAATACACTTGCATGGATTAGACCTCGACTATACATGATTATGAACTTTTAATTATGTTTGGTTTATTTTTAGTCAAGTTTAAATTAAATGATGTGTCATAATACTCAACAAATAGCATTAATGCACATCATTTAATTTAAATTTGACTAAAAATAAACTAATTAGAATTAAGAGTTCATAATCACGTGTGGTTAGGACTGAGTTCATGTGAGTGTACTTTACTGTTAATTTTTGAGCACTTCTCCTCAAATCCTCTCTCTTTTGCTGATGAGATTAATAAAGCTTTTCTCTTAATTTGAAGCTTGGAGATCTATATTCCCCAATCGAGCTCCGCTTTGGTTTCCAGTCTCCACCTCCATTGGGCAAGTCTATGTGAATGTACGTGATGCAGCTTTCACTAACCACATCGCTTACAGTGCAGCGGTCAGCAGAAACTTGAATGGTACAATTACAATCACTTCTATCACTACAGGAAACGTCACTGCATTTTCTCTGCTCAGGCAAAAGCAAAAGATGCCCTTCTAATTACTTATTATGCTTGCTAATTGCCGGCTCATCACAGTGGCGGCTCTAGGAATTTTTTTCAGGGTTTTCCTTTAGAAGTATAAATTATACAATTTAATAAAAAGAGAAATTCATATATTGACAACAACAACAATAAAAAAACACACAAATACGTAAAATTTACAATTGTCTTCTACGAGTTTTCATATTTTGAAATTGTTACATGATAGTCTCATTATTAATGCTATAAGCTACACCTCTTTCAACGTATACAATCAAGCAATCATTCATTCATTGAATGTAGAACAAATTATGGAGCAAAATATAATTTTATTGGTATAAAAAAAACTGAAGGTGTTCCCAATTTTTTTTTGAAGGGTAGATAAATAAAATTTTTTAAATTATTATAGGTTCATTTGGAAACAGCTTATTTTGTTGAAAACTGAAAACACTGTAGCAAAATAATTTTTAAATGTGTGAATAATACCATGTGACCCATTTTTAATATTTTTTTTTGAATAAAGTGGTTGTGGGTTCGTGAACAGTGCGTAAACAGTACATGAACAATGTACTTTGTCTCCTAAAAGCTAAAACGCGTGCATAAAAAAAAAAAAAAAAAGAGAGGAAGCGTTGAAAACGTAGACACACAGGAAATAAGCCCAATCCAAACATATACTATATATAAAAAAAAAAAAATTCAAGTCAGGGTGGTCCCGGCCTTAAGGTGGCGCCGCCCCTGGCTCATTATCTTTCATAAAACATATTTCAATATAAAATTTGATATTGAATTGCTTTGCATTCTTGTTTATCCTTTTAATAAAAGTAATTAATCTCATCAAAAAAAAAAAAAAAAAAAAGTAATTAATCTAGTACTTTTATCTATCCTCCTTGTGGCATTGACAGGTACTTAAACTCGCATCAGGTGCAGGCGAATTTTTTTATGTAATATGTCTAGGGATATTAAATATTATTGAATATATATATAAAAAACTAAATTCTATTGAATTTAGCATTGCATCATAAGAATCTGTTGTGCTTGGAAGCTTTTGGGATAAGGTTTAGAGTTCATTCTTTAAAGGGTAATTGCATAGCAAAGCCCTGAATTTATTAAATCTTGAGATTCTTTTTTTGCCTGATTTTGATTTAGTCCTTTTTTAAGCAGGTTTTGGAGCCAAAATACTAGTTATAATTCACATTAAACTCTAAAATCAATATTAGTGCAATTGAATCTTCATGATTTAATTAAAGTTAAGGTCAAAGTCTGAGGGTTTTAAATAAAATAAAATATTGAATATCTTTATCCCTTGAAAATTTTCTGTTTGAAGTATTAATCTGCTAATATAAAATAAAGATAATCAATCCTTTAAAATATATTATCTTTCTAACTCCTATTTAATCCATGTTTCTTTCTTTTTTGGTCTCTTGAATCCCTATTTTGATTTCAATTATTGAAGATGAGGGGGGAGTTGGACACTTCACTAATGAATTGACATATGGGGATTTTTTTTTTTTTTTTTTTTTGCATTTAGCATTATTTTTGGAACATTTTAGTTAGTTGTCAAGTTTGTAGAACTATTTAGCAAACTAGCATCTCAAGCCTCTGAAACTACCCGATCTTCTTTTTCTTCTTCTTCCTCTTCCATTCTCCAAGGTTCTCCTTCTTCCATCTCTACATCTATTCTCCAAATCTTCTTCATTCTTCTTCTTTCTTTTCCATAGAACTCGAGTCTGAGAGACTCGAGTTTCATGAGGATAAATTGTCCCACATTAGCGTGTGCCAGCACTAGAACACGAGTCTCAAAGGCTCAAGTTTTGTCACTGAACTCGAGTCTCATAAACTCGAGATGCTAGTTTACAAAATAATTTCAAAAACGTGCTTATTAATGAAAATGTTTCAAAAATCATGTTAAATGTAAAATTTCCTATGACATATGATGTGTTTCAATTGGATGCTAATAACATATGGTGTTAAACCCACCACACCCACCAGCTCTGGACCCAAAAATGACAAAGATCACCCCAAACCAAATCAACAAACACAATTTCCTCCAAAAAAAAAAAAAAAAAAAAAACCCAACATTTAACCCTTTTTTTTCTCCCCTAAAATTTGCATAAAATTTCATTTTTGTTCTTAAACTTTTAAAAACTTGTTTTCGTCCCTTAAATGATTTAAAATTCTACATTTTTTTGTCTCTAAATTTAAAAAAAGACTATTTTTTTTTTGTTGTTGTTATCAGTAAATTATTGAATTTTTTCCCTACTTTTCCTATTGAATAAAGAACTTTAAATTTTTTAAGTAGGAAAAATGTTTTTTAAAAAAAGAAAAAAGAAAGAAAAAGACAACTCATCTACAGAAAAGAAAAGTGAGAAAACCTTAAAAAGCAATGTGTTCACAAAGTGATATAAAAAAAAGTAAAAAAAACTCCACAAAAGAACAGCAAGAATCAACAACACGTCTTTTACCAGAAATGAGTTGATAAATGATAAAACCAAACTCTCTCTCCAACACGTAACTGTAACTGGGTCTGGGTCATTGACATTTCCATTCTACAACGTTCCCACCCACCAATACAGACACGGTCCAAACAAGACCAATAACAACTCTCTGTCTCTGTCTCACGTTCTTGGCAGTTTCTCTTTTTTTTTTTCTACACTTCTTCTCTCCCTTTCTTAGCTCCCAAACACCTTCACCCACCAAACCCAACTCGTTCTTTTTTTGTTTGTTGTTCTAGTGTTGTCTTGGTCTTTGGCTTAGTTGAAAGCAGAGAGGTAATGCCGAATTGGGAGCTCAAGAACTGTTGCCAGCACGAACAAGTCGTGTTCTTGGCCACCATTGGTGTCTTCACCGTTGTAATCCTCGCGGTACGCTTTGTTTTACTCTCTTACTTTTTTTCTTTCTTTCTTGGCTTAGCGTTTGTTTGATTCTCGAGAAAGGAAAACAGAAAAAGTAAAATTGGGTTTGTTATGTATGGTCGTTTTGAAGAACAAACAGCATTGGTCAACTCAGCCAGGTAGTTGTATTGGCCTCAATTAAGAGAGATTTGTTAATGCTCTAGATATTAATTATTTTGACTAAAGCATTGTCATGTAGATTTTGCTAATTAGCATATTGGAAATTGGGTCTAGGTTTAGATGTTTAGAATAGTGGGGTTAAGAGTTATGGCTTTATTTGGTAAATAACATGGTAAGATTCAAGGCTGATATGATTAGTACTTGGGAAATTGATGTTGTAGTGGTGTCTAAGGTAACATTGTTTATAGTTGATCCAAAGAGGAAAAGGGTTGACTCAATTTCAATATGAAATTGAGCAGTGTAAGATTAAGTTGTTGCAAATTATTTTGAATAAAGTATTGTCACGTAGATTTTACTAATTAGCATAGTGGAAATTGGGTCTATGTTTAGATGTTTAGAATAGTGGAGGTAAAAAGTTCTGGCTTTACTTGGTAAATAATATGATAAGAGAAGGTTGGTATGATTAGTACTTAGAAAATTGATATTGTTGTGGTGTCTAAACTCTAAAGTAATATTGTTTATAGTTAATCCAAAGTGGAAAAGGGATGGTCCATCATATCTCTTCTACAGAACTCAAAAGATCTCACCTATTCCTCAACCCAAATTGCCTTTGTCATCAATCAACCTAATACAAGCTTAAACGCACCACAAGCACATCTTACACAAGATTAGGTTAAAAGGAAACTCCTTGAGATGACTTTGAGTTTACTTTCAAAAATGTCTTTTAATGTATATTATAGAAGGGGAAAAAACTTTCTTTGTTACCATTTTGTTGTAATTTGGTACTAGTTGAAATTAAAAACATCCCCCAAAAGACACAAATTTTAACATGTTTTGGCCAACTTCATAACTACATCCACAATCAATGGCAACCAATAACCAGTATCTATGAAATATATTACTAAAGTGAACTCTCACTAACCATACTCACAATCATTCACAAACTCAAACCAACCTACATAATCCACACAAACTAATCCAAATCCCAATGCACCAAAAACAAACTCTTGATACCAACTTAGAAACAAACTCTCGACTCACATATAGGTATCTTTCAACCCAAAAACTAAACACAACAAAATGTGTAAGCTTCAACGTAGGCATCTTTCAGTCACAAAAGAACTACCATATTATTCCCCATATGGGACGGTCATCTTGAGCCAAAACTACTGAGCCCTTTATAGTATTGCATATATAGAAGGCACCAACTCTTATTCATTGGTGGAGAAGGGATACAAAATTACTTCTTTAACAAGCTTGACAAAAAATTATTTTTCCTTCCACACTCAAAATGAATAACCGAGTCAAATTAGGAATTTGAGAGAATTTCTAACATATTCTATTTGGGTATATGCACTATATTAATCTTGCTGAAAAAATTGTTTATCTTTTTATAGTTCTTATTGAGTTTGAATGTGCTGGCCTTTGTTTGATCCACTAGTATTTTGATGAAGAAGTTTTGTTTCCATCGTTATAGCTATGGAGGACAGTAATATTGACACCCTTTAAGCTCATCACTGTGTTCCTTCATGAAGCAAGTCATGCAGTTGCTTGCATACTCACGTGTGGCCGGGTAAGAAGCTTTTTGTAGAACTTGTTATGCTTTGATCATATGTTCAGATGGCTCGAATGAAACCTTGCATACTTAAATAAGAAATTATATGTTCTCTCAAATCTTAATAAGCATTATGTCTCACCTCTTCCGATCAGATATGAAACCTTGATTTAGAAATATTTTTTAGTACTTAAATTTGATGCAGCCATTGAAGATTAATTTGTTACTACTTCACAACTATGCAAGATTTATTTTACGGGGCTCATGTGTGAAGTCCAATTGAAGTGAAAATTATGTGGTTTTAAAGGTCTTGTTATACTTGTAGGTTAAAACAGTTTTTTAATTTGGGTTTTTATTAAATAATTTCTGGTCAATTTTATATTTACAGGAAATCTATAATTTCTGCAATCCCGGCAAATTATTTTGGTAGTTTAGTTGAGCCTAGAATTTTCTAGGAGATCCTAAATATCTTAGATTTTACTTTCTTTGAGTCCAAGTTAGTATTTTATTGGGTTTTTAGTTTACTAAACTAGGAATCATAGTAGTACTAGTACAAGAAAGAGTCCTTATATATATAATTGTGATCAATATACTTAAAGAGAGAGAAGTTGATTAATAAAAATATTGAGTGTTTTTGAGGATTTCAGCATATTGTACTTTATGTGTTCTTTTTTCCTTTTCTCTTCTCTCTCTTCCTTCTCTCTTTCTTGTGATACTGTTCATGGGTGCTGTTCATGCAACCTGTAAACACAATAAAGTTCTCTCTTTTTCCTCCATGCAACCTCAAGCTCTTTCTTCTACCTACCAAAAATTGTAAACCCCACATGCTTTCTTCTAACAAATAACCATCAAATAACTCATCAAACCATCTTTTAATTCCTATCACAACAACCCCATGACCCTATCTTCAATAATTCTAAAACCTAGATCTTCAAATTCTTCAAGCTCTAAACCCACCACAACACAAGTATAGACAAATTCCCTGAAATTGTTGTTAGTTGGAAATTGTGCATTGCTGCGTTGGCTTTGGAGTGATTCTAGGAGTATTATTTATTAGCGGCCTTTGATTCCAAACATAACGAATCTTGATTTTTTGTTTGCCACAATTTTTATTTTTTATTTTTTGATGACGTGGAACCTCACCAAGGCAAGGCTCTTTGGACCCACCTCTTGGGAGTAAACCATGGATACACGACTCCATCTGCTAGAATCGTGTATCAGGTAATGCAGGGCCTTTGTCTGCCTCTAAAAGCTTAAAACTTGTGGCTAACCTTTATAATCTTTACTTTTTCATAATCTAAGCCTAATTTTTTAATTGATAATTAAACGCTCATCCAGTGGATTTTGAATGCACTACCTTACTTTGACATGGGGAGGAGGTGCCTTTTGAGTTAGAGCTCATTGGCATTGTCTAAGTACAATTCAAATGGTTAAATTGGATAATTTGTTCACAACTTTAACATTGAGAGGATTCACTCACTGTTCCCATTGACTCCTGTGTTATAATACGCTGCCTGTTTCTTGGTCAGAGGAAAATTTAATTAAAGATAAATCTAAAATAGACTGAGAAAAGTGGGGAGAGAGTTGACCACCTGCTACTGCTTCATTGTGAGTTTGCTAGGGAGCTGTGTTCTCTAGTTTTCTATTTTTTGGGGGGGTGCAATGGGTGATGCCACAAAAAGTGATTGAGTTGTTGGTGTGCTGTAATAGGGGATTTGCCAAATGTGGTTCTGGTGTCATTTGGGGAGCTGTCCCATTATGACTTATGTAGAACATTTGGAAGAAATGTAATGAGTGAGCCTTTGAAGATTTAGAATGAAGCACGACGGAAACGGAGATGAAGTTGATTCTTTTGTGTGTCCTATTTGATTAAATGGTTGTGTTACCATGCCATTCCTAGTCCACTTTTTTAGATTTTCTCATTTGCTGTAATTTGGTTTGAGGCTGTCAATATCAGTACACATATTGTGTACTGGATGACATCCTGATGTGCCTCTGCGTTTCCCTCTCTTTATATGTGCTTATATGCATGAAGTTCAGAGTTGTCAGCTAACTGCAGAATGCTTCTAAGTTCTAACTAGGGCCATCAAGTTATGAGTTGCCGACTTTGGTTTCTAAATGCAAACTTTGGCCTTAATATGGTCATTAATGAGACTAAGCGTTTAATTCCTTGTCTTGGCTAAAGAAAACAACAGGCCCCTCAGTGGCACTTTGCCTGGCAATCTGCAAACCAAGCTAAACTGTGGAGAACTCAAAAGTTGCAAAAAAGAGGCTCCCTTATTGAATTTCCAGTAACAACTCCAAAGCCTCCTATATCCTATTCATACAAATTGTCTATATTTGTCACCAATGCACTCTTAGGAGCTGTATTCTACCTGCTACCGAGCCTTCCTTTCAACTGGAACCTCTCCTTAAGAGCCAATGCTCCAGCTACAAAGTTTCTTTTTTCAAGTAGTATGCCCTACAATCTTGCATCCTGAGTATTTAATTATGACATATTCCACTAACTTGTGAAATGAATAACTTTTCAGGGACAGAACTGAGGGGAGGGGAGAGGATAATATATCTTCTAGAAGAAATTGCCCAATATTTTCTTGTGTTCTTTGTAACTTATCAACAACATTTGCAAAGGCAGCTTTATTAATGAAATTACTTCTCCTTTATCATGGTTAAGCATATCAGCCCTGCATTTTCAAATCTGCTGGCTTCCCTTCGTGAACATCATTTTAAAACCCAGTACCTACTCAGTCTGTAAAAACTTGCCTGTGGGAGCAGCACCCCATCATGGCCTAAAAAACGCAGCTCTATTCCAGGCTTGTACTGTCACTATACCCAATATCCCCCCTGCCCTCTTCCATTTCCCCATCCTTTCTTGCTTCATGTGGCAAAGACTAGACCACATGTTCTGTCTCAACTTAGATTTCGTTTTCTGTTCTCTGTGGTCATTGTAGAGTGGTTTATATTCTTGCCAGAGTACCAACACCCATGTGTTCAGCTTTTCTTAATATGACTAAAGTAATTAGCTGTTCTAAATTATGGATACTGAAAATACTTATTAAAAAAATAAATTGATAGAGGTTTAAGGAAAATGAATACATGATGATGATATTGCACAGGAAAGGGGTAGTCAGGATAAGATGGGGAATATTCTGATGGTAACAGCTGATAGGGACACTTCACTTGGGACACCTCATCACTCAAATATTCCACTCTTCTAGAAAAGTACCACTCATATAGCACAAATGTACAAACAATATTATCTCTCAATAACTCTCTAACACTCCCCCTCAAGCTGGAGCATGTATGTTATATAAACCTCACTTGGAAGAGATAGACTTTTGTTGACTCCTACATAATGTTCTTGTAAAGATATCAGCAAGTTGGTCTTCAAACTTCACAAACGGAGTATCAATGGTCCCACTTGGAATCTTATCCCAGAATGGAAATCTACTTCAATTTTCTTAGTCCTTCACGGAATACAGGATTGGATGCAGTGAATATAGTGGCTTGATTATCTCAAGATAGTGGAATAGGAGTTGAAACTGCGAAGTCTAATTCCTGAAGAAAGTGGTGTACCAAGTTAGCTCATTAGCGATAGCCAATATGTGCCATCACCCTGTATTTTTCTTCTGCACTTGATCGAGCAACTACATTTTACTTCTTACTTCTCCATGTTACAAGATTTCTGCCCAAGACGGTTCAATACCGTGTTGTGTACCTTCTATCTGAAGGTGATTCGACCTAGTTTGCATTATTGAAGCCTTCCGCCCTAAGATGACCATTCTTTTTAAAAAACATACCTTGACTTAGGGCTCTCTTCAAATATTTAACAATTTGAATGACAACATTCCTATGTGAGAGTCTTAGGGCCTGTTTTGTTAGAGAGTTAACAATAGTTTCAGAGTTTAAACACTGAAAACTGTGGCTCCCAAAAAAAAAAAAAAAAAAAAACATGTTTGGTACGAGAGTTTAACAAAGAGCATTTGAGTCATAGTTCTTAATTTAGAGTTTTTAAACACTATACTTTGAGAACACGTGTTTTCAATTTTCAAGTAATAGTTTTGAGTGGCATTATTGTAATTATTTTGAAAACCGTGGGATCCATATGATGTTGATAACACATAAAGCACATTTTTTCTTAAAAACACACTCATACCCAAGGTTGTCAAAATCGGGATTTTACGTAGGATCATGAGAGGTAGTAGAGATCGTGGATTGTAGGATCGGATCGTAAATTGTAAAATCCTACATATTTCCATATTTAAAGCAAAAAACACATTAATAATGACTTTGTATGTTGAATAATCACATAAATTATGAATTTATCTATAAAAAAACAAAGATTTGTATTATATGATGTAATTTGCATGTCATACATCGCTACGTCTATACAAACAAAACAAATATATTTACGTTTTGATCCAATATATCTAAAAACTTCAATAAATGTTTAATTAGCAACCAAATACCAAAATATTTATCAATAATATGAAAATATTTTCCAAGTTCTAAGTTCCAAGTTCCAAGTTCCAAGTTTAAAATCCAAAATAAGTTATCAAATGGAAACTAGCTAACTAAAATATGAAATCCAAAAGCAAGATTAATATTAAGGTGAAGTAAACATTTAATTATTCTCATTATAGGGTTCTTATGACCACCATCCTAATTTTCATCAACCATTTTATCATCTATGTAGACATTGTATATTTGTATACTAGAGCTGCAAAAGAGATTAAGATACATCTTCATACTTAACTATTCAAGTTATACCGCTCAGCAACAATTACAGAGCGTGCTAAAAAAAAAATCAATCAATCAATATACAAATACAAGCATACTAATAAAATTATATATAAAAAAAACATTTTAGTAATATTATAACACAAATTAGTATATTGATCAAACAAATTTAACAATATTATAGCTTAAAATGTAGCAAAGCCAGTATAAATTCTTCATTTAGAAATGATGAAGCATTCCTTCATTTTTATTACAAGTGAACTAAAAACTAGAAAACATTTGCTTAGGTTAACATAATTTAATAAAAAAAAAAAAATAAAAAACTATACCATCACAACATAAAAAAATAAAAACCTTTAAAGTTTCATCAAAACCAATAATTTATCCCTTAAAAAAAAAAAAAAACCAAAAACTGATGTTTTGGCAGGATCGGTAGAATCGGTAGGATTTCATACGATTCTACCATTTTTACGATTTTAGTGCGATTCTAAATGTTTTGGTGAGTGGGATCATAAATCGTGCGATCCTACGATTCAGATCGCGATTTTAACAATCATGCTCATACCAAACACTCAATTGTGTCACATTTGAAAATATGTTATTAGAAACATGGTACTAAACACTTTTTTTTTTTGCATTATGAGTACTTTAAATATACTTTTTTACAACACTTTTTTAAACCACTGTTTTTACATCATTTTGAAAACTAATACCTAAGTTCTCTTACAAAATGGGCCCTTAGGGGTTTTAGAAATTGAGGGCCCATTTGGTAAGAGAGTTTAGGTATTGGTTTTCAAAATGAAGTAAAAACTTTGGTTTAAAAAATATTGTGAAAACACGTATTTAAAATACTCATAATGCAAAAAAAAAAAAAGTGTTTGGTACCATATTTCTAATAACATATTTTCAAATGTGACACAATTGAGTGTTTGATATGAGAGTGTTTTTAAGAAAAAATGTGTTTTATATGTTGTCAACATCATGTGGGTCCCATGGTTTCCAAAATAATTACAACAATGCCGCTTAAAGCTATTACTTGAAAACACCTCTTGAGGTGTTCTTGAAATACAATGTTTAAACATTTTAAATTGATTCAAACACTCTTACCAAACACGTTTTGTTTTGTTTTGTTTTTGTTTTTGTTTTTTTTTTTTTTTTTTGTTTTTGTTTTTGTTTTTGTTTTTTTTTGGGTCCACAATTTTCAACACTTAAACACTTAAAGTTGTGGTTTAAACTCCCTTACCAAATGGGCCTTGAGTCCTTGACTCACCACACTAATTGCATATGAGATATATGGTCTTGTGATGGTGAGATAGTTGAGCTTCCCAACCATTTAACAGTATCAACTAGGATCTAGGATATGAAACGAGGCCTTCTTTTCACAAGAGTTTTTTATTAGGATCAATAGGACGAGAACCCATAAGTCCTATTTCCTTGAGGATATCAAGTACTTACTTCCTTTGAGATAAGTTAATGTGTTGTCTAGGCCTTGCAAAACTTCAATCGCCAATAAATACGAAGTTTGCGAAGGGACTTGGTATAAAGTGTGGTTGCAAGAATAGTTTCAATCCAGTGATGCCTTTAGAGTCATCTCTAGTAATTACTATTTAATCCACATAAAACACAAGTAATATGTATCCAACGTCAGTGTTAAAGTGGAATAGAAAATGATTTGTCTAACAATGGTGGAAACTATTTATCAAAAATAAAAAACAATGGTGGAAACCAAAATTTGTGACAACTTTAGAAAACTTCCCAAATCATGCTCTCAGTGACTGCTTGAGACCATATAATGTTTTCTTCAACTTGTAAACACTGCCTTGATTCTCCCTCTGAGGAACAAACCCAACTGGTTGCTTCATATATACTTCTTCAAGGAGGTCACCATAGAGAAAGGCATTCTTTACACCACCTTTTTACCATTTCGGCAACTCTTCTATTTTTATTTATTTATTTTACAAGTCTACATATTGGTGGCTTGTCTTGGATCAAAATCTTAAATATTATTATCCATGAAGTTCATGCTGCTTGTTTTAAAATATGGACCGGGAATTCTGTATGACTCTATATATTCAAATTTTACAAAGGTTTGCGCCTTGTAATGATAATTGCTCAGTTTGAAGTACAAATGACTGATTTTTAAGGCCAAAGTTTTAAAAGAACTCTTGATGCTATTGCATGCCACTTGAAATATACTTCCCTGCTTTCTGCGATGGTTTATGCTCAATCATATATTTGTCATCTAATTCAATATACAGGTGGAGGGGATCCAGGTTCATGCAAATGAAGGTGGAGTAACACAAACACGTGGTGGGATATATTGGGTGATCTTACCTGCAGGATGTAATACTTTTCTCCCTGAAAACCTCATTTCTCATTCCAAAGCATTCTTATTCTTCCTAGTTCCTACTATGTTGATTGGACATGGATATGAGACATTGATAGGGATTGAAGTAAAGGGTCAGTGTGAATCTGTGTGTTTGAGTGATAAGTACACATGCATACATTTGAATCTTTTTCTCTTTCTCTTCTTTTTGAACCTCACTTTGTCCACTTTAATATCAAATGCAGAGTTGTGGACCTTTTAGGTTTTGCTGCACATTTGTTCAATTGTATGTCACTACATCTGATCTAACCTACAGGGGGTATGGTTTCATTAAAGAAAGAAATTGGAAGAGAAAAAAGGGGAGGAAGAGAGATGTCAGCCTAACAAGTAGGGTTAAGGGAGCGAAAATTAGAAAGGAAAAAGAAAGTGGGGCTGGACAAAGAGAGGAAACAAGCTCAAAATAATTTCTTAGCACTAAATTTGTGATCTTCCTAAGAGCTGTAATTTGAGCCCTCATAATATGGGCTTCTTTCCAACTGTGGACACATTCAAGCACACTTTACAACATTTTCATTTTAGAGATTAAAATTATTGTCAAATTCCCTGGAATGGCTCAAAAAATAAGATTTCAATCCACATGGAAAATTTCAAGCAAGATGTCATTACAGAATATTCCCTAAAGAGTTAAAAAGTCCTTTCCTACATCTTTTTTCTCTTCCTTCAAAATTCCAAATATTTAGCATGAATAGTGATAGGGTGTAACACTAAGGTACCATACCAAAAATTTAAACGTTATATCACCATCTAAAATGTCATATGGCAAGGAACATCACCCCTTTATGGAAGTGCTTGTAGTGATAAGTTTTCATGCATTCATAGCTGTCAAAGAGACACCATGAAGACTCAAACATTAGATTTTATTATTAACATGATGGGCCTGTGCTGCCTCTTTTATATCCTCTTTTGATTGTGTGGTCTTCAATTTGATATGACTCATATGAACACTCTTAGCGACAACCATAGTCTGTATAATTGCTTTTATCTGTTTTTTTTTTTTTTTCTTTTTTGTCTTCCAGATCTTGGGTCATCATTCTGGGGAATGGCCTTGATACTCGCATCTACAAATATCTTGACTGCTAGAATTGCTGCTGGTTGTCTTATATTGGCTCTGCTGGTTGTGCTCTTTATTGCTAAAAATGTAAGACAGTTATAAATGCAGATATAACTCCTGGATATATCTAGGGTTCCATGCAACCATACTCTATATAACCTCCTGGATAATTGTATTCTACTGTTTGTTAGTTAATTTTTTTCCCGTTCTTTTCATTTTCCTTAAATAGACCTGTAAAGATTTTAATTTCTGTACTCTTACTTGCTGTTGCTGTTGTTCAACAGTGGACACTTCGAGGGCTTTGTATTGGTGAGTACCTTCACGATCTTTCTAGGAGGGTTTAATTTAATGATATCTGCAGGCTTCTATGCTCACATTTTTACATTTATCAACTGAATATCCCAGGATTCATTATTTTCCTTGCTATAATATGGCTTCTGCAAGAAAAAACAACAGTCCGTATTCTTCGCTATGCAATTCTCTTCATTGGTATACTCTTATCCTCTCATATGTTTACTTTCTAAAAATGAAATTGTCCCTAATTAATATCTATTTTTTTTTGGGTGGATGGACAAGAGTGGCTTACTTCTAATTTGGCAAATTGCAGGTGTCATGAACAGTTTGTTTTCTGTTTATGGTATATTCATTAACTCTTCTTTAGTTAATCAGATGCTGTTATTTGAATTTCAAATGTCATATAATATGAATCTTGTTGGCTCAGATATTTATGATGATCTAATATCTCGAAGAGTCAACTCCAGTGATGCTGAGAAGTTTGCAGAAGTTTGCCCATGCCCTTGTAATGGGGTTGCATGGGGAGTAATTTGGTAATTTTTTTAGCATAAAAGGGAAAGAGCATGGATCATTATCTCTCAGGGATCATTGTCTGGGATGTACAAGTAATCTTGATTAAATGTTAATATTTTATTCTCAGTTTCTTATTTTTATGAGTTCTATTTGCAGGGGAATGATATCATTTATATTTCTTTGTTTATCCATGTATCTTGGACTCGTCATCTTATCATGAGGTACAACCTGCTTCTGATGCTATTTGATTTTTAAATATGTACATGTATAATTAGGCACAGACTGCAGAATCTCATGGAAATAAATTAAATGTACTTGCATTGCATTTGAAGGCACAAATCCATAATTTAAAATGTAGTGAATGGAAACAAAATAAGATGATCAGAAATACTGCAGACAAAGCCCATGCTAAAAAGTTGCAAGCAATTTTTCGTCTGTTGAAAAATTATAAAAAAGAGAAATTTATAATGCTATGAAAATTAAGTGGGCAAAATTTCAATGCTATATAGAAACATGATTATTGATGAGTTCTCAAGGATTGCCTTAAAGCTACACTCGTCCTGAGATAGATGAGGTGCTTTACTTTTTGGATTGTTCCAAAATATCTGAGTTTTACCAAAAATGAAAAACATTTAGCCATTTAACTTCTAATGTTCATTTCTTTTGATAGTTGAAGAAAAAAGAAGTAAAAATGCTTCCACCTTTTTTCAAAATTGAATCCACTTTTCTTGGCCATTTAAGAGTAGTTTAGGAAGATTGTTACAATTATTTCGTTAAATTTGTGGTATTGATAAACTCTCATCTATTTTGATATGGAGGGAGTACTCATTATGTATCTTCTTAATATACATCACAGGTGATGCATGGCACCTCCCTTATTATCGATATATCTATAGCATTGATTTCAGCCATGCAATTATTATCCTGGATAAAAATTTTCTCTAAACTAATTTGATTTAGCTTATCTGATTTTGAAACAGTCATGTTTTTGTTAATTAACTGTCATATGCAAAAATTAATATTCTGTTAGTATGAGTGGTAGTCCTTTTTTTTGGGTGCTAATTATGGAGGTGGGAAAGAGCATGATTTTGAATAGGATAGAATGGTGGAGAAGGATACATGTGAATGACCCCCGATTAATTTGTTGAAGATCCATAGCCAATCCCATAGTTTTGCAACAACACTGTTGTTGTTTTAGTATGTATTGTTAATCATCTTATTTTGAAATTAATAGTGTTCCTGATAAAAAATGAATTGTTGAGATTAAAACTAGAGTAAAGTATAAGTATTTTAATTATGATACTGCACATGATTTTATGTCTAGCTTGCTTTCGGCATTTTGCCATTTCCTTTCTTAGATTTTTGGTTTACAGGATGATATTGGAAGTCCTTTCACATGTGATATAGCAATGGTAATCTGCTTTTTTTTCTGATTCCTATCTATATTTGAAATATTGTAACAAAGACAACCTATATGTAAGAGTGATTGACTAAATGGGTCAACTCAAACACGACTAATTTAATGATCTTGTTAAAACCCCTCAACCCTAACATGAAATTGACACATTTGACTCTCTTATTAATCATGTTGAAGTGGGTTGATCTGCTTTAACACGAACCCTATTTACACTAAATAAAAACATACAAAAATTATGTGGTGTTTGTGTTGCATACACGATTCATATCAAACACTATCACCCTTATGCAAAGCAAACTTAAAGCTGGTGGAAAACATAAGTTGTGCTGACCCTACTAACCCTTCTTTGTGCAATAAATGGGATGTGTTTAAGTTATACAGTGGCAGACTATAGCTGATTTAAAATCATGTTGAATTTGATGCTTATTCTTATTGAAAAGTTGATTTGGGAAATTGACATGTTTTATTTGCTTATCATCTACTTTTTCCAGGTTCAGAGACTCCGGTTGAAATTCTTCTTGATACTGAAAAGAATACCAGCAGTTTCGAAAATTTTTTCAATTCTTTGATGGTTGTCTATACTATTTGTAAACCATCACTTCTTGATTCATTTGATAATTTGAGGGCGTGGCCTTGCCACTCCTGCTTCCATGGCTTTATTCTTTTAACCCTTAGTTTGGTGAGGGTCATATTTATGTATATGATAGTTCTTTAAAGGAGGAAATATACAGATGTGTTTTATATAGGCGGAAAAGTTAGAGAACCAAATGACATATAGTTCAACTGATCTAAAATTCAAACTTCTATCTTCGCAAAAATAAAAATTCAAACTGCTATGATATAGTTAGGCCTGTACACAGTGTAGTGTGGCCGGTTTTGAGGAGGTTTTTTGCACCACACCTATAGGATGCAGTTTCACCTCATGCTTGACCGCACCTCACTTCTAGAGGGTAACAATTGGTTTACACAAGGTGTAGTTAATCTTAGCGGCTCATTACTGTTAGTTTGGTTATATAGGTTGGGTTCTTTAAAAAAATTTCTAAATTTTGGGCTCTTGGGCCTCTAGGAAAGGTGTTTTGAGCCCATTTTGACTTTTTTCTTTTGACTGTATCTTTCTTTACAAAGGGCTTATTTTTAAAGCCATTTGGGCTTTTTTCCCTTAATAGTTGGGTTTTTCTTTATGCATGTTGGGCTTAACATTAAATCCTTATAAAAATATGATTTATGAATCATATGAATTATAAAATCTGAAAACACGGTAAAATATATGAATTATAGAATCTCAAAATCTCAACATGTCAAACATGAAAACAAAATCTTAACTTGTCACATTAAACACTATAAATGTCAACCTATCAAATCAAACGGGGAAAATGGGCTTTTACTCTTATTTTTAAAAATATTCTGTAAATTGTCCCTATTTTGAAACTATTACGCATCGTGTCCCTATTTTGAAACTCGATTTTAAAAAATCGAGTTTCCCATAGAACTCAATTTTATGATTATCGAGTTCTAGGTAAGTTTTTGCCATGTTGGAGGAGCATTTGTCAGATGATTGAAACTTACTTAGAACTCAATTTTCTAAAAATTGAGTTTCCTAGGTAAGTTTTTGCCATACTAGAGGAGCATCCGTCAAATGATTGAAACTTACTTAGAACTCGATTTAAAAAAAAATCAAGACATGGACACAGTGCATGTTTCAAAACAGAGACATTGTGTTAGATATTTTAAAAAATTAGGGCAAAAACCCATTTTCTCCCAAATTAAACACACTAAACACACTATACATATTACTCCTTTTTTTTTTCCCTTCTCGTATTGTGACTGGACCTGCTATTGTTTGGAAGTTTCCATTATCACCTTTCTTGCCACTAGCTTTACCTTGCAATAAGTTATTTTGTTTATCAATTTACTTCGATCTTTTACCTAAAAAAAAATATAAAATAAAATAAAATCTCAACCTATCACAACATTCCAAATCAAATACACAATGACAAAGTATTAAGTTTCAACCATAATAAGACTAAATCTTAACCTATTAAATTAAATACACTAACACACATTAATAAGACTCAACCTATCACAACATTTCAAATCAAAATACACAATGATAAAGTATCAAGTTTCAATCATAATAAGATTGATATATCGAATATAGAAGTACTAGTCATTCTATCAAATGAGTGAATTCCAGCAAGGTAGCAACACTAACATTAGTATTTCTAGCAGTCTACTAGTAATATCATATATAAACAGTAGCACAATTATAAGGAGGAGTAGTAGAGTAGCACTACAAAGGAGTCAAGTAGTGCTTAAGAAGCATTACACAATATACAAAATGGATGTAGGACCAAAATATACAATTGGTACACTACACACATTACAAAATTTTCACCAAAAAAGTAGGAGGTAGTCTAGTCTTCTAAGACTAATAGTCTAATAATTTGCAAGTGTGTTCAGTGCTTGTGTGATTGTGTTGTCACTTGGGTGCACTAGTAAACCAAAAAAAAAAAGAAAAAAAAAAGTGAGAGAACTAAATAGAAATAGAAGCATCAAGCTAGCAGCTAGTAACCAACAGGTCAACAGATAGCATAAGCCCAAGTACCTAACCATTCCCAATCTGGTCCTCTCCATGATTAAGTCAGCAACATATCCACAAAAAATTCTCTACAGTTGGCTTCTCCAACTCCGAGTCATCATGTACAAAAAAAACCTTCATCCCTACAAAGTCAATTCCAAAAAAATAATGATAAGTAGAAAATACTCACTCCATCCCAAATTGTTTGGTCTGTATTCCATTTTGGGATGTCCCAAAATTATGTCCTATTTAAAAATTCAAATACCATTAATTTATTAACATTCCCTTTATGCCCTTAATTTATTTGTGGAGCATTTTTTTAATTAAAAAAAAAAAAAACCTAAATTTTGAAATCTGCAATACGTGCCATCTTTATTCAAATTAAAAAAAAAAAAAAAAGAGAGTAGAAAGATAAGAATTGAAGAGAGTATAAGTAGATAAAAACTAAGTAGATGAAGCAAGGTAGGGATAGAATTTTATGTTGGCAAAGAAACCTCAGAATTAGCAAGATAGTAGAAGTACCAAAGCTATTGTTTTGCCACTAGTAGAGTTTCTAATCTACCGTATTAAAATTTGATTTAAAGATAAAGATTGAATTTGGGTTAGGCTTGGTGGCTATAGAATTTGGAATTGAATATAGGTTTGCAGATTGTAAGAGTAGCACACTAATAGAATTTGAAATCTATAATAACTTTGAAAATTGCTTGGCAGTTGGCACCAATACTAGAATTTTTTTTTTCTTAAATAATTTTTTTAATAAAATTTATTTAAGGGTAATTTAGGAAATTTTTAACTTAAAAAAAAGAAAAAAAAAAAGAGATAAGGCAATTAATGATGTTTCCCTAAATAGTTGGGTTTTTCTAACTAGGCCAAACAATTTGGGATGAAGGGAGTAGTACATAACTATTAATAGTTAACACCATCACAAAACAGCAGCCAACAAACATAAGTAAATTAATAATAAGATGAGTCCAAAAAAATGACCCCTTATGCTAAAAGAGGATTCTGATGCAATTGTGGAAACAAGAATCGCCAAAAAATGAGCAACTTGAAAAAGGACTCGACATTTAGAAAAATTCACCATCCACCAATCAAGAATATCAAAGCCTTCCATCTCAGGATCTTCACTACCAACACTTCCCCAATATTTATCATATTTCAATTTCATTCTTTGTGCCATACCCTTCAAAAAAGGATCACTCTTACCATTATACAATTGATTCAACTAGTCTTGAAGACTAACAAGTTCATGGAAGTAAACACTAGTAATAGTCATAAACAAAGAACCAGAATATGTTAAAGTTGCCTCATAGAACATATTCAGAAACTTAGTAAAAAGTCTCACATTTTCCCAATCTAAAAACCGAGGACCACTTGATGGATCCTTAAAATAACGAAAGAAATGCTCAACATCATTCTCCATCCTTTCAAATGCAACTACAAATTTCTGTGCATTTTCTAACATCAAGTAGGTTGAATTCCACCTAGTAGACACATCAAGGCATAACAAACTTTATCTTTGAATTTTTTTTCTTTTTCAACACATGTATGAACTTCTCAAATCTATTAGGAGAGGATTTCAAATACCTCACTACATCACGAACCTTAACAATTTTTACTCATTAAGGTCCTTTAGCTCATCTTGCACAATCAAATTCATAATATGCTTACAACAATGCATATGAAGGAACTCACAATCCAAGAGGCTACCCACTGTTGATGACTCTTTTTTCAGGCCACATGGCATTACTTCATTGGCAACCCATGCCACATCAACATACTATTGATTTTTGGGTAAATCTCTTTAAAGTACAAAATAAGATCATATCACATTCAACTACATGAATTGGGCTCACATCGCCCACACCATCTTCAGTTCAAGAGGGGGATTCATGGTCCACATTTCTTCTTCATCAATTGGGTTCATAACCTACGACATCATCAACATCAATACACGGATTAGGCTCAAGTGATGAATCAAAGCTCACGGCCCATATTACCTTTCTCATATTCAAGAAAAGTGGCTTCTCCAACAAAAGCCCATATTTACACAAAATGACGACAAAGTCCAAGGAATGTCATCTCATCTTGGACTTATGATCCAAGCTCATGAGTTTCTTAGGGAAACTTTGGGAGTCGTGGTTTGAAGGGCCAAGAGGCATGTTCAGTAGAGCTCCCACCACTTAAATTTGATAAAAGAAACATGTTGCCTGACATGTTTTCTCCAACTCCCTGAACTTTGACGAGTCAGTGTGTAGTGGGTAACATGTGGTAAGCCTCTCTTATCACATAACACTTAAAATGATAAAACTCTCCATTGCTCTTTTCCTAAAACTTAATATTCATCATATAACAACCACTCAAAAACTCCAGCCATCTAAATGTGATTCAAATAACTATTCATTCAATTTCCAACTGTTGCTATACAAATTTGGAAACCTAATCATATTATTCTACATAAATTATATTACTTTTTCAGGTAGAATCCAACTCAAACACATGGCTAAATCTGATTGGCTATCTTTAATCTTCAAATATAAAATATTCATAATATCTTTAATACCCAACTACCATCTGCCATAATCAAACGAAATATTCCCCTGCCAGCTGCCATAGCAGAACATTAAATGCTCTTCTTGCTCACCAAGATTAAGTCACAACATAATGAGACCTTGACTAGATCTCTAAAGTTTCATTAACTATCAATCAATCATTCTTTGAATTGCTTGTTGTCCCTAAATGACATCCCCAGCACAAACTCAAGATCCTTTAAGTATTCACTTCTGAATTCAAGTAATTTTTTCTTTTGCTCACTATCAGAATTGTTGGGAGAATGCAACTGGTCCGAGGATGCATAGTCGGATCCACTTGGAATTTCGTCCAACAGCCAATTAAAAAGATTTGGAACTAGATCTAGGTGGGATAGTGATTGGTTTGCAAAATTAGGTGGGTGTGACAATGGATGGATGGCATTTGTGAGTTCTTATGAGGGCTGATTGTTATGGGATATGGTGGGCTGAATTGTGTAGTCATCCACAGTAATTTCATATAATTGTTCATTGGCTGGGTCATCATAGTCAGAGTCATACCATTCATAATCCACATCTCCCACGACACCATTCCCATCCTTGCCCCTAACACCATTCCCTTCATTGACTATATTACCACCCTCCTCAAACTCATCATTAGCAAGAACCCCATCCCCATCCCAATCCTCAACATCAACTTCATCAACATCCCTATTCTCCACATCAACTTCATTATCATCACAATCACCATCAATGCCATCAACACCCACACCCTCCACACCAACACCACAACCAATCAAATTTGTGGCATCAACAACGCTGACATCCCTGACTAACAATTATTTCTGAACAAGGGTTGCATATTCTACATAAATGTCTATTTTAGGATCAATGGGTCAAGACACTTAAATAATTCATGAGTATCACCATCAGTAGACAAATATCTTAGGCCATTGTCAAGATCCAACCCAGGCACAAGATAATAAAACTGGACATAATCCAATACCTCGAACTCCACACAATAATTATTAACCTCTGGTACAGAAAAGCAATCCGAATCCACATTATCATAAACTTTCACCTTGCCACCTATATACTTCCTCTTCTTAACTGAGTGGTGCAATACTCCATTGTAGTGAAGAACTAATGTAAAATTCTGATCAATCATCTTCCCTCTAAAAGTTTAAAATTAAAAAAATTAGCACACCACATAAGTATTTTAGCCGACAAAGACAGTGTTAAGTAACCCCACACATACCATTAGTCCAAAAGAGAAATAAAGTGCTGACATCTAAATACCCCCACACAGCAAAGAGACAAAAAAAAAAAAAAATTATATAAAATAGATTATCCTAACGCATTTGATCTCACCTATAAGTAAACAAAGTCCAGCATGAACAAACAAAATGCAACAAAAAAAGTCACCAGCTTTATAGCAAATAGACAAAAAAAATAAATATAAAATAGATTATCCTAACGCATTTAATCTCACCTATAAGTAAACAAAGTCCAGCATGAACAAACAAAATGCAACAAAAAAAGTCACCAGCTTTATAGCAAATAGACAAAAAAAAAAAAAAAAAAAAAAATATATATATATATATATATATAAAATAGATTATCCTAACGCATTTAATCTCACCTATTAGTCAACAAAATCCAGCATAAACAAACAAAATGCAACAGAAAAAGTCACCAGCTTTATATAACACACAACTCATTGTTTTGCTACTAAATATACCCAAAAAAAAAAAACACACACTAAAACTATTCTTGTGCTTATTCTTTGCTGGGTGAAGGTATTTATGAGAGAAGTGTTGGTTGGGGTGCAACGCAGATGACCCATTTATATACAGATTAGTTTAGTTTAGTCATTAAACTGCAAAAATATACCTGCAAAGTGGCTGGGAAAGAAGCGAAGGACAGGCGAGGAGGAGCTACGGTAAGGCAAGGCAGAGCACACCCATCACCGATTCAGTCAAGGCAGAGTGGTGAGGTGGTTTACACAGCGAGTAGGGGCGGCAAGGTCTAGAGCAGGGGCGGCGAACTCAGTCTCTCTCTCTCTCTCAAATCGGCTCACTCTCTCTCTCTCTCTCTCTCTCAAAGTTAGGGATTGGAATCCTTTTGTTTTGTTTTGATTCAGAGGATGTCGTTTTGATTCAGCGAGGTATTTAGTTTTTTTTTTTTTTTCTTTTAATTTTGAAAAAAAAAAAAGGGCATCGTTTTGGTGTGGGGTAATGGCAGCAGTTACAGATTTGTAATGGAGCTTTGCATTGACAACAATTGAAAGTTAGAGGACTGAATTGACAAAAATGAAAGTTAGAGGATTGAAATGAAAAAAATGTGAAAGTTAGAGGTCAGTTTTGCATTTTTGCCTTTATATTTTATTTTCTTTCTAGTACTATGGACAAATTTGTAATAAGGAAACCCCATAGTCATAGATCACAAGATTCAGCTTCTATCTAAAATTCATCTTTTTATTAGCCTCTTGAAAATAAAAAAATCTTGGAACCACCACTGCTGTTTACATGATTACCTATGGTAAATAGTGCGTTTAAGTACGAGATGAAGAAAATATATCGGCCGGCTCCAAAGGTCACTTGTTTAGGAGAATGCAAATTGAACAATGTAAACTAAAAATCCATTACAAGACAAATAAAATGACTGGTGCTACAGATACATATCCTGAGAATCTTTTTTTGTTGTTTTTGTTTTGATTTTTTTTCTTCTACAGGTGGAGAAATCGCTTCTTATCCTCGTTAAATCTTGGCCAAACGAAATAGCTAAGATTGACTAGTGAAACCTTTTATATGCATCAATGAAAGCGCACATCTGGTTGCACAAACACACATAACAGAAAGAAGAAAATGGATTCTTCCAATAAGGCAGTACTAACTGATAAGCCTCATGCAGTTTGTATTCCATTCCCAGCTCAAAGCCACATAAAGGCAATGATAAAACTTTCAAAGCTTCTCCACCATAAAGGTTTTCACATTACCTTTGTCAACACTGAGTTCAACCACCAACGTTTTTTGCAATCTAGAGGTCCCAACTCCTTAGATGGCTTGTCTGACTTCCGATTTGAAACTGTTCCAGACGGCCTCCCTCCATTGGACCTCAACGCTACCCAAGATATCCATTTTCTTTGTGATTCCATTATGAAAAACTTCTTGGCACCATTTTCTGATCTCCTTGTAAAACTCAATGGCGCAACTTCAAAGAATCCTCCAGTGACTTGTATTATCTCAGATGGTTTCATGCCATTCACCATTATTGCTGCTCAAGAACTTGGAATTCTTGTTGTAATGTTCTTCACTATTTCTGCTTGTAGCTTAATGGGTTATATGCAGATTCCTTCTCTCAAAGACAAAGGAATCATACCACTTAAAGGTGTAAAAAAAAAAAAACACAATTCCCTACTGAAATCTTGCATTATTTTGTTACAACTAATCACAAATTTTTAAGCTAAAATCATTCATTGATTTTGCAGATGAGAGTTACTTCACAAATGGGTATTTGGACAGAGTGATAGACGGGATTCTAGGTATGAAAAACATCCGTCTAAGGGATCTCCCAAGTCCCATTCAAACCATAGATCCAAATGATGCTGTCTTTAAACTTGTGATCGAAGCAGCAGAAAGAGCTCCTAAAGCTTCGGGAATTGTTATTCACACGTTCAACGCATTAGAAAAAGATGGATTGGATGCTCTTTCAACCATGTTTACTCATGTATATGCCATTGGCCCTCTTCAACCACTACTAATGAATCACTTACCCAATGACCTTTCGAGATCAATTGGGTACAATTTATGGAAAGAAGAAACTGAGTGCCTCGATTGGCTTAACTCTAAATCACCCAACTCAATAATATATGTGAATTTTGGTAGCATAACTGTTATGACACAAAAACAATTGATTGAGTTTGGTTGTGGACTTGCAAATAGTAAGCACCCATTTTTGTGGATAATTAGGTCTGATTTAGTTGTTGGAGAATCAACCATTTTGCCACCTGAGTTTGAGGTAGAAAGTAAAGAAAGAGGCTTCATAGCTAGTTGGTGCCCTCAAGAGGAAGTGTTGAACCACCCTGCAGTGGGAGGGTTCATAACACATAGTGGATGGAATTCAACCATTGAAAGTGTGTATGCAGGAATACCAATGCTTTGTTGGCCATTTTTGGATGATCAACAAACAAACTGCAAGTACGCTTGCAATGAATGGGGCATTGGCATGGAAATTGATAATGATGTCAAAAGAGAGAAAGTAGAGAAGATTGTGAGGGAATTAATGGAAACAGAAAAGGGTAAGAAAATGAAGAAAAATGCAATGGAGTGGAAAAAAATTGCCGAAGAGGCCACTTGTCCACTTGGATCTTCATCCATTAACTTTAACAATCTGGTGAGTGAAGTTCTTTTATCAAAGGGCTAAATATATTTTGTAGAATTTTTTTTTGACGTGACAATAATAAGGTACCCGCTATTAAGTTTGTTTATATTAAGTTTGGCTAGAAATTACTATCATCTATTGCCTATAAATAGAAAACTTTATTCTTCAAGAAAGGGCCCTTGACCATCCAACATCCAAGATGCAATGGAAAATTCAGATTCTCTGTCAAGAGACCTCTATGTAGAGATGTAGACTTATCAATGTAAACTTGTAGAAGATTGTGGGCTAAGTCCCCATGTATTTGAATCCTTGTTCAACGAAATTTATATCTTTTGTGAGTGCATCATCCTCACTTCAAGTAGGCTTTGTTAAGTAGGCATTGCAATCATCCTCATTCTGATCGTTGTTATATTGTGTATTTCGCAAAAATTCCTATTAAATTGGTGTTACCGAACCCATTCCTTCTCTTGTGAAGTCAAATTCACTGCCTTGATCAGTGGTTTCCAATTACTTTGAGCGGACAAAATCTGGTTTGTACTCAAACTAAGTTCTCAATGGGTCTGCTACTTGTTTTTAAGCCCTCTCAAGCTCGTTCTCCTCTGGTAAAGTTATTATTGCGCCACATGTATTGTTTGTTAGGTGATGATCAAATCAAGCACTCCCGTCCTTGTATGGCTAAACATTGCATTAACATTCATTGCATTGATTGCAGAACGAATGAATGATAAACTAGTGGAAACCGTTGCTTGAAAAAGACTATGACAGGTACTTGTTTCTTTATTGTGTTAAGTGAGAAATAATTACCAGGTGAATTGTAGTTTATTTATTTATACAAGATGGAGTTCTACTCTATCTTAATCTAAGTGTATATGTGTGTGAAGCTCCCTCCTGGAGACTTGAACCCTGGCCCTTGCCCCCCACACTCCACAAGCACTTATACTTATGTAGTTTTTCGATTCTGGACTTCGTTAGTGTGAAATTCATGAGTATTTATCGGTGTTAATGACAGTTTATGGATTTGGTTAGGTTTAATTTAGAGTTATTTTAATCTACATCATTGATATTGAATTTGAATTTTGATTAACGGTGGATGTGGATTTAGAATTTCACCAACTCTTTGTTAAGCATAGAGCTCATCTGTGCAAGAGGACACACAAACACGAGGAGGTTTATGCCAAAAGGATTGCCCAAAGCTGTGCGTTTTGTTTAAAGAAGACACGCGTGAAACATTAGCTCCTGAAGTTCAAGCGTGTGATCACTTACTCACACAACGGCAACGCGGTCTCTAGCTCAAGTCTAATAGGAATATATGGTCCTCAACATGGTGCCGTTTGGAGTAACTAAATTATAACAAACTTTGTAACAGATTTCCCCCCAGATTTTGGCACTATAATCTGTTAGCTTAGCTGTCATTTTCTGTTACTAACAGAATCAATTTTTGGTGACTTAATTAGATCATGTGGTAGAAGTCTTAAGACATGTATAAGTAGCCACAGATGTGTTGTATATTATTCATTGAGTTCAGATTCCATTTTTGCATAAGAAAAATATCTCTCTCTCTCTCTACTATTCCGCCATTATTGGTTTATTTTCAAGAACTCAACACTTTCTTCATGGTATCAGAGCCTATCTTGGGAAGCTCTAATATGTCATCTTCAACCTTAGCCTCTGGTTGTTTTACCTCCAATACTTCAACTACCTTGGGATGCTCTAATCTGGAGTATTGATGTCAAGATTTGGCTTTGAAAGAAAATCAAAGGCAAAAATCATTTTTTTTTCCTACCAATCAATCTACGGACTCACTTACTCCATCTAGAAAAATGAAATTAGGTGGTGCATCTTTTGAGTGCATCTGCTCCTGTTCATCGTCTTGTCAGAAATTTCCATAGATTGACCATCTTTTGCTTTGTCGTCATTTGGAACATAGCATTATTGAGAGGGAAAATTTGATTTTTGTACGAATTGGGTTCTTCTTTGCTATTTTAGATTATAAAATCTCACAATAATAGCCATCTGGTGTGAGGACGGTAAGAGATCTAAGATTCTAAATAGGTTTGTGTAAGAGCTCAAAAAATGGCTTAAGCCCACTTAAAATAGTGGAACTCAGTATTTTTGGCCCAACACAATTAATTTGTAAGAGAGCAGGCTTTCTAAGTCAACTATAATAATATGTAAGATCCAAGAGTGAAACTAAGGAAGTAATGACTCATAATATGATGAAATGAAGCACAAGTTATGTATACTCTTCCTCGGGCTTGTCCGAAGATGGATTGTTCATATATTGTTTGCTATCTTCTTCACACAAGTTGATACACTCTTGTCTCTAGTTTTGCTTCTATTTCTCCACCCCTTTCCTAGAGGGGTTCCTTTCCTTTATATAGTCTCCCCTAATGCATCTGAGCCCTCCACTTGTATGCCTCAGGGTTGTAGTTGGGATGCTTATCCCATCATGACATTCTGGAGGTGGTAGAGAGTGTTGTGAGCTGTAGAACTATTGTTCAGGTGTCTTTTCCTCACAAATGCGGCCAGCTCAGTTGGTGCAATGCATTGAATGCAAAGGTTATGGCTACCTTCCCCAGATATTTCCTCTCTTCTTCACATGCACATCTCTGAAGTCTTCTTAAGTGCCTTACTTTTTGGTGCAAGTGGCCAACTGAGGCATTCCCGAGGTGCATTTGTTCCTCGGATGGTGGGTCCGTCTGTTTCTCATCCTTGGACTTCTGTTCACATGTTAAGTCTGAATCAGCGTGGTCTTTATGTCTTCCCTCCTCGGGCTTAGTCCACGTGTCAGGTCTGGATTGGTGTATGGATGGGCCTTTTCCCATCCTTGGACTGGGCCTTTGGGCTTTACACTGTGTTCGGATCCCTCCTTCCCACAGTTTGCTAGCGAGCCAAGAAAAGAAAAGAAAACAGAAAGAAAGAAAGAAAAAGAATGAGACAGTGTTAACAGATGTTAGCTAAGTTATTAAACTAGACAGGTGGCAGTAATTTAAAAGGGGTACCTAAGGAACTGTATATAAGGTACTGTATCTAGGTTTTACCATTTTATTTATTATTGTGTCCTAGTGTGTAACCCCGTGCATATACACGAGTACATTTAAAAACAATCAAAATTATATATATATATATATATATATATATATATTTATTTATTTATAATTTAGAATCTAATTGGATCTAGACTCTCTGGGTTTTACACTCAATAATCCACTTGCCACAAAAATTAAAAATTTAGATGCGCAAAATTGAACTCCAATTAAAATTCAATTTAGAATCTAATTGAATTTAAATTATTTGATTTTTGCACCTAATAATTCACTTAACGCACAAATTTTGCCACAAAAATTAAAAAAATTAGATGAGACACATGGCACAAATTTGAACTCCAATTAAAATTCAATATAAAATCTAATTGAATTTAGATACTTTGATTTTTGCACCTAATAATTTACTTGACATATAAATTTAAAAATTAGATGAGACACGCGGCGAAAAATTAGACTCCAATTTAGAATTTAATTAGATTTTCTCTCAGTTTTGCCTATATATATGTGTGTGTTATCACTTGTCCTAAATTAAACCAAAGCAAAAAGAATTCTTTCGTTCACAGGCCAAGCGGCCCATTTCTTGAAGAAGCAGTACAACTCAATCCAAACAAGTCAATAAGAATTTTTCTTTTCCCTTTTAGGTTAGCCATTAGGAAACTTAAATTATACAAAATCTAATAAAAATATAATTTCAGTATATTGAAGCTACAAAAGGAAGATAAAAAAAAAAAAAACACGCAAGTATATGAAATTTTACAATTTCATTCTACAAACAAAATGAAAAAGCAAAAAGAAACTGATGAGAAATAAAAGTAAAAGCTGGGAATGCTGATATTAAAGTAATAAAATAAAAGAAAGTTTGAAATAATAATAGAAAAGAGAAAAATTGATAAAGAGAGAGCAACAGATGATATTTGTTGCAACTGCAAAGTTACAAGCACCGCTAATTAGAACTCACAACCACAAGATCTCTCTTAGTACTATTTTTTTATGAAAAATAAAAGGGTAAATTATATATTTGTCTCTAATTTTTACACTGTATATCAATTTGGTTTCTGACATTTCAAATGTGTTAATTTGGTACCTAACTTTTTGGTACTATATAAAAGGGTCCCTACAAATAAATAATTGATAAAAAATGTTGGCTAACCATCAAAATAAGCTATTGCTTTAATGCCATGTAAGACTACCACACTGCCATGTTAGCATTACCTAAATAAAAAATAAATAAAAACATGCTTAGTGAGTAAGCTCACGTGTTTGGTAAAAAAAAAAAAAACTCTAGTCCATGATTTCCTAGGTAAAAAATAATAAAAATAAATCCCTAACAGAAGAGATTGGTAATTTCGATTTCATGGTGGTGACGCCAGACGGTCAAGCATGGTGCCCAATGGTGAAGACCAACGACGATTGATCTACTGGTGACGCTAATTTTGGTTTTGTGTGACTATGAATTGATCTAAGTTACACAAATACTGACACGGGTACGAGTACAGGTACAGGGAGTACGGCAATTTTTTAAAAACAAAAGTACGACACGTTTGGGATATGGCTATTAATTAATTGATTAATTTTATATATTTTTGACAATTTATATTCATTTTAGAATTTAAATTAAATAAGAATAGCAAAGAAGAACAATAAGACCAAAGAAGAGTCATAGGCATTAAAAGTAATATAATACATAATAGACATATTTTTAGTTTAAAGTTTTAAAAATAATAATAATATACAAAATGGTTTTATTAAAGAGTCATAGACTCATAGCTATTCACGTGACATCCTTCAGAGCATAAAAGTTGAAATTGAATGCCAACGGGGGATGGTTCAGTTGGTAAGGTTCGGGCACTTTGTCTAATCTACCTATGGTCGAGTCTCACTGCCAGCAGTCCTTCGTTGGTGGGCATCTATAAGGGTTGGCTCGCGGGTCTTAACCTAAGCGCCCTACACGGGAACAGGTGTAGCTTAGCTAACCCCCATTTTTCCTCTACCCACCTCTACTACGTAAAAAAGAAAAGAAAAAAGAAATTGAATTGAATAGAAAACACGTGGGTCACATGAAAATTAAAAAGCAACACACAAAAGACTAAGACCAAAATAAAAAAGCAACGGAAGAAACTAAAAAGGAGGAAACAATGCTGAGGTAATTTGCAGGTTAGCATTAGTGAGGGAAAGAATATAATAAGTTGACATGCGTTAAAAACAATACTGCAAACTAGCATCTCGAGTTTTAAAGGCTCAATTTCCATCTAAATATCGAGTCTCAAAGACTTGAGTTCTACTTATTGATCTGGGTTTTTTTTGCCACGTAGATCTCGAGTCTTATAAACTCAAGTTTGTAAAAAGTAAATCCGAGTACACAGGACTTGATTTCTATAGTGAAACAGATCAAATCAGATCTAGAACAGAGGAATAGAGTAACAGAGAACATAGAACAGAGGAGCAGATCAGGAAGGAAGAAGAAGAAGAAGAAGAGGAAGAAGAACAGAGGACCAGATCGGGCTAGAAGAAGAAGAATCAAATTTGGAAAGAAGAAGAAAAGAACCGAGGAAGAAGAAGAAATAGACTTGTTCGTGGAATGTGGAGAATGGGAACTTGAGTTTTAAATACCCGATTTCCATGTGGATTTTTTTTCTACATCAGACTACCATCACATGTAATTCAAGTATTAGAAACTCGAGTTTAACCTCTGAACTTGAGTTTTAGAGTCTTGAGATGCTAGTTTGCTATATAGTTTTGCAAACATTATTTTTATTTTTTTATTAAAGTTTTGCAAACGTGATAACTAATTAAAATATTTCAAAAATAATGTTAAATGCAAAAAAAATTCAAACAACACTGGGTGAAGCAGGAAGAAGAATGGGGGAGGAGATCGGTGTAGTAGACGTTACAGCGAGTCAGCAACAATGCGGCAACGCCACGGTGGAGACAGCGGCAAGATGCTGACAACGACGACGACATTAACGACCTTAAGCAAGTAAGTTCCAAAGAGAAGAGGCAACTTAGATTTTTAGATCTGAAAGTCAAGGTTTATTTTTTATTTATTTATTTATTTTTGCTTCGGTCAATATGATTTTTCCGGCCGAAATCCGTGTCTGGGAGGTACCGGTGTGTTGTGACCGTGTCGCGACTGTGTCCGGGCCATACCCAGATTATAAAAAAGAAAGGATACTCCCTGGGTATGGATTTTGGGAGTGTCTTACCAGTGCGGTACATCATCTTGAAGTTTGAACTGTCAAGTGTCAACTGATGATGTACGGCTTGGACTTTATCAAGCAAAGTTGGCCCCCAAGTGTTTGATCTAGTGGATTTGAGTGAATGCTTTGCTCACAGTATAGGGTGCTTTTGCTTTCATTGATGTTGTCAGTTTGTTAATTGCTATTTGAGATTTTGCGTTTCTCCTTTGTGAACCACTTTCTTTCTTTCTTTCTATATTTCTGTCTCCACTAGCAGTTTCTTGTATTGTAAATCGCAATTTCACTCTCCAACTATAGCTGAAGTATGTTATTAATTTTTACTTTCTGCGGCTCTTTCTTTTTGGGCAAATCTTAGATACACACTCATCCTCTTTCAAACATTGCGACGAAGACAGTAGCGTTTTCTGTTTCACTTTCATTGGACTCAAGAAGTGAAACTCTCTTAACCCCCCTCTTCTATCTTTGCTAGAAATCAAGCACACATACCCTTTTGAAGAGAAATCAAACAATTTTGATAGACTTGCTTTGATAGGAGTGGTGTTGGGCTTGGAATTCGAATCAGAGAATGGATTTCTCCATTATACACAAGTTTTGGGTGGTTATGCAAATACACAGGTTTTGGGTTTGACGATTAATTTTTTTAGGTTAGATGAGAGTAGTTAAGAATTAGTGTTGCGCTAGACAAATTCACGGTGGTAAATGAAGGTTATGCAAACCCATTTCAGTAATTTACCCAATTTAGGGTCTTTGTCGATTTTTTTTTTCCTGCAACTTCAACGAGTTGGAGGAGAGAGTGTATCAAGATTTGCTGTCCATGGTTTTTGTTGACACGTTCCAAACTATGGTCGCAATGTTTGGTCAATGTGTTATCAATTGGAAGAATGAGCCATCAAATCTCTTTCCAAAGGTATATTTTCAAGACTAATGGCCACTTAATCTCTTTCCAAAGATAGATTTTCATAAGCCAAGCAATTGGGTGTATGAAAATTCTGCTACTGCTGGTGGATACGATGAGTTCCACAGTTTGTTACAATCGAAGGCACACACGGCTGTTCAAGAGGGTATGGGTGCTTGATTTCTAGCAAAGAGAGGAGTGGATTGAGAGAGTTTTGTTTCTTGAGTTCAATCGAAGTGAAAGAGAAAGAGCTGTTGGGTTGGGTTTTCTCAGTCCGTGCAAAATTTTAACATTGTTTAGTGTCTCTAGTTAAGTAGCTACGTGTCTTAATATTAAACGGAAACTTAAGGTATTGGACATAAGGTACTATAAGTTTTGCCCCTTTTTTCTTTTTTCTTTTTTCTTTTAAAAATTTAAATTTAGGTAAGGTTGATATAGCTGTCCAGGTTATTTTAGTAACAATAATTAGTATGTTTGTATTATGAAACAATATGCTAAATGAACTAATAATTTATTTTTTATTTTCTTACTAGTACCATGGACTGTTAGGGACAGAATTATGTAAACGGCTAATCCTTTGACAAAACGCACTTTACTTGTAATTGGGTAGATTTAGGATGAGTTTAGTACTTCAAGAAACAAGTGTTCAAGTTTAGTATTGAAGTCATGCAGATCTGACCAAGAAACAAATGAAAAAAAGTGTTGTTCATTAAAGCTTGACAGAAGTCTCGACAGAATCCTTTCTATCAAGAATTATTGCTGAAGCTCGATAGAAGTTCGACACAAGTTGTATCTGTCGAGAATTACGAAATCAGGTTTTCCAAATCTGATTACACACATATCCTTGAATATTTGTGTAGGGTTTCTTTTCTCACAACCTTAGACATATATAAAGATTATTTTAATAGCCGTCACAAGGTGATGCAAGGTGTTGCAAAAGAATAATCCATGCATATTGTGATCGGAGGCAGAAATTGCTCTAGTTCATCATATTCTCTGTAGAAGCTACTGCGTCTTTACACCAAGGGTTTTGTGACCAAGGAGCTTCCTGATATTTATTGTTGATGAACTGAAGAACTTTGCAGCCAACAATCTTCCTAAAGTTGCAGGCATATTGTGACCGAAGGCAGAAATTGCTCTAGTTCATCATATTTTCTGTAGAAGCTACTGCGTCTTTATGCCAAGGGTTTTGTGACCAAGGAGCTTCCTAATCTTTACTGTTGATGAATTGAAGAACTTTGCAGCCAACAATCTTCCCAAAGTTGGTGTGTTAGTCATGTACTAGGATCCGTGCATCATTAGTTAGTCACGTACTGGGATTTGTGCATTGAACGGAGAGATTGCCGCTACAATACAAGTCCAATTGGGTATTGGGGTAAGGGTTCAACTGTAGGTTGGTATTGGGTACTGGGATTCCTTTTACTTGTAACCGCTTGTGATTGATAATAGTAAATTCTCGGGAGTGGTGCCCTTAAATTCACCCGGTGGGGTTTTGTCTCGGTAGTTTTCCCCATTCGTAAACAAATCACTTGTGTCAAATTTAATTTTCGCTGCATTTAATTATTTGGTGATTTGTTTGTACTACCACGCTATTGCATGTAATTTGATTAATTAATTAACTTGGGTAATTAATTAATTTGCTAAGGGGTCAATTTATTTTAACCCAACATGAACAAATTTGTAATAAGGAAACCTCATAGTCATAGACCACAAGATTCAACTTCTATCTAAAATTCATCTTTTTATTAACCTCTTAAAAATAAAAAAAAAATCTTGGAGCCACCACTGCTGTTTACATGATTACCTATAGTTAGGGGTGGCCCAACAAACGTTGAGGCCTAAGGCGATATATTTAAATGGGGTCTTTTTGTTATTAATTAAATAATATTTAACTAGTTTTCAACATCATAATTTTTTTTTTTTTTTTTGGAGAAGCAACATCATAATTTCTATATAACAAAAATGCATTCTTTTTATCTTGTAATATGTTTTTTATTTTTTATTTTTTTTTATTTTAAGAAATGCTAAAACTATAACAAATTTTACTTAAAAAAAGTACAAATATTATAGCAATGAATGTGATTAATGACACTTCAAGAAGATAATAAACAAGTATTTGAATGAATGATATTAGAGATATTATAAATTTTACAACATGATGCTTTTAAAGATGTATCTCTAAGTAATTTAAAAATGCATTTAATAGGTTGTTGATATTTACAAATCATATTAATTGTTACATTAATTTGTATAAAGGTTTTAAAGTAAAATTTATAATATTTTCCTATCTAAATTATTTTTTATAATTAATAACACATATTTGTAAGCCCTATGTATTTAAAATTATAATGTCTCTAGCATTACTCAATTCTTTTGTACTTTTTAAAAGTAGAAGAAAAATGTAAATTTTTTTTTTTTTATACCTCAAAAAAATATATATCTCAATTTTTGCCCCAAAATTTGGGAACCTTTCTCTAGTAGGGGCCCAAAGCGATTGCCTAAGTGGCCTAAGCCTAGGGCCGGCCCTGCCTATAGTAAACAGTGCGTTTAAGTACGAGATGAAGAGAATATATCGGTCGGCCCAAAGGTCACTTTTTAGGAGAATGCAAATTTAACAATGCAAACTAAAAATCCATTACAAGACAAATAAAATGACTGGTGCTACCGACACATATCCTGAGAATCTTTTTTTGTTGTTTTTGTTTTGATTTTTTTTTCTTCTACCGGTGGAGAAATCGCTTCTTATCTTCGTTAAATCTTGGTCAAACGAAATAGCTAAGACTGACAAGTGAAACCTTTTATATGCATCAATGAAAGTGCACATCTGGGTGCACAAACACACATAACCGAAAGAAGGAAATGGATTCTTCCATTAAGGCAGTAGTCACTGATAAGCCTCATGCAGTTTGTATTCCATCCCCAGCTCAAAGCCACATAAAGGCAATGCTAAAACTTTCAAAGCTTCTCCACCATAAAGGTTTTCACATTACCTTTGTCAACACTGAGTTCAACCACCAACGTTTTTTGCAATCTAGAGGTCCCAACTCCTTAGATGGCATGTCTGACTTCCGATTTGAAACCATTCCAGATGGCCTCCCTCCATCGGACCTCAACGCTACCCAAGATATCCAGGGGCGGAGGCATGTATAAGGGTGGGGGGACCATGGCCCCCCCAAAATTTTAAAATTTTTAAAAATATATATACAATTATTTTTATGTTTTCAAAATTTAGTCTACAAAAATAAGAGTTGGCCCCCCTAAATATTTGAATTAGTCTAATAATGCTCTTAAATAAAATAATTGGTCTAATAGTTATAGAGATATAACTTTATTTTTCACAATTCTATTTTTTATTGTAAAATGTGCTTTTATATCTGTTAAATATTTGATAAAATTTGGTATCAAACATGTTTGAATCTATATTTTTCAACTCGTTATGTGATGATTAACAAGTCATTGACTCATTAAAAAATTGTTGTCACTAAAACTACACATGAAATGTGTCTTTAGTTGTCATATAATGTGTTAAAGTAAGGTAGCTTTAAATATGTTTAGAGCCTAACTTATTTCTCCAAGTTTTGGAACATTCATGTTTTTGAAAATTTCATTAGTTCAATTGAAAGATTTTTTACTGACTTTAGCATAAAATTTGATAATTTGTATTTAAAATGAAACTTTTTAAGATTTTGACCATGAAAATGGAAAAAAAATGAATTTTATTTTATGAAAGATCGCCGTAAAAAATAATTTTGATTGAAAATACTAAGATCTTTTTTTTTTTTTTTTTTTTGTTGGGTGTGTGTATATATATAACTTGTCAAATAAAAAAGTGTATGTATATATAATAAAAAAGTGCACATGTGTGTACATATGTGTGTGTGGATGTGGAAGTTGTCTTGATAAATATATTAGCGTCGCAACTTGGCCCCCCCCAAACAAAAATTCCTGGCTCCGCCCCTGAAGATATCCATCTTCTTTGTGATTCCATTATGAAAAACTTCTTGGCACCATTTTCTGATCTCCTTGTAAAACTCAATGGTGCAACTTCAAAGAATCCTCCAGTGACTTGTATTATCTCAGATGGTTTCATGCCATTCACCATTACTGCTGCTCAAGAACTTGGAATTCCTATTGTAATGTTCTTCACTATTTCTGCTTGTAGCTTAATGGGTTTTATGCAGCTTCCTTCTCTCAAAGAAAAAGGAATCATACCACTTAAAGGTGTAAAAAAAAAACGCAATTCACTACTGAAATCTTGCATTATTTTGTTACAACTAATCACAAATTTTTAAGCTAAAATCATTCATTGATTTTGCAGATGAGAGCTATATCACAAATGGGTATTTGGACAGAGTGATAGACTGGATTCCAGGTATGAAAAACATCCGTCTAAGGGATCTCCCAAGTTTCGTTCAAACCATAGATCCAAATGATGCTGTCTTTAAATTTGTGATTGAAGCAGCAGAAAGAGCTCCTAAAGCTTCGGGAATTGTTATTCACACGTTCAACGCATTAGAAAAAGAGGTATTGCATGCTCTTTCAACCATGTTTACTCATGTATATGCCATTGGCCCTCTTCAACCACTACTAATCAATCACTTACCCAATGACCTTTCAAAATCAATTGGGTACAATTTATGGCAAGAAGAAACTGAGTGTCTCGATTGGCTTAACTCTAAATCACCCAACTCAGTTATATATGTGAATTTTGGTAGCATAACTGTTATGACACAAAAACAATTGATTGAGTTTGGTTGTGGACTTGCAAATAGTAAGCACCCCTTTTTGTGGATAATTAGGCCTGATTTAGTTGTTGGAGAATCAACCATTTTGCCACCTGAGTTTGAGGTAGAAAGTAAAGAAAGAGGCTTCATAGCTAGTTGGTGCCCTCAAGAGGAAGTGTTGAACCACCCTGCAGTGGGAGGGTTCATAACACATAGCGGATGGAATTCAACCATTGAAAGTGTGTATGCAGGAGTACCAATGCTTTGTTGGCCATTTTCGGGTGATCAACAAACAAACTGCAAGTATACTTGCAATGAATGGGGCATTGGCATGGAAATTGATAATGATGTCAAAAGAGAGAAAGTAGAGAAGATTGTGAGGGAATTAATGGAAACAGAAAAGGGTAAGAAAATGAAGAAAAATGCAATGGAGTGGAAAAAAATTGCCGAAGAGGCCACTTGTCCACTTGGATCTTCATCCATTAACTTTAACAATCTGGTGAGTGAAGTTCTTTTATCAAAGGGCTAAATATATTTTGAAGAATTTTTTTTTTGTCGTGACAATAATAAGGTACCCGCTATTAAGTTTGTTTACATTAAGTTTGGCTAGAAATAACTATCTTCTATTGCCTATAAATAGAAAACTTTATTCTTCAAGAAAGGGCCCTTGACCATCCAACATCCAAGATGCAATGGCAAATTCAGATTCTCTATCAAGAGACCTCTATGTAGAGAAGTAGACTTATCAATGTAAACTTGTAGAAGATTGTGGGCTAAGTCCCCATTTATTTGATTCCTTGTTCATTGAAATTTATATCTTTTGTGAGTGCATCATCCTCACTTCAAGTAGGCTTTGTTAAGTAGGCATTGCAATCATCCTCATTCTGATCGTTGTTATATTGTGTATTTTGCAAAAATTCCTATTAAGTTGGTGTTACCGAACCCATTCCTTCTCTTGTGAAGTCAAATTCACTGCCTTGATCAGTGGTTTTCAATTACTTTGAGCGGACAAAATCTGGTTTGTACTCAAACTAAGTTCTCAATGGGTCTGCTACTTGTTTATAAGCCCTCTCAAACTCGTTCTCCTCTTGTAAAGTTATTATTGCGCCACATTTATTGTTTGTTAGGTGATGATCAAATCAAGCACTCCCGTCCTTGTATGGCTAAACATTGCATTAACATTCATTGCACTGATTGCAGAACGAATGGATACGAATGAATGATAAGCTAGTGGAAATCATTGCTTGAAAAAGACTGTGACAGGTACTTGTTTCTTTATTGTGTAAGTGAGAAATAATTACCTGGTGAATTGTAGTTTTTCGATTCTGGACTTCGTTAGTGTGAAATTCATGAGTATTTATAGGTGTTAATGACAGTTTATGGATTTGGTTAGGTTTAATTTAGAATTATTTTATTCTACACCATTGATATTGAATTTGAATTTTGATTAACGGTGGATGTGGGTTTAGAATTTCACCAATTCTTTGTTAAGCAAAGTCCATAGAGCTCATCTGTGCCAGAAGACACACAAACACGACGAGGTTTATGACAAAAGGATTGCCCAAAGCTGTGCGTTTTGTTTAAAGAAGACACGCGTGAAACATTAGCTCCTGATTCCTGAAGTTCAAGCGTGTGATTACTCACACAACGCGGTCTCTAGCTCAAGTCTAATAGGAATATATGGTCCTCAACATGGTGCCGTTTGGAGTAACTAAATTATAACAAACTTTGTAACAGATTTTCCCTCCAGATTTTGGCACTAAAATCTGTTAGCTTAGCTGTCATTTTCTGTTACTAACAGAATCAATTTTTGGTGAATTAATTAGATCATGTGGTAGAAGTCTTAAGACATGTATAAGTAGTCACAGATGTGTTGTATATTATTCATTGAGTTCAGATTTCATTTTTGCATAAGAAAAATATCTCTCTCTCTCTCTACTATTCCGCCATTATTGGTTTATTTTCAAGAACTCAACAATTTCTTCATGGTATCAGAGCCTATCTTGGGAAGCTCTAATATGTCATCTTCAACCTTAGCCTCTGGTAGTTTTACCTCCAATACTTCAACAATGGCGCCTTCAACTACTTCTTCATCTATGAACTTGATGAACCACCCTCTACTACTTCTATCAAATATGGCTAATATGATGACTGTGAAATTGGACAGTACAAACTACATAGTCTAGAAGCATCAGATCACCATGGTACTTGAGACTTATTCCATGTTTGATCTACTTGATGAGATGCAATCAATACCAGAGAAATTTCTCAAAGATCTCTCTGGATCAGTCACTGCAATAGTCAATCCAGACTATTTGACTTGGAAATCAAAGGAGAAAGCTTTATTGACATTCATGAGTTCTACTCTCTCAGCATCAATTCTAGCTATCACAGTAGGTTGTACTATTGCTATTGATGTGTGGAAAGTGCTAGAGAACCGTTTCTCTTACATTTTGTTAGGAATATGAAATAATTGTTGTAATCCCTTTAGTTAGGTAGTTAGCTAGTTGGTTGAAACTAGGATAAGGATAAGGATAAGTTAGTTTGGATTTGAGCATATGTAGCTCATTTAACACAACTTAATTCATAGAGCACATGTTGAATTAACTAGCCAATTATCTTAAGTCATGTGGGCCAATGACATTAGAGCTGGTCTTCTATAAATACATTATTGTAATTCAACATTAGATATCATTGAAGAATAAACTAATTCTTACTGCATTAGTGCATCTCTCTCTCTCTCTTAATCTATTTTTTCTCTCTATGGAGGGTGACTACCTCGAATTAAGTCAATTTTCCTACAATTCCCATCAATTCCCTTACAATTCATACCTATTCCCATTAGGAAGGTTCCTAACATTTGGTATCAAAGCCGTTGATCTTGAGACGGGTGAATATGACTGACAAGAAATCTTGAAAGACTTACAACAAATGGTGAATGAAGTTTCAAAGATGGTTAAGGCATTGATAGAATCTTAGAAGGCCGTTTCAAAGAAAGTCAAGGCCTTGACTGAATCTAACAAGGCCATGAATGAAGAGCTCTTAAGATTATAAGAGGGTCTTGAGAATATGATGGAAGATGAGGTACAATCTCTTGATTCGACTGACCAAGAATCTACAATACATGAACCTGTTGCTGTTGTGTGAGATACCGCACCCCCGACCCATTTTTTTGGATGTTGGTGTTGGGCCAAACCCACGTGAATGGGTGGAGTCGTGTTATTGCCTCTCAAAATGGAGGTTCAACTAATTATATTTTCTCTTTTAGATTAAAGATTTTACAATAGAGTCGTCACTTATTTAATTATTGGAATAAATAAGAAAACCAAAATTGAAAAATTCCTCATTGTTATTAATTTGCAATTGAATTTACATTGACTATAGGAAAATTATATGGCTTTGGTCCTAGATAATATTTAAGATAAAGTACATGGCTTTGTTCCCTAGTTACAATTTAGAAATTGAAAATTACAAGGATAAGCATTGATCTATCAACCCTTGATCTAAACTCGGAGACTATGTTACAAGGTGGGAAAGTGTTAGGCACCCACCTTGCCTAGTGAAACCAGTCTTCTAGACTATAGTGGCCAACATTCATATCATATCACCCAATATGTCAATCAATTTGCATGTTGAATTTAATGTGTGTGCATGTGATAAACCCTAATTCAATTTATTAAGCATTGCATTTGAATTGAAAAATAAATTCTAGTGAATGTGTGTGAATGGTGATATCCTAGATTCAAGGATTTGAAAGAATTATGAAGCGAACATGTTTTTCATATTTTTGATGTGAATTTAAGATTAAAACTAGTGTTATACATGAACATGTGATAAACAACCAAGAACATTTAAGAACATTCAAACATATTCAAGAGAATTTAAATAATTAGTATCATGCTTTAATCTTAAATTCTCATCATGGCAACATAAAAAACCAGTTAGGGAAAATGATTATACATTTATGCAAGATCCATACGGTGGAGGAGGAGACTCTTGGTGGAGGTCCTAAAGGTGGAGGAAAAGAAGAGTTAGGAGAGGGAGAGTGAGTCTCACTCAATATCTTGAGTCTCAGAAAGACCAAGATATAACAAGACTACTCTACTTCACTCGAATTCAAAAGAGGAGAAGAGATGAGGTTTTGTTGTCTTGGAATGGAGGAGAGGGGGGTTTATATAGTAGTGGTGGAAAAAAATATAAATGGAAGGTCATTTAATGAGTGTTGACAAAGAATCATGAACCTAGACCTTATTTTAGCATTTGGAGAAATCTGGTGCATTAAATGTAGAGATTGGTGGGAGTGAGAAGCAAGCAAAATTCGGTTTTTTCGTAACTACTATAACAGCCTGTAGAGCCAAATTTAAAAAATCATATCTTACCCAATTCTGATCGGAATTGTATTGTTCTTATGCTCAAAGTGAAGCCCCAGATGTCTAGTTTTTGGAAAAATTAACCTCATTCACCGATTCAAAATATTCTGAGAGATATCAATGAAATGGTGAGCAGTGTTCATTTGTTAGAAAACAATTTTAGCATAATTAACATTAATAGGTCCCAAATTAGTTTCCAATTAACATTAGTAGGCTCCAATCACTCCAATTTCAAACTTAATTAGTTCCAAATTTACCCTAATTAAAAGATAATTGCACAAATTACTCATTGAATAATTAATGTTTAACTATCTAATTAATTAGGTGTGTGCAACCTTACCATAAAATGTAGTCCTAGCCAATCAAATTATGACACGTCATTAATCTCAAATTGATTATAATCACTCCCATTTCAGACTTAATTCGTTCCAAATTTACCCTAATTAAAAAATAATTGCACAAATTACTCATTGAATAATTAATGTTTAACTATCTAATTAATTAGGTGTATGCAACCTTACTATAAAATGTAGTCATAGCCAATCAAATTATGACACGTCATTAATTTCAAATTGATTATAATCACTCCAATTTCAGACTTAATTAGTTCCAAATTTACCCTAATTAAAAGATAATTGCACAAATTACTCATTGAATAATTAATGTTTAACTATCTAATTAATTAGGTGTGTGCAACCTTACCATAAAATGCAGTCCTAGCCAATCAAATTATGACACGTCATTAATCTCAAATTGATTATAATTATAACAAATTGGAATTAATTGTTCATAATCACATATAGTCGGACTCAATTTGTGATAATGCATCTCGGCTATTAAAACTTGATTTGATGATAACTTTCAATTTGATGGTCCGATTAGGGCTTATGACCAGTCGATTTGATCATTACAACATTAAGATCATTTTGGTGAAATGAGATTAAGGATCTAATGACTAGAATCAAGATGCATATTTCCAAGGCGAAATTACCATTTTACCCTCCATGTGAGGTTAAATGCGAGTTGCAAAATGGGGTGTCAACAGAATGCCCCTCATTGACCAAGCTTGAAAAGCGAATGTCAATGTATGAAAAAGACACCTAACTTTGCAATCAGTATTTAACAGTAGTGAATGTATGATACATTGTATAAGAGAACTAAGGTCGATCCTATGGGTTTTGGGAGAACTAAGGTCGATCCCTTGAAGGTAGGAGAGCTATTATCGATCTTATAGTGTATAGAAGAGCTAAGGTCGATCCTATGCATTTCGGGAGAACTAAGGTCGATCCCTTGAAGGTAGAAGAGCTACTGTCGATCCCACAGTGTATAGGAGAACTAAGGTCGATCCTATGGGTTTTAGGAGAACTAAGGTCGATCCCTTAGAGGTAGGAGAGCTACTGTTGATCCCTTAGAGTGTATAGGAGAGCTAAGGTCGATCCTATGGGTTTTGGGAGAACTAAGGTCGATCCCTTGAAGGTAGAAAAGCTACTGTTGATCTCACAGTGTATAGGAGAACTAAGGTCGATCCTATGAGTTTTAGGAGAACTAAGGTTGATCTTTTGAGGGTAGGAGAGCTACTATCGATCCTACAATGTATAGCAAAACTAAGGTCGATCCTATAGGTTTTGGGAGAACTAAGGTCAATCCTTTGAATGCAGGAGAGCTACTGTTGATCCTACAATGTATAGGAGAACTAAGGTCAATCCTATGGGTTCCAGGAGAACTAAGGTCAATCCCTTGAATGTAGGAGAGCTACTGTCGATCCTACCGTGTATAGGAGAACTAAGGTCAATCCTATGAGTTTTGGGAGAATTAAGGTCGATCCCTTGAGGGTAGGAGAGCTACTATCGATCCTACAGTGTATGAGAACTAAAGTCAATCCTATAAGTTTCGAGAGAAATAAGGTCGATCCCTTGAATGTAGGAGAGCTACTATCGATCCTACAGTGTATAGGAGAACTAAGGTCGATCCTATGGGTTTTGGGAGAACTAAGGTAGATCCCTTGGAGGTAGGAGAGCTATTGTCGATCTTACAGTGTATAGGAGAACTAAGGTCGATCCTATGAGTTTTGGGAGAACTAAGGTCGATCCCTTGAGGGTAGGAGAGCTACTATCGATCCTACAGTGTGTATGAAAACTAAGGTAGATCCTATGGATTTCGAGAGAACTCAGGTCGATCCCTTGAATGTAGGAGAGCTACTGTCGATCCTACAGTGTATAGGAGAACTAAGGTCGATCCTATGAGTTTTGGGAGAACTAAGGTCGATCCCTTGAGGGTAGGAGAGCTATTGTCGATCCTATAGTGTATAGCTATTATCTGGCTATATGAGAGAGTGCATAATAGGTCCTTCACTTTGATTCCTGCAAAAATGTAAGTTTCATTTAGCAATGGAGTTATTCATTACAAGAAATTGGAAGTACTTAGCCAATGCCACTTTTTCATGTTTTTACATCAAATCCAAGATTATTGGAGCTTTTTATCAACTTTGACCTAAAGTTTACTCTCAGAGGCGACCAAAAACCTATTTTGATTCGACTATCAGAATGGGATAAAACTAATGCCATTGTGAAGAATATTGAATTCCTTTCAAACAAGGACAAACCTAGGATTTCAAGCTGGGAGGGGGGGGGGGGCCGGAGATAAGTAAAAAAAAAAATTCAAATACGCATCCATATAGTATTAATAAACTATCAACCAAGACAAATACCCAAAAATCATTGTTTCATAATATATTAAGATACAATCATCAACCAACAAAAATAAAAGATAGAAAACACTAATGTTTCTTAATACAATCATCTATGAAAAAGGAACTCGACGCTCTTTCAAATCTTCAAAATCATTTTTGATTGAATCCAAACTAAATGTCGAAGCTATATCATTTTCAATGTATAACATCAAAGAGTTCGTCAAAAAATCATTTTCCATTTTATTTCGAAGGTTAGTTTTGACAACTTTCATAGCTGAAAATGCTCGCTTTGTAGTAGCAGTAGAAACTGGAAGAGTAAGCACAAGTCTCACCATTCTATAAACAAGTTTGTAGTGTTTTGAGTTTCCAGTTCTCACTAACCATTAACACAACTCAGATAAACTGTTCAATTTTTTGAACTCTGGATCCTGGACTACATTATGCTCAAAATGATAAAGCTCCTTCTCCAACACTTGTTTGTCATAATCTGTGAAATCTTGTGGATAGAAATTCTTTACCAACAAACAAAGATCACTACTTCTGAAAGACTTTAATTCATCTCTAGGTTCTAAAGTTGAGCTAAGCCTAAGTAACTCCATTCTATTTTCACATTATCGCTTGTATAAAAAAAAATTAATTAAAAAGTAAATAAGAAAAAGAAAGGAAGAATAGGAAGCATTATTTTGCATAATGTGTTATAATAAATGGAAGCTTGTAGTTTCCAACAACTCCAATGTCTCTTAGATTCGAGCCATTGTCATAAAAACTAATCACGCAAGAGTCTTGCGTGATTTTTTTTTTTTTTTTAGATTTACATGGGCTCTTGAGTCTTGACTAGGCTGGCCAGCTGGGATAGGGGGGGGGGGGGGCAAGTCTTTTTTTTTTTTTTTTTGAAAATTTTAGCTATTAACTTTTTTTTTTTTGGGCCCAAGGGGGGGCGGGCCTGGGCCCCCTTAGGCCCCAACCTGGGTCTGTCACTGCTTTCAAATGACTACTCATTGGTCGAAATTGGAGTTAAAACAATTGAGATATCATGAAAATAGTGTTGGACGTGTTAGCTCAATTCTCGAGGCCATAACTTTTGATCCGTGTTTCTAATTTTCAAAACTTCAAATGATCTAAAAGCTTGACATCCATACCTTTCCAATACCACCAATATCGGGTCAATCAGAGTTTGGGAAGGCCTTCAAATGAGTAATCAAAATTGAAACCAGAAAAGCTGATGAAAAGGACAGAATTGCTGACATCATCATATCGGTCTAGCGCACGCTGGCCAGAAGTCAAACAGTCACCAAAAGTATATATAAATACCCCTAACCCCCAGAATTGCAAAAAAATGATTTTTTGTAGCTCAAAGCAATTTTCTGGAGCAATTCCCTCTCCCCTTTCACCTAAATTCTCTCCCAAGCACACAAATTAATCCTTGATTCTCTCATCTTCCATAAATCAAGAGGTAGTGTTCCTGCTTCCATTTCCTCTTCCTTGGTCCATCTTCCTTGGTTTTAAGGTTTTGAGGGAATAGATGTAGCTTTTTAGCTACAATCTACACCCATTTAATTCCTAACTCTTTATAGCTTTATTTTAAATTCCTAACATGTTTTATTGCTTTTTTCCTTCTTCCTAGAATGTTTTATTGCTTTATCTATCTCTCTAGCATGTTTTTATTGCTTTGATGATGTTGGCCTAGCTTTCTTGGGTTAGGATATGCCTAAATGTCTTGTTTGTGCCATATCTACATGTTGGAAGCTATGCTTGAGTGCTTTATAGCTTTAAATAAAGTATTTATGCCTTTTCCTTGTGTCTTTTGTCATGGGTAGGATTTTGATCTTAATCTATTGGTCAAGGTACACATCCAAATACCCAAGTACAATAAAGGGTTTGGATTAAAGTCTTATATGCATGTTTATGCTTGTTTGCCCATTTTACATGCTTTTTGTGTATTTGATTTCTAAATCCATTGCTTTGTGATGCTATGTTTGGATGCTTCATGCTTAGATCGATGTTCATTCTTTAGATCCATGCTTGTATGCTTAGATCTAGTTTCTTGCATCCTTACCATTCGTCACATGCTAGTGAGTGTATCCTGATACACTACACCTAGCCCCATATTTTTTGTCACCTCATCGTGCTATTTTGTCTTTTTCTTGGTTTCTGGACCGATCTTCGTGTAGCTGTTTGGAGGCCTTTCTGAACTCCGTTTTCTTCAAACTTTATAAGCTTTGAAAGCTCTAGATGTCTAATTCCTAATGGTTCTGGCCTTGCAAGATTTATAGCTACGGTTGTCGAGATATGGCGTCCGGAAAGAAGATGATGCAGTGTTGAAAAATTTTGTAATGTTTTTTCCTTAAAAAATTCGTATCTTCCATTTTGGGGTAGATATCATCGAGCCCTTTTTATGAAAGGTATTCAAGACCTCATTCTTCGAGTTGGTTCATCTAGATCGCTCCAATTCCTACCCAATTGGTACAGTTTATTGTGCAAAGTTGGCCTAAAAACTGTCTGTTTTCCTGAAAATGAAGTTTTTATTAGGGTTTTTGGTATTTTGGTGATATCTCATCCGTTTTAATTCCAATTTTGGCCCGTAAACTATCATTTCAAAGGGAAAAATATGCCCTATAGGATGGTCCAAAACTCAACTTGATCTGATGGTTGGATAAAAAAGTCAACTTTTTGACCATACCCGGTTAGGGTTTTGGCCTTAATTGCTATAAAAAGAGTTTTTGAATGTTGTGACCATTTAATCCACTATCCAATCATGTTGTATTTATTTTTACCCTTTTTGGCTTTAAAACTTGTAATTTTGCACCTTTTTTATTTATTTTTATTTATTTTGGTATTTGTTTTGACGTGTGAATCGGGGCTGGACAAAATACGGTTTCGATAGCTGCCCCTTCTTTGTTTAATATTTGTTGGCACCATAAATATTGAACATAGAATTAGATAAAGTATTTTTTCCCTCTCGATTTTAGTGTAAACAAATTCATTTTTTTTCTATTTTTTGGCTAAAAACGGGCACAAGGGTATTTTGGATATTGTGGGTCATTCAGGTATTTTATGATGTTAATAGATACATTAACAATGGGATATAATAATAATAAAAAGTCTATGTAATTTCAAATATTAATTATTTTATTTTGGACAGTTGTATCTCTCTATGTTTCTCTATACCCTGTAATGACGACTATTAAGTATGCATTTTATATGCTTTGGAACCTTAGTACATAAATCCATAGGAAACCTTGTCATCATGGACCAAAAACAGAACTTGGAATTCAATCTACTCGAGGCTCGATAGATCGACGCTGTTGAGCAAGTATCGAGGTTCATTAAATCTCGATAAATCGACATGTATCAATATAGCAGTTTTAACTTTTCTTGAGCAGTTCCTTGACTATTCTTGCGTCTTCAATATCACCCCTTGTTTGTTAACTTTAAGATCTTCTTCAACAGACCAAAAACTAAGACTCAGATATATGAAAAGTGTGTTCTGTCTCGGGATATGCCAATTTACAAATATGACCCATACAATTGGAACAAGAAAATCAAGTTTAGAACAAGTGAAGACTTAATATTGCAGAAAAGATAAAGCTGGAAGACTACATTATGACTATAAGCTCGACAAGTCGAAATCCACTTACTTATTCGACCAGTTGAACTACAAGTCTTGACCAATTGAGACTCAGGCAGAATTGAATCTCAGCTTCTTTTCTCAGCCGTTGATATAGGGTTTTGATGGATCTTAAGTACATATAGATACAAACCCTAGAGCATGTTTTTGAATACACAATAGGGTAGTGTTCTGTACATAGATATGGAATTTTTCCAAACCCTTTTCAAGCTATAACTGGAGACTACGTACGTGCAAACATCGGATCCAGCTATAAAGCAAAGTTGCTACAATCAATTAACCACAGTTGCTAATCAAATCTTTGAACAAAGTTCTCGGAGTGTGCAACAATCCATATAAAAGAGTGGATTCGAAGCTAAGTGGTCACATCAATAAGTACTACATAAGGTATCAGTAGATTTAGGGTTAAGTCTACTGTACAAACTTCAATTCTATTAATGGATATGTTTCCTTGAGAACTATTTAGGTTAAATCCTCCTTAGGTTTTTTAGTGTGAAAAAATAGTTTCATTGGTTTTCCTGGGTCATCATTTCTGGTGTCTGTATGATTTGTGCTTGTTTGATATTTTAATAAATTTAATCAAGAGCATAATTAATTAATTAATTGGTCAAAAGTTCATTAATTTGTGTGACAACTAGGGCCTAAAATCCTAACAACAAGAATAACAAGGTACCCTGCTAGCTAGTTGTCTATGTGAATGTTACTTGTGTTTAGACTCTAAAATTGGTTTTCCTCTTGGTTTCATTCTTGTAACGTTGTTTTCAAGTTTTATGTTTTGTTTGTGGGTATGTCCTACTAGCGGTGGAGCCAGAATTTCAGTTCAGGAAAGGCAAGATTGGAAACAAAATTAATCTTGAAAAGTTAATCAATATTAGATAAAATTAAATAAACAAATATATAATAATGCAATCGTCATACAAAAGCTAATAAGCTAATATATGTATTATGTAATTTTATTTCTATACATAGGTTAATTTACTATTAAAAGTATAGCAATATATTTGAAAAGTTATATGCTGCATCATTGTTTTGATTACTTTTAAATGATTATGTAGAATTTAATAGTCTTTCTCTATTCTTCTAATTATTTGAAATTTATGTTTAGCAAAAAACTTAGGATTTGAAACTATGAAAGAGTCAAGATATTCAAGGAAAAAAATTAATGAAGCGATTGAGGCATTAGAAATTTAATGTCCAAAGACAGTAAAAGATAAGTAATATTTTTTTTAAAAAATTTATTTTACGTTTAATCATCTATTTTGAGATTAAATGTCATGAGAACTTAAAAAGTGATCTGGTATGAAAAATTTTAATTTCAAATTTGTGAAACCATAAGTACTGAGTTAACTTTCAATAAAATATATATATATATATATAATTTTTATGAAAGAACTTTTATTTGTGAGTCATGGAAATTACAACTATATGTGTCACCTTCCTAAAACAAGGGAAGGCCACATGCCAAACTCTCTTTGTTCAAGACCATGTGAGGAGTTGGCTATAACTTAGAATTATCGTTTAAGGGGAATTTTAAAAACCGCTATTATACTCACTCAGCTACTTGGATTGCTTTGTCCCGAGTGCTTCGTTCCAATTTGTTGCTTCTCTTTCTTGTTTGAAGTCTGTTAAAAGTTGCTTTGCTACTGATGTCAAGAAAAAAAAAAGTTGCTTTGCTACCTCTAAAATTTGATTTGGGTGGGCTTGTTTTTTCTTTTTAGTCCTTTTGGAAAACTCTTACAAAGGAGTTTTGGGGGAAGTCAGAGGGGGCAAGTACCCCCTCGTCCTCCCCTTGGCTCCACCAGTTGCTGCTATTGTTATTTTTATTTGTTTTTATATATTATCACTTACTTTTAAAAAGAATATATATATATATAGCTGACCAGTTGATAATTTTATTGCACCACATGTATTGTTAGGTGATGATCAAATCAAGCACTCCCGTTCTCTGTTCAGTAAGTTCATTCCTCACCACTAAAGTTTCTGTAGCAAGTGCATCCAATCTATCACAGACTGAAAGTTGTTCCCCCTCTGTAGGAACCCCAAGAATGGTTTCCAAGGCAGTCACCCTTGCGTTGGTGTTCGAAAACATTGCAGCCAAGCTCTAATACCAATTGTCACAGGGTCAATTCTTTCACTCAAATTTTTCTGCCTGTGATGGCTCTAAGTCTCTAACTTAGTCTCAACCAACACCACACACACACACTGCAGGAACACTTAGAACAGATTTTTATGGAACACAAGCACACAGCACATACACTATGTTTACAGGGAAAAACTCCAACCTTTATTACACACTCTCAAGTACAAATGAGACCCTTATAAAGCTTAGAGAAGCTACACAGAATTTCTCAAAGCCAAAACACAATCTGTTGTTGACACCCCCAACAGCATATGGGTCAAATATATAGAAATAATTGTCATTGCAGTTACTGCCAAGTAACTACCTTAACCTTGGACAATCTTCCACTTGGGTTTGACTTAGGTCATCATCAACTACTACTATCTTGGCTTCTTCCCACATTTACAACCCCTACACAGCAGGCTAGCAACATCAGGAACTGCTTGGAAACTGTTTGTAACTGCCATTGCACATCAGCACATGTCATAGCCCATGTCTCAACAGATCATGGGGCTTCTGCCCATCACCCAGCAGCCCACACAGCATCTTAATCCAAATTTGGGGAGGCTTAGCTTATGCCTTAGCCATCCCCCATCAGCCACATAGCTCACATAGCCTGCCCATATGCAGCACACACACAAGGTAACTGCCCATCAGCCCACTAGCATCTGTCCACGCACTAGGCCAACACCTACTAGGCTATGCCTTGTACACAACATATGATTGCAAATCATCATGGCATTCCAGCCCTACCTTACATACAAGCCACCCAGCCCACACACAAGCAACCAGCCACCAATGTCATGCACCATCACACAAGGGTCGACACCATCTACTACCGCCAATCATGAAACCAATTCTGCCCACCATGGCCCTCCTATGCCATGGCCTAAGGGCATCATGTGAAGCAAGGTGTCTCCGCATGCTACCCCTATACACTGCTCAATGATCCAACTCGAGTTAGGGGACCGAGCATGTCCCTCTTAAAGAGCACTTAGGAGCATAATGAATCTGGCATAAGGAAACATTGATGTGTTGAGGAGACATAAAGCCGTATGGCTGGCCCAATGATGCCCAAACACCATAATTCCTTATGCCATCACCATCACCAACTAAAGCTCCTAAAACCTTGTCATCTTTGCTGTCTTACGCATTCTTCAATATCTTAAAGGCACTCTTTCCCATGGTTTGCACTTTTATGCCTAGTCTCCTCTGTTAGGACATATATGAGTCATGTTAGGAACATATGTCAATATAGAATTGGCTAATCCTTTGACAAAATGCACTTTACTTGTAATTGGGTAGATCCAAGATGTGTTTAATACTTCAAGATACAAGAGTTCAAGTCCAAGTGTTAAAGCCATGCAAATCTGTCCAAGAAACAAGTGAATAAGTGTTGGATTTTAAAGCTCGACAGCTATTATTTATCGAGGTTTAAAAGGCTGTTTAAGCTCGATGCTCGACAGTTGCTCGATAGATAGGGTATCTGTCGAGGTTTATGAAAATCAGTTTTTCAGATCTAATTTCACTCCAATCCGTGAATAGATGTTTGGGCTTTCTTTTCTCACAACCCTAAACATATATAAGGATTGTTTTAAGAGCCGTCACAGCTGATGCAACTCACTGCAAAAGTTTTTCACAAGCATATTGTGAACCAGAGACATATGCCCTAGTTCATTTTTCTCTTCAAGAAGCTGCTGTGTTTGTACACCGTAGGGTTTTGTAACCAAGGAGCTTTGTGATCTTTATCGTGTTGATGAACTGAAGAACTTTGCAGCGAACATCTTTCTCAAGTTGGTGAGTAAGCCACATGTTGGGATCCACGCATCAAATTGGTTAGTCAAGTACTAGGAGTCGTGCATTGAAAAGAGATATTGTCACTATAGAACAAGTTCAATTGGGTATTGGGGTAAGGGTTCAACTGTAGGTTGGTATAAGGTACTAGGATTCCTTTGCTTCTAACCACTTGTTGTGATAATAGTGAATTCTCGGGAATGGTGACCTTAAAATCACCCGGTGGGGTTTTTGCCGTGTAGGTTTTCCCAATTCGTAAACAAATCACCGTGTCAATTTATTTTCCGCTGCATATTAACTTAGTTGGTGATTTTTTTTGTGCTACCATGTGCTTATTGCATGCTAATTGAATTAACTAATTAACTTGGCTAATTAATCGGTTAATTCATCACAAGGGGTCAATACATTCTTGACCTATCAAGTGGTATCAGAGTAGGCACACTTTATCCTGCATTTCATTCTTTTGACCTAACTTTTGAAATTTTTGATAAACTTTGGGGTTTTTCAAAATAATGGAGGTTTTTGTGAAAGTGTTAGGTTGGTTTTTGTTCAAATGGTTTTAAATTATCATGCATTGCATCACATTTGCATTGTAACAATGTTACATGCATTTTAGATGTGTGTTTACTATGCTAAATTGATGTGTGCTGATAGGATTGGATCATGCATAGGTACCTTCATTTCTCTATTTTCTGATATTGATTTGTTTGGTGCTTTTCTGCATCTCTCTCTCTCTCTCTTTTTCTTGCGTTAGTCTGCTTTATGGCACCTAAACGCAAATCCACTCCATCCCAGAACCCTCTTTATTCTGGGGCATCTTCTTTTTCTCCCTCTAACCCTACTCCATCTCACGTTAGGTTCCGTGATGATAAAGCTCGTAAGGACTTTTCGAAGAACTTCTAATGACGAGGCATTCATTCGGAACGCCAAGTCATTCTATCGGATTTTTTCGATATTGACCTTCCCACTGTCGTCTACAGTTGGGGTTGGGAGTCACAGTGTGACATCCCAGTCACTTGTCCCTCCGTGATCATACAGGAATTTTACTCCAATATGCACGGATTCGATACTTCAGTACCTCATTTTGTCACTTGCGTTTGAGGTACGCGCATCATAGTCACTCCAGATATTGTATCTGAGGTACTACACGTTCCTAGGCTAGCGCATCCTGACTACCCAGCTGGCTGCGATCGTCTGAGGACTGTGTCCAAAGACAAACTCTTGTCTTTATTCTGTAAAACACCTTCATCATGGGGTGACCGTTAAAACACTCCTTTCTCGGCCTTTGCGAAAGGTCCGAGGTTCCTTAACATGGTGATGACATTCGTTCTCCATCCATTGTCTCACTATAACTCTATCACAGAGCCTTGTGCTCGATTTTTGTTATCCTTTCTTGAAGGACTCACTGTTAATTTTCCCTTTCATTTCATTCTCTCCCTCATAGATGTCTATAGGGATACGGCGACCTGTGATAACCTCGTTTTTCCTTCGGCTATCATGCGGATCCTTCGCCATTTTTCTGTCTCCTATCCAATGTCTACACACTTCTCTCTTATGTGTGCCATAGACATTGCTACCGTTAGACGGAGCGAGGCCCAACTTCAACTGAAGCGGCCACAGACCGAGACGGTGACTCCTCTAGCTTCTTCCACTCCTTCCACCTCTACTCCTTCTTCTTCTGTGGGAAAAGTGAATCTCAAGGCCGTCACAACATAGCTTGTGTGCATGGATGCTCGCCTTGACACTCTCAGTGATGAGTTGTGTTAGATGAACACCCGTGTTGGTCATATCGATCGACGATAGGCTGCCATGGGTGGTTTCACCGCTTACTCTTCTCCATCTCCACCGGCTTCAGAGGATGAGAGTGATGATGGCTTCGACAGTGAAGAAGCCATTGAGTGGCAGATGTAATCAGGCGGAATTGTGGGATCCAAAAAGCTAGTGAAGACAAGACTCAGAAAAGTCCGTTCATGGCAGGAGCTTGGAGGGCTCAAGTACATTGGATAGATTAGGCTTGGAGGGTCTTTATGATATTCCTATACTCCAACTTATTCACTTGTGGATTGATTTTGCCTTGGAGGGCCGCAGAGAGGTTTTTCGCTAAGTACTTCGGTTTCCTCTTCAATAACATGTCTCGATGTTATCTTGTGTTTGTATCTCTCTTCCCTACTCTTTAAGTTTTACATTTATTGTTCATTGTAATTGCTTATGGCTTAGAGTAACGTTACCGGTTTATTACATGTGCTTTACTCTTGTTCCGCACTTAGATAAATTAGAGTAAAAGCAATTAAGGCATAATTTAAAATTAGGGGTCTAAACAAGCATTAATGTTTTCACACTAATTGTGCTTTCAATTATGGCAGACCAAAAGGGCATATTGAACTTACTCATCTTTCTTTCTGTTTTTTTACACTTGTAACCTACATTTTTAATTCTTTAGTTATTATTATCACAAGTATTTTTATCTTTTTATCTCTACAAATATATCATTCTATTATTTTTTGTATGTTTGATTAATATTTTTTTTAAGTGAACCATATCTTTCTAACTTTTGTTGTAGTGTGTTATATTAACCTAATAGACAACTAAACTTTATAAGTTTCAACTCTCTTAAGGAATAAGGAGATATCACGTAATCAAAACTCATCACAAAATTACAAATTTATCTTAACCAAAATTAAAATGAAACCAAAGAAATAAAAGATAGACTTCATCATAATTTATTGTTCAAACAATTGATAGGCATATTCTAATTCATAGCCATGTAGATTGTGTTTTGATATAAACTCAAATTCCTATTTCCCAAAAAAAACTAAGTATTAACCTAAACCAAAATTCAACCAAAGATATAAAAGGGAGAGAGAAGACTTTGTAATGAGAAATTATTATATAAAAAAACACACACAATCCCGAAACATGTATGTAAAAAAAAATAATAAAAAAAGTAACCATCAATCTTAATTAGAGTTATAAAAAAGAACAAAAACTCACCGAGAGAGAGAGAGAGAGTACTCATAGTTGTTTTGCGGTAAAAATATGGATTGAAATGGGAGAAAAGATATCAAATTTATACAAATAAAATGGGAAGAAGAAGAGTCAAGTTATAAAAAAGAGAAAATGATAAAGGAAGTGTAACGGCGAAATAAAGAGTAGTGGGGGAGGTAAAGAGGCAAAGAGGGAAGAGAAAGGTTGGAGGAAGTGTAACCGTATGCGTGTACAAATTATATGGGAAGAAGAAGAGTAAAGTTATGAAAAATGATGAAAGAAGTGTAACGGTGAAGTAGAGAGTAGTGGGGGAGTTAAAGAGGCAAAGAGGGAAGGGAAAGATTGGAGGAAGAGTAACCGTAGGTGTGGATTAATAGAGAGAAGAAAAGATTTTTGTTTTTATTTTTTTGAGAGTAGTGAGAAGAAAAGTTTAAAAAAGAAAAGAAGAGATAAAACATAAGTGGATAATGTGGCTTAATGATTGAGTAGCAAAATGTATTGTGTGTGTACATACATACATAAATACATACATATATATATAAAAGGATTAGGATGGAAAGAAAATGACACTCAATGTTAAAAGGAGCTTTCAATATAGACAATAAACAATTAGAATTTATGATGGCGTGTAGTGTATTACATTTGGCCACAAAGAATTAATTTTGCATTAGAAAGTCAATAAAGATGGAAAACCAAAACAATAAAATAAAATAGTGATGTGGTCGCTAATGTGACTCAATGGGAGCGTAGCAACAATAAATGTTATACTTCTACTTTTAAATATATATATATATATATATATATAGATAGATTTTATTTTATTTTATACAGAGTTCTCAATTTCAATAAGTAATCGAATAAAATATTATTTACTTACTTTTTCGTCCAACGTTGTTCTTTGGGTCTAAGTTCCAAATGTTTATGGTCTCTTGTTATTAATTCAATTTTAATTTCAATCTTTGTGAGTTTTTTACCATACCATACCTTTTTTTTTTTTTTTTTTGTTACAGATAAATTTTTAGGTCAACTAACCCCAAGGCCCCTTGTGTTGAACTTGCACTCTGCCCATTAGAAAGAGGCAAAGGTATCAGCAGAGTTACGAAGCTTTTTGTGCTCACTTCTAACTTAATTCTGACTTTTGGGGTTTTAATTTTTAATGATAAAAAAAGGGGAGAGGAAATAAAATATGATGATGACATAAATATAAATAGAGCTTGCAGCACCCCCAACACCAAACAAGGCCTAGTGACGAAGTGTCAATTTTGGCATTCAGCTTTTTCGTAAAATTCTTCTTTTTCCAAATTTTCTTATGAGATTTTTCTAAAGTTTTTATGGTATTAAAGATAACACTTTATCATGTAAAACCAAGTTTTCTAAATACATAAGAGCTCTCAAAAATTTTGTATATAAATAGAGGAACCATTCAAAACAAAAGGCATCAGTCATTTGCTATCGATGCTGTCGAAACTGTAGTGGGTTAAACATTGGGCCTTGTTGTAATAGGATAAATAATGGGCTCATTTCAAGCAGTGGCCTAATCGCAGAAAACAAATCCAACATGGACCGGCCCATTCTAACAGTAGATACATAGCCTCAAACTATTGATCAAGCCAAGTCCCCTTCCTAGCCTACTTCCAAGGTAGTGTCCGAATTACCAAGGTAAGTCCTAGCCTAGTTCAGAGGTAGTGTCTGAACTACCAAGGTAAGTACCAGAGAAGATCAACTTTATCAAGGAAGCTGTCTGAGATTTCCAGATACTTCCACAACAACCCCTGCATTAAATGAAGGTCATCTGCCTGGCATCACAACACTTATTGCAAAGGGACAAGCCTAAACAGTAAAAAAGGACCCCAGAAGTCTCCATCCATGATGAATAACCAAAAAAGGAAAGCCTGATAAGATCAAAATTTATCTAGGTGGACGCCTGAACAGTAAGAAGAAGCCCTAGAAAGCTCTGTTCATGATGAATAATCAAGAAAGAAGAGCCCGATAAGACCAGAAGTTATGTAGGTGGACAAGGACAAAAAGAAGGAGATGACTCATATAAAGCAAGAGAGAGAAAAAAGGGGAGAGACATAAAAAATACTAGGTCTGAAAAACCAAGAGTTTTCTTTTTGAACATACTTGTGTGAGAATGAGATAAATTCTGGATTATTGTTCAAACTTCCCATTGCAGATTGTTATAAGCCCATAATCTAAATTAATTGTGTTCTTAGCCAAGTTATTATGCTCGATTTAATTTCTTGCTTACACAGAAAATTTGTCGAATTTCAATCTTCACTCAAAGCAACCAAAAGATCAGGAAATTTTTAGAGAAATTTTGAAAAAATTAATAAACTCATGTGAAAATGACAAGTATCTAGATACAATCTATCATATAGATCCCATTTAAATAAACTGCTGTGAAAACTTGCATTTGTAAAATGTGCATTGCGAAAACATGATATTTATTTGTAAAAAATAAAAAAGAAAAAAAGAAAAAAAAAAACTAACTGGTACTATGTATTTGAAACGCAATTTTTTAGTCATTAAAAACACAAGTTTAGGTGACAAAAACACCTAAACAAATGTACCTATAAATTGTTGTGGAATAAAGTTTGAAAAAATAAATTGTGATCCTAGAATAACTCTTTTAAATCAGCAACAAATTGTTTGTTTTTGGCTTTACATTGACATTTTTTCTTCCTGTGTTTGGTGACCTTTATTTTTCACTAGGGAATAAATCTTTACGAGAATTTAGGTCAGGCTAGGGATTCCAAGGACATAAATAGACAAGCAGGTGACCGCGTCCTCTTTTCCAGCTCATACCCTTTCGACACATCAAAATCACTTTCAAAGCAATCAAGATTGATATAAAATGGATAAAATATTTGACATTCCTTTTTATCACTTAAAACTTAAAAGTATACCAGATTCTATTAACCCTGGGGATAGGACAGGGGATGTGTCAATCCAAGATAATGCATATTTTATTCCCAAAATATGCAGGCTAGGGTTACGCGCACTTTTAAAAATAACTCATTTTCGGCAATTTATTTGTCTAAAATAAAAAATTAAAAGTTAATTTATGTCTAAAATGCTAAAAATATATATCATTTGAAGAAATAAAACTATGCCAAAAGGCAAAAATTTATATAAAATGGATAAGACAAAATCAAACTTGAAAATCCTATTTAAATAGGAAACAACTTTGGTTCAATACTTCTGTACACTAGACCTTATACAATACGGATACATGTCCAAAACTTAGTCACATGTACTTTGCAATGCAACTGGACAAGCGCACTTGAGCATTGGACCCAAGCTAAACTCATTTAGATGAAAACGGCTTTGGTCCAATGCTTATGTGCAATAGACCTAATACAAGATGGACATGTGCCCAAAGCTTGTCACACATTCAAATCGCAATAGGTCCAATATACTAGAACACTGGACCCTAGCTTAACTCATTTAGATGGAAATAGCTTGAGCACCGGAACATGTGTCCACGTCGCAATAGGTCCAATGCACCAAAGCGCATGGTCACGTGTCTATATCATAACAAGTCCAATGCATATTCTTAGTCCATTTAATCACATGTCTTTTTTCTTTTTCTTTTACTTTTTCTTTTTTTCTAAGGGGGTCGCATAAGCTTCGATTCTTCGTGATTAAGACAACTATAATTATTATAAGATTGTAATCTAGGCGACTACAACTAGACCTTCCAAAATTAACAGTATTAATTGATAGTTATGTTGAATGTGGGATTCGAGCAGCTTTACTAATTTAAGCAAATGGAGAGTAGTAATACTAATTATCCCTATATAAAGCCCATGAAGCTAGCTTTGTACTTGGGTGTGGGAACAAGATGAAATCGGTGATTTTTGTCATACAGAATGGAGAAGATTTCAACTTCCCTTAAAGGCTTCCAGTATTTCATGTTAAGATCAATACTAAGCTTGGGAACGCTAGAAACCTTGGGGGACTTTGAAGGCTTAGTTCTCCTTCGTCCTTTCTCATTGATGGAGCCATGAAAGAATCAAATCAAAACACTTGTTACTAGAGAATGGGGATGAACAGTACTCCAGGCGAATGTTGGTGATATCCTCACGTATAAATTCCATGCAAATCATCCTAAAGAGTTTTTACTAACTTCCAAGGTAAAAACTATGTCTGTGTGCTTCTCTTCCTCTAAATGGTTTGTATTTCCTAAATGAATCTATTTCATGTGTGACCTTTAAGAATAGTAACAAGAGTGATCACTTGGGGATGAAAAGCTAGGGCGAGGCATGAAATTAACAAGGGCATCAACAAACAATTTGATTTCATGCAAATGTAAACGTAATTTTGCACTTGTCACTACAAAAAAATTGTCCTGTCCCAGCGTTTTTTTCTCGGTGCTTTTAAAAACCGCCGTAATAGATAAGCCTGTACCAACGCTTTTTGAAACCGCTGGTATAGGAAACCCTATTACGGCAACTCAAAACCGGCGCTTTACAAATCGCTGCAATAGGAGGCCTATTGCAGCGGTTTTCAAAAACACTGGTATAGGAAGCCCTATTGCATTGGAATAGGGTTACTAATTTCCCTTATGGGAAAGACCTATCTCGGCACTTTTAAAAGCCCTGGAATAGGAGGACCTTATTCCAGCGCTTTTGGAAGCGCTGGGACAGATCTCTCTCCATAAGGGAATGGAGTGATCCTATCCCAGCACTTTTCGAAGCGCTGGAATAGGATCACTCCATTCCCTTATGGATAGAGACCTATCAAAGCGCTGGAATAGGTGGACCCTATTCTAGCACTTCTAAAAGCGCTAGGACAAGTCTCTTTCCATTACGGAATGGAGTGATCCTATCCCAGTTCTTCTAAAATCCCAGTGCTTTTAGAAGCACTAGAATAGGTTGACCTTATTCCAGCTCTTCGAAAAGTGCTGGTATAGGATCACTCCATTCCCTTATGGGGAGAGACCTGTCCCAGCGCTTTTTGAAGCGCTGGAATAGGGTTCACCGTTTCCAGCTCTTCCAGAAGCGCAGGGATAGGGTCACTCCATTCCCTTATGACAAAAGCAACCCCCCCCCCCCCATGCCTGAAAAATGTGGAAAACCTCTTGATTACTTGAATAAAATTAGAGGTGGCAAAATCAACCAAAATCCATTTGCCCGCCCAAACCCACCTACTTAAATGAGACCCAAACCCACCCAATTAACATTAATGTTTATTGGGTTTTAAATGGGTATCCAATTAGACCCAAGTATGATCCAAGTATCATTTCTACAAATTAAAATACCCCAAAATCACTAAAATTACCAAAAAAACCCCTTAAACCTAAAAATGACAAAAATACCCTCAAAACCTAAAAAAAAAGACCAAAATAACCCCAAAACCTACAAAATGACCAAAATACCCTCGAAACCCAAAAAATGACCAAAATATCCCCCGAAACCCAAAAAATGACCAAAATACCTCCAAAACCTAAAAATGACCAAAATACCCCCGAAACATAAAAAATGACTAAAATACCCCCTGAAACCAAAGAAAATGACCAAAATACCCCCAAAACCTAAAAATTACCAAAATACCCCCCAAAGTCCAAAAAATGACCAAAATACCCTCGAAACCTAAAAATTACCAAAATACCCCCAAAACCCAAAAAATGACCAAAATACCCTTGAAACCCAAAAAATGACAAAATACCCCCAAAACCTAAAAATTACCAAAATACCCTTGAAACCCAAAAAATGACAAAATACCCCCAAAACCTAAAAATTACCAAAATATCCCTGAAATCCAAAAAATGACCAAAATACCCCCCGAAACCTAAAAATTACCAAAATACCCCTGAAATCCGAATAATGACAAAAAAAACCCCCTGAAACCTAAAAAATGACGAAACGACCAAAATACCTCTAAACCTATAAAACGACCAAAATACCCCTCAAAATATCTAAAATGACCAACATACCACTAATCCTATAAGATGAACAACATACACCCAAAGCCTCTAAAATTACCAAAATAAGGGTTTAGGGGGTATTTTGGTCATTTGTTATGTTTAGGGAGTATATTGGTCATTTTTTAGTTTTAGGGGGGATTTTGGTAATTTTTTAGGTTTAGGGTGTATTTTTATCGAATTATAGGTTTAAGAGGCATTTTTGTCATTTTATAGGTTTCGGGGTATTTTAGTCATTTTTTAAGTTTCAAGGATATTTTGGTCATTTTAAGGTTTAGGGGTTATTTTCGTCATATATAGGTTTCAGGGGGACTTTGGTCATTTTTTAGGTTTTAGGGGGTATTTAAGTTAATTTCTAGGTTTTAAGGGTACTTCGATCATTTTTTAGGTTTCGAGGGTATTTCGATCATTTTTAGGTTTCTAGGTTATTTTAGTCAATTTTCAGGCTTTGGGGATATTTTGGCCATTTTTTAGGTTTCGGGGGTATTTCGATCATTTTTAGGTTTCTAGGTTATTTTGGTCAATTATCAGGATTCGGGGTTATTTTGGCCATTTTTTAGGTTTCGAGGGTATTTTGGGTCATTTTTAGGCTTAGAGATTATTTTGGCTAATTTTTAGGCTTAGAGGTTATTTTGGCCATTTTTTAGGTTTCGAAGGTATTTAGGTAATTTTTTAGGTTTCGGGGGTATTTTGGACATTTTTTGGGATTTTGGGGGTATTTCGGTCATTTTTAGGTTTCGGAGGTATTTTGGTCATTTTTTGGGTTTCATGGGTATTTTCGTCATTTTTTATGTTTCGGGAGTATTTTGGTCATTTTTTTTGTTTCGGGGGTATTTTGGTCATTTTATGGGTTTTGGGGGGTATTTTGATCATTTTTAGGTTTCAAGGGTATTTTGGTCATTTTTTTGGTTTTAGGGTATTTTGGTCATTTTGTAGGTTTCGTGATAATTTTGGTAATTTTTCGGTTTCGAGTGTATTTTGGTCATTTTTCAGGTTTCAGGGATATTTTGGTCATTTTTTGGGTTTTGGGGGTATTTTGGTCATTTAAAAACTCTTCAGGGGTATTTTGGTCATTTTTTGGTTTTGGGGGGTATTTTGGTCATTTTAAGGTTTTGAGGGTATTTTGGTAATTTTAGGTTTCGGGGTATTTTTATTAATTAATATAATTTATTTTATTAATTTGTACTGTTAAATTATATTTTATTAATTTGAAGTATTACATTTAATCTTATTAATCAAGAAAATATTAAATATTACTGTACGGTCCCCGCACCATGACCCGTAGTGGGCCTTGGGCCCTGGCCTGGGTATAAGGCCCATGAGGCCGGTCTCCCTCTACCTAGCGGCCCACCCCGAGCCCCGCGGGCTGCAAGCCCAAGATCTGCTTTTACATCGTTTCTCGGCGAACCCCTTCCCGAGCAGTGATGAACACACAGCTCGCGGAACACCCCGCCCTGTACCTACTCGGCCATACCTCGGAGAGGCACCGCTGCCGGGAACTGTCGTGGAGGCAGGAACCAAGTTCCAACGCCACCCTCACCGCTTCACTTACGATCGATAACACTGGACCGCCGGTTGCACTTACTGGCAAGTATTTATGACCTCTCCACTACTTCGTGAGCTATAAATACAAGAAGTTTTGAGGAGACAGGGGTTGGAGAATTGAGGGAAGGAAGAGTGTAAACAGAGAGAGCTAAGTAAGGAATTGGATCAGGTCCCCGAGAAGAGGAAAGCGCTTCAGTTGAGCCTTGGTGTTTAGAACGACCCATTGTGGGAAATCCAAACCCACTATACAAATAAGTTGTGAGTCCAAGTGAGGCCCAGCCCAACGGGTTTCAGTTTTTGGTGCGCACAATTGGCGCCGTCTGTGGGAAATCCTACTAAGCAGTGGTTCTGCCAAGGCTCGTATACAGGAAAGATGTCTGGAGGTAACGCCGAGAGTGGCTCGGCAGGGTCTTCCAGGGGCTCCACCTGGCGGGAACAGAGGCAGAAGAGACGCGAGGATCCGTTTCACGAGCAACTGGAAGAGCGGTCCGGCCTTGGAGAAGGGTCGTATCAAACGGGGAGAACGGCATCCCATGCTTCCCGGCATAGGCAGCCCGACGTCAGGGATGAAGAGCTTGAGCGGCTGCGGAGGCAAGTACAAGACCTGGAGTTGGAAGCCCGAAACGAGCGCCGCCGAGCCGGTCAAGACGACCGAGAGAGAGGGCCAGGCACCGAGGGAGAAAGACGCGGGGTGGGATCGAATCAATCAGGATCCCGCCACCACAGGGAGCGCTCGCACTCGAGGGAGTCCCGTCGCCGCCGAGACCGTTCCCATTCAGCAGAGTCTCATCGGCGGCGAAATCGCTCTCGGTCGCGGGAATACGGGAATCGGGGCTCGGAGTCTCCAGAGGGACGGCCGAGGAATGCGGCCATGGATGCTATGAGCCGTGCATTGCGCAGGGCTGCTCGGTCACCATTCTCAGCAGATATTGAGCGTGCACTGATGCCGGACAGGTTTACGCGCCCGCCGTTCAATTCGTATGGTGGGAAAACAGACCCCGTAGAGCATGTCAGCCACTATATCCAGATGATGTCTTTGCATACCCGCAATGACGCTCTGATGTGCAAGGTTTTTCCCTCCAGCCTTGGTCCCACGGCCTTAAGGTGGTTCAACGGGTTGCGCAAGGGCTCCATTCACAGTTTCGCCGAGCTAATACAGGAGTTCGGTTCCCGTTTCGTGACGTGCAGCCGGGAGCAACAACCGGTGGACGCGCTGCTGTCTATGAAGATGAGGGCAGGGGAAACCCTCCGGGATTACGCTAACCGATACTGGGAGCTCTACAACAAGATTGGTGGAGGGAACGAGAAGATTGCGGCGAGCACCTTCAGATTGGGATTGCCTGACGACTCGGGGTTAAGAGAGTCGTTAACTAAGAAGCCTCCCGAGGACATGAGGCAGCTGATGAGGCGCATCGAGGAGTACAAGCGGTTGGAAGATGATAAGATACAGAGCAAAGGCAAAGCACAGGTAGCTGATCGTCCTCGGCTGAGCGGTTTTCAACAGAGGGCACGGGGAAATTTGAGGATTCAAGAGCCAGTAGCACCGGCAGGGGAAGTGAACGTGACGTTCAAGGAGCCCGTGCATAAAATCGTGGATAAGATCAAGCACGAGCCGTACTTCAGATGGCCGAACCGGATGGCTGGCGACCCCTCTAGGAGAAATCAGAACCTGTACTGCACCTACCACAAAGACCGGGGGCATACTACCGAGCAGTGCCGAGTGCTAAAGGACCATCTCGGGCAGTTGGCTAAAGCAGGACACCTCAAGGATTTTGTGACGGATGCCGAGGATAGAGGAACGGGGCATGGCGCCCCGCACAGAGGGAATCCCCTTCCGCCCCCTCTTGGGATAATTGATGTTATCCACGTCGCCCCGAGGGGCATTTCAACGGCAAAGGGGAAGGAGGTGCTGACGATGATATCGGTAGAGGGGAGTACGGGCGTGCCGCCTGCCGCGAAGAGGATCAGACCTACCCGGGAGCCGATCTCTTTCGACGACAGTGATCTAGAAGGAACCATTCAGCCGCACGACGACGCATTGATAGTAACGGCAAGGGTTGGCGGCTTCGTTGTGAAGAGGATAATGATAGACCAGGGAAGCGGAGCGAATGTTATGTACCCGGACCTATTCAGGGGGCTCGGGTTGAGGAATGAGGACTTGTCGAAGCACAACACTCCCCTGGTTGGGTTCGATGGGAAGATGGTGGCGCCCGAGGGGCAAATCTCTCTGCCCGTGAACATGGGGGGCAAGGAGGTGATGGTAAGCTTCTTCGCAGTTACCTCATACTCCCCCTACACGGCGATTCTAGGGAGGCCATGGATACATGCAATGGGGGCTGTCCCGTCCACTCTGCACATGAGGGTCAAGTTTCATACTGATTATGGTGTCACGGTGATACAAGGGAGTCAGCAGGCGGCCAGGCAATGTTTGATCGCCATGGTCGATTGGAAGAAGGAGCAAACCGACCGGGAGGGTCAGGCCGATCCCAAATGTTCGTCGTCAGGGACGCCTTTATAGCAGTTACAGGGCCCGCCAGAGAAGGAGGTCGCGCGTGCCGAGAACATGCTGAGGGTGAAGGTGTTGCCGGATATGGACAAGTACTTCCAAATAGGGGAGAGCATGGAGGACCGGGAAAAAGTAGAGATGTTGCTGCTCCTAATACAGAATGTGGACGTATTTGCTTGGAGTCCGTACGAGGTACCCGGGGTGGATCCCGAATTCATCATGCATAGACTTGGAGTTGACCCCTCATTCACCCCTAAAAAGCAGAGGCCGAGGAGATCAGCCTGGGAGCACTCTGAGGCAGTAAAAGTGGAAGTTCAGAGATTGAAGGAGGCAGGGGTGATTCGGGAGATCATCTTCCCGGATTGGTTGGCAAACACCGTGGTAGTGAAGAAGAAGAACGGCAAGTGGAGGGTCTGCGTCGATTTCACCGATCTGAACAGAGCCTGCCCGAAAGACCCTTTTCCCGTGCCGAAGATTGATCAGCTGGTGGACGCCACGTGTGGGCACCCGAGGATGAGCTTTCTGAACGCTTTCCAAGGGTATCACCAGATCGCCCTAGCGCCCGAGGATCAAGAGAAAACGGCGTTCATTTCCCCGGAGGCAAATTACCACTACACCAGGATGCCCTTCGGACTGAAGAACGCCGGGGCCACTTACCAACGAATGATGACAAGAATGTTCCGAGACAAGATAGGGCGCACGGTCGAGGTATACATCGACGACATGGTGGTTAAAAGCAAACGGGAAGCCCTGCATATGGGGGACCTCCTGGAGGTTTTCGAGGTTCTCCGACGGCACCAGTTACGCCTTAATGCGGAGAAGTGCGCGTTTGGCGTAGGGGCCGGGAAGTTCTTGGGGTACCTGATCAGTACACAGGGGATTGAAGTCAACCCGGACCAGATAGAGGCTGTGAGAAGACTGAAGCAACCGAGCAACCCGAAGGAAGTGCAAATACTAACCGGGATGCTGGCCGCCCTTAACCAGTTCATCTCAAAATTCGCAGACCGATGCCGACCATTCTACCAACTGCTGAAGAAATGGACGGGATTTCGGTGGACCGAGGAGTGCGAACAGGCCTTTGTGGATCTGAAGATTTATTTAGCGCGAGCGCCCATGCTCGCGGCACCGGAGGCAGGTGAGGACTTATTCATGTATCTGGCGGTATCCGAGCACGCCGTGAGTGCCGTGCTGCTGAGGGACAAAGGGATCCAGCAACCCGTATACTACATCAGCAAAACTCTCGTCGACGCCGAGACGAGGTACTTGCCCTTGGAGAAGCTCGTCCTGGCCCTGATACACGCCACAAGGAAGTTGCCGCACTATTTCCAAGCTCACACCGTACACGTCTTGACCGAGTACCCACTGCAGTCGTTATTGAAGAGGTCTGATTTCACGGGCCGTATAGCCAAATGGGGGACTCGACTCGGTTCCTTCGACATACGGTACAGGCCTCGAAGCTCGGTGAAAGGTCAGGTCCTCGCGGACTTTATCGCTGAATTTTCTCCCAGAGAGAAGGGAGAGATGGTTTGCCGATTGGAGGCTCGACCGTGGAAGATATTCGTGGACGGCGCGTCGAGCTCCACGGGGGCCGGTTCGGGAGTTGTCGTGATTACCCCCGAAGGAATACGGCTAGAACACTCGTTTAGATTGAGTTTCAGGGCATCCAACAACGAGGCGGAATACGAGGCTTTCCTGGCCGGACTGAGGGTAGCTTCGAACCTGGGGGCTCGGGATATTGAGCTATACTCGGATTCGCGTCTGGTGGTTAATCAGGTGCAGGGCAGTTTTGAGGCCCGAGATCCCCAGATGAAAGCGTACCTAGAACAAGCGAGGCTAGTTATGACCAGCTCCAACACGGCGAAAGTTTTCCATGTAGCCCGAACCCAGAACAGACACGCTGACTCCCTAGCCACGCTGGCGTCCTCAGTGGCCGAGGAGATACCACGGCAGATCAAAGTCGAGCTTATTTCGGAGCCGAGCGTCAGTGTGATGAGCAACTCGGGAACTACAGGGATCAATGTCACGGCAATCGCAGCCCCTGCCACGTGCTGGATCGACCCCATTGTCGACTTTCTGGCCGACGACCGACTGCCGAGTGACGAGAAGGAGGGCATCAGGATCCGTAGGATGGCACCTCGATATTGGTTGGCAGAAGACCGGACTTTGTATCGAAGGTCCTTCGGAGGGCCGTACCTCTTGTGCTTACGCCCGGAGAAGGTGGGCGAGCTCTTGGCGGAGCTCCACTCTGGGGTGTGCGGCGGCCATGTCGGGGGACGTTCATTGGCGCACCGAGCCATGACTCAGGGGTTTTGGTGGCCTCAGATGCAGAAGGACGCCGCCGAGTATGTGCTTAAGTATGAGCAGTGTCAAAAGCACGCCCCTCTGATCCATCAGCCCGCGGGCCACCTGAACCCGATCAGCAGTCCTTGGCCTTTTGCGCAGTGGGGGCTGGACATCATCGGCCCGTTCCCGAGGGCGACTGGCGGCCGAAAGTTCGTTTTGGTGGCCGTCGACTATTTTACCAAGTGGGCGGAGGCGGAAGCGTTGGCCAACATACGGGATGTGGAAGTGAAAAAGTTCATATGGAAAAATGTCATCACCAGGTTCGGGGTGCCGAACACTATCATATCTGACAACGGGCTACAGTTTGACAGCCGGGCCTTCCGAGAATTTTGCAGTGGTCTCGGCATCAAGAACAGGTACTCAACTCCTGCTTACCCACAGGGCAACGGTCAGGCCGAGGCCGTGAATAAGGTGATTGTGAGTGGGCTGAAGAAAAGGCTGGAGGGAGCGAAGGGAAACTGGGCCGAGGAACTTCCCAAAGTCTTGTGGGCATACCGCACCACTCCTAGACGGTCCACCGGGGAGACCCCATTCTCTCTCACGTACGGAGCGGAAGCCGTGATCCCCACCGAGGTGAATCTGTGCAGTGCAAGAGTAGCGGGTTTCGATCAGGCCCAAAACGACGAAATGATGGTAGGGTATTTGGACAAGGTGGAAGAGTACCGCGAGTTGGTGACAATACGGCTCGCGGAGTATCAGCAGAAGCTCGCCCGGAGATACAACCGAGGCGTGAGAACGAGGGAGTTTGTCTCCGGGGATTTGGTTCTCAGAAGAGCCATAGGCAACATGCGAGACACTGGTGCCAGGAAATTGGCACAAACATGGGAGGGACCTTATAGGGTCACGGCTGTGGCCGGCACCGGGGCTTATTTCTTGGAAGACCTGGACGAGAGACAACTTCCCCGACCATGGAACGTCCATAACCTGAAGAAGTACTATCATTGATGGGCAGTTCTCCGAGCATAGAGTTAACCGCAACATGTTGTATATGTTTTGTTAGTAATGTTGTATATGTTTTGCTAGTTGTACTAATGATGTCTTTCATGCAGAATCGCACAGTTCTAACCAAAATTCTCGGTTCGATCCCATTCACCGAGCAATGTTCATTCTTAGCCGATGCGTTCTAAAAACAGAAGCCTGATCCTCGGTTCGATTTATCGCCGAGCACGCGGAAACCTTATCTGCCCGTTCTAAGGACAGAAACCTGACTCTCGGTTCGATCCCTATCACCGAGCAGGTGGAAACCTTAGCCTTTTCGTTTCAAGGACAGAAGCCTGACCCTCGGTTCGATCCCTATCACCGAGCAGGTGGACACCTGAACGATTAATTCTAAGGACAGAAACCTGACTCTCGGTTAGACCCTAATCGCCGAGCAGGTGGAAACCTGACGATCAACTCTTAAGGACGGGAGCCCGACCCTCGGTTCGATCTTATCACCGAGCACGTGAAACTTAAATTAGCGTTTGGAGGCCTTACCATGGTCGGACACATCACAATAAAAAGGCAACCAAGAAGAATTCATTACTCGGTCAATACGAAAGAGCAACACGGTAAGGCATTCATATTACAATGTGAAACTTAAATTAGCATTTTGTTGCCGAAACCCGGCAACTCGAAATAAAGGAAAGAGCGTAAACAAATTATCCCGTCACCACATCCCGGTGACATAGGCAATTCCGTTTATTCAAAATTCTCAAACAAGGGAAAAGTAAAGAAGGGCTGGCTGTCGGCTTTAGATGTCCGCCGCATGGGCGGAGGATGCGTCCTCTTGGGAGTGTTGGTCGGCGTGAGGAGTTGGCGGCTGGATGTCCTCCCCGGTTCGGTCCCCGGCATGGAGATGGCCGGTCCCCTCCATGTCGGTCGGCACTGCATGAGAGTCAATGGCATTCACCAGTTCCCTCATGCTGGAGGTCTCTTCCTCGTCGATGACAAGAGGCGCAGGATTCTCGGTGTTGGGGATGCTCGGGAAAGGAATCCTGCTGCGATCCCTCAACGGGGAATCCTCGGGAACCCCCAGGGCTTGGAGAGCGGCGAACCAACCCTCCTCATATCCGAGCCTATGGGCCTGGCGAATGATCGGTTCCGCCGAATTCTCGGCATCCGCGAACCCCTCGTTATACCACTTGTTTTCACAAGCCTCCAGCGCCGCCTTCGAGTCGGTCAGCTGCCCTTCCAGCATGGTATTCAAGCTCTGAGCCTCCGCCAACTTAAGCTCGGTGCCCCCCAACTGGAGTTCCAGTTCCTCGCACTTCGTTTCGGTAAGCGCCTGGGCCTTCACGGCTGTAGCAATCTTGTCCTTTGCCTCCTCGGCAATTTTCAACTGCTCCTTCGCCGTGGCCTCGGCAACTTCCTTCAGAGCCTTTTCCCGCTCAACGTCCTCGGCCAGCTCCTTCATCCTCCCGTCCACCACGTACGACATTTGCGCAGCCTGACCACACAATATCCGCTTTGTAAGGTAAAGTGGAAAGAACACATACACAAGCGAAAGGGAAACCGAGAATCATAGAGAAAAGTGAAACAGTTACCGCTATGGTGTGCCACTGCAAACGTCTCCCCAAGGACTCATCCGTCGATTCCGTGAAGGCGTGCAAGTCCTCGAGCAAGAGGATGCCGCGCGCCAGACTGCGCCACGCAGCCGCCATGCCCCTTATCCCACACTCGGGCACTGGCCGTCGACGGGAGAGGCTCGCCGCCAAGTTGGAAGGAGGGTCGCCATGCTGCCGGAGCCCGGGAAGTAGACGCCAGGTCTATCCCGGTTTGCGCTACCGGTTCCCGGATGACGATACCGGCCGAGGGTCGGGTGGGCACATTGCCCGAGCCCGTTTGAGTATGATCGGTGGTGCGCGGCCTCTTTCGAACTCAGGTCGGTGGGGCAGCGGGAGGGGAAGCATCTCGGGCGGGTGTTTGTTGTTGTTGCCCGGTTGGCCGGGCACTCGGGACGAAGCGGTCTATTGTCATCTTCCTCCTGGCCACCATTGCGTCACCCTGATCGGATCTTGTTTCCAAAGAGTCTGTCGGTTCTGCGGCTACACCCTCCCCTTCCCGAACAGGTGCCCCGCGCTCTACGGTTCTCTCGGGCTGAGCAGGTGCTTGCTGGATTTGCTCGTGAGCTCGTCTCCTACGCTCGGCAGATACGCGCTCGGCTGATTCGTCACGGACGGGCGGTCGCTCGTCTGAACAAGTGTACCGGGGACCGAGATCACGCGCCTCGCCTACTGTTAGCCTTGGGGGGAGGAAGTTTGCGTGCCGGACGTCGATATATGAGATGAGAGGACTGTCGACTAGCAAAGCTTGGCCGAACGGCTGCCAAGTTGAGTAGACGGGACTGACACCGAGGATGAGGTGGGACGCTCGGAGTTGTCCGTCCGTGTGCACGAAGATTTCCGACCTGAGTACGAAGTTCAGGTCCCGAACGTGTACCACTCTGACGTCCGGCTTGAATCTTCTGCTCTCTGCACAAAGGAAATAAGGGTTAGAGATTACCCCTCGGCAAACCAATTGCCGCTCACCCGAACAAAATCTTTAGCCGAGTTACGGTTCGAGTCCGGCAGGCATGAAATAAGCCGTACCCTCGCGTCCCTAGTCTTTAGGTAATAGTCGGACTCAATCTTGCCGCACAAACTATACATCTGATTAATGTCGTGGTGGTTAAGTTCCAACCCGTACAACCGGTTCAGCGTACTCACGCAACTCACTACCCGGTAAAAGTTGGGGGGAAGTTGGTCGGGACAAAGGCCATAAAATCTAAGGGTGCTGAGAATTAGAGGGTCAACCGGGAACCTAAGCCCGCCCTCTAAAATGGCCATCAAGGGAAAGAACACCGTGTTCTCCCCACGGCGCCTCTGAATGTCGATATCGCCCATATTGCAGTAGGCGATATCTACGTCACTAGGAACATTATATACTTCCCTAAATCTAGCCAAAGCATGCTCGGAGGTAAGGAGGTAAGAGTAACTCATGTTTTCTCTTTCCAAAACAGTTTTTTAATAAAAGGGAAAAGAAGTGCTACGAATATCAAAGAATAGACTGAAATGGCTGAACTGAAAAAAGCAAGAAGAGGGAAAGGAACTTACTGTGGGCTCTAAGGAGTAGGTGTGTTCTGGGCCAGTAGATGAACCACGGGAGGGATGCTCGGCAGAGGAGGAAACTGAAAGGTGAGGAATGCAAAAGTGGGATTCAGTAACTGGAGGGACTATTTATAGGCATAAGGAAGTAAAATGAGAGGCGATTAATGATCCGCTGGAAGGAAACCACGCGGACCGCCGCTTCAACTGCCACACGCGCGACGCCTCGGTTCACGAACCGTCAGGCAATGATGGCGGGTAGGCCGTCAATCAATTTCAAACGCGTCTTTTGAGACGCGCATTAATGCGCCCATCAGTGGTCGGGCACTAACCCTTCGACTTCCCCAAACGGGCATTTGCCCCTCGTGATCCTTGATTCACCCCCGGGAATGGGGAGCGAATCAAGGGGGGGCTATTGTACGGTCCCCGCACCATGACCCGTAGTGGGCCTTGGGCCCTGGCCTGGGTATAAGGCCCATGAGGCCGGTCTCCCTCTACCTAGCGGCCCACCCCGAGCCCCGCGGGCTGCAGGCCCAAGATCTGCTTTTACATCGTTTCTCGGCGAACCCCTTCCCGAGCAGTGATGAACACACAGCTCGCGGAACACCCCGCCCTGTACCTACTCGGCCATACCTCGGAGAGGCACCGCTGCCGGGAACTGTCGTGGAGGCAGGAACCAAGTTCCAACGCCACCCTCACCGCTTCCCATGCCCACCTAACCACCCACTTACGATCGATAACACTGGACCGCCGGTTGCACTTACTGGCGAGTATTTATGACCTCTCCACTACTTCGTGAGCTATAAATACAAGAAGTTTTGAGAAGACAAGGGTTGGAGAATTGAGGGAAGGAAGAGTGTAAACAGAGAGAGCAGAGTAAGGAAGTGGATCAGGTCCCCGAGGAGAGGAAAGCGCTTCAGTTGAGCCTTGGTGTTTAGAACGACCCAGTGTGGGAAATCCAAACCCACTATACAAATAAGTTGTGAGTCCAAGTGAGGCCCAGCCCAACGGGTTTCAGTTTTTGGTGCGCACAATTACTATTTATGAAATATTTATTTATAAAATATGTTCATAAACCTAATTGTACAAGTTATATCAAAAAAGTTCAAGATATCCTAGTGGCAAGGACACACGCATTCCCACCATTTGGCCCAAGTTCGACCCATGGTGAGAGCTTTTTTTTTTCTCTTCTTATTACCAAAACTACGTTGTTTTGGGTTTGCTTTATAACCCTACTTAGAGCATTCTCATCAGGTGTGCCAAATGCCAAATATTTAGCATTTCGCACACCAAACACCAAAAAAAGACCATCATGAGGTGTCTCAAATGCCAAAAAATTTGGCATGAGTGAACAGTACACTCTCAAATATAAGAGCGTACAGACAGAAATGGTATAAGTTTTAATATTTTTTTATTCTCTTTTCTCTCTCCTCTCTCTTCACTTTTTTCTTTTCTCTTCTCTCTCACCTGTTCCCAATCTCTCTTACCTCTGTTCCTCTCACCGATTCTTCTCAATCTCTCTCACCCTTTGAACCCGTCGCCGCCGTCGATCTCGCCCATAGTCTGACTTGCCCAGCCGCCGTCAATATCTTCAACCGCCATCGATCTCACTCAGCCACGCTCGATCTCGCTCAGTCGCGCTCGATCTCGCTCATGGTCTCACCTTCTCCAGTCACGATCGATCTCACCTCGAGGCCACCGTCAATTTCACCCTCTTCCCTCTCCTCTATGTCCATCTTTCACTCTGCATCTCTCTGGTTATGGTTTTTTTTTTTTTTTTTTTTTTTTGCCGTGGGTTTTATTGTTGTTGCTATTGGTTGATTTTCATGGGTTGTGGTGGTGGCTTTTTTTGTTGTGGCCAGTAGGTTGTGAGGTTCAGGTTTATCTAAAGGGATTGGAGGTTGGGTTTGTTTGATCTGGGATGGGTTTTGAGTTTTGTGAAAGTGGTGGGTTGTGGGTTAGTTGTGGCAATGGTACTATGGTTGTGGTGGTAATTTGGTGGTTGTGGTGGTTATTTTTTGGGTTGTTGTGGATTTTTTTTTTTTTTTTTTTTTTTATATAAGGTGGCGTTGTTGGATGTGGGTTTGTGCCGGTGGTGGTTGCCGATGTTGTTATGTCCGTGGTTGTTGTTGGTGGCCGTTGTTGCGGCAGTGGTGGCTGGGCCGTTGTTGTTGTAGAGCTGGATGGGTGAAGAGGGATGTGAAGGATCCAGAATCTATAGCGGATCACATGTATAGAATGGGATTGATGGCTCTCATTGCTTCGGATATTCCTGGTCTTGATCGAGACAAGTTTGGCTTTCTCTTTCATTTTAAAAAAAAAAACTTTTCAGCTTCGGATATTTCAATCTTTGTTTGTTGAAATGTGTGCGCTTTTTGTCTTAATTTTCAGGTGTATAAAGATGGTGATTGTTCATGATATTGCAGAAGGTGAGCTATTTCCCTTTCATTTTCCCCCACTAATTGTGTGTTTAGTCGAAAAAATTATTGTTTTTAGACAAGTGTTCTTTAGTTCGGTTAGAAAAGATGAAACTTAGTTTTGATACCATGTGAAAATAGAAAGAAGAAATAAAGTAATGTTGAGGCAATGTGATGGGTTTTACGTGGTTTGTTTTCATGGCCTACTTCCACCAAGGAAAGCCATTGATGACTACGTCTTTACTATTTAAGTACTATGTATTAGAGTGAGTGAGTCCATAGCATGGTATTTTATAGGAGGATAAACTCTAGACTAATAGGACTACAAGACTTGTAATACAAGTAGAATTAGGATTTCTTTTCTTCACACCAAGTATGATTGGACTAGGATTTCTATTCTAATAAGTTTGTTTGTCATTAAGAATTTAAGGGACAACTTCATTCTCTCCTTTTCTTTTCTATGAATATTGTTGAGCTCAACGACATCGTGTTAGAATTGCCTCTGCAAATACTAAAATTGCTCCCAGAAAGGCTCGTCATCTTTTCTCTCCCTTCAAATTATGTAAATCTCTCAATCTCTTTCTCTGTAGAATATCTCTTATTTGATTGTCATATTGTTGTTCACAATGAAGGAGATCCTTGATATTCTGAGGAATATCCATGAATGTGTATGTTCAATGTGGCTTAGAAGAGAAGAAGGATTTTGGTGGTTGTTCCACTTAAGAAATTTAAAGGAAACCCATTTCCTAACTTTGCATAGCAGTTGAATATTTTATTTTAATTGTGTAATAATTAGCGTGGTTGTGGAATTTAGTGGGTATTTAAGTAGTTTGGGGAAAACCCATTTTCTGATATTTCTACGAAATGGTTTTGTTTGGGAATAAAATTTGATGATACTTGTTTTAGTTATGAAATATAGAGGACACCCATTTCCTAGAAGTGTAAGAAACATTCTTAGTTTGGAAGCAAACTTACATAATTGGTGGGGTCATTTAGCAACTTTACAGGTAACTTAGATGTTAAATAAATTTGATAGTGGATATTATCATTAATAAGGTAACAACTCAAGGAAAACCGCTAACAACATCTATCAAAGATTGATATTAAATTAGTTGAGTGTTTGATGAGTTCCAACTCAAGCATATATTAGGTTGATCTTGACTTTATAAATAACTATAAGGAGTCTCAATCAATGCAAATTGACTAGTTCTTTAATGGGTGTAAGTGCAAATTTGGCTAGTACTTTTCTTGAGTTGTAATTAATGGTATCAAAGCCAACCAAGTATCCCATCGTTGTATGGCCTCATAAACAACTATAAAAAGCTTATATTGTGATTGGAATATTTCTTTTGGGTTGTAATGCAAACATGGATAACAATATTTCTTGTTTTGTTATAGAAAACTCTTTGAAGGAGAACCCAACCTTCTTTTAGGCTAGACTAGGGACTCCTTCAATTTAAATTTTAGATTTTTTTTAACACTCCTTCCATCAATGAGTTATATTGGTAGCTATTGTTTAAGTATTCGTGTACAACATAAAAAGGAGGATGGTGTGATTATGAAAGAAATTACACCATCTCACATTTACAAAGGGCATTAGAAGCTTACCTACGGGTTCTTGATAGTGGAAAAATGGAGGAAAAGGGGTTGGAGTTTCAGTTTTAGAGGGGTTTTATAAAGGGGAAAGAGAGAGGGAGAAATGCCTAAAAAAAAGAGAAGGCAATTTTTGGAAATTTTTGTACTTGAATTTTCCAAAGGGAGTGGGGGTATTTAGACAAGTGGGGTGGGGGGGAGGTGAGATACCCACTCAGCTGCCCCTCTTAAATGGGCTGCTTGAGGGGTGTGGTACCTCTACATCACCTAATCTTATCCACTTGTCTTTATATTGTTGTCAATGTTCCTATATATTGGGCCAGGGACATTCAGGTAATCCCAACTTTATTATTTTGAAAATCACATTAAGTCAGTTGGTGCATTACTACATTGTATTGTATTTATCTATGCAAATCATCTACTTACTTCCAACTCTATCTTTCCCTCTTTTAACTATTTTTTTTCTTATTAATTTTCTTAACTTATTGTTACACTTTCTCAAACATTTCATCCACGATTTTAAACCTTTTTGACTCTATGCATGTGTTTAAGTGAATTGTGAATTTTCTATAGAACTAACTTTGTTTGGTTGCTGGGAAAATTGAGTAGAAAAGGAGGGGAAAATAGAATTCGTGACACATGTTTAGTTTTTTGTGTGTGTGTGTGTTTTGGAAAATTTGGGAAATTCATCTTAACTATGCTGAAATTGTTGTAAAATGAGAACTGTGAAAGAGTAAGGAAGGATGGTTATACAAAGAATGTTTTAGTTTTTGGTTTTGGGAATGGTAATTATGCTATTATGGTTGTCAGTCATAATGAATAATGTTTCTTTTTATTCTGTTGTTGTATCTGACTCGGTTGATTTCCGCTGCAAGTGCTTTGAAGCTTAAGTGATTCAGTTTGTGGTTCATCAATAGAAATTTTAGGAGCTACTAAGAGGATGATGGGCTTATTGTAAAGATATATGTGATTACGGGGTTATTAGTTATGGTTTGTAAGGTTGATATTGACAAACATGCAATGCTGTATACTGAACCTTAGAACATTTGAGGCATGTTTCATTTTTATTGTAAAAAACTCTTTAGTCCGTTCTTCTGTTGATATTTCTTTGAATTATTTGAGACCAAAAATAGATATGCCTAAAACATTGTGCTCCATAATTATTAACATGATTTTTGTGCAAGAAAATGTTATATTATTGGTTATTGTCTTTACCTCTCAAAAGTAATGTATACAATACAGCAATAAAATGAACAATAGTATTATTTGATTTGAATAGGAGGTGGTGTCCCTGAAACTAGACGTGCCACTGAGTTAAGTGAACTTTTGGGAGTGCACATTTTACCTTCTCAATTAGGGTTTTGTTGTTGTTGCTGTCTTTTATTTATTTTTGTTTTTCAGTATAAATAGGAGATTGAAGTTTATCTATTCATGATTGTTGTGGTTGTCATTTGATTGGTGGAATCTTTAGCATAGCTGTTCTTTTTATGTTATCCTACTGCAGGTTGTATAGGGTCACTCACCTTTCAAAATTTTGTTGAAGAGGTATATTTATCAGTTCGGTGTGAATCTTTTCAACACTAAGTATCATATTCTTTTTCAATGCTATTGTTGTCAAGTTTGCTCTAATGCAATCTTTCAATTCTGATCCTCAAACCTAGTAATCACAATATGTCAAATAGGCATTGTGTTAACAAAGAGACCACACCTTACAATTGAGTAATTATTACTGATGTCATTGATAAGTCTCCTGCTTGGCCAGGAGTGAAATTGTGAGAAATCTTGCATTGGATCTGGAAATTATGAAATCTAAAGAATTTTCAAAAAAATTTCCAATTAAAAAGCAAAATGGTTGATTTATAAAATAAAACCTTGTTTCTTTGTCTTGCGGCTATTTTATGACCCTGTACTTACTCTCATATCAAAAGGGAAACCTTGAATTTTGAAGAAAGTAATTTTGCACTCTAATAGGACTATAACTTAGTCATTTGAAATGAGAACATAAGATGCACAATGAATTAAAAAGGCCGGAAAAAAAAAAAAAAAACTATTTTTGCTATAAAAATTTAGTTTTGGTAGTTGAAATTAAGCAAGACCAAGAACCCAAATGATCCTTCCTCTATATTTTTGGGGGTCCTTTCCATTGACTGTACTTTGTCCAAGCCTCTAGGTTACTAGCTTATGACTTGTGGATTTGATATGCTTTTATCATTTGTCCAAGCCTCTAGCCTCTAGGCTGCTAGTATCTTTATAGATTGAATAAAGATTTCTGTTAATAATATTTGTTGAAAGATGCAAATGGTGCATTAAGCACTTCTCTCATTGTTGTTTGAACTAGGAACTTCTGCATATAAAAAGAGTTAGGATGGTTTAGTATCAATGGTAAATAAATCAGTTTCCATTTAAAATTACATGTTGATTACACACGTGTGGACATGGGCCCCCACATAAAAACATACTCGTTCTTGTACATACACATACAAAGTTATCCACTTATGAGACTTTTGGATGGGTGTTATAGCTGTAATAATTGATATTGGTCACATCTTTTAAATATTTCAATTGAAGTGTGATGCATTGTATTTTATGTTGCCTGTGATGTTTAGGTAATTAATTTTTTTATGGGTCAATTTATTTTAATTTCTGTAATTCTTCTATGCTTTTTTAATAAATATTAATATGGGTATCAATTTGTTTCTGTATAGATTTGGGGTTTTTTTAGATGGTATCAATTTGATTCTAGGGTTTTGAGGCTCTTCTTGTGTAAAATGTAATGGGGATTGGTGGTGAATAAAGCTGATATTTCGGAGTGCGAGTTTAGAGGCTTGGATTTAATTGTGTCTGGTTGGTGAGAAATTATAATTGAGTTGTAGATTTTTAATTATTTAATTGTTAATATTTTTTACCAAGCAACATTGATTGATAAGACATAAGAATCTGAGCCATATATTTGTCCAAAGTGATAACACTTTGTATGGTTTCCGAAGAATTTTTGTAGGAAAAATTGATTTATGAAATCTGTTTTTCTCAAATAATATATGTTCATCTTAGAATTATTGTTGAATTTTGATAGGCATCACCATAATAGGTGTTGGGAAGCAAGAATTGGAAGAGTTTGTGGTAACAAATATCTGTACTTGGGAACTTACAGTAAGTTCTAATACTCTCTCTTTTTGGTAGTGAATTTGGTATCTTAATTGTTATGTATTGAAAATTTTCATAAATAGAGGGGTTATATGTCTATGGTAAACTTTGGTACTTGATCTTACTACAATTTGATGGTGGGCATGATATTTGGTTTTTGTTTTTGTTTCATACTTCCAGTTGTGCTATATTGATCCTAAAGTTTCCAATGAGGAGGAGATGAAACTGCTAAAGAGATCAGATAGCGCACAATTATAAAGTAATTTATTCGTCTTTAGTGCATCTTTTAGGTACTATTTATCTATTTCATTATTTTACTTACCTCATTCAATGCCTTTTTCTGTTGTAATGTATGACAAACAATATTCCAAAGTTATTATATGAAGACCAAAAGAAAATTAAAGTTGTATGGATTTTTGTAATTTTGTTTAGTAAGTCAATATAGTTAAGTTTTGTTATAAGTGATCTGCAAGTTATTGTATGGTATTTTTTGTTTTATTTTATCAGGTTAGGTACTTTAAACTTTTGTTTTAATGGTAGACAATTGCAAACAATGTGTTTTGTTGTTGTAGCTTTACTGTTGCTGGTGTGTGAATTATCAAAACAATGAGTGTAGTTCTTTGTTTTTATGGATCATATTGTTTGAGTTTTGTGTTTTGGTTTATTATCATTTACTTCCTTTGCGGTTTTGTGTTTTGGTTTATTATCATTTACTGCTATTGTAATTTTTTGTTACGCTTTGTGATTACTTAAGTAAAGCTATTACTAATCAAAATGTCATTACTCTATAAATAAGCTTGTTCATGAAAGCTAGGAATCATCTTACATAGGAATACAAAAAATTTAAGGAGGGACACAGATTACTATATATACTATATAGACACACATATAACCATAAACAAACAGATTTTTTTTTTTACTTTAATTCCAACAAACAAACGAACTTAAAATTGTATGGGAATATCAGCAATTAAAGAAAGTCATAACTATAGCTAAGGATTATAGTAGTACCCAACAAAATTTTCCTTCTGTGTGGGGAGTCCCGACATCATGGCATCAAATACGACTACCAATAGTTTCAAGGCTAATTTTCAATCGTATATCAAAACTAAAACAAGCCTATACCGTGGTTCACTTGTTACATGGTTTTGGACAGGAATTGACCCAATTTACGTCATTTAAGTTATCATAGTAGTGAGTAATGGTCAGTTCTCTTTCGCATGAGTGGCAGCTTGTTTGAAATTTACCTTCTTCTTTCCATGGGCAAACACTGGAATTGCTAAAGGGTGAGTAAGATCTGCTTCTTAATTCCCTTAAATTGTAAAATAATGTGTCAACATTACTGCTGTGGTGGGTTGTTTTGGAGCAAGCTGGTGGCTTGCATGGAGAGAAAAGGTGGTGTATTTTACATTAGGAGTGTTGTTTGTTTTGTGAATGTTGACATATTGTTGTTCAATTTGTTGTTAATTTCTCATATTTTGTCTAAGTAAATACATATAGTATGCTATGGTGGGTTGTTGTTTAGGAGCAAGTGGGTGGCTTACATGGAGAGAAAAGGTGGAGTATATTGGGAGTGTTGTTTGTTTTGTGAATGTTAACATATTGTTGTTCAATTTGTTGTCAATTTCTCATATTTTGTCTAAGTATATACATATAGTATGTTGTGGTGAGTTGTTGTTTGGGAGCAAGTGGGTGACTTGCATGGAGAGAAAAGGTGGAGTATTTTCTATTAGGAGTGTTGTTTGTTTTGTGACTTACATTTTTGAAACTCAATGTGCAATGGTGAAATCATAGTGTAGGTGTGCCTCATAACATTCTAGACACTTGGGATGTATTATTTTGTGTATAACATTCTAGACATTTGGGATGTAATTATTGATATGGTGTAATTAAATATATATATATATATATATATATATTTGAGAATCAAGACTTTGAACTTTATTAAATAGTAGGCAAATCTGCCTGATAAGTAGCAATGGTGTACGATGGGACATCTTCCATCCACACTTGAAAACCAGTGACATGTCGTGTATGTCGAGCTAGGTTGTGAGTTACACTATTTCCTTCTCTACGCACATGTGAAAACCTAATACAATGAAATAGACTTGCAAAACATTTAACATCTCGACTAAGTAAACCAAAGGAATCCAAAGAATGCAAATCTGCATTCAAAGCGTTCATAGCAATCTCTGAATCTCCCTCTAGGATGACATCTTTCAAACTCAGATCAGCATCAAACTGTAAAACCTTCGATATAGCCAAAGTTTCAAGCTCTATGACAATTAGGGGGAGAGGGATGATTCCGACCATGTGTGCCAAGCCTTTTCCTTGGCAATCTTAGATGATCATTCTAATCCCTGCCCTATCTTCTTCTTGAAACATTGTATCGATTTAATATGTGCCCAAACCCTCCACAATTTTGTCAATAGTCGATCTCCAAAACAACACTAATCCACCTCCCATATCCAAAACAACACCCACAGAATTTTGTTCTTGGAAATTAGCATCATTAAAGTTCACCTTCAGGATTGGCCATGGAGGTGGTTTCCAAATGGCATGGTGTGGAGGCTGATTGGACTTATCCAGCTCATTACCCTTCATTGCTGTTGTTGAGCTTTTTTCCTTGTTTGGATTATTGACCATATTAAACACTTGCCGTTGGGATTGCTTTAAAGTGCACCCCCATAAAATCTGGATCCTCATCAAACTTTGCCCATTCTATATCTATCTCCTTTATTTGAATGTCAAATAAATTCTCCTTATTGCCTGCCTTCAAACTTAACTCCTTTTCCCTCTTTATCTCGCTATCAACACGGCTTGCTTCCACAAACTTATTGGCAACAGCTGGCGAAGTTAAACCCTCAATCATACTCGGCTGTAACGTATCACCAACTCCTCCCTCTTTTGTAACCGACACTTCATTGGCAATAACGCATTCACTCACTTCAGTTTCCATATTTGCCTGAGCCATCTCCGGTCGGCTAGCCACCGTTTCTGCCATCGTAGCCTTCGCCCTCATCCTTGCCGTTTGGTAAGCTTTTTGCATGAAAGGAGATTTGTTCTTGTAAAAGCTAGGCACCACGATGACATCCCTACCAGTTGACGTGTATGGGGCTGCCTTTAGGTCAGAATTGAATTGTTGTTGATCCGGTGTAAGAGAGCCTTTGCTTCGTAACCACAATTCACAATTTTTATCACTATGATCAAGCCACGCGCACCAAAAGCAGAGGTTTGGAAGACTCATACTTGAAATGAACCCAACTCTTAGCTCCACTCTCCAGCGTAATCAATCTCCAATGTAGTAGACTCATCTCAAAAAGAAAAATGTTTCCCCAACCTCACAACAAATAAACCCCACAAGCTCCACGATACGCTTGATATCCATAGAGAGACAAAATAACAAACAAGACAAACTCAAAACAAGACTCTCCTTCGTGTAGAAGGGACAAACAACTTCTACTGTTGAAGAGAAGGAGGAAACACCCACTTCTCTACACAACAGAGAGACTTTCATTCTTTCAGCCCTGAGTAAGAAAGAGTTAGTTGTTGGTTTCGATGATTTATTGGAGCTCTGGAAGGAAGGAGTAGAGAAGAAGATATTATGGAAGATGAAGATGCCATTGGTTTTGGTTCTTAATTAAATATATTTAGTTTCTAGGTTTAATGTGGTATTGTATTTGCTATTGGAAAATATGAATTGTGGTTCATTACAGTTGCTATAAAATAAGTATTTAAATTTTATTCATTCAAGACCTATACCAGCGCTTTTGAGAGCGCTGGAATAGGTACTGCCTATGCTAGTGCTTTCAAAAGTGCTGGTATAGGCTTTTTAAATTATATTCATTCAAGACCTATACTAGCGCTTTCAAAAGCGCTGGTATAGGTTATATTCATATTTCCGTAAAGGCTGTCCCGACACAAGTAAAAACGCCGGAACAGGATCTGAAAAGTGCCAGGACCTATCCTGGCGCTTTTGAAAAGCCCTGGTACAGGTCCAGCGACCCTATACCGATTGTCATTGCGCTGCGGTTTGAAGCGTTGGGGAAAAAAAAACCGGGATAGGAATTTTGACCTTGTTCCAGTGCTTTCTGGGGCTATCCCAGCGGTTTTGAAAACGCTGGGATAGCCCCTTTTTTTGTAGTGTGCCTTTTTTTAAGTAAAATTGAGTTGGTTTGAAAATTTGAATGGTTACATGCCGAAATTTAATGAAGTTAATTGATTTTGTGTCTTTGTATACGTTGATAGTTTGTTAAGACTAAATGGTTGCTAATTGGGACTCTCATGATTGTTTTTTTGTATTTACCTAAATCGAAATCTTGGCTCCGCCCTTACTCTCATGACAAAATAATTTCCTTTAAGTGACTTATTTAAATGTAAACCCAAGAATCGCCACTCGTGGATCTAGAAAAACATCCTAGACACCGAACTCCCTCTACTCCACCAAGGAGAATGGAAAGTATGTCATGGTTGTGACTGTGACATCCCCTTAAACCACCCAACCTGGTTACCACCCAAACCTGATGCCCTTTGCTCTCCACCAAGTCACAAAAGTGTCTGACTTGATTAACCATACTGATTTAAGATGGAAGGCGGAGTTGGTTAAAAAGCTTTACAACCCCTTTCACAGTGAAAAAATTATGTCCTTCCCGCTCACCAAAACTACCAATACCCTATTCAAACAAACGTGTATACCAAGTAAAGAGGGCTTACCAGTTGTTACGCCAGGATTCTAATCCCAGAGAGTACAGACAATCAACTATCCCCAAAGAGATTTGGAACTTGCTACCAAACTACCTTTGAAGATTATCACTTTCATTTAGAAGCTTTTCCATGTTGCCATCCATGTCAAGCTTTCCTGGCAAAAAGAGGGCTCCAGTGCACAACTCTTTGCTCTCTGTAAGAAGATGAAACAATAGATTACCTTTTCCTATGCTTCCCTTTTTCAAGAGCCATATGGCTAGGTTCAGAACTAACCATCAGAATCTTGGAACTACAACATTCAAATCTAAAGAGATGGCTAATTCACTGGATGATGAGCAAACAAACTTGAGACACTAAACCACACAGTGCAAGTGCTTTTTACAACCTAATGGACTTATGGCTCCACAGGAACCAAGTCATTTATGAGGGCAAACAACCAAATCCCTATGAAACCTCACTAACATCTAAGCTTTGGTTGACAGGTATTGCATAAACCAAAGACAGAGAAAGGAGAATAATAGACCACACGAAGCCCTACGTGGAAGACTGGCAGAATTTAATCAAAGTAGATGGAGCATGGAGAAAACAAAACAAGAGAACTGGCATAGACTTTGAAAACAAATCCAGAGAGGGGAAAAAGCTTTTTATGGGTTACTAACTTACTATAGCACCAAATCTATGAATTGCTAAGTGCCCAGATTTGTAGCTGCCAATGAGGTTGTTTTGAAGGCAAAAGAGTTGGGTTTCAGAAGAATCTTCGTGCTGGTAAGAAGCAAGGAAATAGAACAAATTTGGAAACAGAAAAAGGAAACCACCATGGAGATTCTCTGCACCAATTGAAGACCTCAAGAATGCTCAGCTGTTTTCCAGATCACAATTCAAGCAGTTCTTGGACTGCTTGTAAACAAAACCAGAACTCTGGCCAAACTAGCTACCAAATGTCTTAAGAATCATTTTTGGTCCAATTTTTTGATTTCTTTGTTGCAACATCCTTCTCTTGTAAAATAAAAAATAAAAAATCAGTGCATTGCCTTATGTTAGGATGTTTTATTTGGTGTCAAGGTGAGTGTGATTCACCGACAAGAAGAGGTATCATATGTATCAAGTATATGTAACCACCCCCTCACATAGGTGTTGATGTCGCACTTGTGGGATCTAACCCTGTGTGAGACCTTGGTAACACAGCTGTTAAAGGTTTTATAGGATATGAGTTTCCCTAAAAGAATCTCCAGAGACTTGGCATTTACCTTGTCCACTGAAAGCTACGTAAATCATTTCAATTGCACGTCTCCATACGAGCTATAAGCTTAGAGACCTAAGTTTAGTGTTTATCTTCCATTGCAGAGCTTTCAAGTAGTGGCTTCGCACTCTGATTTAGTTAGTGGTAGACAATTTAGGAAATGGTAGGTGTCGGCTAGGGGTTCTGGTCATGGTATGTGGTTAAGAGGATGGCAGGATTTTGGGTGGTTCTAGGTGTTGGTTAGGGGAGGATTGTGCTAGTGTTATGTGGTTCATGGCATGAGAGAATTTGGGTGGTTCGGGTGGTAATGAATCATCTCTCCTTAGTATAATAAAATGGCAGTTGTGTATGTGTTTTTGAGGTGTTGAGGTGTTGAGGGTGTGTAGCTATGATAATGGAGCTTGGCACGGATGGTGGGTGTGATAATGGAGTCTAGGAGGATAGGTGGATATGATAATGGGTGAAGGATAAACCTTCAGGAAATGGGAAGCGCATTAGGATCTACAAGAGCAAGGGCAAGAATTCCCATGGAAGGTCAAAAGATAAGGAAATATCTCTTCTATCTTGGAATATTAAGCAGAAGAAATTTTTTTGAAGGATCGAGTATAACAAAAAGATCATTAAAAAAAGAGTAGAGGCAAGAAAGAAAATAACAGAAAACATATTCCAAACAAGATATATTTTCATAACAAGCTCCAAATAACAAAATGTAAAAATGCAATCCCCTGATTATAATTTCATTTCATGATCATGACTCATGAATAGACTTGCAACGAATCACACAACAGTTACATACGAATCCCCTCTGAGTAACGTTCTTCACATATCTTCACCAAAGCATAGCTTCTCTTCCACACATATTTTAGACCGCTATTATCACATCCTCGAAAGTCTAGGTGAACTAGGACATCCTCCACTCAGGGCAGCAGGGTTTCATTGAGCATGTCTAGCACCCGGTCTTTGCCTTGTCCACCCAATCTGGCAGCCATAAGCATCAACTGACAAATTAATAACAACTCAGACTAGAAGAGAGAGTAAATACTTGTCGGAGAGAATTACTGCAGACAAGTAGAAAGAGGGAAGAATATGTTGAGAAGGACTTAATTTCATATTGATTATTATCATTATTGTGTGATAAGAAAGGTTAGCTTCTCATTAATCTATAAAATTACCCACTGATTCAAAATGCAAAAAGGTTAAGTTGGTACAGAGCATCTATAATTCATAAACAAAACATTATTTCATTTATAATCATGCCTGAACATCGCAATAGATAAAAGAAACAAGGAGAAGGTAAATTTACAAATGCAGTACTCTGGCAGTCCAAGATCACGAATGAGGCACACACAATTATATATCCAAATCATCATCTGGGTCCTCATCAGAATCTGGTCTCTCATCATCTGAATCACGCAAATATATTATCTCGCCCTTGCTAGAGTTCTCATTTGTCTGCAATATTCCAATAGAAACAGGTTCTGATTCACTCTTGCCATCCGTAAGTGATCTCCGACCATCATAAATTTGAATGGGTCTACCAGTTCCTAAAGCAATCAAAAGTCAAGTATGAAGTCATTAAAAACAGACACATCTTCAGATCTAACAAAAGAGATTACATATGGAAAATACATCTGGAAGTGTAATATAAAAATTCATTTCGAAAAAAGAAAATACACACACACAAGCATCCCTGATTCCGTACCCTGGTGTTCAAAAGGAAGCACAACCTTAGCCCTATCAATTTGCTCCTTCTCTGACAGCTGTAAATTGAATTGCACCTGTTGAAAGAGGTGGACTCTCATGAAACCATAGTTATAAAAATTGTACCAAACCACTGGTTAAACCATGAAAACCGTGAACCAAAGCATTATCCGGAATGTTTTGGTGTAAAATACCGAATATGCAATGACCCATTATCAAACCGGGTAAACCAACGGATTGCAAGGGTTAATCTTTTTAACCCGCAGATAAAACCAAAAAAATACCTTCTATATTTACTAAACTACTAAAGATTGAAAAGATAATCTAATAAAGATATAAAGTGATAAAGATTAAAGGCTAAAAGACTAAAGAGATAAAGTAAGAGTTGTGCCATGAGATGAGAGTTGAGATTAAAGACATTAAGAGATAGTGATGAGACCAAAAGAGATAAAGAGACAGTGATAAAATTATAGATGCAGGTGATAAAATGATGAACTTTGTGTTGGGGGGGGGGAAGGAAAGGAAGACAAAAATGGAAGAACTTCTACACTAAAGGAGTCGAAATTCATTAGACTAAAAAGTTAGATAGCAATCCTACGGCCTACTCCAACATCTCACAAATGTGTAATCTCTAGGGTTTAATGATTAAGCTAAAACTTTATTTTGAAATTCTATGAGATATGTTGTTTCAAGACTTTTGAACTATATAACTTGATTATTGGATGATTTATGTGAATGATGTTTTTTTTCCCCTCTAACTTTATGTCATATGATGTAATTTTTTATTGTTATAATTTATTTATTTACCTAAATGGAGTATTTTATTTTATTTTAATTGCTTTTTATAATTATAAAATATATTATTTAATTAATTAATAAACCTACAATTCAACCAATGAACCACTGGTTGAACAAATGAACCAATGAACCAATTCTACAGCCAGGTCAACCTCCGATACGGTTTTTATAACTATGCATGAAACACTAGTTTGTGAAAATTTAAGAAATGTGAAACTTGAGTGGTTCTATGGACTGTTTGATATCAGATTTGTGAACGTGGTGAACTGTTTGAGTCCACCAGATCTCAACCCACCATCAAAACCCTTCCCCAAACCATTGCAGGCAATGACAATGCGGAATCTTGCACAAGTATTGATAGGTCCAGAGAAATATAATTATTTAGGTATGTTTTTCTTTGGGAGCGAATATAATGTTTTGCTCATCTTTATCTTTCAGAACTCTGCATAATAATGAGCTAAGAAAAATTTGGGAGGCTCAACCCAGGAGAGTGGAGGTTACAAAAGTAAAAACCGACAGAGAGAGGATAAATGTTTGCCTGTTAGTAAATCGATAAGAGCAATGTGTTTAGTTTTGGGTTCCTCATTGGTGGTTACCTAATTGGGTAGCGGACTGGCCATAGGTGTGTTGGAGATGGTGGAAAAGATGAAAAATCATGCACCAGCTCACCATGTGGACTCGTACTTGGTCAGTGATTCTTAAACCAGTCAAGACTTAGCAGGAAACAAATTGACCTAATGTCAAAAATTCATTATCTATATTATGATCACATTTTAATATGCATGGTGCTAAACCTTTACTGATTTTTCTATTTCTGTCATTTTTCCTGAGAAGATTGTGAAGGATATGCTGAGAGATTGGGTTGTGATCATGCTAAAGAGAGGGGTTACTTATGTTTGATATATATATAACTTTATATGGGTTCGATGTACTTTTATCTTCAACAAGTGGCCCAGCGTTCAACGCGGGTCGAAGCATATGGTTGCCCGGTTGGTTAAATGCTATTAATGAGAATAGTAATTTACTATTTTCAACAATAGTAATTCTAAGATGATGATGATGATGACAACAACTTACTTTATGTGCACATACTGTGTAAATGAGGTTTCCCCTCTATTCCAATAAAAATTATTACATTTAAAAACTGATAATAACAAAATCTTACAAATTATACTCAAACAGTGAAACTGAGAATTTTCAAGGAAAACATGATTTCCCAAACAAGAATGGAGGACAAAGTCATTTCCCATTTATGAATGAAGCATCAATTAAAACTTAGGTTGGGTGCTTTGTGTGTTTGTCTAAGAGAGAAAGAGAGAGAGGCAGACAGAGAGATGTCAAATAAAACTCACAACAAGTTCAAGCTACTCAACTGACCTTTGGCAAAAGGCTTCGATTGACTATTTCATCTTCAGGTGAAATGGATCTAAAGTTGATGGCTGACTGCTCAACATGAAATTCTTCAGACTGGATATGAAGTTTTTACGTTAAGACACAGTCAGTTCACCACTTTGTAAGTATAAAAACTTCCAAAGAGAGAGAAAGCAGGAGAGATCACCATCACTCGAACACGTCCATTTCTGCGCTTAAACCGGACATGAAACTTCCCTTTCCAATAATTATGTTTGAGTAAAGGGAGGCTCTCCCAATTACATCTATGCCCATTTGCAGATTGATTTAGCGGTTCTATACTGGCCACCATCGAGGACATATACTCAAGAACGGCAGTAACCCTGTCTTCATGAAGGTCTGAATGTGACAACCAAAAGATGCTCGAAACTCTATCTGAAACCATAGTACAATAGTGAAACTACATGCATCTAAAAGCTGAAGTGCATCAACAAAGACTTCTTTTTTCCTTTGATTTTGTAACAGAGAATAATAGAACAGAAAAAAATGCAAGTGATGCAACAAAATTACAGCTGCAACAGATCACTAGATTTTTATGAGAACTGAAAATCATAATCAATCAAGAGGGAATAGAACATGCGTATACCATTGCTTCGAAGGTTACTTAAAAGGCCTGCAACTGATGATATAGATGCATGTCTTAAGATTTCATTAGCCTGGTAAGATTTGAGAAGAATTCATCACAAACACACTCACATACGCAGAGCAAAAATATTACCAGAAGTTTGATAGAAAAATCTTAAATGTTACTGGCATAGACGAGCAAATAAACCACAAAAATAATTCCCAAAATTTATGGTGACATTATAGCACAAATGAATTTACATTGAAAATATTCTTCCCCACAAAATTTTTTAAGCAAAATAAAACAATTAAGTAAACTGATTTACTATATAACAATATTATATTAAGATTAATCCAATAATTCTAAAGAACTATAAATATTTTTATTTTGATCTTTCTTATTATTGCACCAAATATAATGCCTTTTACTTTATTACTTTCCCCTCTTTACTTTAATTTGAATTCATTAGATTCAGTTGTAGGTTCATTTCACATAATATCTCCAATAGCAGAAAAAGAGATTCACATGCTCTAATCATGTGAAACTTATACATTTTGTCTTTATATATATTAAATATAAGCCCGGCCCATATAATTAGGACAAGAAAGACTGTAACTTGTCCCTGTTTTAAATTCCCAAATTTTTGCAACAATGACAAAACTAAAACTGAAATACCCCTCCTTTTCCAAGGATGAATATAAAATAATATGGGCACTTGTATGAATTGAATACAAACCTCAAAGAGTCAATGAGTAACTTTTCTTTTTGAATTTATTTTTTAAGAAATTTTAGCAAAAATGCCAACTTGGGGGACTTTTATAAGTTCAATTATTCTAAACTTGTTCAATCAAAAGGCTGAAAGTAAATATAATGTGAAGATGGTTATGGAGTCAAATGATTGCACTCCCAACCTAATAATTTTGTATTAAAAAGCATTAAGCATACCTTAAATTACATAGAATTTGAATTTGAAGACATTGCATGACAAAAGATATTCAGGCAAAAATTTCTTAGAGAATTGTATATTATATAAAATTTCACTCAAATATTGTGTATTTTCCATATTTCCTAACCTGAAAGTGGATTATCCGGGTTACATTCGGTATATACATTATTGTCCAAATGTTTCAAATACTAAGACAGCATAATTATGAACCTCCATTTTACACTAAAACAGAATACAAAATTTGCTTTTATGTCCTAGAATTCCTTTTACTGCACTTCCATTTTCCATTAAGATAATGAACAATAAACTTGAGAAGGAGAACTTATGTATATTAATAAAGAGATTTTTAGGGATTCCACAAGCCATCCATGCATCCCCCCCCCCCCCCCCCCCCCCGGCTTGTCTAAAATGAGACACCAATGTAATTTTTATCAGCTGAACTAGACAAAATACTGTAAGCGCACATGATGGCCAGTTTAGCAAAAATCCAATAAAGGAAGAGCACAATTCGAACTAGTTTTTGCATAAGCACAAGACATAAAAGCTCCTATACGGCTATAGATTATTTGGAAAAGCCTTTTCCTCATGATGCACATCTTTGGAACTTCAGAGGAAGTTTCCACGCACCAACTCAGAAAAGGACAGGACTCCTCAAATGGATTCATCTTAGAATCCAAAGCTCCTAATGTGCCTTTACTTTCTTTAGCAAAACCTGTTCCTCATGATGTTTGATGGCACATCAATGACACTTGAGGAAGTTTCCATGCACCAACACAGAAAAGGATAGGATGCCCCAAATAGATCCATCTTAGAACCCATATTTCTTGTTTTGGTCCATGTTTGGTACTTTTCCACACATTACCCAAATAGATAGAATTGTAACCCAGGTTTCGTAATATAATTCAAAATTCTAGATGACATTAACATGCAAAAGAACATGGAAAAAATCGCAAAGCATACTTGTCACACTCACACTACAACCAACAGGCTGGCTAGAACTTCAACTAAACCTCACAGTAATTGCATCAGCCATTCAATTTGCACATACTAAACTTTCGCAATTATGGGATCCAAAATTACCGAGTCTATGGCAACACAAAAACGAACTTTGCCTTGTCCAACTATTCCTGCAACCACAAACCACCACCCACAAATCAATGTTACAAAACAAAATCACTAACAAGTAACAACCTCAAGAATAAAAAACACCCTTTTCCTTTTAATGACTAATGTTCAAAACTAAGACCCACTACCCCACCCCTTCACCATTTAGCCAATGGGCCAACAAAATACACTCTACATTCCAAACTTCCTAGTAGGTACAATTTCTACTTACGGCACAACAACGAAACAGTGAAAAGAAATACGCATTCGACCAATACCTTTCCCCAGCTCGATAATTGAAGAGTACAACTTGTCCATATCCTTCACATTCCTACACAAACTAGCTCTAGTCGAAGCTTCGTTAGAGAGACTCCCACCATTTCCAGACGCCAAAAGGGCATCCTTCCAACCAAGAGGATCCGTATAACAATCCAAAATCTCAATCCTGCAACAATGTTTGAGTTCCCACACATTCATAATAACAACAAAATTATATAAATATACATTCAGTAAGTCACACACACCCAGTAACACAATACTATATTCACACATAAATAATGTAGTTCCAATTCTACAACTATTCTCAGTAAAATTTTGGGATAAATTTGAAAATTATAAAAAAAAAAAAAAGCTTTACCATTTTTGGGACGAAGCGACATCAATGCCTTTTCTATTCAACAAATCCAAGTAAAACGACGGGCTTCGAGAGAAAGCGACAAGCACGAGACCACTGCGATCACATTGAAACCGATTTTTTTTTTTTTTCAAAAAGAGAGAAAGAGAGAGAAATACGACGGCGTTTATGAAATTTGAAACACGCAGTAACTGACCGTGATTGGGATTTTGCCGCCAAAATGTTGGAGGAAAGCTGGGTGAGGAGGTGAGTGAAGACGTGGAAACCGAAAGGTGAGGCAATGGAGTCCTTGATGGTTAGAGCCGGTGCGTGTTCTCCTTGCAACGCACCGTCTCGGAGTGCTCTGCAAATCGATTCCGCCATTGAAGCCTTTTTTGAAGAGTGTAATAAAACCCTAAAACCCTAGTTTGTTTGTTTGTGGAAGAACTGAAGAAGAGTAAGATTTGGGGATTTTTGCAAATATGCCCCCAAAAGCTTCTGTTTTCCCACACATACCTCAGTTTTTGTGTTTATATAGTCCATTTTGCAAAGATTATTTTTGTCCATTTATTTTACTATTTAGCTTATTTTTGCTATTATTTATAGGTCCCACTGTATTTTTTAGTACTATGTATGAGTCTCACTGTACTATTTCAGCTAACTTTTACTTTTATCTAAAATAATTTCAATAAAAAGTTTATAGTTTCAACAAAATAAATAGATCTCAAACAAACCCTTAATGCTAGAATAATCAACAATGCCAGTGGTTTTTTTTTTTAATATTTAAATGTGGTCTAATTAGTGAAACTACACTACTTGTTAATTTATGCCTAATAAACAAAAAGTTATGAGCTCTTATTTGTTTATGGGAAATGCTAACGAGTGCCCTTAAGGTGGTTAATAATCCATTTAAAGAAAGTTTTTATAGGAAATGAAAAAAAAAAGTAATTAATATTTTGACAGTTTTTTTCATTTCCCATAAAATTGGTATCAAAACTTTTCTAAAATGAATTATTAACTAGTGTCCTAAGGACACTCGTTAGCATTACCCTTTGTTTATATATAATAAGTAGCGGACAAAAAGTGTTCCACTACTCATATTCCAAGTTCCAACATTACTATTGAGTTGACAATTTAGTGCAAGGATAATAAGCAATGCCAGTGGTTTTTTTTTTTTTTTTTAATCTTAAATTGTAGTCTGACTAGTGAAACACCTAATTACACCGCTTGCTAATTAATGCATAATTAATGAAAAGTTACGAGCTCTTAGAACATTCAAAGCGAAGTTGCTAAATATTATAGCTTTTAACAACTTAAAACATTACTTTATCTATTTTAACACCACATTTTATAATACACTCACAAAAAAGGTTTTATTTTTTTTACCACTTCATTAAAATATTATTTCTTTATTATTTTTTAATTCTTTTTTATTCTTATTTGTTTCTTCCTCTCTCTCTTTTTTTGTTCTCTCTTCTCCCAAACAAAAACAATCAACTGCAAAACCGCCAGCCACCACCCACTATCGGAAAACCTAAACTGCCACCCAAGCCACCACCACTACCCTATCAGAAAACCCAATCTACCACCCAAGCCACCACCACCACCCCATCAGAAAACCAAATCCACCACCCAAGCCACCACCACCACCACTACCCCATCAGAAACCCAATCAACCACCCAAGCCACCGCCACCGCCACCACCCCATCAGAAAATCCAATCCACCACCATCAGAAAACCCAATCCACCAACCACCATTAGAAAACCCAAGCCACCACCCACCATCCATCACCATAAATCAAAACCCACCCACCCACCCACCATTGCAAACTCCAGCCCAAAATCAAACCAATAACCACCACAAAATCCCACCTTTCAAACCCAAACCCAAATCAACCAATAACCAAGCTCAGAAAGAGAGATTTTCGGCCATAGCAAAAGAAAAAAAAAATTTTAAGAAAAAAATAAAGGGAATAGGGAAACCGCTGGCTGCCGCCCATCGCCAATCTAGACCATCGAATTGCCATCGTTGCCGATTTCAACCACCACCACAAGCTCATGCCCCACCTATCTCATCTATCATAATCTCGCATTTTGCTGAGTTTTTAAGTTAGATGAGGTAGGGGAGAGAGGGGAAGAAAAGAGGGGGGAGGGGAAAAAGAGAAACGGTTGAAGAAAGAAGAAAGAGGTAGAAAAGAAAAGTTTTTTTAAAGAAAATAGGAGAGAGAAAGAATAAAATATTATTATTATTTTTAAGTTTAGAGCTACAATAAGCTGCAAAAGATAGCAACTTACTATAGCTCAGTTGTCATTTTTTTTTTTTTAAAGTATAACATCTTTACTGTGGAGTACATTTTTAAGTTTTATTTGCTAAAATGGCATTATAGCAATTATACCTCTCTTGTTGTGAGTGCTCTTATTAGCTTATATTAGGAATGGCAACGGGTCGGGTTTCTTTATGCCCAAACCTGACCCACGGGCCCAATCCCGAAACCTGAACCCGTCCCATTTAATAAACGGGGTTTTTTTTTAACATCCAAACCCGCCTCGTCGGGCCCCATAGGCACCACCAACCACTTTAGGGCCTTATCTAAAGGCCTTAATCCATGGCCATACAATCTTAAAAAAAAAAAAAAAAAAAAAGAGTTTCCCTTCCAAACACAGAATCACAAACACAAACTCACATTTAACAATGAAATAAATCATAAATAATAAAATTCATTAATGAAATTAAAATAAAAAAGTAAAACCTTGAGATTCATAGATTTGAGAGAGGACATGAACCCAAAAAAAAAATCAGAGAACTTGGACCACCAAGGCTCTGTCTCCGATCTCGGACTCCTACTTGGCCTTTCTCTATCTTAGACCACCAAGGCTCTATCTCCGATGATCGGCGGTGGTTTCAACCATCAATCCCACCTCCAGGCCGAAGCTCAAGCCTGACCTCAACACAACCAAAAGCTCCTTCGATCATCACCAAAGGGCCTATCTACCTGTCACGGCCTAAACCTCGCACATCTTTCTCCTATCTAACCTCCGTGCTTCTCCCTAGCAAATAGAAACCACCACGTGATGAGAGTGAAGGTGAGGGTGGGTTAGTGAATGAATGAGAGTAAGGGTGAGGGTGACTGGGTGAGATCGTGTGGAGTGGCTTGAGAGAAAATGAGACTGAGAGTTATTGAGGGTGAGGTGAGAGCACTGAAAGGCGGCTTGAGCTAAGAGAGACATCAGAGAAATGAAAATAGGGTTAGGGTTTGATATAAATGACATATACATATAGGTAGGTATTTTAGTAATTTTACTTTAAGTTTAAACAGTTCGGGTTCGGGGCGGGTATCAATAAAACCCACACCCGACCCAAACCCGTTTTGGGTTTTATTTTTAAAACCCAAACCCGACCCGACTCTTTCGCGGGTCAAGTCAGGCCCGGTACTCGCGGGTCAGGCTTAATTTGCCATCCCTAGCTTATATAATCCGTAGTGAACAGAAAGTGTCCACCACTCATATTCCAACATTACTGTCGAGTTGACAATGAACTATCAACTAATTTATATATATTTATATTAAAATTTTCACTAAATTTTCATCTATGCACAAATATATAATTAGTTAATTATTAAGGATGAGATGTATTAAACTCTTTAATTTTCTAGTTCTTCTAATAAATGAGAAAAATCATGCTATTTATTCATAGTTCAGTTGTAAGTTGTAATATTATGATAAAACTTCATATCTATATTTAGAAAATATCTTACTTATACAATTATATACACCTACTAAGAAATTGTTGGGGAGATAAACACTTTAGGGAGCTTCATTAAGTAATTAATATAACATATAGTGACACACTTTAACTCAAAAGGCCTAAGCATAATAGGTATGTGCTCAATTATATTATATTAACTACTCATTCTTTTCATCATTATTCAATGTGGGACTTCACTCACACGTGTATACTCAACAAGAATAACTATTATAAATCTTTTAGAAATGAATAGTTATTCCTCATTTTAAAGAATAACTATGTATAAGAAATGATTATTTCCTATAATAAAAACATAATCAAACTACAGAATAGCTAAACTGTAAGAATAATTATTATAGGACTATTAATGTTGAGCAGTAAGTGTTCAAACTTGGCTCAATAATGAATGTAAAATGTTCAAACTTGACTCAAGCTCGTACCAAGCCTATAAATGATGTTTAAGCTCAAGCTCATCACAAAATTTAAAAGTTTGAGCTCAACTTAACTCGACTTAATTCATTAGTCAAGCCAAATTCGAGCTCAATATCAAGCTTTTGAACTTGTGATCCAAAATAAGTACATTATCAAGTCTATATTAATCAATATATATATAAGCAGAGACCTCATACTAGAAAGCGTGAGGTTCTACTATGTGGCGCACTTTATGAAGAAAATTGAAATACTATTAAGCCACATAAGAGATAAGAACAAATTAATTATTAACTTTTTGTTTTATTTGGTTCAATGTTTTAAGACTTTTCTAATTAAAAAATAAATATTATTTGTATCATGTGGTTCAATGTTTCAAGACTTTTCATCTCTCACACATACACACAAAACTCTTTGCATTTTAATTCACTATTTTCACCTCTTACACTTCTACCCTTTTATATATACCTACCCATAACCCTTTATGTCATATCATGTCAAATACACACAAATAAAAAATAATGTCATTTACCTTCAATCTTTTGGCGACACCTACCTAGCTCTAACATTGAGTGATAACGGCGATTACAATTTTGATATCAAGGTCGGACATTGTAGATTTGTGGGTTTTGTAAATAATGTGATTAATTGTGGGTGTTTGGGATATGTATTTTGTTTTAGAATTAAGGAGAAAGAGAAATACACATTCTATATCAACTTTTATTCTATAATTTTCTCCAAAGTTTTTTTTTCCTCATTACTTTAATGGATATGTATGTAATTTATAATTGTTGTTTTTTATGATGAACTCATCACTAATAAAGTTCTATAACAATTATGCTATAATACATATACAACATTCTCCAAAACCATCTTACATAAAATATTACAATATTATCCGTGCATTGCATTGGTAACTTATTAGTTAAAATAATTATCAAGTTTATTTAGTTTGGACTAGTGATCTCAATTTCCAATTACTTAAAAATCTTAATAAGACATGAGTTTAATTGTCAATCTCATATCAAACTAATATCAAACTCATAAACAAGACTAGGTTCAACTTGTTTTGTATCAACCCCTAATGCTTACAAGCCTGTTTATGAATAATATTTTTTGCTTGATCTTGGCTCATTTATTAAACAAATCAAAAATTCAGGCTCAAGCTAACTTTGTTTATAAACAAACAAACATAAACAAGCTTTTTATTCAGTCAAACTAGAACTATTTATAAGCAACTTAATTTATTTATTATTCTTAATTATTACATTATAGTATCTATTAGTACAATCCACCAAACATGCTCTAAGCGTATTTTTTAAATGTTTTTAAAAACTTTGGACCAGGGGAGGAATATGATTCTCCCTATTTGTGGTCCACCATTCAGTTTGTGTTACTATACTTCCGAATCAAGAATATGTTGATGCTATTTATCTCTCTTTTCGAGGTTGGGATCTTAGAATTTGGAATAAACGTTATCGTAAAAACAAATATTAAACAGAAAGGTGTTGCAATGTATACTGCTGGCAACCATTATTGTATAATATTTTTCTTCCCATGCATGTGGGATATTGAGATCAATGTCTTAAATATTGGATGCTTAAAGTGTACAGTCGCAGGCTCCAAAGTTGAATTCTTGGCGTTTTAATTATGCTACCAAACCCACCATGAAAGTTAAACAAAATCCCTATCATAATTAGAGCCTTTATGACTTTATGATAAAGATTCAAATCATTAGAGAAATTGAGCCTCTCGTTAGAGGACAAAAACAAAGGTGCATTTGCATTGATTGTGGTTTTCATGTTGTGAATACGTGCTTCAAATTATAGCCATAAAAAATCCACATGAGAATCTTCCAGGTTTCAATTACTATATTAAGAAGTGTGAATGAAAAAGTACACGGGAAACCACATGATAATCTCCAATCTCTGTGATTTTTGTTTTGTTTTGTTTTGTTATAAAGCTATTCACATCACAAGTCAAACCTTTTATCAATCAAAATCAAAACTTTACTATTCTATTAAAGATGATGTGTAGTGTTGCGTTGGCCTGTTGGATGGTAGTTATTTTCGGATGTCATATTTAATGTGTAATATTAAGAAGACAATTTCACTTAGTTCTTTGGGTCCATCACAATCTCATAATTCACAAACCATTTAATTCTTGTAAACATTCCTTGGATTAGTTATTAGTTATTTAACTTATATCAATGCTTCATTCCCCATGGCTTTTTTTTTTTTTTTTTTCTAATCAAGACATGTCAACACCGCTAACTTATTTGGAATTAATAAATGGTTTTCAATTTTATGAAGTTATGAATCACACACCCCTTTGTTAAGCCATTTATATTTAATTATTTTCTTGTAATATGATTTGGTATATAAATAAAATATTTATCATGATATTCTTATATCGCAATGCACGTGTTATGACATTTAGGTTAATTTGCACGGTTCCACCTCGGAAAATCAAAAAATATTATTAAGTTCCAAACTCCAAAGTTTTGTGGTAGGGAGTTTTTCATGAAATATTATTTATAATATTATATCTCTTAATGGGTTTTAATTAGTTCAACTGGAAAAAATTTATTAGCATTATATAATAAATTTTAATTTGAATTCTGCCTTCAAAAGAGTTATTAGCATTTTTGTCTGATTATAAAAAGCAATCATCATTGAGCAAATGTCACATGCTCAAATTTTAATCTATCTAAAAGGAATATATATATACACACACACACATACATCTCTCTCAAGAATGGGGAAATAATTTTTTAAAATCCAACTTATGTCCTATTTGTACAAAAATTATATACACTAGATGACATACAAACAAGTGTCCTCCATCTCCTAAAACAAAATATCTACTGTAATTATATTAAAATCTTCTTAATTTTTTTTTTTTTTTTTTGAGAAATGAAACATTTACATAAAAATTGAATTATTTGGGTATTTAAACCATTTCATATTATTGGAGTTGCTAGTGTATTGGGCAACTAGCTAGTTACACTCTTTCAATTTTTGGTTGCTTTTTTAAAAATTGTTCATTTGATATAAAAACTTACCATTTATATGATAACGTCAATGTGACTTTTCAATGAACATTTCCTAAAATAATTCCATGAACCCACCCAAAAAAACGTTATAATGGAGAAAAAAAGAAAAACATTGTTTTTAACTACAAAACTGTGATAGACTATGACGAAATGAACACTTAATATTATTATAATATTTAATGGTGCAGCTGAATTAGCACCTCTTATGCATAAAGTGCTTAGAGATCTAGAGAAAAATGGCTCAAGCTACAAGATTAACAGCATATTGTATTTCTTTTTATAAAAAATATTCGATAATGTAAATTATAAATTTTGAAAGTTTAGAAACGATTCCAAAACTTAAAAAACATACAATATACTTCCATTTTAAAATTAAAGGGAATTTAATCCGCTCAAATTTAAACTACTACCTGCAAAAATGACCATGTGTACATAAGCCTAACTTAAACAAAGAAAATGAAAGAGACTTTTGTTAACGAATATTCTTAAGGAACAAGCAGTGGTGGCTCGAAGAATTTTTTTCAAAGTGGTCATTAAGAAACTTAAATTATACAAAATCTAATAAAAAGAGAACTTCATATATTGACCCAAAAAAAAAAATACACGCAAATACATAAAGTCTTACAATTTTCTTTTATGAGTTTTCTTATTTTAAAATCGTTACATGATAGTCTCATTATCAATGCTACAAGTTACATCTCTTTCAAAATTTTAGTTCAATAGAATTTTTCTTGGCATATTCTTTTTATTTGTAAGAGCCTAATATATTGTTAAGGGGACTAAAGTTTAAGGACAAAGTTTGGCTCAAACGTAGTTGTAATACATATTTTAAAATTTTAAACGTTGAATTACATATTTTTTTATGTTCTTAAAACACATCTTAAATTTTATATCAATCGAATGTTATTTAATATAATATATTCGATCCATAAACTTATTTTTATGTCTAATTTTAGATTACAAAAACTCAAGATTTAAATATTTGATTGATAATATAGTTACTAATCTTTGATCTTCTTAAAAGTTTGCAATGGTAATCCAATGGTAGATTTGTCAAAATTCACATCCAATAAAAAAATATTGAGTGGAGTTGTAGTTTTAGTTTACAACCAAGTTTGTTGCTAAAATTTGTCCAAAGTTACAACTTTCACTAAACAAATTAACATGACTACATATTTTAAAAATCTAACTGTTAAATTACATATTTTTTTATGTTCTTAAAATACATGTTAAATTTTATGTCAATCGAAGATTATTTAATATTTAATTCATAAACTTATTTTTATGCGTCTAATTTTTGGATTACAAAAACTCAAGATTTAAATATTTGATTGATAATATAGCTACTGATCTTTGACTTTCTTAAAAGTTTGCAATGGTAATCCAATGGTAGATTTATCAAAATTCACATCCAATAAAAAATATATTGAGCGGAGTTGTGGTTTTAATTTACAACCAAGTTTGTAACTAAAATTTGTTCAAAGTGTAATTATGTTGGGCCTAAAAAAATTTAGGGTGGTCACAAAATTTTTTTAAGGGTAAAAAAATCATAAAATTACAATAATTATTTTTTTCTAAGTCAAGATGATCCTATGACCACCTTGGCTTCAATGTAGAGTCGCCCCTAGGCACAAGTTAATATGCATTTAATTTTTTTAGAGGAATATTTAATATTTTAATTAATACTTTCAACACATTTTGACAAATAAAGTTAAATTATGTACTAATATAATCTTATAACTCAATTGGTATCTTCAAATGTTCCTAAGCAGATATTTTAAAACTTCAAATCCCCTACCTTACTATGGATAATATATATAACAAAAAAAAAAATACAATAAATTAGTTTATGCAACAAAAAATGTGATTTGTAACTCATAAGGTACATTTTTATTCCATCATTTTTTTTTTTTTTTTTTGAGAGATTCAAGATGTGACTATGATGAACTGTAATGGGTCTTACACACCCCAAAAAGACCGGTGACCACACCTGACCCAACGAAGGAAGTATACCCTGTTACGGGTGTATGCTTCCTCCCTCTCACAAGCTGGTGGGACCCCATCAACTGTGAAAGAAAAAAAACATACACCCGTAACAGTGTGTATTTTCTCGACCCAATGACCCAAAGAAGAAGATAGTGCCAATGTGTCATAACTAGTGAACTATGACCGAGCCCATGTCCATTCTTGCAGTCTGCACCGACCTAATCCAATTATCCAATCCGAGTACCCCTACCCCTAGATCTTTATTTCTAACGGCGGAATCTTCCGTTGTCGCTGTCAATTCCTTACGCCCCAACCCCTTTGGCTATTGTTGATATCTTCGTCGACCCATGAAATTCTCTCAACCACGTGCTGTCCTTTTGTATCGTGGCTATCTTCCTATCCTAGCCTGTTGGGTCCAGCAGTTTCGGCCACGCCAAAAATAATTTACATGCATTATATTATATATATGTCTGTTTTTGGTATTCCATGGTTATTACTTGCTTGGCCAGACAAAAATATATAAAAACAACACTCAAATATGAGAATTTAGGGGATCGAAAACTATAGGGTAGCAATCAAACAATTAATCTCAAAACGGCAACTATATAGTCAAGGACTACATTCGAAATTCAAAATAGTTACTTATAGGTAATTGAGTCGATTCCTTGAGATTAGGGTACATGTTATTTAGGACTGTCATAGGGTATATAAACTAACATAATTGGACTTTTTTTATAAAAAAAATGCTTAACATCAGTTACAACATATCTAGGTCATAGCATGATGATGCAAGTGAATCCTAGAACAATGGCCAATAAAACTAATGCAGTGGCTATCAAAATGAGTCATGGACATTATATATGGCTAGATATTATATTTTCACAATATATACATTTTCTATTCTCTCACTTTTTTAGGCTATGTTTGTTTGGAGTGATTTTAGGGAGAATGGAAAATAAATGAGAGAAAAGTGGAGAAAAAAATGATATTTTTGATTGTTTGGTTGAGGGTGGAAAAGATGAGAGATTTTGGTGGGACCCACCAGTTTTCTCTCCTCTCCTCCAAAACACAATCTCTTCAAATTGGAAAGAAAATGGGAGTGAAAATGGACAAAAATAATTGGACAAAATTGCCCACATTTTCTGTTGGCAACCTCACCCTTGGCGTAATAAATGATTAAAATGTGGCTTGCCTATCATTTTTCTTTTCTTTTTTTCTTTTGGGTTTCACTGGACTCTGATTTTTTTTTTTTTTTTTTTTTTTTTTAATATGCATCAGTGCATGAGTCCGCGATTCACCATATTACCATACAGTGTTTTTTTTTTTTGGACGTTTTTTCTTTTTAATTTTTAAAATTTATTTCTTATTTTTTATTGGACATGAATTTTCATTTTTAATAAACTTTGGATGATTGCATTTTTTTTGGCTGGTTGTTTGCCTTTTTTTTCTTTCTTTCTTAATTGAGCATTATTTTTAATAAGGACATATTAGTAAATTTATACAAACTCCATTTTCTATCATTCCATTTCTCTTCTCAACCAAACAAAAAAGTTTTTCATCCCTCTATTTTTTCACCCTTCCAACCAAACACAAATGAGGGAAACTAAAATATTTTCTATCTTCCTACTTTTTCATCCTCTCTCCATTTTCTATGCTCCCACTTTTCCATTCTCCGAACCAAACGGACACTTAACCTCCCAATCAAATAGGTCAAACTATTACATGCCCACAAATTAGTTATGATTTAAATATAAAAAAAAAAAATAACAAACTGTACGAGAGTTTTGTAATGGCAATTTCATTTTGACTTCGGTAGTGTTATAGCCTAATGGCATTGTACTATTTTCTATATGTTTTAAGGCTTTTTTTTTTTTAATTTTTAAATCTCTTTTTTGTGGGGTTCGTTTGAGGTTTTGACACCCCCCCCCCCTTTTTTTTACAATTATTTGGAATATTTATTTATTTATTTGACTATTTTGTTTACTTTAATGGGATCATCTCGTCTTATTTATACTTATTATTCACAGTTATTTATTTATCAAGGTATTGATTTTTCGTCAATCACATTTAGTTCTTTAGGTCAAACGGTATTTCTAATGTTTTCAAAAAAAAAAAAAATCACAATCAAGAAAGGCCATAAACTAAGCCTTAGCTCAATGATCTATCATCTATCTCCCACCTCCCCACCCCCCCCCCCCCCCCCCCAAAAAAAAAAAAAAAAAAACCTAAGTCATCATTTCTAGAAAATTTAAGAATACTTTAAAAGTACAATAAATGCATATTTCTTTCTCTCACATGAAAAGTAGATCTTACTATTAATTTGATTAGTAAGACCTATTATTATGTGAGAAAAATGAATACACATCTATCATACTCCAGAAATATTTTATAATTACCTTGAAATTCTTAATATTTTACCACCTTTTTTTTTTTTTTTTTTGAGAAACAAATATTTTACCAATTGATTACTACGAATATGTATATAACTATATTTAAAACTTATAATTAAAGTAACTTGGAGTAAACTCATGAGAGAATTGATAACGATATTTTTAAAACAAATTAACTTTATTCATTCAACGAAAGATAAGAAATCAATTTTCACCAACCTAAATCTATTTCAAGTTCATTCAAACATGATTCTTAAAAAATATATAAATAAAATAAAATAAAAGATTCATTCAAACATCTTGTTGTTGAGAAGTCAAATTAATCAAAAAACTACATTTTGAATTCATTCAAAATATTTGAACAAATTATTCAGAAGAAGGCAGATGGGGGAAAAATGAAAAATGACCAGACTATAAATCACTTCACCACTATAATTTCAAGACCGTTGTTAAAAGAAAATAAAACTTGAATTACATTTTTTCATTATGATTGAACCTATTCAATCAAATATGTCATTTAGGAAGTGGCACTTTACCTACCTCATGTTTACTCTGTTAGCAATTGTCAAATTTTTGCATATCTAAATCTTTGAGAAAAAGGTGAAACTTTATCCATCTAATGATTTATAAAAATGACGTCTTGACTCCATTGTGGTTTAGAAAAATTGGACTTGACTTACAGGTGAGTCTTTCGTAATAATTAATTGCCCCTTTATATTTAACGGTATAATTTAACATAGGTTAGACATGAAAACTTTTTTTAAGGGTAAACTATATATTTAGTCTCTATCTTTACATCATATCTCAATTTCGACCATAACATTTCAATTGTGTCAATTTAGTCTCTATCCTTTCAATGTCGTGTTAATTTAGTATTTATCGTTATCTCTTGGATGGAAAAATCTGACATGTCAAACTGCTTAAATTAAATATATATATATATATATATATATATATTTTGCCAAATCAACTGCCACCTATACTATGTTTTTTTTTTTTAAAACCAAAATCAAATCTTTTTAGTTTGATAATAAATTTTGCTTATTTTGTTAAATTGGGGCAGACCCATCTAAAACATTATCTCCCTAAAATCCATAAATACTATTTTAGATTTTAGGGATTCTCATCTTCTATTTTTTTTTTCTTGGAAAAAATCAAACGGTTTTAGGTTTTTGATTAGTCACATTGTTCAATCTTTAATCTTCAAATCCCAGCGTTTTGAAAATTTTTATTCAATTCGAATCATTGCTGTTTCTACTCAAATTCGCTCTTTCATCGCTTAACCATGCGTGTTCTCGTCAATAACTATGTGCATTTCAAACATGATTTTTGTTTTTAATTTGTAGTAATTTTTTTTTTTTTGGGAAGCGTTTGTGGATTATAGAGGCTATCTATTGCTTGGCCAATTCAACTATTCAAGGCGTGAAGTCTGTGGTAGCTAGAGTCAGTGGGTACCATGGCTCGGAGCGGTTTAACCTCATCAAGCTGATTTCACAAGCCGACGCGATTTATGTGGGTACTATGTCAAGATCAATAATTACTATTTTAGATTTTAGGGATTATGGATTTTAGGGAGATAGAGTTTTAGATGGGTCTGCCTCTGTTTAACAAGATATGCAAAATTTATTATCAAACTAAAAAGATTTTATTTGGGTTAAAAAAAAAAAAAACTGACCTATTAATCTAGGTGGCATCTAATGGGGCAATTATTTTATTTTATTTTAATTTAGACCGTTTGACATGTCAAATTTTTCCATCTAAGAGATAACGACAGCGACTAAATTGACATGACGCTGAAAGGTTAGAGACTAAATTGACACAATTAAAATGTTAGAGACTAAATTGAAATATAATATAAATGATAGGGACTAAATATGTAGTTTACCAATTTTTTAATACTTTGGAGCAATGTTCCCTCATCTCACTTGAATGATGAGCTCCACAATAAATTTTAGTAATAGAATCCAATATTATGTACAGGAAGAAAGTAATTCTCTCAGTGTACTAAGTAAGTGCTCAAAGAATGGGGTTAAGACAAGTGCTATCCAACCCAAACCCAAACCCAACAAAATCACCCTACCTGGAGTCATTTGAATCAAAAACTGCTTGATCCATGCAATGCAATGTTCAATGGCGAGTGTAAAGCATCCAAATCGATCAACATCAATTCGAGGGGCGATTTTCCCCTTTCGAAAAAATTCACTCCAACTGACCCATCAATCCTTCTTGTTGTTCATCCTTCTCCACCTTGCTGTCTCTCTTCACCATTCAGATCTTGCCAGATCTAACAAAGATCTCACCAAATTTAATGAGATCTCGGTCAGGTTTATTGAGATATCTACCAGATCTAGTGAGATCTCCACCAAATCTAAAATACCATTGACAAGAAGGATGGCAACTTTGACCAATCTAACCTTCAAAAATCTAAAGGTTGTCTGTCAATGTTGAGGGTCATTACTTCAAAATGGACAAGGGTAGCCCAACCCAGCGACGCGGGCAGCAGACCAAGTAAGAAAACCATTGGGCCCAGGCGGCAGGAACAATGGATCATAGGCCCATCAATACGAATGAATGGGTCTTGAGGAAGTAAGTGGGCCAAAAAGGCCCGGAAAGAGAGAAAATGGCACCCATGGACAGTATGTGTTGTAAAAAAGAGAGAATGGGCTGCGGCAGGCCCAAAGTAAAGTAAGCAAAGAAAGTAGGGGATAATAGCAAGCCCATGAACCCCAAAGATGAGAATGAGGAAATTGGGCCGAGGAAGCCCAATTAAGTTAGTAAAAACCCATGGGATGCGGAGTTAATAAACGGACCAAGGATGTCCAAAGAAATGGGCCTGAGAGGCCCAAGGGAAAAAGGGACATGAGAGCCCATGAGCAAGGACACCAGTGGCCACCATTAATTGGGCCACTGGGGGAAAGAATTGGAACGGCAGGCCTAAGAAAAGGCCCAGTAGGAAGAAGTCACCGCGGTAGAAAAGGCTAAATAATGCGGAAAGAAAGCAAAGGTAATTAAATGAATTGGGCTGAAAGGAAAAAACAAAGCCCAAACACTAAGTAAAAGCCCAGATCCTGAAGGAGCGGGAAATCAGAATAGCAACTCATGAAAAGCCAGAAACGGGCGGCAGGCAAGCAAAGTCTTCACTCCACGGCAAATGCATGAACAGCAGGCAGGATTCAGACGCAAACACGCGCAAGGCCCAGCCACCACCAGCCTGTACCCAGCCAATACAGGACATGGTGGGGTCATGGGTCAGAGGTAAGAGGGCACGGTTTGGAGGTGGGGAGAGGGGAAGGCTTATTTTAAGGTTCCTGCTCAAACTCTTTTGGGAGATACGTCCTGCTGGGATGACATACCACCCAAAAGAGGCAACGCTGAGTTGGAACCAATAGGTGCATGCCACGAGGGATAGAGAGAGAAGAAACATCACCGCGGCAGGCAGGAATGCCGCGGCAGACTAACGGACAAAAAATGTCTGTACCCGTAACAGGGGAACCACAGACGGAACAGTAATGTCGGCAAGTACTCTCATACCAGACAAAAACGGTTGGAGGGTAGAATAGTAAAATCCGTTCACGGCAGGCACTATAAAATGGGAGCCTCTGCCGTGAACGAGAACAACAAGGTGTAAGGGAAGGCAATACTAAAACAAAAAAGGATACTCTGTAACACACTTAGCAAAACAGGGGAAGCACAACACTAAAAAACCACTAAGGGTGGAAATCACTAAGAAAAACGAAAAGAAAGAAAACAAAAGAAAGGAAAGATAGAAACAAAAAAGAGTGAGAGCTAGTGGCATGCACCGATAGGTTTCTTCCCTTCTCTCCCTCTCAAATCCTTGCTCTCTTCCATATTCATTTCGGGTATTGATCATTTGGGTCCACCTCCCTCAAACCCATTAACTTCACGGCAGGATTTCTTTTCCTCGGAGGTTAGTTGCGTTGAGAAGAGGTGTTCTTCCTCTTTGACTTTACCCCTGCGGACGAAACCAAATTTATTCCATGTCTATTGATTAATTTTATTGCCATTCTCTTCGCTATTTATTTAAGGATTGCTAAGTGTTATTATGGTTATGGATTATTTTATCATTTCCCATTAAAAGAGTTATCTGGTCATTCCAGAATGTATGTTTCTGTTCATCAATAATATCTGCCTGCCGTAAGCATTTTTCTGAAACAGCTCTGCCTGCCGCAAGCACTTTTTCTCTAAAAAAGGCTCTGTTTGCCGTAAGCTTTTTCTCTGAGTCAACTCAGCCTGCGGTAAAGCGCTCCCCTGGCAGACGAGGCACAGTTCGCGCACAAGCCAGGCCAAGTTGAGTTCCATTTGGCCCGGTCTCGACTCCTGCAACCTAGAACACTTGGGCCTACGATTACAAAAGGGCAGCCCAGCCCAACATAGCAGAAAAGGCCCCCACAGTCAACAACACATATTCCACTGGTTGGTTGTGAGTTTAGGTTTCTAAAACTTGATACAATTGAGTCAAGTGGCAGGTTGGAGGACAATCGAGTCGAACTCTACCCGCAGCCACTCCTAACTGAAACATATAAAGTGTCACTTTCTAAACCAAAAATTAGAAAATTAGAATGGAGATCCTCTAGTGCTTCCACTAACATCACCAATAGAGTTTTAAATTTTCTAATTATTAACTATTAAATGAGTTACCTAAACTTTGAGGCGTCATCAATAATTTAAATAAGTTTCAAAATAGTACATACTAATCATTAATCCGTGCGATGCACAAGAAAGTTGTTGAGTGTGAGATTTTAAGAATATTATATTCATTTTTTATTTTTTATTTTTTTTGTGTGATAGTCTAAGAGATTATTTGAAATTATCAAATAAAATGAATATGGTCAATCTTCAACCTTCAATGGAATTTTATACTTGAAAAGTAAGTGACATTCAATGGCGGAGCCATGAATATTTTCCAGGGGAGGCAAGCTAAAGAGTAAATACAATAAAGTTCTTAAGGAAAAAAATTATTTCATAAATTAACTTTAACTCAAAAAAATTGTGCCCTATATTTTTCATTATACTAAAATTATTTATAATTTATTCTAAGCTAAATTATTTAGTAATATATATATAGTTAAACAATTACTCAAAATCTCATTTTCCATCTTGTACACAAACATGATCCCATATTGGTTTAGTACAAACAATCAAGCGTAAACTACTATACATAGTGAGATAAACGAACCATTAAGCAAAAATTTTCAAAACTAAATATAAATACTGATGGGATAGCAAAAATAACCATCTTTGGTTCGTCCAGAAGGATCGTCCATATGCATTGGTGAGTCAAATGACCATAGACCATCTGGACAAATAATCAACTGGCTGACTAGGCAAAAGAATCGTCCATGTGCAAAGCACATGGACGACCTTACAACTTAACACAGGGTCGTCCATGGACGAAGCGCACGGACGACCACGTAACACGAGAATTTCTCGTGTTAATTACTTCACATATGTGGAAGATTCAGAACCACAACGCCTTGGAGCAGTTAATCAACCCCATGATCATCGCCACCAATATCTCCTCAGTGTCTAACTTCCATCAGCGGTTACAACTTATATAACCGTTGAAGAAGTTATATCCAGAATTGCTAGTCTCCACGAATTTTGGGGAAGTTACTAAACGTATAACCATTCCAAGACTCACTATATAAGGACCGGTCCGAATCGAACAAAGGTATGAGATTCTGAGATTTTACTCTCAAAAAGTTGGAACTTCATTTTCTGGTGAGAAACTAACTTTGCCATCAGAGGGTATTTGGCCGGTCCACTCCGGTCACCCTTTGATTGTTTCTTCTCTTTATAGGCCTTCGCTACCGCCGTAGTCCACCAAAGCCGAAGTGTTCAATTAACTGATTTCTTACACTATCAGTTGGCGCCGTCTGTGGGAAGCGTAAATTGTTTTACGATTTGGCTTTCTGGGACAAAAGGTTGAATGGTTCGGACTAGGTCGAGGGCTACAAGCCCAGGCCATCAGGGAAGCAGAGACGCTTCAAGCAACCCCCATCGCGATCGCCAATCAGCGCCTATCATGCAGTCACCTTCCATCCAACACATGCAATCCAAGGCGGCCGCTATGGCGGAGTTAACTCGCCAGAATCAAGAGTTGACTAGGGAGATAGAGAGGCAGCGCCGTGAAGGACATGCTAAGAGACAATCCCAGAGTCAAGAAGATAGAGGGGGAAATGCTGAGCCCGAGACTCAATCAAGAGGCACCATTTCGCGAAGGGTGCCACATTTGGAGAAGGAAATGGATCAGATGAGGAAGGTTATGGACGAGATGAAGGAGAACATGAGAAGGGCAAATCTCGTAGAGGATTTGGTTCACCGAATAGATTCCCCTTTCACGGCTTCCATCAATGGGCATCCCTTGCCGCTGAAGTTCAAAATGCCTTCCCTGGATTCATATGATGGAGCGCGTGATCCTTTTGATCATATTGCTACTTTCAAGACCACAATGCATCTCCAAGGGGTTCCAGACGAGATTATGTGCAGAGCCTTCCCTACCACCCTTAAGGGACCAGCGCAAGTGTGGTTCAGCAAAATACCCCCGAATTTTGTAAGTTCTTTCGAGGAGTTAAGCAAATTATTTGTCAATAATTTCATTGGGGGACAGAGGCACAAGCGTTCCTCGTCCAGCTTGCTAACCATAGAACAATGAGAGAATGAAAGCCTGCGTTCCTTCATCACACGCTTCAACAGGGAAGCCCTGACAGTAGACGAGGTGGACGACAAGCTACTATTGGCAGCCTTCCACAATGGGGTTAACTCGGACTTGTTCATTCACAAGTTGTATGAAAAAGAGCCCCAGTCCATGGCTGAACTCGTCCATTCAGCCCAAAACTTTATCAACGCGGAAGACGCAATCATAGCTAAGAAGAGGAAGAGAGCTGAGAGAATGGAAATCAACCCCACGCATCACTCTGAACAAGGGCCTCGTCCAAAGAAGGGACGAACGGAAGATAAAAAGGATTGAGACAGAGATAGCAGGAAGGCAGGCCCTTCAGCAAGGAATCAGAATTACACACCCTTGAATGCCCCACTCGATCAGGTGCTCATGCAAATCAAGGATGATCCTTCCTTGAAGTGGCTAGAAAAGATGAAAGGAGATCCTAACAAGTGCAATAAGAATAAATATTGTCGCTTCCATAGAGATCATGGGCATGACACGGACGAGTGTTATGACTTGAAGCAGCAGATCGAGAATCTCATTAGACAAGGAAAGTTGAGGCATTTTGTTGGAAGGGATCATAAAGATGAAAAATTAAAAGCAAAGATGGAAGAGTCATCGCGGCCCCCACTCGAAGAAATAAGGGTTATCATTGGTGGAACTTCGACAGGACAATCTTCTAAGGCAAAGAAGACGTATCTCAAAGCGGTGCAAAACGTCCAACTTTCTGGACGACCCCCAAGGACGAAGGAAACAGACGAGCCAACCATCTCTTTTACGGATGAAGAAGCTGAGAGGATCCATCATCCACATGACGATGCAATCGTCATTACCCTACTTATTGCAGATTATACAACCAGGAGGGTGTTGGTGGATAATGGAAGCTCGGCGGATATATTGTATTATCCCGCCTTCCAGCAGATGAGGCTTGGACGAGATCAGCTTCGTCCAGCATGCTCACCACTGATAGGATTTGGAGGAATGAAAGTGCAACCCGTCGGCACCATTACATTGCCTGTAGTGGTGGGGTCATACCCGCAGCAAATAACTAAGGAAGTGAATTTCCTTGTGGTGGATTGTTCATCCTCATACAATGCCATCATGGGAAGACCAACCTTGAACAGTTGGAAGGCGGTAACATCTACCTACCATCTATCAGTCAAATTCCCTACGGAGTGCGGGGTTGGACAAGCACAAGGAGATCAATTGGCAGCCAGAGAATGTTATCTAGCCATGTTGGCTATGGACCAGATGCAGACTATGAGTATAGAAGAAAGAAGAATTGTTGCAGAACCAACTGAAGTATTGGAAGATGTTTTATTACAGGAAAATGATCCTGAGAAGTTCACTAGGATTGGAACAAGTATGAAGGAAAAAGTGAAAGAAGACCTCGTCCAGTTTCTAAAGAAGAATGCCGATGTTTTTGCATGGAGTCATGACGACATGCCTGGCATTGATTCAAGTGTAATCACTCATCGACTGAATGTGTCCCCCTCTTCTAAGCCTATTCGTCAAAAGAAGAGGGTGTTCGCCCCTGAACGAGAGAAGGCTATCAAGGAAGAGGTTCAGAAACTAACCACAGCACAGTTCATCCGGGAAGTCTATTACCCGAATTGGTTGGCAAATGTAGTGATGGTGAAGAAGGCAAATGGCAAGTGGAGGATGTGCGTAGACTTCACTGACTTGAACAAGGCTTTCCCTAAGGATAGTTATCCTTTGCCACGTATTGATCAACTGGTTGATTCTACAGCTGGCCATCAACTGTTGAGCTTCATGGACGCTTTCTTAAGATATAATCAGATAAAGATGGACGAGGCAGACCAAGAAAAGACATCTTTTATTACCAGTCAAGGTTTGTTTTGTTACAAAGTGATGCCCTTCGGTCTAAAGAATGCAGGGGCAACTTATCAAAGGTTGGTGAATCGCATGTTTCGTCCATAGATAGGACGGAATGTGGAGGTGTACGTGGATGACATGCTTGTGAAGAGCTTTGACGAGGGAAGCCACTTGGACGATCTTCAGGAAACCTTTGAAACACTTAGGCGATACAAGATGAAGCTGAACCCAAGTAAATGTGCATTCGGAGTATTGTCAGGAAATTTTCTAGGATTCATGGTTTCAGAGAGAGGAATTGAGGCAAATCCAGACAAGATCAAAGCCATATTGAACATGGAACCACTGAAGAACATCAAGGAAGTCCAATTCCTAACTGGACGAGTTGCAGCTCTGAACAGGTTTGTCTCAAAAGCCACTAACAAGTGTTTACCCTTTTTCAAAATTCTCAGGAAGGCATTTGAGTGGACGGACGAGTGTCAGAGGGCCTTCCAGGACCTAAAGCACTATCTTACCACGGCCTCATTGCTAAGTCTGTCTGTGCTAGGAGAAGAACTATACCTATACTTAGCAATGTCCCCACATGCCGTGAGTTCAGCGTTGATCAGGGAGGAAGAAAAGGTGTAGAAGCTAGTGTATTATACTAGCCGGGCACTGAGAGGGGCAGAAGGAAGGTACCCATTGATAGAGAAGTTAGCCTTCGCACTAATAACAGCTTCTAGGAAGTTAAGACACTACTTCCAAGGTCATGTCATCAATGTCATGACGGATCATCCACTCAAGAAGGCAATGAATAAACTTGAAGCTGCAGGACGACTAATTCAATGGGCAGTTGAGCTCAGTGAGTTTGACATTCGGTACCAACCGAGGAACGCAATAAAAGCTCAAGCCTTGGCAGATTTCATTGCAGAGTTCACTCCGAGTTATGAGGACTTGGATGAGAAATAAAACAATAAAAAATGGGTCGTCCATGTAGATGGATCGTCTACATTGCATGCGGGAGGAGTAGGAGTGGTTTTGCAATCTCCAGAAGGAGATAAATTGAATCACAAGGTTCACTTGCAGTATCAAACAACTAACAATGAAGCAGAGTATGAAGTCCTTCTTAAAGGGTTGGAGTTGGCTAAATCTGTGAAGGCAGACTCAATACTCGTCTTGGGAGATTCTCAGTTGGTCATAGGCCAAGTAAATGGGATGTGTGAAGCCAAGGAAGACAGAATGAAGAAATATTTGAAGAAAGTGGTATGCCTTGTGAAGAAATTCAAAGAAGTTAATTTTGTTCAAATCCCGAGGGAAGAGAACATAGAAGCAGATATTCTAGCGAAGGAAGCCTCCGCTAATGAAGCAATGAAGTTCGATGAAATACAATACATGCCAAGCATAGACCTCCCAGAGATGTTGCAGATAGAAGGTGAAGAGAATTGGATGACCCCAATAGTATCATACCTGAAGGATGGAAGGCTTCCAAAGGGGAAGGACGAAGCCAGGAAGCTCAGAGTTAAGTCAGCCAGATACGTCCTCATGGACGAAGTGCTGTACAAAAGAGGTTTTTCATAGCCATACTTGAGGTGTTTAGCTCCAGACGAGACGAATTACATGCTCAGAGAAGTTCATGAAGAAGCGTGTGGAAACCACTCAGGAGCTAGATCTCTCGTCCACAAGGTCATCCGTGCAGGGTACTACTGGCCAACCATCCAAGCGGATGCTAAGGCATATGTTAAGGTATGTGATCAATGTCAACGTTTCAGTAATATACCTAGACAGCCGTCAGAGTATCTTACCCCAATGATGGCCCCTTGGCCTTTTGCACAATGGGGTTTGGATATTTTAGGCGCATTTCCAACTGGAACCAGACAGATGAAGTTTTTGGTGGTGGGGATAGATTATTTCACTAAGTGGGTGGAAGATGAACCCTTGGTGAAAATTACACAACAAAATGTCAAAAACTTCGTCTGGAAAAGCATTGTATGTAGATTTGGAGTACCAAGAGTACTAGTATCTGACAATGGACGACAGTTTGATAACACACCCTTCAGAGAATTTTGTGAACAACTTGGAATCAAGAATCATTATTCCTCACCCTCCCACCCACAAGCTAATGGATAAGTAGAAGTAGCAAACCGATCCTTGTTGAAAATCATCAAGACTCAGCTGGAGGGGGCAAAGGGAATATGGCCGGATGAATTACCAGGTGTTTTGTGGGCTTACAGAACAACAGTGAGGACTCCCACAGGAGAGACTCCTTTCAAGCTGGCTTATGGGAGCGAAGCAGTCATACCTGCAGAAGTGCATATGACCAGCCATAGGGTGATGAAGTATCAAGATGAGGAAAACAACGAACAGCTTCGTCTTAACCTCGATCTCATAGATGAGGTAAGAATGGACGCAGAGCAAAGAACAGCAAGGTACAAAAATCTCATGGCAAAGCAGCATGATGCCATGGTGAAACCCAGGCGCTTCAGCATTGGGGATCTCGTCCTTAAAAGGGTTTCTTTGGCCACCAAAAACCCAGCTCATGGGAAGCTGGGACCAAACTGGGAAGGACCTTACAGAGTTATCAACTCCAAGAGACAAGGATCCTACTATTTGGAAGCCCTGGATGGACGAAAGTTAGAGCACCCGTGGAATGTTGAACACCTAAGGAGATACTATTAATGAAGGGTGATCATGGACGAGCTTTAACATGGACGAGACCCTTGGACGTTTGAAGTAATGTTTAATATTATTTTCCAGTATTTGCTTATTACTATTGTGTTTTAAGTGTATAAGTATTTTATGCTGCTCATGGACGAAGTTATGTTGTATTATGTATTTTTAATTCCCTAAAAAGCACAAGCTCTCAAGCATGTGCCATGATTGTGGACGAATGATTACATAGTATGGATTTCCAAATATATATATGATGTGTTTTAAGTATATGTATTATTGTATGGGAATCCTCCATTTTTCTATGATTCAAGATGATCCACGGAAGGCGAAATGCCAAAGACGAATAAAATCCTTGGACGCAAGGATGTATCGTCTAAAAGCTTTCCTTTAGATAAGGATAAAGCAAGAAAAATAAACAAAGGTATGTCCGTCTAAGCTCAAGACGAGACAAACCTAAAGTACGATCGTCTAAACCATGGACGAACAATGTGTGTAAAAACACTACATGCCCATAGACGAATCTAACCAACCTAACAATCCAGCCCATGGACGAGAATTTGTTGAGAAAATCTCATTAAGGACGAGTAAATAATCGTCCTAAATTTGAGCAACGAATAAATCTGGCAAAAAGACATCATTCATGGACGGACTTTTCTTGTAAATGAACATCTCATGTTATTCTAACGATGCAGGAAGGAATTCGTCCATATGTTCAAGACGAGATAAAATCTTCATAAGTGGGAAAATCCCACAACCACAGAAATGGCATGGACGATATAAATGAAACTTGTTCACAAAAGCTTAAGGCATATTCAAACACAATGAATAATGAAAAGGAAAAGCATTCATACATTCATAAAATTCAAAGGGTAGACGACCACCGTCCAAAAACCCTTAAAGAGTAATGAGTGCTTATTCATAAAACTCGTCCATAAACTTCGACGAGGAAATTGTACTTGAATAAATTTCAAAAAAAAAAGAAAAAAAAAAGAAAAGAAAAGAGATAAAAAAGCCCAAAACACTAGGGCACTTCCAAACAAAAGTAAAAATATAAAAACTTTCTGTTGAAGTCACTTTGGTGGATTGGTCTTCGGATCGTCCTGGGTCACCTCGTTATTAGCATCGTCCTCCATATTGACGTCCTCAGAGCTCGTCACAAGCAAGGAACTCTCTGTAGCAAGAGGAAGCTTGAAGGAGTCAAAGTTCAAGTCTGGAAAGGCTTCCCTGGCATCAGCACGGAAGTCCTCATAACCAGCAGCATAATGACTATCTAGACGATTCTGGTACTCGCCAGACTTCTTGAAGGCTAATATGGCTTCCTCACGTGCTTTTTCCAAGGAAAAAGCAAACCCAGAAGCTTGGCTCTCCAAGTAAACAATACGAGTGTCCTTCTCAATGATGTCTGCTTTGAGCTCCTCCACCTCGTTCTTCAGCTTCGTCTCACTTCCTTGCAGACGATTGAAGTCATCTGTCAATCTGATCACCTCCCCCTTCTTTGACAAAATCTCATTATTCAGCTCCTTAGCCTTGTCCTTAGCCGTCTTGGCCTCCGCACAGAGTTCCTTGGCCTGGCACGTCGCTGTATAAAACTTTGACATAGCCTGTATAGACGAAGGCAAGTTAAGACATTTTATTTTAAGAACTTACTGAAAACCTACAAAGACGAATGAAACTCATACCTTAAAGAGGTCATGGATGCCAGAACGTTCAAACTCCTTCACTGACATGTTGTAACATTCATTGACTTCGTTGTCAGTGACGATTCCTTTGAACGTCCTATATGCATAACTCTCGTCCAGCACTAGGTTGGAAGGACGATTAGACTGCTCGGACGGATGAGGCTTGCGAGGAGTCTTGGCTGGAGGGGGAGTAGGATCAGTCTGGACGGGATGGACTGTTTGGACAGGCTCCACATCAACTGGATTCTCGTCCAGGTCTACCGTCGGAGGAGTGAACTTGGGAACCTTGGGAAGAGAAGTCTTAGCAGATTTTTGTTTTTTAGAACCTCGACGACTTGGAAGGTCGCCCAAGTCCACAACACTTGATATAGTTTTTGCTTTTCTCTTCCCAGCCTGGATGGCAGCCTTTTAGACGACTGATGGTTGGGCATCCTCATCCCTACTAACTACAGTTTTCTCCTTATTCTCCCTCATTGTAATTATTCCTATGATGAAGAAAATCAGTTAAAAAAAAAAGAGAAAGGAAAAATACTTGAAGACGAGAGAGGATGGACGATACTCACTTCGACGAGTGGTTTCCTTGTGACCTAGATTCTCAGAGGTAGGTTCTGGGCCAAGCCCCCACGTAGCTAGACAACTAAGGGTCACTAGATCGTGGAAGGTTCTCCCAGGGAAGGCACGTACTTGATCAATTCGATCCACTTAAAATCTGTCCAAGCGTGGACAAACAACAGCTGCATCAATAAAAGGAAAGGGGGGTTAGACGATTGAAAGTTGAAAAATATGTAAAGACAAATGAAATGAAACAGGAAGAAGACATACCCTCAGGACGAAGGCGACCTATAGGATTGGTAAAAGGAGGGAAGGGGGCATTACCCACATCTACTGGGTCCCCAGCCCAATTTCCAGAAATAATAAAAAACTCTTTTTTCCAGAGTCTGTCAGACGAGCTACGACCCTTTATTAAACTATACTAGGAGCCTCTGGACGAGAACTGGTAAAAACCAACAGATTTTTTTTTTATCTCTAAGGGCTTATAACAGTAAAGGAACTCGTCCACTGTTATAGGACAGTCCCCTTCCAATGCCTCACGCCATAGCACTTGCATGGCAACTACCGTCCTCCATCCATTGGGGTTGAGCTGGTTAGGTCCAATATCCAACCTATGAAGAAGACCTCTACAAAAAGAATTTAAGGGAAACCTAAGGCCAGCTAAAAGGTAAGACGTATATACTCCCAAACCAGAAGAAGGAGAGCAACACCATTCCCCTTCCTGGGGTAGACAAGGTTTGAACTCTTTAGGGATTTGGTATCTATCTACCAAAGTTTTCAACTTGGGGGCGTCTAGGGTGGACGCTACTTCAGGAGCACAGTTGTATATTACATTTTCCTCTTCCTCCTCCTCGTCTTGAGAAGGGCTAGGGGGCGCTTTGGATGAGCTAGTCCCAGCTCCAGAGGCCGTCCTACGTTGCATTTCCTGGAATTCCTCTATGGAAATACCAGGAGCCCCAGACGAATAATGCTCGTCCGAGGAACTACTGCTATAGCTTATGCTGCCCTCACCACTCTCATAACTTCGAGATGAGTCGTCCTGATAGTCGTCTATCTCTCTCTCTGTGCTACTAGACGAAGACATGACTAAAATTAAGATTAAGACGAAAAACCTAAGAAAGGAAGAGGAAATACCTGAGAACTAGGATGAGGAGCTAGACGAGACTCTTGGACGAGGTGGCAGAAGGGAAATTATGAGAGAAGTGAAGGGCAAGAAAGAGAAAATGCCTATTTATAGGGCCCAGAAGTAGGGTCAGCGAAGCGACACCATTCATTAAGATAACGACACGTGGCAGTCACCTGGGAAAATGTAATCGACGCAACGTGTCAACCAATTAAATCATGACACGTGGCTGCATAAAGGCGTGAATTAAATCCCCACAATATCCTTGGACGATCCATGGACAAGGGGGCAACTGATGAGATAGCAAAAATAACCATCTTTGGTTCGTCCAGAAGGATCGTCCATATGCATTGGTGAGTCAAATGACCATAGACCATCTGGATAAATGATCAACTGGCTAACTAGGCAAAAGAATCGTCCATGTGCTTTGCACATGGACGACCACATAACTAAACGAAAAGTCGTCCATGGGCAAAGCACATGGACGACCTTACAACTTAACACAGGGTCGTCCATGGACGAAGTGCACGAACGACCACGTAACACGAGAATTTCTCGTGTTAATTACTTCACATATGTGGAAGATTCAGAACCACAACGCCTTGGAGCGGTTAATCAACCCCATGATCATCGCCACCAATATCTCCTCAGTGTCTAACTTCCATCAGCGGTTACAACTTATATAACCGTTGAAGAAGTTATATCCAGAATCGCTAGTCTCCACGAATCTTGGGGAAGTTACTAAACGTATAACCGTTCCAAGGCTCGCTATATAAGGACCAGTCCGAATCGAACAAAGGTATGAGATTCTGAGATTTTACTCCCAAAAAGTTGGAACTTCATTTTCTGGTGAGAAACTAACTTTGCCATCGGAGGGTATTTGGCCGGTCCACCCCGGTCACCCTTTGATTGTTTCTTCTCTTTATAGGCCTTCGCTACCGCCGTAGTCCACCGAAGCCGAAGTGTTCAACTAACTGATTTCTTACACTATCAAATACATTAATACAATAGACACTATTATATATTATTAGATTTTTCTATGTTATCGGGTTTTAGTTCTAGAAAGTATTGAGTTTTTTTTTCCCTTTTTTTTGCACCGGGGGGGGGGGGGGGGGGTGGTGGGGAAATACTTATAAGGATGTGAAAAAAAAAAGAAAAAAGAGTCAAACATTGGTTAAAGGTTTTGATTTTATAGTATATATAATCATATAGATAAATGCGTGTTTTTATGTTGATGACTTGACCAAATTTAACCTAATTATTAGCAATAAATTATTAATATTTTGAAAACAAACTTGAAAATTATAACTTTTCATCCATCTCCCAATTATAGACTTTCGATTCAAAAGTACTAAAACTTATACCATTTCCTTAGCAATCATCTTACTATTGTAACCAGCAATGACGGATCCACTTGGATCAACTCAAAACTATACATAGTTAAAAATAAAAATTGAAGTTTATATTTCCTAAACTTGTAACTAATCCTCTTTTAAGAAGTAAATTTGGTCCAAAGAGACTCTATATATATATATATATATATATAGCCAACTAGTCCATACGTGTAGCCTCTCCTGAAACAACCCCCCCCCCCCCCCCACCCCCACCCCCGCCCCCGCCCCCGCCCCCCTCCCCCCCCAAAAAAAAAAAGAGTTAATAATAACCTATACATAGCCTCTCTAGCCAAAAAAAAAAAAACTCAAGTGGTATTACTATATTGAAGGCGTCAATTACCTAAAGAAGTATTTCCAACTCATCAAGGACCTCTTGTATCTCAAGAGGCTCAACGCTACCATTGATATTGATTAGGCAAGGGCTCTCATCCTCATTCTTCTACACATTGTTGTGTGTGGATCAATTTTGAGACAATAAATTTTATTAGGGTGACAATGGAGATGGGGGCAGAGATTATTTGGATTTAAAAATTAATGGGTTAGATTTTTATTATGCAAAAAAAATTCAATGGGTCACTCATCAAATGAGCTTTAGGAGACTTGTCAAAAATAAACAAACTAGCTCAAATGGGACACCAATATGGTGCCAGTCAAGGCTCCTCCAATGCTTAAATTAGTAACCACAGTATAGGAATCTCAAGTACGGAAGCGTTCAAGAATTTCTCTCATACTTAGGTGTGATAGTGCTGGTACTTATATGGAGCCTTTAAGTTGGCCGTTATTTCCTTCTCAAAAAAAAAAAAAAAAAAATGTTGGCCGTTATTTCAATGATTGTGGCCACTTCCTTTAATTAGGGTGTGGGAGGCTTCATAGCTCCAGTTAAAGGTGAATGTCTTGGGATTTGTACCCACCTTCAGAGAATATAGGTTGAATGTAACACAGATTTCACTCGTGTTACGGGGATCATGCCTTTTTTTTTTTTTTTATATTTTGGACGAGATGAAAAATGATTCATTTGGCAAAGTGTAAAAGAGTCAGGTTTAAGTCGAATATTCAGTAGTACTGGATTCGTTGAGATGATAACATGTAACCACTTTTAGACACGTGTCATTATCTAATCAGGTCTAGTGTATTGATACATTGGCCCTAAACTAAGTCTAGTGTAAAATACCTTTTTTTTTTTAATCTCACTTTTGTTTAAAATCCTCTAAAATTAGTTATTTTTTTAATTAAAAAAAACTAATTTTTAATTATTTTAATCTTATATTTAGTAAATAAACTACCAAAAATGATAAGATGCAAAATAGACACGCATATTACTTTTTCTTTTTCTTGTTTTTTGACTGTCAGAAATGCGTATTACCAAGACTGCAAGAAATATGGGCACATTGATTTTTGATAACGATATGGTCACATTTTATTTGGTCTCAAAATCTGAAAAATCAAATTGCCTTTTCTCAAAAAAAAAAAACTTTAGGCGGAAGCTTCCTAAAAATAAAAAGAGAGAGTACAACGTGCGTGCGTCTCAGACAAACTTGGTCTTTACGTTCGTCTTTTTCTCTCACACTCCAAAAAATAAATAAAGCTATTTATTTCCCTCTCTTCTCGTGGCGCTTCAAAAAGCATAAAGCCAGAGTGCCCAACATCAACATGCACTGCCACCACCATCACCGCCACCAATACCACTAGACTCTAGAACCCAACTCTCTCTCTCTCTCTAATGGATTCCACACCTTCTCAGAAGAATCTTCTCCTCAGGCTACGATGCTCAGTCCAAAACTACGACTGGGGTCTAAAGGGTCACGACTCTCGGGTCGCTCGGCTCTATGCCCGGAACTCGGGGTCCGAGACCCGACCCGACAGCCCATACGCGGAGTTATGGATGGGCACCCACGAGTCTGGGCCCTCGTTTGTTGTCCACGCCCCACGCGCTTCCAATGGCGTGTCGGTTGACGTTGACGATGATGTCGGTGTGAGCTTGAAGAAGTGGATTTCGGAGAATCCTAATGTGCTTGGCGATAAGGTTTTACACAACTGGGGTTGTGATCTTCCTTTCTTGTTTAAGGTACAATATACTAATTCTGCTCATGTTTTTCCCACTATGTGTTTGTGTCTATCAGTTTGAATTTGAATTTGAATTTCTTTTTTGGGTACAATTTTGCTTTGTGTTAGTATGTTTCTGGTGGTGTTTTTGGACTTGATTCGACTGGAATTTGAGATTTCTATGTTAAGTATTTGACGGGTTTAGTGTGAATTTTCTTATTAAAAAAATTCTTATGTGGAGAGTACAACTAATGTTCCTGCATCTTGATATTTGACTCTGTGTTTGTAAATTTGTGTTTTTTTGTAAATTTTTTCTTTGCACTAGTAAATTTCTGATTGAGTTTTCTGGGTTTGATTTAACTGAAATTTGAGTATTCAATGTTCAATATTTATTGGGTTGTGTGTGAATTTTTTAAGTTATGGATATATGCGTTTGGGTGTGTAAAGTTATGTTTTTGTAAAATTTTGCTTTGTTGTAGTCTATTTTCTGGTTGAGTTTTTGGGTTTGACTGGAATTTTAGTCTTAAATGTTAAATATTTGAAGGTTTTTCGTGAATTTTTATATCATGGATATATGTGTTTGGGTTTGTAAATTTGCGTTTTTTTTTTTTTTTTGTACATTTATTACTTTGTTGTAGTAAATTTCTGGTTGAGTTTTTGGGTTTGATTTGACTGGAATTTAAGATTTCTATGTTAAATATTTGATGGGTTTAGTCTTATTTTTTGTTCTTTTGTGAAAGGTCCCACATATGGATGCATGTGTTTATGTGTGTAAATTTGTGTATTTTATACAATTTTGTCTTTGTTTCAGTAAGCTTATGGTTGGGTTTTTGGGTTTGATTTGCAGGAATTTGAGTTTTCTTTGATAAATATTGATGGGTTGTGTGAATCTTTTATTTTTTGGTTATGAAGGGTTTTGTGGGATTTTGACTCTTTAGTGGGAAATAGGTACTTTCTGTGGCAAAAGTGTTGTCAATACAGGCTCATCCCAATAAGGAGTTGGCAAGGGCGTTGCATAAGGCACGACCAGATGTGTATAAGGACGACAATCACAAGCCTGAGATGGCTTTGGCAATAACAGAATTTGAGGCCCTTTGCGGGTTTATCAGTCTTGAGGTATTATGAGATCCAAGGTAGCTTTGTATATGTGAAGCTTTTACTTGATATTTCTTTGTTGACTGGTATTGTGGATCCAAGCTCAAATTTGAGTTTTGTGGATGATCTGATATAGGTGTGTTAAGTGAATGGGTTGCTTAGAATTGCTTGTTTGTTAAACAGTTTAGAATAATGAAAGCAATCTGTGAAATTGTCGCTGCATTCAAAATGGATAAGACTGTACCTTTTTTTATTGATTTAAATTCTGATTGGCACCCAGTTTTATTATACAACTCATTCTTACCTTCATGTTTTGTGCACATTTAATTAATTTTACCTCTACCTATTAGATGTTTAACTCATAACTATTGTGATGCCTGTTTAATTCCTGGATTAAAAGTTTATCAACTGGCTGAACCTTTATTCACACTACCATGACAATGTTAGTAAATTTCTTTGTTCAGATTAATGGAGAATTATTAACTTCTTTGTAGTGCCCTTGGATTCTTCTCATGACACTTCAGGTCACAAGATGAATCCCTAATCCCTAACCATCAGTCAGCTTTGCTCTGACTGATCTCAGTTAAATACAAAAGTTGGACTTCCTAGTAGTTTTTGGTTGGGAGACAAATAAAAGGAAATAAAAAATTAGTCTTTCCCTCCTTGCTGAAAACTGCTTTCTGCTGCCTGAGGATTGTTAGTTGTGTGTGTGTGTGTGTGTGTTTTTGTGTTTTGTAAACTATCGAGGTATGTGCAGCAGCTTTGGTGGAGTTTTATTCATGAAAATTGTGAACAAACTGCTAATGAGCTCTAGCTCAAATAGCATTTCCTCCCACAATATTGCATGGAGGGTGAGGTCATGAATGTAAAACCCATTGAGTGTGTGGTAACTTACTAATAATAATGACAATAATAAAACTAAAACCGTAAACAAACTAGACTTTTTTAAAGGCATCCCTTTTCTCATAAATTGAGCATGTGCAGGAGAAATGGGGTAATATTTCCCTCTCTTTGCTGACAGGTTCACAATTTTTTTCTTCCTTTAGAAGTACTGTTTTGAGGTTCACCGGATGTTTATATTATGGATATGAAGTGTACAAGGTGACTGGTGTAGTAGAACATTTGGTAATTGTAGTGGCCGAGCTAAGCTTGCTTGTATTCTATGCATGCTCACGTGATTTGTTAATTCAGTATCATTTACTTGGAGCAACTTGCTATTTTCTTACCAGGAGCTTAAGGGTGTGCTTTGTAATGTTCCTGAGATTGTAGAACTGGTTGGTAGTGCATATGCAAACCAAATCTTGCATATTAATGAGCAGGATGGGGAGGAAAAAGTAAAATCTGTTTTGCGGTCAATTTTCACCCAGCTCATGTCGGCTAGCAAAGAGATGATAACGGAAGTGTTATCTAACGTAAAAAGTCGTCTGCAAATTGAAAGTCAGGTCAGTTGCAATTAATAATTTCCTTTTTGTGTTTGTAGTTCTATAAGTAAGATTGTTCTTGTAGAGCTTTATGCTCTTATTTGTAGGATGATTTGATTGTTATAGTTAGCCTTTGAGAAGATGCTGCTTCCTACTACATAATGGCTACTATGTAATAAAAACTTCTGTCATGTTCAATTGTTAGAACCCAGATTTGATTAAATGTGAAATTATGGAGCACACGCACACGCACACACACCCATATATATATATATATATATATATATAAGCTGTGCCAATTTAAATTGAGCAATATTTGCACCGCTCAATTACTGCTTATAGTATATGCATTTTTATGAACCCACAGTTGGATCAACTACACCCTATGTATCCCTTATGTGTGCTAAATTGCCAATTTTTAAAATCAATTTGTTGTTAGTAGCTCTCGGATCCTTAAAATTACACTAATTTATGTAAATAAACTTAAATTTTCATCACTCTATATGTGATTTCATTTGGTCATTGATTAACTTAGTATTGAGCATGACAGGCACAAGGAGAATTTTTTTTGTTAAAAGTTCCTGCTTTTGTTTTTCCTCATATTTTTGATGATCGATAAGACCTTTTTTCCCTCTTGCATCAGGTGAGGAAATTAACAGATAAGGAGCTACTGGTGTTGCGGTTGGAAAAGCAATATCCAGCTGATGTTGGTGTCATATCAGCATTCTTTTTTAATTATGTGAAGCTTAATCCTGGTGAAGCATTGTATCTTGGGGCAGATGAACCTCATGCATATGTATCCGGTGAGTGCATTGAATGCATGGCGACTTCAGACAATGTTGTACGGGCTGGCCTTACTCCCAAGCACCGTGATGTCAAAACTCTTTGTTCCATGCTCACATACAAACAGGTAATGAATGTTCTCAGGTATTAATCCAGTTTTAATTGGATTTGTTGTTTGCTTTAAAGGAAATACTTCTTTCCTTTGGCAACCTTGTAGTCATGGAGTTCATCTAGCCACTTCCACTAGTAATTTGAGATCTGTATTGTTAACCTACAAGTGGGGTCTTTTATGGGTTCTATGGGTTTATTTCAGCCAAAAGTTTGGTTTTTGCATAGCATGAAACCAATAAAGGGCAATTAATGGTCTGACAGACCTGACAGTGGATAAACTTTCTCACATGCTGTCACACACACACACACACAGATATATTGGTCCCTATTTTAGACTGAGTTTAATGATTGTGCTTCACTGTTGGTGCAAGAAAAAAATGATATTATTTTAATATTTTCTTAATAAATGATTTTTTTTTGTGTTATTTTTATCGATTATCTTGGTGATGTTACTACATCAGACGCAAATTACAAATATATGAATATTGATATTTGTCTATGCTGCAGGGCTTTCCTGAAATCCTGCAAGGAGTTCCTCTGAATTCGTATGTAAGAAGGTACCTGCCACCTTTTGATGAATTTGAGGTGGATCAATGTATTCTTCCCCGTGGGGCATCAACAGTTTTTCCAGCAGTTTCAGGCCCTTCCATTTTCCTTGTCATGGCTGGGGAGGGAATTATGCATGCGGGATCATCCAAAGGCGAATTAGTTACTGAAGGAGATGTTCTTTTTGCACCTGCTAACACCGAGATTAGCATTGAAAGTGAATCAGAATTGCAGCTATATAGAGCTGGAGTAAATGATCGACTTTTTCAAGCCTCGTTATAATGCAAGAGCACCTTTTTTTGCTTTAGCAGAAGTAAATAGCTAAATTATTTTGCACGTCTAATGCTCTGCACTGTTTATAAATGTGTATTGTGTAATGACACTTGCATTTTCATGCATGAGCGATAATATAGTTAAAAAGAATAATAATAATAAGGATCATTATTTTGGTAGTAAGGTGATAGGATTTCTTATTCTTCACCCAATCCTGTTTCTGTGTTTTTGTCTAATCTTTTGCTTCCCAATGGAAAGTCTCATCAAATTCCCACCCTAAGTAAAAAGAAGGGGGATTGAAACATGTTCACATCTTTGCAATTTATATTTTGAATGGCTTATGAAACTTGTTTGGCTCGTCTTTTAAAGTTTGGTGGTAGAGGTAACTTACCACATTTGCAATTGGCCATATATATATATATATATATTAGTAATAAGTTATACAGACGAAAGTATCCATAATTTCACCCATATTTCCATTTTTATGGGGAGAAAAACGTGTCATTTGAATTTAAACTTTTTATCTCCTTGAAGAACTTAGGGTGGGGCTTTGAGAGTGTTCCTGATCCTTTTTATTTTCCTTGGGCTTTAAGTGCCCAAGCTCAAACCCCTATATCTGCAAGCTACTAAAGCTTGAGTAATATAATCTAGGCAATGCTTTGGATAAAAGGCCCCAATGCAGCAGAACAAAAAGGGGCCATAATAAGAAGGGCAAGGTCATAATGGTGGATGTGACACCTGTCCAATTAGTGTTTCTCACTCTTCTCTCTCACCACTCTCTCTTAACACTCAGCCCTCTCTCGCTCTCTCTCACTTTCACACAATATGCAGGACTTGTTGCAACCAAGGTTGCAGCAAATCCTTGCCCAATTTGGGTGGCCCAAGCTTGCATTGGGTCCAACTCATTGAAATCCAACCAAGGGAGGTGCAGTTTGGTTGGAAGTGGAGTGGGATTTGAATAAGTAGTTGTCCTTCACACATTTCGATTACTTTGCTTTTTGGGAAACACATTACGCAAAGAGGGACAAGGGTTAGACAGCCACAGTATACATAATACATGTCATGTTTTTTTACAATCCCTCAAACTTTTTATCAAAGGGTCAGGTTTAAGTCCAGTGTCCAGTTATACTAGACTCGTTGAGATAATAACATGTGTTCACTTTTAGACACATGTCATCATCTGACCGGATCTAGCGCACTAGATGCACTGGACCTAAACCAAATTCTTTACCTAAATGAGTTGCCTCCTTAAAATTTATTACCCTTAGCTATTCTTTATAAAGTCAACCAATTTCTGAAATCTAATTACATGGCTTGGTTCCATTCTACTGAATGAAGAAATTTTTCCTCTCATTGTTAATACCAAGAGCTATTTTTTGTCAATAATTGCAAATCTCGACCATAAAGCTTACATCCCCGAAAACCAATTAAAAGCTCACAGTCCCAAGTATTTTTCAAACAGATTTGGGCAAGTATTTTTAATTTATGTATTTAACTTTTCTGCCACTATAAAAGGAGGGAGAAGACAGCGGTAGAGGCTAGAGGGGCAAGTTTCCTAGTTCAACTCACGGCGGCCAGCACATAAATTATCAACATTCTATCCTCCCTTAAAGCCCAAGAACGAAAGAGTTTGGAAACCTCTTCATAGTTTAAACTCAATCTCTTCCAATAAAACCTTTACCTGTGGCTGGGGGACTTCTTTTGTGTAGAAATAGTTGAGAAAAGCCTTATCCATTACTAGGCTAACTGAAAGCTGTTATTTTTTTTATTTTTTATTTTTTATTTTTTTTGCGTGTTAGTAAGGACAAAATTGTTTTGTTTAAAAGTTCCAAGTTGTTTGTTTTGGTTAAAATTAGTCGATTGGACTTAATTTTTTTTAGCTTTATTAGTGGTAATTTTTGTTGGGAGACTTAGAATGGATAGGGGTTATAGTGTTGGAAAGGGTGACTGAAATAGGGACATGATACAAAAGGGAGGAGGGAAAAGTGAGAGAAAAATATGATTTCATTATTTGATTAGAGTAAAAAATGAGATGAAATAAAATGAGTTGGTTGGAGTTTTTCACTTGGGTCCACTATTTCATTTTTCCATCCAAATTGAAAAGAAAATGGGAGGAGATATGATATTGAGAAGAAAATTACAAAATTTCCCTCAAGTTTTCCATCCACTTTTATATAATAAGAGTGTAATAATAATTTAATTTCCATCCTTCTACTTTTTCACCCTCTATATCACAAAAATATGCTAAAAAATAAAAATATTTTCTATCGTCCCAAGGACAAACCATTTCCAACCTCTCAACCAAACAAAACCTTTATCTATATTTGGATAGGCAAGATAAGCCCAATAGAGAGGAGAGGGTTGACTTAGGTGTATTTCAAGCACCTTTAACCCTTTCTCTCCTCTCCCCCTATCTTCTTAGGTCTAAATATGCTTCAAAATTATTGGGTGTTTTGCACCGTAGGTCTAGCCCAAACACACATTGTCAAAGCTCTAAAATGAGTTTGTCTCCTCAGCTAACACAAGTCAGCCTTAACTTAATGGGATATGACATCAGGCATGTGAGACACACTGAAATTGGTTGAAGGAAGAAAGCAAGAGCACTAGCATTGGGGGTGTAAAAACTCCCTAGTTGCTATTTTAGCAACCAAGATCCAAAATCGGACTGACAATGAGTTTTTCAATGGTGTTCTAGGATTTTGTTTGAAAAGGATGGAGTTTTTTAGTGGTTGGTTTTGCCGGATCGTTTCTTGGTTTGTTGTCGTGGGTGTGCTCCCCATGGGCCTAGGTTTTGCTCGTCATGGGTTTGGGTTTTGCTTGTTGTGGGCTTGCTTGCCATGGGTTTTTTTATTTATTTATTTTTTTTTTTGGTGGTGGGTTTTGCTTATAGTCATGATCTTCCACAAACCCCATGGTGGTGGGGTGGGTTAGGCAAAATGTGGGTTTTGGTGGTTATTCACGGTGGTGGGGTGGGTTTTGATGTGGGATAGGCAAAATGTAGATTTTGATGGTTGTTGATGTTTGTGGTTGATGGTGATGGTGAGTCCTTTTTTTGTGGTGGTGAATTGCAGTGGTGGTGGTGGTTTGGGGGTTGAGTTTTGATGGTTGTGGATTGGATTTTCAATGGTGGTGGTGGCAATTTTTGGTGGTGACAATTTTTTTGGGGGTAATTTTGGCGGTGACAAACTGGGGTTTATGGCTGAGTTTGGTGGTGGTTGGTGGTAGCTGAGTTTTGGAAGAGAAGATAGAGAAACATAATTTTTTATATTATTTGATGGTGTAGTTTATATTATTTTATAAAAATAGAAATTTAGATGTTGGACGAGTTGTAAAATGAGATGGTAAAATAGATAAAGTAGGTTTTGATGTTGTAAAATAGAACTTTTTTGGCATCCCAGTTGCTAATGCTCTAAGAAGGTTGAAGCAAAAGTTAAGGATATTTAGACATTGTGTGAGAAAAACACAGAGTGAGAGTTGAAGAAAAAGAGAGACATTCAACTATTTGAGGTGCACTCCAAAACATAGAGAGATACACAGTGGGAGTGTGTGAGAGTAAAAAATAAAAATTACACACAAAGAAGATAAATTTGTAGAGTTCTTTTGGAGGATTTTTAAATGCTACAACCATAGAGAGTTGAAGTGTTCAAATGGAAGATTTTTGCTACTGGGTTTTGTGGTGAGATTGCATTTACTCTTTAAGATTTATTTGTTGCAAATCCAATTTATTATGATCTCAAATTTGGTATAAACTTGAGAGTTGTAATCTTTATTTTTGTTGAAAAATTTAGACCCCGGTTGATAGAATTAACAAATTTTAAACCCAAGTTATTAATTAGATTTATTATGAATAAAACTTGTTAAAACAAACAAACATCAATATCATGTCAAAATCATGCAGCAGAATAAAATAAATAAGACAAGATATGATAACCCAGGAAAACCAATGAAACAAACTAGTTTCACAGTAGAAAACCTGGGGGGAAACCTTCCCGAAAAACAATCCACTATAATAAAAAGAAGTTTTAGATCTAGTACAAAACATTTGTCCCTAGACTCTACAATTCCCGTAGATGAACTTACAGTAGAAACCTTCTACCGCTTCAGAACTTCTGAACTCTTCAATATATGAACGCCACCCTTTTGCACGGATCCCAGTACGTGACTAACCAATGATGCACGACTCTCAGTACGTGACTAACACACCAACTTGAAGAAGATGTTGGTTGCAAAGTTCTTCACTTCATCAACAATGAAGATTAAGAAGCACTTGGTTACAAAACCCTAAGGCACAAAGACGCAGTAACTTCTTTAAAAGAGAATAAGGCATCGGTCACCTTTTGCATGTGTTCTCCTTGTATTCTCTTATGTGACGGCTTCTAAAATAAGCCTTATATATGTCTAGAGTTGTGAGAAAAGAAACTCTACACAAATACATTAGCATGGGCCGTAAATCAGATCTGAAAAACTGATTTTCGTAATTCTCGATAAATACCTCGATAGATAGTATCTGTCAAGCCTCATTAAACCTTGATAGATAACTATCTGTCGAGCAGCTGTCGAGCTATCTGTCCAGCTTTAATGAACAACTTCTCTTCACTTGTTTCTTGGTTTAATCTTCATGGCTTTAATACTAGACTTGAACAACATGTTTCTTGAAATACTAAATCCATCCTAGATCTACTCAATTACAAGTAAAGTGCGTTTTGTTAAAGGATTAGCCAATTACATAAAATATGTCCTTAACAATTTTCATATTGGATTTTTCAGAGCTGGTCGTAGTTTTTCCATGTAAAATTTGGTATTCTTATGTGTTTGTGTTTATGTTGTGCTTGATGAAATTTTTGTTTCCATATATATTGCTATTGCTTGGTGGTCATTATTTTAATGGGTAACTATAGTAAACCCACTTGTAGTTTGGCTCGAAATCACTTTGCTTACTCGTGAATTAAAAAATCTCACTTTACCTATCTGAGGTAAGTTTTGTTTGTCTCCCATAATCCACCTCTGTTAAAAATGAGGATAAATACATATTTTTGTACCTCTTTATGTTTCTCCTCCCAAAACATAAAAATTCATACAATCTTTTAACTTATGTTGTCATAGGACTCTAAGCTATTTATTTTCCTTTTATTATCCTATGAGGATCTATAGAAATAATTTCACAAACAGGTTTCTTAATATTTTATGTCAAGCCAAGCTACCAAGGCTTGTTCCTAGAATTTACCTTAATATGTTTGCTACTTCTAACTATTAGCCTTTTTCATTCAAAAAAAAAAAACTATTAGCCTTTGTATAATCAAGGGAGCCCATCTAAAGACTATCGGTATTCCACCATTGGTGATTGCCAACACACAAATCATATCCCCTAAATCAAAGCAACAACAGATATATTGTTTTAGGAATAAATTTCGTGGTTGACAAGACTCAGTGGACCATCACCAGCTTCCTCATTTTACCACCACCAATAAAATCTACTAGCAAAATAAAAAGAAAACGAAAACCCACCTCCAAATCAAATCCAATCCACGTTTCACACAATTCACCAATAAAATGAAAGGAAAACAAAACCCAAGAGAAGGAGGCAGCTGTTGGCCTTAACTAGAGAAGGAGGCTCCATTACAGTTAATCACCGATCGAAGTGAACCCATGAGAAAGAGATGGAGATGAACAATCGTGGGATGGATGATTGTTCTTGAGCTTGAAAATCCTTTCATTCGAATTTGATTTCATCTCAGGTTGTGTTTGATTTCATTTCTCTCTCAATCACACCGATGATACCGATGAAAACACATACACATACACATACGGGGATGGCTGGGTTTGGAAAAGAAATTTCTTGGTTACTTGGTAGTTCTTAAAACCTCACTCGGGTTTTTGCATAAACTTTTTTATAACAATAGCATTTTTTTTTTTTTAATCTTTATTTCTTTTGTCTTTTATGTTTTGGGTGGAGACAGATATAAAAAGAGTGCAAAAATATGTATTTATCCATTTTTTTAATGGATGTGGGTTACGGGAGACAAATGGAGCTTAGTTTAGGTGAGTAAAGTGACATTTTTTTAAACTAGAGATAGAAAAAGTGATTTCGAGCCAAACCACATGTTGGTTTACTACAATTACCCCTTATTTAATTGACACAGACATTGGGGGGATTTAGATTTTTTCCCAACAAAGATATCAAGCTTAGAAACAAATTCTCTTACGGTTTAATTTCCCACCTACAATGAGTTGGTTTCTCCATTATATGTTGTTCTTAATTTGAATTGTTATACTCTCCTCACTAGGGAGTAGTGGGTGACCATTTCACCATGCACATGAAGAAGCAAATTGTTAATTTAACAACTTAGCTTTCACGGGTGGCAAGCTTTTGGTATTTAAATGTGTATATTTCAAATGTATTAAATTATGATATTTTGTGAGATTATGAAAGCTCACTAAGTGTGTAAAACACTTTTGAATGTTTAGACCCTTAAATTCAAAAATATCAACACAAGCTTATATTCAAACAATATATGTGCAGAATGATAAATATAAGCTATACCCAAGATAATACCGGTATGTGTTATCGAAGAGGAAATCGAAAAACTCGGCGGAAAACCTCTCCACCGCCCTCCAAGCGATAAAATAATTTACTAGAAAATCAGTTGTGATACATGAATAGCAATAGACCCTCCAAGCCTAATCTACCCAATGCACCTAAGCCCTCCAAACTTCTTGCTCCAACAGGATTACGCCTAACCTTGTCTTCTCTAGCTTACCGGATCCCACAATTAGCCCATTGCATCAACCAAAATTAATTGGTTCTCTCTTTGAACTGCTTCCCAAACACCAATAACCTTCTCCTTGCTTGAATGTGGTGTGGTAAAGATTTGGCTAAAGATCCTCTCAAGGGTATGACAATGGAGAGGGTGAGAGTAGAGGAATTTGGAGAATCAAATGTATAAGATTGTGGATGAATCAATCTTGTTGTTCTCTAGGGTTATCTCTCAAAATTCTCTCTGGAAACTTTCTACATTTCGTGGGTATAAGGGTATTTATAATAGGGTATGAGAAGGAATGTGAAAAATCATTTTTCTACAAAACAGGGTGCACTAGCGAGTAACTCGCGACTGGGATGAGTCGGGAGTTCTAGTCACCAGATAACAAAATGGCCAGATTGTACTTTTTGTCCTGTAGTGATCTAGTTGTCCTGACCCTTCAACTTCCTGCATGCTCCACAAGTGTGACAAATTCTGGCGAGTCACCACTTGCGAGCCAGTCGCGAGGTCCAGTTGCGAAATGCTCTTTGATGCACACTTTTGATCAATTCTTCACACTCTTTCACACACAACCCTTACATTATTCTCACCTAAATACAGGGTTTCTAAATGCTGAATTATAAGCAAATTTGGCACGAAATAAAGCTAACACATAGCTGAATAAATTCAACCTTACAATTATATGAATATGAACACTCTTCACTTCTTATAATTATACTTTGTTATCCATAAAATTTCATATTTTAAAAAAAAAATTGCGAATTACAACTTACCCATTTGTGGTTTGGCCGAAATTTAAGTTACTTATTTGTGGTTTGAAATTTGACACTTTATCCACCTGAGGTTAGCTTAGATAGAGTTCTGTAACATACCACTGTTAAAAATATGGCTAAATATATAATTTTACTCTACTTTTATATCCGTCTCCTCCAAAAATACAAAATATATATATATATATATATATATATATATATGAAAATACAATATCAAAAAGGATTCAGTGGAACACTATTATCATGAGATTTCAAACCATAGGTAGGCAATTTAAATTCGGTCAAACCTCAGGTGGATAAAGTGTCAAATTTCAAACCGCAATTAGGCAACTTAAATTTAAGTCAAACCACAGGTAGGTAAGTTGTAATTTGTCCAAACAAAATTATTACTTTCTTGTGACCGGGGAACTCCTATCCTACTATGACATTAATGCCCCCATTTGCCAGAAAAACTAATGTAGATTCAAGATATTGCAAAACTTACCACACGGGGGTGTGGCTTGATGGTAGGAGTCCTCGTTCTGCACCCAGAAAGAATCGGTTTGAGCGATAGCCCCAGCAAGACTCGTGTGGTACACGTGGTATTACCCATTACTGTCATGTGGCGTGGGGTCGATGAGCCCACACCAGAGACCCCCTTTTTCATTCAGCAAAAAAAAAAAAAAAAATTTAATAATAATAATAATTAAAAAAAAGATATTGCAAGACTTATAAACCTCACACACACATTCTGGTTTTTGTTTTTTGTTTTAATTTATAAGTGGACCCTAGAGTCAAATTCTCTTGTATCCATAAAGTGACTAAAATTAACATTGTAATGAATAAAAATTAACTTAATACAATAAATTTCTTTATTGACAGAGAATCACATACAAGGCGCAAGGAAATAAAAGGTGCTTACAAACAAAATGTCCAAAGACTGCTCTAACTTAGAAAGAGGATGTAAGGATCATTCCTAACCCACAGGGCCTCTCAAACCAAGGTGAGAGTATCTCTTCCAGAGTATTTGGTAGGGTTAACTTTTTTATCCTTATTTAGGTTGCGTTTGACATTAATTTAAAAAGTAAGTTTTTTTTACTATTTAATTTATTTTTTTACTATTCAGCTTACTTTTCTACTATTCATAGGTCCTACTATACTATTTTAGCAACCTTTTAATTTTATCTACAATACTTTTAACAAAAAAAATTCAGTTTTAACTAAGCAAGTTATTCTCAAACGGACTCTTAGTGTTATTTTTCATGGCCTCTCTCTCTCCCCTATATTTATAGAAAATATAGGACCTAATCTTCTGAGTCATGGGGGGATGAGTAGTAGCTCCAATCACATCTCCCTCACTATGTTGTTAGGCTGTGGGGATGAGTTACTGCCTAATCCTATGGGTCCTATTGTTCACTATGGTCATTCAGCATTTAAAGCATAGAAGTTGTTAGTAGCTGGTTGTAATTAATGTGGAGGTAACAATTAACTTCTTTAGGATGATGACAGATCACGGGAAATGGGAGATTTTTCGAGATCCCCTTTATCAAGCAAAAACCAGTTTTGTTTCATGGTACATTTACAAGATCAACCCTGCAAAGTATGATCAATGAGGCTGTACTTGTCTAATTGAGAACACGCTCAAATGACCATTAAGATGTCAATTTTTTCTTGCGTAAATGCTCTTTTAGTTATTACATTTTGGAGTCATTTCTATTTTAGTCTCTACATTTTTATTTTACCACTTTTAGTTCCTAGACTAATTAACACGTGACATTTAAGTCCTTACCGTCACCCAACTAACAGAAAAAGTTAACGTGACTGACGGCACATTAAAATAATAATTAAAAAATCTATTTTGGCATTAAAAAAATGCCACATCAGTATTTAAATAAAAAAATTAAAAACAAGAACTTCAAACCCAAAAATAAACCCAGCAATGACATCAAACCCAGAATCAAAGAGCAAACCCAGAATAAAAGAACATGAACATCAAAGAACATAAACATCAAACCTACATGAAAAAAAAAAAAAAAAACATAAATTTACGCCTATTTTTTTCAAAATACCTATCTGATTATACATATCTGATGAACAAGAGCAAAAGCTCAAGCGAAAGCTCAAGGACAACATCGAAGCTCGCCTCAAATACCCTAACCAACTTGATCGATTCGCCGACTCCGAAATCGACCTCCACGACGACCTCCACAAGCTCAGCATCCTCGCTGGAGCTCCCAAGCTATATCCGGATCTCATCAATCTCAATGCCATTCCTTCGATTTTGAACCTCCTTGCTCACGATAACACCGATATCGCGGTTGATGTGGTTCAGTTGCTTCAGGATCTGACAAATCCTGATGTGTTTGAGGACGATGAGGAGAGTGATGAGCCGGCTAGGGTTTTGGTTGACGCGTTGGTGGAGAACAATGTGCTCGAGCTGCTTGTTCAGAATCTGTAGTGGTTGAACGATTCCGATCCCGATGAGATGGCTGCGGTGTATAGCACGCTCACGACAGTGGAGAATTTGGTGGAGGTGAAGCCTGTGGTGGTTAAGATGGTGTGCGAGAGGACAAAGTTGTTGATTTGATGTGGTGGTCAGGTTCTGGGTTTCAATGTGAGTTTGCTGATTGAAGAAGTGTGGGTTGTGGCTTCTGGGATTTGATGATTTTCTGGTTTTGAACTTTCTAGGCTTATGGCTTGGGGATTTGATGATTTTGCTGTGGTTGAAAATGAGGGCTTTGAGATTTATGATTTCGTTTTTGAGTTGAATTTCTTGGGTTTTTTTGTGTGTTTGTTTCTCAAGAAAATTTCTAGGGATGAACCCAAGGAACATGAACATGTTCTTCAGAAAAAAATAATGAAAGAAATAATTTTTTTTAATTTAATTATCTTATTTTATTTTAAAAGAATTTAGAAAAAAAACATGAAAAATGTCCTTTTTTTTTACTCCCTCCGTCCCACTTTTTTTGTCTTGTTTGAAAAGTCAAACTTTTTAAGGGAACATCATTTATTGTTTTGTCTACCTTTTAAAAATGTATAAATTTCCAAAACTACTCTTAAAAAAATTTATCAAAAAATTGAATTAGTAAATTAATAGGGTATAATAGGAACCTTAGTAAATTAATGACTTTTATTTTTAGAAATAAGACAATATTTTGGGACATCTCAAAATGGAATAGAGGACAAAAAAAGTAGGACGGAGGTAGTATTATTTTATGCTGATTTGGCATTTATTAAATAATAAATAATTTTTTTATTATTATTTTATTCGTCGCGTTAGTATTTACTATGTCAACAGTGCACTCCGTTTGTCAAATTAGCTTTTTTTATTAGTTGGATGACGGTAAAAACTTAAATGTCACGCGTTAATAGATTTAGAGACTAAAAATAGTAAAATCAAAATGTATAAACCAAAATCAAAATAACCCCAAAATGTGAGCACTTTACGTCTTTTTTCTTTGAGTGAAGTAGAGACTTGGGTCCTACAATGCCCGTTTGTTTCCGCTTTTTGAACCCAAAAGGTACGTTATCAGTCCACAACGTGAGCTTTATGGGTTTGGTAAAATTTTACCATTGTGCGTTTCCATCTCCAAAATGTGATTTTCTGCATTTTCGCATGGCACCTGCTAAGTTGCAATTGCAAAACATGAAAGTCGTGTCGAATGTGTTAAAACAGTGCGGTTGGAATGGTGTTGCATTCTCCTTAATTTACCCTCATATTTTTCTTAAAAATCCAATTTTACCCATCCAATGACAAAATAAGCTGGTGATTTATTTCCCTTCCCAATCTCACAGTCGTACCTTTCTTCACAAAAATTTGGGAAATCTCATTGTGTAGCTGCTCTGGATCTGTTTCCCTTTCTTCTTCCTCTTTTATTTTTCATTTTGTTTTTCTATTAGTGGTTGGTATTTCCTATGTGTATGGAAATTGGAAGAGATGAAAGGAGAAAATGAAAAAGCATGAAACCTAATTGGTTAGAGAAAATGAGTGGGTGTGGTGTCACCTGTCTACTGCTGGAGTGGATTTTTCTTCCTAAGATTTGTGGATTTAATCTTAGAATGATACTATATCACAACATTTTCATAACAAATCTAAAATGATAGCATTATTTAATTTTATTAGATTTTATCAACTACTAGAGCTGATAAATAAAAAATGCACTATGAAATGTGATTAATATTTACACAAAGTGACCAGAGGTATTACTGGCGAAGGCTAAAGCCATTTGAAGTTTATACTTATGGTTGCATGGCATCCATGTTGTGTATCTTTAATTTCCATGTTGCTTAGTGAGTAAGTGAGTTTTTTTTTTTTTAATGATTTTATTAGATTAAGGTAAAACTTATATACATTGAGAACCGGGTTCTTGGGATCTTTAACAGTTTTGAATAATCAGTCACATTTTCACGTGCTACTCAATCAAGCAGCTAATTATTCCATTCTTAGAAATTTTGGTTGTGTTTGCTACCCATTGCTAAGGCCTTGCAAGAATCACAAACTGATATTTCATTCCAAAAGGTGCATATTCTTGGGGTATAGTGCCAATCATAGAGGATATAGGTGTCTTGATCCAATTACCAATAGTCTATTTGAGGACATTTGGTGTTTGATGAATTTCAATTTCCTGATCGAAAAGTGTCCCAGCGTATTTCATCCTGCTACAACAGATTCTGACCAAGTGAGAGAAATTCCCTGCAATTCCAACTTTATTAATTAAGGTAACCACTTTTTTCCTTCAACTACTATTTCACAATTTATTATTACCTTGCCTAATTCACATACACAACAACTAAGAGTCTTGGACCAAATTCTCCTTTTAACACGTGTTGTAACAGGCTCTACAGCTTCTCCACCTCACAATGATCAACCTATGGTTACTCGAAGTAAATCTGGTATTCATTGCCCAAAAACTTGTCCAGTTTATAAAGTTTATTACTTCACTAAACATCCTTTGTGTGCACTACACACTCTTGCAATACCTACTAAACCCTCTTCTTAAAATTTATGCTGTCAAGTTCAAGGAATGGCAGAAAGCAATGCTGGATGAATTCTCAACCATGCATGCTAATGATACTTGGAGTCCATGTCCACACCCAGCCAACAAGAATGTAATCCACAGCAAATGAGTTTATTAAGTGAAGCAATGTCTTGATGGCTCTATTGAGAGGTCCAAGGCCTAATTGGTGGCTAAGAGATTCCAACAGCAAGATGGTTTGGATTACCCAAAAAAAGAACGTGCAACCATCAGAGTGGTTCTTGCACTTGCAATTCATTTTAATTGGCCACTTAGACAATTAAATGTCTAAAATGATTTCCTCCATGGGACTTTGGATGAAGAGGTTTTTATGGAGCAACTTTTGTGATTTTTTTATTCAACATTTCCAAATTATGTGTGCAAATTGAAGAAAGCGATCTATGGTCTCAAGCAAGCTCCACATGACTAGTTTAATCGACTCACATAATCTTTACTCAATCTTGGTTTCACTGAATCTTATGTTGATTATTCTTTGTTCATTTATGTAAATCAAGTATTAAGATTTTCGTTTTAATTCATGTAGATTATATCATAGTGACGGGAACTAGTCTACAATTCATTCATTATCTGATACGTTGCATGATTTGTGATTTTACTATGAAGAATTTAGTTTCTTTGCATTATTTTTTGCGAATCAAGGTTGATTGTGGTGCATCCAATTTTTATCTTTCTCAAACCAAATATATTGTTGATTTTCTCCATTGTTGCATGATGGATGGAGCTAAACCCAGTGCTACACCGATGACCTTTAGTTCTAAATTGTCACAAAGATCAGGTAATCCCCTCTCGGATCCAACTGAGTATAGAAGGATTGTTGGTGCACTTCAATACTGTACCTTAACTCAACCAAAAATCAACTTCGTTGTTAACAAGCTCTACTAGTTTATGCACTATCCACGTAGGGTTCATTAGTTAGCAGCCAAGCGAGTTTTGAGATGTCTCAAAGGCTCACTTCATCGTGGTCTCTACTTTGGAAAAGGTTCTTTGACAAGGGCCGGCTCTACATATGATGCAACTGATGCAATTGTCTAAGGCCCCCAAATAAAAAAAAGGCCCCCACTTATAAAAAAATTTATATATATACAATATATTTATCTATATATTTTAATTAAAAAAAATTTATGTACTTTTTTTAGTCAATAAAATACATTAAAAAGGCCTCATTGTATCCTAAAATGCAGAAGAGTAAAAAGAGAAAAAACAAAAATAGTTAAGACAAGACTGCACACAGGCTGTGGGCTGTGCAGACAAGACTGCACAGTGCACATAGCATCGCACAGTTTGCCCAAAGCCCACAGCACGTCACAGCTGGTCCCACCACATACTAATTAATAATTTATCATATTTTTTTTAATGCATACTCTTATTTTATCAATTATTATAAATTATCACACTAATTAATAATTTGATGTGTATCATATCAACTCATTTGTTTTATAGTGATACTAATTTATTGAACCATGTAATAAATTAATTTTTATTTGTGCAGGTTTAGACTTTAAAATGGTCACAACTTTAGAAAAATTGAAATAACCAGGTTCTATTATTCTATACTTTAAATTTTATTTCTAGTAATTTTGCATCTCAAAAAGTAAGAAAAATAGATTTTAAATAAAAAAATTCAATACATATTATTTAATTAATATTTAAATATAAAAAAGACTCCACTTAAAATTTTCGCCTAAGGCCCCCAAAGTTGATGAGCCGGCCTGTATGTGACTTAGATTGGGCAGGGGGATGTTTAATCTCTTGGAGTGCAAAGAAGCAAGCGGTTGTGTCTCAATCGAGTATAGAATCCAAGTATTGATCCATGGCTATGGTGGCACCGTGGCAGTTGAGTTATATTGGCTTAGAATGTTGCTCAAAGGCCTTGGTATCGCTCTTTCTCACCCTCCTACTCTTTGGTATGATAACCTTGGTGCCTTGTCTCTTGCTAGTAATCCAGTGTTTCATGCACGCATCAAGCATGTTAAGGTGGATTACCATTCATTAGGGAAAGGTAACATGCAAAGATATTTTTTCTAAGTTTATCTCCACCTCGGCTCAACTTGCAGACTTGTTTACCAAAGGGTTGACCTCAACCCGATTTCACCCGCTTCATTCCAAGCTTATGATTCATGACCTCCCCATCAGCTTGCATGGGGATGTTAAGGATAAATATATATATATATATCCAATGTTGCTATCACATCATCATCCACAAGAGCAGATGAAGATGAGTTCGTTAGTGACTCAATATTTTGAAGAGTGCTGGAGTAATCTTTATCTAGTGATACATTATACGTAGCTGTAATTATCTTTTGGTTGTTAAGTTTATTAATTTCAATTGTATTTATATCTATAAATACCAAACATGGATAGTAGTGGAATACAAGTTGCCACTTTTAATTCAGCAGTATTTTCTTACAAGAAGTTGTTCAATTTATTTTTTCCGATTCAACTTTGATTATATTCGTAAATTCAAGTTTTGATTTGATTACGATTTTGTTGTTAATTTAGTCTCTTTTATCATTTATGCTTCTGTCATTCCTCATATGAGTGGGTAAATTATCATTAGAGATATTATATTCTAGGAGATTGATCTTCGAATTGGGCGGGTTGGATGTTTAACAACTTGCAATACCATAACTTTGGCACTGAATTTAGGATGTAGAAACGTGTATTAATTGTATGTAACTAGGTCGATAGTTATGAAATTCTTATTTATTTTTAAGGTTGAAGCTTGATATCAAGTATGTGCATATATTTTCAAATTGATGTATTATTTTGTGTTTCAATAAAATTTCAAGGTCTTTTTAATTTTCTAGTCTTGAATTAAATTAAGTGATGATTCCATTTTGAATCTCTAAATCTATGGGTGAGTAAATGCATATTTGAGCCTACATAATGAAACAAGATATTAGGGGATGCTAAATATCTCAATTACTTTGGTTTGGTATTTTCACACATATTAATGCATACTATTTCAACAAAAGGCAACCCTTTCATTACGGCTTCATTTGATTTTACATAAACCACCCTTTTTTTCTTCCTTTTTTTTCCCTTCCTTTTGGTTCTGAAGCAAGGAAGTCAATTTCGTACCGGCCGGTACCGCCGAAATATACCGTACCGGCCAGTGCACCGGTACAGATTACCCCCTTATTTCGTACCGGAAAAAATACCGGCCGTACCGGCGAAATCCGGCCGTTTCGGCCGGTAAATGGATACCGGTAAAGATAGAGAAATCCCAAAGAAAAATTCTCAAATTTTCAGAACTTACCCAAAGCTGTTGCACTTGGCCGGAGCCGGAGCTGACGCTAGCCTGCCGGGAAACCTCTTCTCGTTCTCGATCTGTCTTCCCCCTCTCTCGACATCCCTCTATCTCGATTTCGATCTTGCTTTCTCTCTCTGTCTCGATCTCGCTTTCTCCCACGGTCCGATCTTGCAGTCTCTCACTCTCCCTCTAACGATCTCTAAGTCTCTCTCTTTCCCCATCTTTCTTTCTCCCCAAAGGCCAAAACACTCAGATGCTCGGGTGGTTAGGGTATTAGATATATTTGATTTCAAGGGGAAGGGGAACGACGTCGTTCCCCTTTTCTTTTTTTTCTTTTTCTTTTTTTTTTTTGGGTTTACTCATGTTGCGTTTGGTAATTGGTATTGGCTAGCTTATTTTCCTTCTTTGGCAGGCTTAAAAAACTAACTATTTTTACTGTTTGGCATTGGCTTAAAAAACTAATTTTTTATTATTATTTAGTTTATTTTTACTATTAATTGGGTTGGTGTATTTGTATATCTCTGTGTTGATTTATTTGTGTGGATGTCTTTGTGTGGGTGTGTGTGTGTATATATACATATATTAAATATATAAAATAGCGGTAAACCCGAAACGGTACACCGGTATTGACCGGTATCCGAAATATATCGTACCGATGGCCAAACCGGTACAGCCTCCGGTACGGTATTGACTTCCTTGCTCTGAAGTAGTGCCGGCAACCACTATACTCATGGGTTTGATCTTGCAACCAAACTACTTTTTTGTTATAACAAATGAGAGAATCACCGAACAAGACGCAAAATCCAGGGATTGAACAACAATTTTTAGGATTTTCTACCCAAATGGTATCAGTATCGACCCAGAGTGTCAAAGGGTAATTAAAACCTAGAAGTAGAGCCGATGAAAATCTTGGGATATTCTCAAATTTTAAACAAATTTGAGCCAATTCTGTTTCAATCTACATGTATGTATCATTTAGTTCAATATGCCAATAAATCAAGTAACAGAACACAAATGAAAATGATTCATATAAATTTGAATAAGCAAGGGCTCAAAGATGCCTAACTTGATTCTAGATTAGTTCAAACATGGAACTAGAGGGTATAATATACAACACTGAGGATGAATAAAACAAGCACTCGGACACAGTCAAACAAGGTTCCTCAATTAAATTCAAAGATTGCATTTAATTTTCCTTGGGAAAAATAATAAAATATTGGTTGTTGAACATAATGTACCACATATAAGGAAATCAACCTAAAATTTACCCAATAATTGAAGCCCATATATACCAACCAACACTCGCTGCGGCGATTAGTTTGATTCCCATGCAACACAAATATAGACACATTAATAAAACCAACAAGGGATATCAGTTCCTGACTAGGACCCCATTAGATAATGGCAGATAAACCGTAACCCAACAAACATTTGATATAATTAAGTTCACCAAGCTGAGCTCGCAGAAATTAGGCACATGGAAAAGACATAATTCAACACAAGAGTGTCTCCTTGGTCCTATGTAAAGACATCAAACCAAATCTCAGTCAAAATTTTTAAACATAATCCTATTCAATGAAATTATAGAAGTCTAAAATAAAATAACAGTGCCAAAACAAAAGCTGATGAATGCAGCACAATCAGGCCTCAGCAATTGGATATTCGAAGACTACATCTTTGCCAGTAAGCTTCCTGTAAACTCCAGCAAATGTTTCCAGCTTATATTCTGTGTTGTTCCTCTCCTTAGGGTCCAAATATACCTGACACCAGGACAACAGACACCATTAACCAATTACCAACAGCACAAGGTGAGACATACCAACAAAAATATAAGTTTTTTGGTAATGGTATGATAACTCATTGGGTCATGGACCTACACAGCCTGACCCTACTTCCCATTCTTGTGAGAACTAAAGCCCATTGACAAAACAATGACCGACAGACCAAGGTTTGCAATTACCTTCATTATTTTGGATCCATCAATTCGGTATCTGATGCGTTTCCCAACAATCTCAGCAGGATGCACAATATCCTCTAGCATATTTTCATGGACGGATGTTAGTGTGCGGGTGCGGGGTCGCTGAGCAGCAGATCCTTTCTTTGGAGGGCGAACGATCCTGCGGGAAGCAATCAAAACAACATCCTGCCAAACAGTAACAAGGATCAATTAAAGCATACAAAGTGCGTTAAGTAAGAATACAAAACAAAAACCGCTATTAGAGCAGAGAATGGCAGTTTGATATTGCAAAGATCAAAAACTAATGTGGCACATTATGTATGGAAGTTCAAAACTAAGAAAATAAAAAAATGAATAAAAACTAACCAAATTCACCAAACATATTTCATACACCACAGTACATCTTACGATGTCTAAGATGTTTGTTACACCACAAGAACACAACTTACTAATTATTCTGCATTGTAACGGAAGTCACAGGAAAAATACAAATGATTGCATTATGATATCTCGCTGCCAAGCAAGGACCCAAAATTTGACAACAAAGCAAGCTTTCACTTGGAATAGAATAAAATGACACACTACCTTGCCACTGAATTTTTTCTCCAGCTCCCGAACAAGGCGAAGATGAATCTTGCGGAAAGCCTTCCTCAATCTGAAGGGAACATAGACAACAACAGCCTTGCGATTTCCAGAAACATCCATTTGACTGTTGAATTAAATAGGTTGTCATCATTATTAGTAAAAAAATTCTAACCCATAAAAGAAAAGGAGAGAACTAGTCAGAATACACACGCTGCTGAATTGATGTAGAGATCCTTCAAGTCACTTTTTAGCTCTTGATTAGTATTCTCCAAATCAAAGAGGTACTGCATCAATATCAAGCAAACATTTAATATATTGAACTGGCAGATAATATGAAACACAAGCTGTCAGAGAGCAGCATAAAAAGTAACCTGTGCAACTGTATCCTCAAATTCAGTGGGCTCAACATCCTTGTCCTTTTGGATCTTCTTCCTTGAGGAGTACATCTTGGCAGATCTGATGCAAGGGCAAGACTCAAAATTTTATGCTAATTCAGGGAGGTATTATGACATAAAAGAAACAAACAATTGAATAGAAATCATTTTTTAAATTGTAGGTAGCACACCCAGTGGTCTTGAACCCATGAACACCACACTTCACCTTGCTCTTACAAGGGGAAGGGAGCCATATAAGCTAGAACTCACTGTCCAGTTGAATAGTAATCATTATCCCTATACATTTCTTTACATGTAATCACATCCATACCATATACAGCTTCCAAATCAGTGTTATCCGTTGATGACATTAGATCTCATTCAGAAAGTAGAACATTGTCTACAGCTTTTTTCTTTTTTCACAAAGAAAGTCCATAAAATGTTCCTATCAGCTTGGTAAATAATTTACAAAAGGTAGCCCAATTAAAATTACAACTCCATCAAAACAGAGAGCGCATTTGCCAAAAAAAATGAAAACTGAGCACTATTTACTCCAATCACACGGACATAACAACCCTTACAGGCAATTCAATCATCAAAATTCATAATCTATGCCCGTGGCAGCCAGACTAATTAAAATTGCTTGTTTTTCGTTAAAACTAATTGTTTGGTTTCATTCAAATCATACAAAAGCCTTTCAACACATTTTTTTTTGAACGAATCTCATAGTACCAGCGCATCTACTGGCATTTGCATTGTCAAATCAATATCTTATGCACCAAAATCACCCAATACGCATAAACTAGTCAAAAAACAACCACACAACACAAATGATTGTAGCAAAAAAGAGCATATGTTAGCATATATTTCCTGGACTTTTAACATAAAGCAAACCCATTTATCAAAACCATTCAATTTCTTTCGTCCCACTTCCCTTAGCTTTTCAGAGAACATATATTATAAAACCCACACTATCATTTTCACATATACAAAAACAGCTCGATCTTTGAATCTCAGATTCAGAACCGAAATAGGAGAAAACAACGAAAACCCACCCAGTTGGTGTTTTGGTTACGTACCGAGAAGTGGAGGCCGAGTCCTGTGAAGCTCAAGCTGTGCAGCGCTGAGAGAGTGAAAACCCTAGACTTCGGCAATGAGACAGAGGAGGATGAAAATGGGTGTGCTAGGGTTTTATAAGGAGGTCGACCTAATAATGGACGGTAAAGATTGGTTCAAGGGTTTTAAAGGCGCTTCTACACCGTTTGATCTATTTTTTGTTAACAGTGTTTGGTTACGCGAATAGTTGGGGGCTTGTTTGTCCATAACTCATAATACTTGGAGCCGCTGACTCAATCTTCATTCTCCTCTCTTCTCCTTTCTTTTTATTTTTTTTATTTATTTTATTTTTTATTATTTATTTAAGATTGCTTCTTTTTTGGTCAAATTTAAATTTAAATTTGATTTTTTTAATAAGTAAAAAAAAAAATTAATTGGATACCAATAGCATTGTGACTTAATATTATGGTTTAATCTTCTATGAAATAGAAATAGAAATTGAATTTAAATCTCTATTTATTAAAACAAAACAAAACAAAACAAAATTTAATCGACTTCTTAGTTTAATATATATATATAATTAAGTCTAAAAAAAAAAAAAAGGTTTGGACATCACTTTTATTATATATATATGTAGGGACTTAATTTCGATTGGACCCAGACAATATAATTTTTAGAGCATGGATTTGAAGAATTAGGCCCTAACAGACTAACAACCAAGCCCCAAGTGCTCTTCCCCGTTGTTATAGGGGAATAAGCCCCATTTCATTCCTAAGGGTAGCTCCTCGGCGCTCGTCCGAGGAGGTTCCAACCCCCTCTTAACTGCTTTGCACGCCCTTCTTATATAGTTCTCTCCCTCCTCTCTCTTTCTTCCATCTGTTGATCATCCATTTGCCCTTTCTTTCTGACCGTCCGTCCCATCAAAGGCCTTATCAGTACTCGAGTGGTTCACAATGACCAATGTTATCCTGCCTAGGGGTTACATCCCAATTAATGCGGTCAGGGGGTTAGATGAGTGCATTTAGTGTGGAGGTGACAACCGGTTCTGGGTCTGTCCCCCACCGGGAGTTAGCCTTGGTATGCCGAGGACAGAGATGTCCTCGGCGTGGATTTAAAAAGGCATAGGTGTCCATACGCCATCCTCGGACGATCGTCCTTCCTCGGAATGGACCTTAGGCCAAATGCAAGATGGGCCGAGGCTATCAGGCCCACGGGCCCCATAATAGCCCCTCAAAATCCTGCTGCCCGTTCCCTCGAATGGGGAGGAGGGTTTTGATACCCACGGGCCCTCCAGATGATTCACCCAACCGCGGCCCACGTCAGGGCCTGGTGACTTTTCGCCTGCCCAACGTATGTTTTGGCGTTTCGAGACTCAGCGTGCACCCGCATTAACTTTTGGGCGGCTCCACGTTTCCCCCTTCCAATGGTGTGATGGTAATCGTTCGGTGGTGACTTCCTGCTTTTATGGGCAGGAGGTTACACTTTGTGAACTTAAATTGGGGATATAAATACTTGTTTGAACCGCTTGGCTTCCTTATTTGTGTGCTCACAAACTTTTGGTGCATTTACCTTGAATCTGGTTCAACTCCCACACTGCCCGAGGAGGATCTCCACATTTCTGTAAGTCTTCTTCTCTCAGTAGCACAAAATTTTCTTTGATTCTACTCTTCCTTTCCGTCTTTCGGATCCTTTAGTCGTTGCTAGGAATGGGTAAGTTTAAGAAGTTGGTTGAGTCCGACGAGATGATGAAGAAATTCATTGCTGATTATGGGATACCCAGTAATGTGAATTTGAGGTATTGTGAGGAAGGGGAGTGGTATATTAAGAGAAACGAGGGTGAAGTTGTGATCCCCATAGTCGCCTTCGTAGAGGGAGGGATGAGAATCCCTATGAGGCCAGTGACGAGCGGATACCTTAGGCATTTTTCGGCTGACCCTTACCCAGTGTGCCGTTAATGTATTTAGGATATTAGGGTGTGTAGACGCCTTGAATAAGAAGATAGGGTTGAGATTAACTCACCATGATGTAAACTGGTGCTACAACCTTCAACATTTGAGGGGTAAGACGTACTATATGAAGACGAGGGACGATAGGGTCCGACTTATCCAGTGCCTTCCCGATTCTAATAAGGGGCTGACTCAAGATTTCCTCATTGTGTCGGGGGAATGGCACGACGGTCTCCACTGCCCGACAGTAGAGGGAGAGCCAGGTAGGGTACTCGAATTAGGAGACGGTCTAGATTCTTGTATTTTTTTCTCATTGCGTATCTGCCTTGATTGATTGATCACAGGAGCTTTGTTTCTGTTTCTGCAGATCCGCACGCCTTCGCGCGTCATTTTCACCTGGTCAACAAGGAGGATTTGGAAGTCGTTCTTAGGGCGGAACTCTTTTTGAACGAGGCCGATAACCAGGTTAGAGCCGCCCACCTGATCCTCGGATGCGACCCAGCCCAGAAGTCGTTCGCGGTCCCAAAGCACGTTATTAGGGCTCGTGATCCTCGGCTTAGGCAAATCACTGTGGTGAAGGACGATTTTGCATTTTCCGAGGGATCTTACGTTCCGGAAGGCATTCCGTTGGCAGGCTCTTCCTCATCCCATCAAGCAACAGAGACTGAGGAAGGGGAACCTAAGAAGACAGGGGAGGTGGTTGAACTGAGCTCGTCCGAGGATGAATTTAGCGTGTTTAACCTAGCTGATCAGTCCGAGGATCCCTCTGGTGATCTGGGGGGCCCTCCATTTGTCCGAAGCCGATCTTCAGTCCCCTAGGGTTGGTATTCAGGCCGAGATGGGTTTAAAGAGACAGCCCCAAACCAACCTTCTTGACCTGCTTGAGGGCAACTCCAAGAAGGGTGTGCCAAGAGAGTCGTAGCCCAAGCCCACATCACCTCTGCCCCAGCCTTTGTCTATGCGCACCAGGTCGTCTTCTATCCCTCCAGTCTCAGACCCACGGTCGGAGTCTTCTGACCCAAAAAGGAGGAGATCTCCTAAAGGCAAGGACCCAATGGACAGGGGCAAGCCCCATTCTTCGCCAGAGGAAGGTGGAATCCACCGGCCATCCAAACAACTGAGGCTCGGTGGTCAACGTAAAGGAAAGGAGACAGTCCAGCAGTCCGAGGCCCAGGCCTGGCTGCCCGCTGCCATGCTCCATGGTCAACCCTTGATGGATGACGCGACGATTCGGGAATCCCGGGAAGGCGAGGGGGCTCTCGTAGCTGACGCCCTGGAGAAGTCTCTTCTCCTTCCTGCCAACATGGCTGAGCTTAGGAGCATGAATGGGCCAGAGGTTGCCCTTAACCTTAAGAGATATCTAGGCATGGTGGGTTCCCTAGTACTTGTTTATTCTACTTGAATTTTGTTGCTTAGCACCTTCCCTTATATTTACGGCGTACCTGTTTTTGTTGGTAGGCTGTCCAGGCCCTTTTCAGGCTGGATGAGGAGGTCGATGGCCAGAGTAACGCTTTAGCACAGGAGCGTGACAAGTTTTTGAAAGCTGCAAGTACCCTTAAGAGATCTGAGGCAGATCTAAAAAAGGCGATCGAAAATCTGGAGGAGATGACAAAGGCTAGAGATAACACGGTGTCTGACTTAGCAGCAGCTAAAAAGCAGGCCAAGGATCATATGAAGCGACTGCAAGAGGTTGAGGGCCGATTGCGATCCGCTGAAGAGAACATCGCCGACTTGAAGAAAAAGCTGGCCGATGCGATTTGGGCGAAGGGCGTTGCCGAATATGCCAGGGATGAGGCCGTGAGGGCCAAAGATGAGGCTGTGTTTGCGAAAACAGATGCTGAGCGTTCCTTAGAACAAGCGGAAGAGGAGGCTTTTGCCGAAGGAGTGGCTAAGACTGAGGCTACCTTCAAGGACCAAATCCTTGAGGTGTGCAGGCGCTTTTGCTCCCAGACCTGGACCAAAGCGCTCAACCAGGCAGGTGTTGATGCCTCGTCTGACCTTAGGAGGGCAGAAAGAGTATATTATCCCCCGGCAATACGCGAGGTTACCCCCATTATTTCCGAGGAGGAGACTACATTACCGGTGGCAGGTGAAAGTCAGAGCAAAGTAGCCGAGGATACGCCTTCAAATGACAGACCTATTGAGGAGGCTGGAACCCATGGAGCGTTGGAGGGGGTTAGGACCGAGGGTTAAGAAGTGCCCCAAAATGTGGTGAGGCTTCCTGCTAACCCCCCAGCCACACTCTCGGTTCCTCCGATTTCTTCTACCGTGGAGGAGTCCTCTGAAGTAGCCCCTCCGAGACAAGGCTCCTAGGTGTTAGTTGAAGCCTTTTGACAAGCCCTTCAAGACAATTTGCCTACTGGGTTGGGGGGGAATGGCAACTGGCATAATACACTGTTATTCGCTTTCTTTTTCATTTCATTTTGCTTCTTGCCTCGGGGGCATTGTAACGAAATTATACACTTTCTATCTGAAATGAATATTCAATATTTTGCTTCTAGTTATTGATGCTTCCTTTTACCTGCCGTGTTCTAATATTTTGTTCAATACCTTGGTTCTGTTCTGGACTTAGTCTCATGAGATCATCAGCTATCCCTCAGGCACGAACCTGAGGGCCGTATCACAATTCGGTTCTAGCTAATGCTTTGGTTCTTCTGCAAATAGTTAGTTTAACCCTTTGGTTCTTCTGTAAGTAGCTAGTTTCCCCATAGGTTTGAGTCCTTGGACCATGCAATACCTTGGTTCTGTCTAACACTTCTATTCTTCTGTAAGTATCTAGTTTCCCCATAGGTTTGAGTCCTTGGACCATGCAATACCTTGGTTCTGTCTAGTACCCAGGTATAGATGCGTGGTTAGTTTTCCCATAGGCTTGAGTCCGAGGACCATGCAATGCCTTGGTTCTGTCTAAGGCTGTGTTTGTTTCGTGTAAAACGTTTTCCGGAAAATACATATTTTCGGAAATGCTATTTTTCGAAAAGGAAAATATTTTTAAAGTGTTTGGTTGAATTATGAAAATTGTTGTGGAAAATATTTTCATGTGTTTGGATGTATTCTAAAATGCTATTTTCCGGAAAATTTTTCACATTTTCTCAACATCCAAACAAATTTTTATTACAAAAAATTTCAACATCACACCCAATTCAACAACAAATTCCGGCAACAACACAACACAACAACAACAACAACAACCACAATAAATTCCGGCAACAACAATCAGTTCATCCAAAAAAAAAAAAAAAAACAACAACAACAACAACGATCTGGAGCTCAATCGATGCGTGGAGGCAGAGCGATCGGAGCTCGATCGATGCGTGGAGGCAGAGCGATCTGGAGCTCGATGCGTGGAGGCAGAGCGATCGGAGCTTCTTTCTCGCTGCGTGGATCGGACTGGGTTCTGGGACTGAATCGGATCGGACTGGGTTCTTGGAGTGGATCGGACTGCGTCGATCGGACTGGGTTCTGCGACTGGATCGGACTGGGTTCTGGGACTGGATCGAACTGCGTTCTTGCTGGGTTTCTCTTTTTTTTTTTTGCGTTCTTGGCTGTTGTTCATTTTGTTGCTGGTTTTCGTTCTCACTCAAGTGCAGTGGCTCTCTTTTCTTTTCTGCGTTGTTGTGTGAGACTCGAAAATGGTTTGAAGGTAAAATAGAAGCGTAAAACCATTTCCGGGTCAAAGGTGAAAATTTGGTCAAAGATAAGGCATATTTTCCGAAAATTGGATTTTCCTTTGCTTTCCAAACACATGGGTCAGGTGGTAAATGATTTCCTGAAATCATTTACCACCGAAACAAACGGACCCTAACACTTCTATTCTTCTGTAAGTATCTAGTTTCCCCATAGGTTTGAGTCCTTGGACCATGCAATACCTGGTTCTGTCTAGTACCCAGGTATAGCTGAGGTAAAAGAATTTATCCTCGGTGCAAGAAATATTATTTTTAGCGTGATGATAGCCTCGGCCCTTTTTTGTCGGACGTGTTTCACCCTGCGGACTGGACCCCTGACTCTGCGGTGCCTTGGGCAGTAATGGCTTAGAATCCTAACCCTACACGTGTTGGTAACCCCGCCTTCAGTTCAAGTTTTTGCCCTCTTTAATTACGAGGCGCCTCCTGACTGTTCGCGTTCCGCGCTTGACGTTTTGACATGCGAGGCGCACTCGCATTAATATCCTTGTGGATTGATACAGATCAAACGGTTGACAACCGCCTCGAAATGTGATTAGAATTAATGTCACCGCAAATCCCTCTCTCGAATCCAGTGTAGATCATTTCTGACCAATTTCCCCCCTCTATAAAAGGCTATACGGGGGAAATGCCCTTCTATGCCCCACGAATCCTCTAACAAAGCAAGAAATATGTCCCATCAACCTTCAAAGCCCCTTCAATAACCTTACCATAATTGTGATAAGAGTTTGGAGAAATGGGACGGCCTTGGATGGGAGTGAGGGCACACAAGCTGAGGGTCCTCCTCCCTCGACTGAGAACCATTGTGGATATGGGTCGCGCCAGACCTCCGGCGCGGCAAAGTTTGAGCGTCATTCTGATGGTGCCGTGCATAGCGGCCGAGAGGGAGGTCCCTGAAGTACATAACGCCCCTCTCCGGGGTGTGCTTACGTCGGTGGAGATGCACAAGATTACGTCATGTCTGGTACCCGAGTGTTGCCGTCTCCAACGGTCAACCACCGTGGGGCTGGAAGAGAATCAAGGGAACATCACGGGGAAGGGCCATCAGGCGTCCTTGCATCTGCTCCTCTCTTCGTGCCAGCACCACCGCACCGGCGCGGGAGTTGTTGGTAGCCTTGAAAGAGGCCGGCCGCAGCCCCCCTTCCCTTAGTTAGCTTTAAAACAGGCCCATCTGGGCCTCTGTTTGTAGAATTGGCTTTAAAACAAGCCTGTCTGAGCCTCTGTTTGTATCTCATACGTTTTATTTTCATTTAATAAAATAATGCAATCTTTCTTTTCTTTTCCTTTGAATCTTCTTACTTTTGTGCAATGGTTTTTTTTTTTTTTTACAAAAGCCTTGTCGTTAACCTTTTGCAAGCCAGTTACTTAGGAATGATGGTCCGTTGCGTCTGTTTGGTGCACAAATTCTTCCCACAGACGACGCCAATTGTAGGGACTCAATTTTTATTGGACCCTCACAATACAATTTTTAGAGCGTGGGTTGAAGAATTAGGCCCTAATAGACTAACCACCGTGCCCCATGCACTCCTCACCTGTTGTTGTAGGGGAATGAGCCCCATTTCATTCCTAAGGATAGCTTCTCGGCGCTCGTCCGAGGAGGTTCCCCCCCCCCTCTTCACAGCTTTGCTCGCCCTTCTTATATAGTTCTCTCCCTCCTCTCTCCTTCTTCCATTTGTTGATCATCCATTTGCCCTTTCTTTTTTTGACCGTCCGTCCCATCAGAGGCCTTATCAGTACTCGAGTGGTTCACAATGACCAATGTTATCCTGCCTAGGGGTTACATCTCAATTAATGCGGCCAGGGGGTTAGATTAGTGCATTTAGTGTGGAGGTGACAACCGGTTCTGGGTCTGTCCCCCACCGGGAGTTAGCCTTGGTATGCCGAGGACAGAGATGTCCTCGGCGTGGATTCAAAAAGGTATAGGTGTCCATACACCATCCTCGGACGATCGTCCTTCCTCGGAATGGACCTTGGGCCAAATGCAAGATGGGCCGAGGCTATCAGGCCCACGGGCCCCACAGTATATATATATATATATATATATAAAATAAAAGTGATGTCCAAACCTTTTTTTTAAGACTTAATTAAAATAAATTTCTTATTTGAAAGTGTTTTTCTAGTCAACCATTTATCATGGGTTTGGTAATTGTACCAAAGACACATTTTATAAAATTTCTCAGCAATAATGTACAATAAAATGCAATTTCCTTATGGTTTGGCAAGTTTTTCGATTTCCCTTTTTTTTTTTTTTTTGCTTATTATTAACATTTTTGAATTTTAAATGGCAAAATAACATTGTTTTAAACTTATTTGAAGAAATAACATTTTTTGGATATCGTCTCTTGAAAATACGAGTCTCGACATAGAACTCACAAGATCCACTAAAAAAGAAATTCAAAAATGATTAGGATGCAATATTTCATGGTTCATTATAAAGATAACTCATAATGTTATACTCCATTTGTCACCCTTGAAACTCATCACCGTGACAACCAAATAGTCACATGTAACCAAAGCCATAGCAATTGTTGTGAAACCATCCACACCAACCTAGATCTAGCAAACTCAAATTGATCGTGCAAAACTAACCTAATCCATATCCAATAAACCACCCACTCTTTCTACATCTCCCATTGCTGTGTGGATCCGCATTTTTCATTACCCAATTAGAGATCCTCGAGAGATGATGTGTTAATCATGTGTGCATGTGTATGGAGTCGTCACTTATTTTATTATAGAGAATTAAGAAAACTGCCATTAATTTTTTTTTATTAAATAATTTAATCAACGAATGATAAGGAGAAAATTTGTATGGTTTCGGTCTTAGATACAATCTAAGAAAAGGAAAAATTACATTACTTTGTTTCCTAATTACAATCTAAGGAGACAAAATGACAAAGACTTGATCTATGAACTCAATGTTTGAATCTGGAGGCTAGATTACGAAAATGGAAAAGTTTTAGGCATCCATTTTGCTTGATCTATAGATCGATCTTGAGGAAAGTGATGGCTATGTTATGTTATGCACTTTTCATCCAACATGTCATTTTGGTATCCATTGATTGACTTTAAATATGTTCATCATGTAATATTTAACGGAATCATAAACCAAATTTAATGCATGATCATATAATTCACACTCAACCATGAAAATTAAATAAAACGGGGAATTACACTCACATGCACGACCTATTTCAAGTGGTATGATAGCTTTCTTCTATTGATATAAAATTCTTTGCTTTACTTGTCTCTTAGGGCCCGTTTGGATTGAAGGGGAATGGAGGGAGAGTGGAGGGGAATAGAGTAGAGTTGGCTAAAAATAGGCTAACTATGGGCCAATTTCACTTTACTCTACTCCCTCTCCCTCTCCCTCTCCGTCAATCTAAACAGACCATTAGGATTAATCCATAGGTCTTCTAGTTGAACATCTGAGGGAGTTGTGTGTGTAGATGTATGTAGGAGATTCTAGTGTGATGACTAGAGAATAATTGTTGAGATTGTATTAGAAGGATATAATTGAATGAATATAGATTAGAGTTGTTGGGATTAATTGGCTTGAAATAGTGATGTTGCAGGATGCATCCTAATGTCTCTCTAAAGTTTCTTTCAATATTTCTCCAGCAATTCACTAATCTAAAACTATGGGCTGAAATCTATTTCATTGATGAAAGGGTTGTATATTTAGTGATTAGAAAGTTAAAATTACCCTTATTTCCATCCCTCCCTAAGTTTTTGAGCTCATGTTTACCTTAATACACATTTGAACTAAGTTACGAGTTGATAAGAGGATAAAAAATTTAAATTTGGTGGAATAGTGGATGCCTATCCACGCTTGTGATTTTGTGACCGAGTGTAGACCAACACTTATGTCCTAGGCAATTTTGATTTTCGCACAATTTTTTTTAAGGATAGTTACGAATTTAAAAATTATTTTTAGTCATAATTAGAGTGCTCTACAAGTAAAGTTTAACTTTTGATTTTCCTCATTTTTACGAGGAGAAAAAAAAATTATTATTATCTTGTAGGATTTATTTGATAAGTTAAATTGCACATTTTTGCATTCAAAATTAAAACCGATGGTATTTTGACATATAATTAAAACTTGATGCGTATTAATTGTTAAAAGTTAAAACTTGATGTGGCCTGATTTTTTAATGAATGGTTTGATTGTAATGTTTTACACGTCATTTCGATCGTTATAAGCTCAAATGTATGTTGGAATAGAATTTACGTTAATCAAACGGTTCAAACGACGTTGTTACAAATGGAGTGTCAAATTTTTGATTTTGCCATTAAGTATGGTGTCCGATTGCACCCCACCCCCCCCAAAAAAAAAAAAAAAAGCTACAACCACCACAATTGGACCTTTTTGCCTGCACCTAAGTCGAACACCCTTCATCACAAAGCCACAAAATTTTCGATCCAAAAATTTGGAATAAGAAAATTAAATTTGAGATTTGCAAATGCTAGAGTCAATCTTCTCAACTAGGCCAGCGAAGCCTCTATTGTCCCTATATATGACTTGGAACACCAGGGATCTATGAACTGACAATTGGTGGCATTGTCACTTGTGGTTTAAGCGCTATCTCCACTGCCAAATTATATATTTACATAAATCTCAGACTCCCGCAAAATGAAACCACAGTAACATTGTTGATGGTAGAGAGAGAGGAGATAGTCTTTGTTGAAGTAGAGTGAAAGGGAAAAGGAAGGTGGATGAAATGTGTTTAATGAGACATTGTGTCTTGAAGAGATGAGATCTAGGTGGACTAAAAAATGATAATAAATGGCCACATTAGCTTAGCCAACATTTTCATCTTGTCACTTTAAGAGATGAAATCCAAAAGAGAATATTTCTCCAAATAAGTTTCAAACAATGCTACTTTGCCAAATAATTTTTACAAATGTAATAGTACACAAAAAGGCAAGATTCCCGTTAAATGCATTTTATGAAGAATTCATTTTGCATTTATAATTTTCTAGAGCTACAATTATGGATTCTCATTTTGCATTGTAATTTTCATTTTTGCTAAATTATTAGGACCCATTTCAACACAAATCATGAAGCCAACACTTTTTCTTTATTTGTTTCTTCTCCTTATTTTATTATTATTTTTTTTGGAAAATTACATTCTTGGTCCTTAACCTTTACACTATGTATTAATGTAGTTTTTAACGTTTCAAATGTGTCATTTTAGTCTCTAAAATTTTGGTATTGTGTTAAAATAGTCCTTACCAATAAGTGATTGATGAAAAATACTAACATTACTAATAGTGAAATTAAAATATTTTTTTATGCCACTCAAAGGGAGTCCAATCATGAAAATGACCAAGGAAGACATTTCATTTTTTGAACATAGAATTCTAAGATAAACATACATAAATCCATACATAGAATTCTAAGATAAACATACTTAGCCCTTACCACTAAGTGATTGATGAAAAATGCTAACATAACAAATAGTGAAATTAAAATATATTTTTTATGCCACTCAAAGGGAGTCGAATCATGAAAATGACCAAGGAAGACATTTCATTTTTTTGAACATAGAATTCTAAGATAAACATACATACATAAATCCATACATAGAATTCTAAGATAAACATACATACATAGTCCTTACCACTAAGTGATTGACAAAAAATGCTAACATGACTAATAGTGAAATTAAAATATTTTTTTATGCCACTCAAAGGCATGGGCGGCACCATGTATATTTCAGGGGGTTCAAATGAACCCCTTGAGCTAGCAATTTTTTTTTTATATAATATATTTTGTTTTTTTTATTTAACCCTCCTAAATAAAAATTTGAACACTCTGATTCTAAATTTTTTTAAACCCACTAGAAATAAGTTTAATTATGATCATCTTAACAATATTTTAATCTTTTTAAATACAAAAAAAAAAAGGCCTAATAACAATCCAATTTTATCTAAAATCTGAGAGAAATAATAAGCCCAACAACAAAGTAAATTTTTTTTTCATCTAAAATTGTTTTAAAAAGCCCATTTAGATCTTAATAAATTTGAAATAAACTAATGGAAAATTCATAGTTTACATTGTACTATCATTGTAATATCTACATTGTTTCTAAACAAATGTGTACAATATTGTACAATTTTTGCAAATGTGTATAGTATAATTATCTATAATATAAATCTTACATTAATAGTACAATGTAAACATATAATCGTCATAAACTAATAAATAAAAGTATTTTAAGCAGTAATAATTAAAATTCACTTAACAACAACAATTAACATGTTCATTATATTAAATAAAAAATATGTCAAATGAACTTATAATTTATTTTTATTCTATTACTAGTACGTACTATAGACAAATTTGTAATAAGAAAGCCATTTAGACAGTAAGATTCATATTTTACTTAAAATGTATCTTCTTACTGACTGCCCTTGGAAAAAATCTTAGAGCCGCCACTGCTCAAAGGGAGTCAAATTATGAAAATGACCAAGGAAGACATTTCATTTTTTGAACATAGAATTCTAAGATAAACATACATACACAGTCCTTACCACTAAGTGATTGATGTAAAATGCTAACATAACTAATAGTGAAATTAAAATATATTTTTATGCCACTCAAAGGGAGTCGAATCATGAAAATGACCAAGGAAGACATTTAATTTTTTGAACATAGAATTCTAAGATAAACATACATACATAAATCCATACTTGCTCTTAATACTATTATACAAACACTGACTTGAGGGGTAAGATTTCAGTGTGCTCAATTCTTTCATAATGCTGATTAAAAAAAAATCTAATAATGCTGCAGCACACCCAAACACCCAAAAATTCCAAAATTTTCCGATGTCCTGAAAGGGATAAACACCTGAAAATTGGAACACTTGAAAGAATACCATACAGCTTAATCCTGCACCTGTGTGGCCCTTGACATGAGCTACTCAAGGTAGCAAGCCAGATATCATAGTTTTGAGTTAAATTATGTGCTGGGCTTGGAAATTTTTGTTTCAAGTCATATGGGTCCTACTTATTCAAAGCAGTTAACCATGATAGGATAACTTTTGCACCTTTCTCCCATGAACAATCCAACATCATATCATGGGCAACCCGTTCAACATTGACTGGTGACACGCCATAAAATCGGCCTGTTTCTCTGAGACCTTCTGCATCCTAATAATTACAATTTACAAAAAAAAAAAAAAAAAAAAAAAAACCGCTTAATCATAGCAGGTCAAAAGCAATATCAACCGCAAAGTAGAATCAAAGGTGTAGAAGAAGAAATGGAGGGATTTGGTAAACAGGCACTAGTGAATCAGTAGATTTGATGTTATGTAATATCAGCAATAGCACTCTGTAAATAAGAGTTAAACTTGTGTTTACCACAATAAAGTCATCATTTGCACCCAACACAAGAAGCTCAACAGACCCTTTTGGGATTGAAGGAACTGGAAGTGATGCATTCAGCTTCCGCAAATCAAACAATGGCATCCTTGAACTTTCTCTCATTAGTTCCTGGTAACTGATGAGAAGTAAATAAATTGAAGGTTAAGTTCCACTATTGAACAAAAAATATAAAGATTTGTAGAACAGAAAAGATATAAAATTCTTAGGCATAGGCATGCTAAATCAGTGAATGATCAATTGACTCCAAAAGTAGCCATATGTATGGAATACAATGAAAATTTAAACTATTCATATTTGAAAGGTCTCTTTTTGTCCTCTATTTTCAATGTAAACCAAGGTTTTCAAAATTGAGACTGGACTGAATCCATAAGGTCTTCACATTTGAACAAAATTTATAAGATAGGTAGGCACCAAGATGTACATTTAATTATAAATTAATAACTCAGGTAATTGATGGAAACCACATAATTCAGGGGAAAACCTGAAGTAGAGAAATTTTGAAACTGAAGTCAGAAGCAAAGATTGTTTGGACGCTTAGAACAAAACTAATTAACAATTCTTTTATTTTTTTTTGAAAGTACTAATTAAAAATTTTATCAGCAAAATTTCTTAAGAATATAAGATGGATAAATGTCTGCGGAATTAGATATGACCTTAGATTCTCAATATGGCTACTTGAAGGAATATTTATTTTTAAGTGAATGTTTACAATCAAAAGCATTGGACTAAAAAGCAATATATTCATATTTACCCTAGTGCACCCAATATCAGCAGTTTTCAGAACTTTATCCTAATAACAAACAAAACCAATTAATTTTAACTGATAATTCACAAATTTCTAGATCACCAAATTGCATTAAGTGAACAAAAGGATATGAAGAAATAATAATTAAAGTTAAGACCTTGATTTTTCTTTCAATTACTTGTATTAAAATTGGCTAGAGTTTTTAAGAGTCAATTTTTTACTCCAGCAATCCTACTGTTTTTTTTCATCAGTCACATCACTCTCCCCTCAAAAGCTTTGAAATATAGCGCTCTTAAAGCCCTAACATCGTACCAAAATAATGCCCAACCATCCTCCAACATCAAACACAAAAACCTAGTTCTCTAGGATCACTGGACCCGAAACCATGGCTGCCAACAATCAATCGATAATCCAACAACAAGGCGTTACTCTGCACGATCGATCTTGAAATCAAGAAAGGAGCCCATGGAGGTGTTAAAAATGTTCTTTTCATCGCATTTTATATACTATAATTTGTGTTTCATCATTTTTTAATATACTAGAAATCTTATATATTTTATCTTGATATCTACTAGGAATTGCATTTTCCACATTTTCCCTTTGGGACAAGCTTTGCATCAGAACCTTTTTGTCTGTTATACAGAAAACATCACACCATTTTTTTTTTTTTACTAACTTTAAATTTTTTTTGAGGTTACCTTATTAATGAGGTTCTTTGCATAAACGTGCACTTTTGCAAAACTTCCAAGCAGGGTTTAACTATCTGCTTCACAAGCATGATTTTGCCAGACATTGACTCAAGGTACAAGCCATTACCTAACTTTCCTTGCAAAACAGTTTAGCAAGGAAATATATGTATGTCCACACACAAACTGATGTTCAAATTTAAATATATAAATATATTCTTCAATGCCATGGTAAACAAAATGCTAATAGACTTGAAGAGAAGTGATTGCAAACAAACCGTAGAACCAGTTGATCCTCCATTGTTGAAGAGAAAAATGTTTCCTTACAAAGTGGAAGAGAAGTTTGGAAAGCTTTTGCTGCTAAGCTGCGTGTTACCTGCTCAAGTTCATAAAGATGAATCCAAGTCACAATAATGACCGACTTCCATTTTTAGGAGTAATGCTAGGGAAACATAAGAGTGCACAACTTGTGCCACAACTCGCCACATGGCGAGTTGTGAGTGGTGGAGGTGTGATGGTGGGCCATGTGGGGACAAACCCACAAAGTTGTGCATTTTTATCTGTCCATAGCATTACTCCCATTTTTAGTGTACAAACTCACACAAAGTAAATTGAGGACAAAAATTGACAAGGTTTTCATACCTTCTGTATGATCAAGCAATGATGTCATAAGTATTAATAGCTTTGCTAGTAAACATAAAGCAATATAAGTTTTTCTTTGAACATTCTGCACATAATTAGGCAGCATTTTTTCAAGATAATGAACTATGACATGCGAGTTTATGAACTGCTAAGTCAAAAACTGTAAACAGTTAGACGAGCTAAGATATTAAACAATTAATCATGGTTTTTGTGAGTGTAAATGACAAACAATGCACATATATAATCTTCTTCAAAAAGTGAAAGTAGATACCTTAAAAGCAGCAATAGGCTTGGAAAAGAGATACCGCCACACCAACCCACTAAAGAAAGTAATTGAAGAAAGTCAGTCAGGTATAGGTTCAAGTAAAAGAATAATAGAACATCATAAATATTTTCTTTTTGATAAGTAGAATATCATAAAAATGAGGAAATAGAAAAAATCACCTATTACCCGAAGGAGGTACAGAGCAGACAAGAGCAGCTCCTGTAAGCTTGGGGTAAAAACTTTCCATTTCTAGAATCAAGCCCAATCAGCACAAAACAAAACAGGAAAAAATAGTAAGGAATATGAATTCAATAGACCAACCAGAAGCATTTTAATGAAATAGTATCTGATTCCTTAAAATGTGCTTGTGGTTTAGACCACATTCCAGTTTCAGGAACGATATTAGATAACTCCTTCAAGCACAATTTTAGAGGCTTTAAATTAAAATAATACGAAGATCACAAATCAATTTCTAGAAGTTGTCTCAGGTGCAAGCAATGTATCTTAAATTTCACATTACATCTTTGATGTGTTGTGCACCTTAATGACCTTATGGATGACAACTCTTTCAATAGTGAGATGAGATATCAACATTTTCATTGATTATCAATTATAAGAAATGACACTACAGTTTATTTATAAAAGGTTTTTGCTGTATTTGACTTAAATATATTCAAGCAGATTAGAATTGAGTTAGATCTGAAATGCAGTCTCTAATTCTACAAATTTATTTCATGCCTCATCCACAGAGTATTGCTTCAACTTCTTCAAATGATTATGAACCAATTCTAAGGTTACCTATAGCCTGGTTATTCTTCACATTTGCAATGTAATACTGAATAATAAGCCCCCCGAATGAATGTCCAAGCAACACTGGTGGTAACAATACTTTCTTCTGGATGAAGTCAGCAACATCACTTGCATGTGTCTACTGCAGAATTTGAAGTGAATAGAAATAAGAACATCATATCCAGTATGGAAACCGTGGATCATACAAAACAAAGAATTACGACCATCAAAATTATCTTTTCAAAGGAGCCATTTTTCCAATGGAGATCTAAAATACCTGGAGAGTACCAGCAACAGAACCAGAAGGAGCATCACTCTCACCCTGACCATGTAGAATAGGATATGCCAAATTAGTCCCACAGCATACAAACAAGAACGTAAATCCAGTAGTTTGATAGGTTCAATAGTATACATATACATAGATATAATTAGTGCAAGAAGATCTAATTGCCATACCCAAAAGATTTGCAACTGTAATTAAAATTTAGGAAATGATGTATAGAGGTAATGGCCATACACACACCATCATGACAATTGGAGACACAACATGCAACTATTGCACCTAGCGTAGAGGTAAAATTTAGTGAATGAAGATATAAAGGCTTGCAATAAACAGAATTCAGTGTTTATGTCTCTAATATTAGTACTTCATCACTGAGAAAAAATGAAGATGTATAATGCCTAACTCCAATTGTCAGTATGGACAGCATAAGATTTCCAATAAGGTCAATTTCTCTAGGTTCTTGTCAACTGCAGGTCTGCGGCCAAATATTTTCAGACATCATGGGTTGATGATCACATAGAGAAACAACAAATTGATTTGGAATTTGACCTTTCTATAAAATTTCCAAATCTCTAAATAATGATAAAGTTTTTGGATCCTTTACTTCCCCAATAATGAACATTTCTATTTCAGTCTCCTTCCTTTTCCCACACTGTCTCAACTCTCAAAGAAAAAAAAAAAAAAAAAAAAAACAACAACAACAACAAACATGGATCATCAAATACATTAACACCTGTTCCACATATTATGTGTAGATTTAAATACATCAAGATTGTTAGTAAATATTTGAAAAAAGAGACAGCTTGAGATATAAATGAAGACCAACTTACTACATAGCACCACAGAAATTCAAACCAACATCATGAATAAGATGGAGCCAACATCATCATATTTAATATACAAATCTACACAAATTTGAGCTTCAAGAATGGAAAAAATATATAATGAGAGAGAGAGAGAGAGAGAAGCTACCTGACCCAACAAGCTTAGAGCATAGCAATCAAACCCACAAGCTGAAAAGAAGGGAAGCCAGTGCTCAGCCCAGCACCAAGCAGCATGGTAGCTTCCATGGACAAATACTAAAGGTGGGTTTTCACTGTTTCTGTCATATGGGTCCTTGTCTACAACACCCTTCTGCACAATGACCTCCATGTTTAGGCCAGAAGGGAGCTTATGGAAAAGACGGGTCTGTCCCTGCTTCAACTCGTAGGGGACTTGCATTTTCTGTGTTCTGTTGAGGACAGCCCGGGGCTTCTTGGTCCTTCTGGGGAAGCAAAGGTTTGGCTGAGAAAGAGAGATGGTGTGGGAAGATAGTAGAAGAGTAGCCATGGCTGTTTGAGCTCAACATTCACTCACCCACTTCCACCCTGGATTTTATCATGTTTCAGAGTAGATAGACTTTACTTTAATTAAATTATTATTATTTTTAAAATGTCTGGAACACTCTTTCTTTTTTGCTTTTCTAACTTTTCCTTCTTTTACGGAAACATTTTCTAAAACCTAAACTACTATGAGTTTGGAGCAAAATTTAAGCCTGTCTGGTATATATGTTTAAAAATTAAAAATTATTATTTGAAAATATTTTTAAAAATACATGTGAATGAAAAAATGTGTAAAAATATGTGAAATGTTATTTAAAAACTGAAAATAGTTGTTTGAAAACACAAACCAAACAATTTTTAGAAAAATTTTAGGCAAACATCATGCTTTTAAAGTTATTTAATTAACTAGACTCTTTCTGGAACTCAAGTTCCAATTAGTTTAGTCATTTGATATATTTAAAATTTAAAAAAAAAAAAAAAAAAAAAACCACGTGAAACTTGAGTTTGCTAAACTCAAGTTCCAAGCCGTTAAAATGAAATTACCCAAATGGAACTCAAGTTTACTAAACTCGAGTTTCAATGGGGTAAATTTTTTTAAATGGAACTCGAGTGTAGCAAACTCGAGTTTCAGGCCAGTAAACCTACATCTTGTGATTTTTTATTTTTCCCAAGTCACATAATAGCGTCCCTCTCTTTCTCTCTCCCTCGAGTCTCTCTCACTCACACAGTACCACTGTTTCTCACTCTCACTCTCCTCCCTCACTCGGACTCGTCTTCCTCATTCCCTCATCTCCCTCAGTCTCTCATCTCTCTCAGTGTATCCTCTCTTCGTCTCTTTTATTTGCTCCACCACCATGTCATCCCTTACCTCTTGCTCAACAAACGACAGTCTCTCAACGGCGGTGACAAGCGGCAACACTCCATTAGAAAACAAGGCAAGCTCAATCTTTTTTACCGTACTTATTTGTGAAATTTTGTTAGGGTTTTGTTGTAAATATGTTTTGGGTTTTGAATAATTTGTTTAAATTTGTTTAGGTTTTTTGATGAATTCCTTTAAGTTTGCTTAGGATATAATTGATTGAATGGGTTATGGACTAGATATTTGGGTACGCTATTCTGTTAGATGAATGTGAAGATTTTTGGTTTTTGAGTCTGGAAAATTAATATCTGGGTAGTATAACAGTCTTGAGTGTTTGGATGACTTTGATTATTTTGACAACAACAACCAAGCTTTTTAGTCCAATTTTTTTTTTTTTTTTTTGGTCGGCTATGGATCCTTAAAGATTATGCAAGGTCAGCCATATGCATTCTTTTCGGTTATTACTTTAATTATTGAATGTTCTAAATTTAAAAGGATTTTTTACACCAGCAACAATTTAAATAGAGTTGAATGGAACTAGGACATATGCCACAATCTAGTAGAAAGAAACCAAACTCTCTATTTTTTTCTCATGTCAAAAGGTGTGCAGGTGGGCATATGTTACTGCAAAACTTGTAAGAACATGTTAATGAATTCTAGTGGTAACTTCATATCCAAAAGGCATAACCTTTAACAAAAATTCATCTAGACCACCTTCAATGACATTGGATGTCCAAATTAATCGAGTTTACAAGAAAAAATGTAAATTCAACAAGTTACCAACACTTTGACATGGAAATAAAATAAACTAAGGATGCAAGGGATAACAAAATTTGATACTTATAAAGTATGCCAAAAAGTTCAAAGGAACTGCAAAATACAAAAAGATGTTCCCCCTTGGTCCACTACATTCAATATCGAATATTCTTCCAGATGTTCACATGCGGTGTCTAGTGCTTGCCTACAAAAATTATGAAAACACATATACAACATAAATATAGCATCATTTAGTTTAACTACATGTTCTTTTGCACAT